>CM046876.1:134466944-135666944 GCA_025667525.1 Glebionis coronaria
CACACCTAATGGTAATCAACCAAAACCTAGGACCCCTTCCCAACAACCTAGGAATTGGCAATCACCAATGAGTAGCCGTGTTTCGAACATAGTGCCTGAACGGTCAGCAAACCCTAGGTACACAAGACCTTTCGAGAATCCCAAACTCCCTGTATGCCCCACATGCAAAAAGGGCATTCACCATGGAAATCATGCTCATTGCATTCTGCAATACCTCTATGAGGTAAACTCTCGTGCTTTCACACAGAGAAAGAATGCAGAATCCCATAAGCCAACAAGGAGATTCCCACCCGTCACAAAGAAAAGCAATGACAATAAATCCTCAAGGCGGATCAATGCAGGACCTAGTTTATCTCCAAAGAAGTCTTCCACTGTGCAAGAGAACACTAATCCTATATCTAGTCTTCAGTGGAAACCCACGGGTAGGATCTTTAAGGAAGTCGGTCTTAAATGGATTCCCATCAAGAAGAGTGATGACACCTGCTCTAGCACTAATGCGAGTGTACTGAATGTAGAAAATGCATTTGTTACTCCTAACACTAGTATTTGTGCAAATTCTTCTTCTGTCATTGCAGGTACTTCAGCGGATTCTGAATCCATTTCTTCAAAGGGTTCCAATTCTGTACATTCAACATCACCCTCTTCTGCTGTACAAAGGTCTATTTTGGATTATTTTAAAAAATATTGAAAATCAAAATACAAAAATATAAAACCTATAAAAACAAAACAAAAAACGAAAAAATCTTTCAAAAATACCAAAAATATTCTTCTCGACATGTCTTTCAGTTTCGATAATATGGACGTGCCTAGAAATGTCGCTCAATAACGACACGGGTGTGTACATAAAGCTCGAATGAAAGTTCAAATGTTTTTTAAAACATGTCATTTCCCCTTTCTTCATATGATTTGCAGTTACCTCAGATTGTGACTCGTGCCTCAAAGAAAGGAAAGTTGATCACGGATGATAACTTATCCTTAACAACGAGAAAATAAAACTTTCTCGGTCATGAGCTTCCGATAAAAACATTCCATGTTTTAAGCTCATGTAAACGACTTACAGTTAAATGTCAGACTGTAACTCGAACTTCAAATAAAGGAGAGTGTATTTTTAAAGATAACTTATCCTAATAACGGGTAGAGCAATCTATCTCGGGTTGAGCTTGTCACAAAACATTTAACGTTTTGAGCTCAACATAATGGCTTATAGTCACATGTCAGACTATAACCCGGTCCCCAAAAGAAAAGAAAGTCGTTGACTTATCCTCAACAACGAGAAATTCGCTTTTCTCGGTCATGAGCTTTTATCAAAACATTCAAAGTTTTAAGCTCATGAACCCAATTTTCACGGACTTTTGAGCACAATTTTTCAAGGTATTTCAAAACAATGTGCTCATATACTCCCCTATTTAAATAGAATCTCTTTTCAAGGGGGAGTATAATGATTTCATAAACATTTGTTCCAAAATTTCATGACACATTATTCTCTCCATGTTTCATCACTAATTTCACAAAAATTTCAATTTCATGCAATTTTTGAGGGGGAGAATAGTGATTAAAATGTGTTATCTTGAATAAGGTCTTTGATATAAGTGCTTTCTCTACCTAATATGTGCAAAAAATTTCTCCTTTTATGATGCACATATGTAGGGGGAGCGTTTTTGGTGATATAGAAAACTTTCAAGGTGTAAACATTGATTTCTTCAACACCTTGACTGCATTTTCAATTGATTTTTCTGGTTACGATATCTATACCTTTCAACACATAAATTCACGATGGTATTGGTGTCAAAAGGTGGTTAGGTATTCGTCCTATGATCCAACCAGAACCGGAGGGATCTTCCCAGGGACAATCCATTAGAACTTAGAAGTCCTTAGGAAAGATGGAGTAGTTGAGTGTACGGGAATAATGCCGACTAATGACTTAAGCTAGCACTGGAACAATCACAACAAGGTGCTAGTTATGACGTCTTGGTAAGCATTGAAGGGGTTGAAGAATGAAAAAGAAATGTGAGGATAAAGGGTGTAAAGAAAGAAGCCCTCCATACAACTTAGGCAGAAACCGGGTCAATACATCTATTATCAGAATCACTTTGATGATTTCTGATACTGAAGACAAAGCATCATGGACCCAGTGATGTAATGCACAACCCTTCCCAGCCTACTCAAGCTTCTCTCAAAAGAAGTTTGTTTTATTGTCACGGAGTTCAACTCATTTCTATCAACTTTCTCACTCCGAGATAGTAGATATTGAATAGGTGGCAGTCTGCTCCAGCCTCCGATCACCAAATAAACGTGCACTTATAGAGTCTAGAGCCAACGAGATTCATCAAAAATCTCATTAGGACACTTATTCCATAGATCAATTGTCGTTCATCATTAGAACACAAGCGATGATTTACAGAGTCCTACGCTCTATCCTTGTGGTATTGCTAGAACATTCAGAGTGATACTCTTTAGTATTCACAGTGATGAATGGAAATCCTTCCAGTGTTAACATCAAACAGCACTGCGGTAGGTCATATGTAAGATTCACTTGAATTAAACATATGTTAACTGGAAAGCAACAGTGGTTTGATTCTTAATTGATTCAAACTCGTTCCAGGTCTCGACGCAATATCTTTATGATCTTGCCAGAACATTCAGAGTAATACTTTTCAGTATTTACAGTGACGAATGGAAATCCTTCCAGTGTCATCATCAAACAGCACTGCGGTAGGTAACTTGTGCGATTCTATATGAATCAAACTTGTGTCAACTGGAAAGCAACGATGGTTTGATTCTTAATTGATTCAGACTTGTTCCGGGAAAGTGAATTGACGACTTAATCAGCAGAATGGAACTGCATGATTCACTCCTTACTTTGAATTATCTTTCGATATATTCAAGTATTGAGAACGGCTACCACAGCTGGAAATCCTGTCAAGGAAGTTCTTTGAACTTACCTGATCACAGGTACAGTATTCGTACTGTATAACGGAAAACCGGTGGAATGCAAACGGTGGCGTTATCTCAAGAGTCGCAATTCAAGGCCACATATTCAGGATTATTGAAGAAAGCTCAAGAACATCTAAAGACAAAGACTTCCGCTACTCTGATGATCAAGGGAGATTGTTAACAAGCTTTCATGTCAACTCAAAACATGAGTATGTGGGTAAAGACACAAGAACACAAGCTGGAAAAGTTACAAGATCAAGTCAAGGCAAAGATCAAAGACCCAAGATCACAAGTCATGAAAGGAACGATGAAAGAACTCTCAAGACAACGAGCTTCAAAGTCTGCAACAACAAAGAAGTGAAGTCACATAATACATGACCACCACTTAGGGGGAGATTGTTAGAAGTATTTAAAGTGATGGTCAAAGAAGTGAAGTCACATATTATATGACCACCCCTTAGGGGGAGATTGTTAGAAGTATTTAAAGTGATGGTCATATAATATACCGTTGCGAAGCTCGTGGAAAATGCTATTCAACAGTGTCGAGAGTTCTATGTCATTATTATGCATGAAACGGGAATTAGTCCCGAACACACAAATTAGGAAGGCCTCCTAACCTTGTAAGCCTTAGTATAAAAGGCCCATCCTCCCTCATTTGTGTGTGTGTCTCCCATTGTATCTTTTCTCTTCTTCTTGTTTTAGAGAGAGAAACTCTCCTTAGTTTCTCTCACTAGAATCATCTACCTTGTATCTTTCTAGTTCTTCTTCATCTAATCTAATATTCCATTCTTAGTTTTAATCTTGATCTTATTCATCTATATTTCTTATTCTATACGTCGTGTGATTAGTTCTTACACACACACCAAGCCTCCTTGAGAACGATCCCCACTTTGGGTCATTTGTGCACGATTTTCCTAAATCGTCGTACTTACCCTAATTTGCCCTCTTTTCCTATTGAGTGGTAAAAACTCCAATATCAGGACGCCTATGGGTTGGTCCTAAAACAAAAGATATGGCGAGGGGACACCTATAGGTCGGTCCCAAAGTTAAAAGTTTCTATAAAAGCACATGCGACTAAATAGGGCCAGTCCTGTGCCAACCATTAATTAGTCATAATTCCTGCAACAATGATACATGAAACATAAATAAGTGAAAATCATCTGTCAAAACTTATCAGAAAAAAATATTATGTGACCAATTATGAACTACTGGGGTTCAGTCCACATAGTCACAGTTAACGAGGAACATCATGCATGAAACAATGACACATAACTAAATATGAATGACGGTTGTCCATCCATATTAGTAAAACAATATCGATGAAAACATCAAGGTTAAAACATCAAGGTGCTGAAAACATCATGGTTAAAACAATAATGTGCTGAAAACATCAATTCATGTTATAACAAGCGTTGGCTTAGGAAGCTCCTGGTGACTACCCACTAGTCACAGGTCAAGTTTTAGAGCCTACCGGTCGAAGCCTTGGCTCTGATACCATAATTGTAACACCCACTTTGATAAGTGGACCGTTACGCGTAATTATGACGTGTCATCAAAGCATGCAAGTTAATATGTACTAAAACATACATGACCATAAGGAAAACCAGAATCAAATATCGGTTCCCAAACATAAGCCCAAAACATAATAAAGTAAAGGAAATAAGAAATGACTAAACAAGCATAGGTATATGATGACAAAGGAAGAAGTCTAAGGCAGCTTCGATCCTATGCACGTCCTCCAAATGCTCGAGTCTTGGGTACCTGCCGTTTTGGGAACATGAAAGGAAAACGGCTGAGCATAACGCTCAGTGCACGGATATACAACATAATATGAATGGCTGAAACATAAATAAGACTAATAGCAGCGGAAATGTATAAGTCCTGGAAAACCTGGAACATGTTCATAAAACTTGTTTTATAGTTTGGAAAGCCTTATGTTTATCTTATGAAAACTGTTTAACATGTTAACCATTAGCCAATATAGGTCATGAAATATCAACGTGCATGAATACTTGGAGGGGTGACCTCGTCATGCAATTAGAGGGGCTGCCTCTAATTAATATAAATGTTTGGGTATGAGGGATCAACTCCTTGTGAAGGATGCAAGGCACACACCACACTCACCTGAATAATCTGCTGAAACATGTAAACTAGGATGCACCCATACGCCCAACTGATAATAATAATATGGCCAAAAGCTGAAGGGACGCCACGAGCTATCACTCCGCCGTGGTGGAGTCATAACATTGGTGCCTCCAGTGTTATGGTTATGGTACCTCCATAACTAGGTGAAACTGGTCATGCATGTATATGCCTTTAGGTTTCTAATTAAACATAAGCAATTCAAAAACATATAAAATATATACTGGGGAAAACAGTTGACTGCATACGGGGAATCCTAATAAGGAAGAATGTCCATACTGAAAGGACGGAGAATCCGTACCTTAAGTCTAGTGAACGAAGAAGACAAACGAAAGAGAGTCCTACTTCAATCTCACTAATGCTACATACATAGGATACATGTATAAGTATTCTGATTACTGAGTACGTCACTGGTTTTATATCATGTTTTAGATTGTTTTATATGTTCATGTCATGTTTTACTGATTTTATCGTTATGCTGTGTTTATCATGTATTCTGTCTGTTCTAATTAAGTATTACTTGTATTTCTTGTATTATTATACTTGTTGTGTAATAATAAGTAACTTTCTAAAAATAACAGGTTTCCTAAAATAGAAAGTTTCCAAAATAAGAAAGTTTCCAAAAATAGAATGTTTACAAAAATAGAAACTTCCCATAATTAGAAATAAGCTGGCTTATTAAGCTAATAATATAAGCTTAAGTTTTACTGATTAATATTCTAAGTCATGTGATATATAGTATAGTTTATTAATTATTACATGTAAATTAAATAAACTATAGGTTATAAGATTTAGTTAAATATAACAAGATTTAATTAAATTAAAGTGTAAATAATACTTAGGTTAAAACATGTATTAATATTTAACATTAATATAACCTAATTCATGGAAATTAATTAATTCTATGCCATGTTTAATAATTAATTAATTACTTTTGTCTAAATTAAATCATAAAATACTTAGGCTAAAATCATGTATTATTACTAATAATAATTAACCTAAGTTATGTGGTAATTAAATTAATTATGTAACATGGTAGATTAATTTAATTAATCTAGTAATTAAATAAACTTGTAAAATAATTAAACTTGTAAAATTAACCAAGTCGTGAACCGTGTTTTATTTTACTAACGCATGTCGTGAACCGGATCATGAACCCGTGAACCGGCATTGGTTCCCCCTGCTGCCGCGGCATTGGTTCCCCCTGCTTGTTCATTTTAGCCACCGGCTTAAGCCGGTGGTGTTTGTTTGTTTTAGCCGAGACCCCCAAAGACCAACTACACCCCGACATATGTCGGGGTTCCCTTGCTCTTGCGGCCGAGACACCAAACCACACCGAGACCATGAGGTCTCGGTTGGTGGTGATCAAAACCCACCGAGAGCCTAGGCTCTCGGTTTTCTTGCGTCGGCCGAACCAACAAACCCGAAAACCACCATGATTTAACCCCCATGATTTTAATTAACATGTTTTATATACTTTTTTTTATAAACCTTATCATTCATGTGTTCTTAATCTAATAAAAAATAATTAAAAGAATAAAAGTAAAGGGTTTAAAGGTTACCAATGCGTGAAACAATGGATGACTATTACACGAACGATATCTACTAGAATTGGATCACCAAAAATCAACAACACCCTCCTTTTGGTGTTCTTAAACCGGCTGCCAAAAAGGGAGAAGGAGAAAGGATTTAGGGTTTTGTATTTTTCTAATATTTTCTAATTATGAAAAATATATTTTCCTTATTCTTGTTTTGGTAAAAATCAACATGGGCTTGGCCCTTTTTCTTGTTTCTTGCCGCGGGTATGTGGGGCCCACAAGGGGAAACCCATTGTTTTCCGTGTCTAAATATTATACGTGTTGTCGTGTCGTGTTTACGTGATTTATTTATTAATCGTTCGTGTTGTAACATATACTTGTACGTAATCGTAATAATACTTACGTAAATACAAAATAATAGGTTCGTGATTATTAACGTTTATTATTTCATGTTCGTGATTATAATTATTGTTGAAATAATTATCGTGTCTTAATACGTATTAAATACTTATCGTGTAATAACACGTACGTAATACTTGTAATTAATATTCGTGAAACGTAAACATGTTATATAAGGTAAGTTTTAATCATGTACGTACGATTAGCAGTATACTGTTCATGGTAAAAGCATACGGGTTTTACAAACTAACACTAGATCTACACTAGTGTCCAATTACCAAACTTTAATGCTCAAAATCCAAACCAAATGAGCCTCCTGTTGGCAGATTGTTGACAGAATGTGCACTTTGCTGATGAAAAGTGCATTTTGGTGGATTTTGAGCTTGTGTACCTTAATGAAAAGTAAGCCTAACCTAAAACCAATAACTACCAATCCTATGGTACCTTACTAAGCAACTGTGAACCAATTTTCACTCAACAAAACACCTTATAGAAACACTAACAGCCTACTGTTGGTAGATTGATGGTTTGCTGATTTTTTACACTTTCGTGAGAATCTTGCAAAATTTACCTTAGCTTTTAAATTGCCAAACTAATTCTTACCCTAACACTAACAACCAACAAGAAGTATGTTTTGAAAAATTAAGCTAACCTATGTGTCACCCAAAGGCTAGAACTCAAATTACCCAAACACCTATTTAACAAACTAAAAATGAACTTTTCAAAGATTTTGCAAACAAATTAATTACAAACCTAGCTTAAACTATCAAGAACATGTATTTAACAAACAAGAAATCATAAACAAACCACTGAACATGCACACAAGCATAAATTCCACAAAACAAAAAAAAATCTCAATTTTGTACAAGAAAGAGGGTTCAAGCTGTAAATTACCTTGTGTACCTTACATCCAAGGTACACAAAGGCATGTTGATGCCTTCTCAATCAAGTTAGAACTTGAGCTTTAGGGTTGATGAAAGAAGCTGCTGTGATGAAGGAAAGATGGTGGACAATATCTTCATAAGTTAAGAACTCCAATTGTTGATACTCCTTAGTATCCTGCACAAAAACAACAACTAACAAATGCCAAAGCACCAACGGCTTGGTGTCAATCAAGCTGTTGAAGCCTTGGTTATAGTGAAAACAAAAACAGAAAACAAGGGCTTGCAAGATTTTGAAAAATCTTTCTAAAAAAATCTTGAAAACAGCTTTTGTAAATCCAATAAGTAACCAACTAAAAAATAACACAGCTTATCAAGCCTGTTTGAATCTTTCAGTGTCAGTTAAATTTTCACCAAACTTGATAAACAATAGATCTCAAAATTCTTTTCGGCCAAATATAATTTTTTTAAAAAAACATAATTTTGATAATAACTTACACTAAACTTGCATAACATAAAATGATTACTCTAAGACAAATAATGAAAAATGGAACTCAACGATCCTTGCAAAGACATTTTAACAAAACTTTAAGTATTTTATTTCTTAAAAAAAATTTCAAGAAAAGTTGGAACGAATTAAAAGGGGTACATGCCACCCTCTTTTATACTACACTATAGAAAGATCTAGAAAAGCAAAACCCTAACTAGAAAAACCCTAAAGTTCCCTTGCTGAATTCAGTATATCCTTAAGTGATTCCTCTTTTTGAATTTCCTTCTAGATTCTTCATAACAGTCCCATGTGATGCCATGAGTGGTAGAATCGATCTTGAACGTTTATCTATTCTTTGGGAAAAAGAAAAGTATAAGATCCATTCATTTAGTCAAAAGTGACAAAGAATAGTGGTAGAGGAGGAGACAAGAGAAGGTAAGGTCGTTTTCTGGGTGTGGGGTTATGTTGGGAGTGGGTTGAATCAAATATTTGGAAAAGTTGAATGATGATTATTAGTAATTAGGGTTTAGTAAATTAGGGTTCTAGGTGGATTAAGGGGTTGATAATGAGGTTTGATGTATACCGTGGCTGTTTCCCACCAAGGATTATAATAAAAAAAATCTCGTTTAGAATTTGTTTAAGTATAGTGGGGTTTTGACTGGGGTGTTGACCTGGGTCGGGTAGGAGGGGATGGTTGGGCTTGTTTGGTTGGCTGGTGGGTTTATGTTGGGTAAAGGTTGGGTCAAAAGTGGGTTTGGGTATTGAGTTTGGCAGGTTTAGTCCCCGGACTCCCAAAAAATATTCAATTAAGTTTCAAACAGCATCAATAAAATTTTTCTTTGTAATGTACTTTGACATACTTGTCACTTTTGGCACCATAAACTTTTAAACTTTGAACAAGGGCCTTTTGTGTAATTATGGCATTCTTTAAGGGCTTGTTTTGACATTTCTTGAAACTTAAGGGACCCAAATGTAATATATGAGATTTACAAGGGTATTAAGTGACAAGTCTTCCATTCTTGAGGGACCAATCTTGACAAATCTTCAAACTTCAAGGACTTATTTGCAAATTCATTGTTCGGGTCCGGTTTTTGTGCGGCTTCGTTTCCCATGTTTTTTTGCTTGATTCTTGTTCTCTTTTGTTAAATTCATGATATCCGTACCTAAAATACACAAGGAACAAATACAAACATATTTTATGGTATTTTATGACATTATAAGCATTTTAAGCCCGATTTGGACGATGAGACCATGTATAATTAAGGTCTCATCACTCCCCCATACTAAACCATTGTCGTGCCCTCACGCAATGTTAGAATTAAGTATCGTAGCACCTCCGAAATTCATTTTTATATTACATTTATTGAAACATAAATTTTAAATTGACTACTACATGCGTTTTAGACATAATGTAATGTTTTCATCACGAGAATGTGACTTTTAGGGTCCAAGAGTAAGAACACGTGAATGTCTCATAGAGATAAATTCATCATCCTCTATTTTAACCCAATTCCATGCTAAGCGTGATACAAGATCATTGTCATTATAAGTTAGTAATGCTAACACTACTCATATGCTCTAATCACGTAATTAAACTCTCTTATTCCTTAGGTGTGTCTCTTATATTTTATTTTTGTCTTAATGATCACGAGGATACATTTTTGACTTATGCGTAGATAGAGATTAGGTCCAAAAATAGAGTCAAAACGGTGTAATCAAAATCATCGAATTAATAATCTTTCCTAATAGATAACGATGTCAAAAAATTTAGTCAACAAAAAGGATCGATAAACACGGTTTTACAACGGTTTTGAACATGAGACTTATTACCTATTTTTGGATTGGTTTACCGCCATCTTTTATTGAACTTCGCCATAAACTGATTATTATGACTTTGGTCTTGCCCTTATCTTTTATTTAACCTCGCCATGAGGTGTTTATTATGACTTGACGTATATCCTCACGCTAAGGCGAATTTTGGATCTTTAAGGCTTCAAGATTTAAGACATTCACTTTCAATTTTCGCATAGATTTTTTAGCCTTGTGAGCTTCTAATTTTTGCTTGATTTAGGTGAACAAGAACTTAAAAATTATTATTGGGGAAGCCTTTGATTATTCGGGTGCCAATACTTCAAAACCGTGACGCTGGAGATACCTTAATGTTTTCCCAATTTAATTACATGGAAGCTACAAGAATTAATTAGAAACCAACAATAGAGACTAAACCACAAAAACCTATTTATTAACAATTTAATATAAAAGCATGGGGAAAATAAGCAAATAATTAGGACACATGAGTTTCTAAAAGAATACGAGTACTCTACATTTAGCATAGTAACTTATAATTAACGCTATCATTTCTCGTCCTCAATTTAATGAGACTTAGACTAATATAGTAAAGGAATCGAAGCTAAGTGCTCAACACGCACGGTCGAGTAAAAAAATTACTCTAATTCTCACTATCGGAAAACCTACATTCGTGTCTTAAACACTTATGAAAAACAAGAAAAAAATTTAAAATTTAGCCATTTAGCCTTAATTTGCAATAAAATGATAACAAAAAGTTGAAAATTGGATTGCGTGATGACGTGAGCAAGGTAAAGTATCGAGTCATCCAAAATTGGTGTAGTGATTTTATACACTTATTTTAGAAAAAGAAATATAAGCGGCAAGTATTAAGTATCACGTTTAGGAAAACGCGAAACTCGACAAGTGAAAGTTCGTTTTCGGCGGAGGTGTGTATTGTGTGACAATATTAGTAACTTTTTTGGTTGATAAAGATTAGAAAAGTAAATGACGAGTTACGCTAAATTAAACTACAACGTAAAATTAAAACGTAAACGTAAAACGTAAAATGCAACGAATTAAAATTTTAAATTAAAAATCAAAATTAAGTCTAAAATAATATAAATAAGAATAAAATTTCAATAAATATATTTTTAAACTTATTAATAATTTAATATTTAATTTTAAATGCTAATTAAATCCCTAAAATTAAATAAAATCAACAAAAATCCCAAAATATGATTTAATCAAATAAATATCTCACTTATATTACTTAAAAGCTAATAAGTATTTTTCTAGAATTTTTAAAACTACTTTTTCTATTTTCCACTACCTAAAATTTTAAATAAAATATAAAAATGATTAAAATAAATAAATAATTTTTTTAAAACTAAAAATTAGCTAATAACAATCCAAGATAAGCAAAAAAAATGACCAAATGATCACTTAGATAAACTAAAAACAAAACACCCCAAAGTACCCCAACATACCTCAAAGTACTCCACTTTTTTTGGGGGTACTTCTTTGTTGTTCGAGATCCACCAGAGAACGATCTAAGTGTCGTCCGATATCGAACAACACTAAAAATATGTTTTCTCGGACAGTTTTCACAGAAAGTTGTTGTGTGGAATTTGGACTTAGTCAAGCTTGTTTTGGTGTTGTTTCTTGGTACAAGAGGGAACCCTCTCAACCATGGGGTTGTGAGGAGACTATAACAAGCAAAGATAACACAAGTATGCACAAAAATCACAAAGTCTCAAACAGTCAACAGGAAATGGAGGCTGTGGGCTTTTTTCTGGTGCACAATGAGCTAAAACCTCAATTTTGACCCACCAAAAGTCTATGAAACTCCAAGACCATATAATCTGCACTTAAACCTACCCTAAGTCTAACTATTGGTCCAATTTAAAAAAAATCATACGAACTAAGCCCTACAGCTACTGATTGAAAGAAGGGTGCTAGGGTGCTGATTGTTTTAGCAAACAATGAGATAATGCAGCCCAAAATTTACACCAAAGCAAATCTAAGTATAAGAAAATGACATACACCCTTAAACCATCCTATTACCTAACTTCTAGCCAAATTCCAAACAACTAAACACGACCTAAAGGGCCTAAAATCCTGCTGATGGTACTTACGCAGTCAAAATGGTGACTATTGATCTACAAGGGCATAACAGTGAGTTTATGTGGCCATTTTGAACAAACTAAATCCACCAAACTTGAAATATCAAATGATAAAATCCTAAACTAACCCTAGATCTACACTAGTGTCCAAATCATCCTCTTGTTGTCAGATTGTTGACAGAATGTGAACTTTGCTGATGCAAAGTGCACTTTGGTGGATTTTGAGCTTGTGTACCTTGATGAAAAAACCTAAAACCAACAACTACCAATCCTATGGTATGTTATTAAGCAACTGTGAACCAATTTTCACTCAACAAAACACCTTATAGAAAAACTAACAGCCTACTGTTGGTAGATTGATGGTTTGTTGATTTTTTTACACTTTCGTGAGAATCTTGCAAATTTAACCTTACCTTTTAAATAGCCAAACTAATTCTTACCCTAACACTAACAGCCAACAAGAAGTATGTTTTGGCGAAGTAAGCTAACCTATGTGTCACCCAAAGGCTAGAACTCAAATTACTCAAACACCCCTTTAACAAACTAAACATGAACTTTTCAAATATTTTGCAAACAAATCAATTACAAACCTAGCTTAAACTATTTAGAACGTGTATTTAACCAACAAGAAATAAAAAACAAACCACTGAACATGCACACAAGCATAAATTCCACAAAATCAAAAAAAATCTCAATTTTGTACAAGAAAGAGGGTTCAAGCTGTAAATTACCTTGTGTACCTTACATCCAAGGTACCCAAGGCATGCTGATGCCTTCTCTGTCAAGTTAAAACATGAGCTTTAGGGTTGATGAAAGAAGCTGTTTTGATGAAGGAAATATGGTGGACAATATCTTCACAAGTTAAGAACTCCAATTGTTGATACTCCTAATTATCCTACACAAAAACAACAACTAACAAATGCCAAAACACCAACGGCTTGGTGTCAATCAAGCTGTTAAAGCCTTGGTAACAGTGAAAACAAAAATAGAAAACAATGGCTTGCAAGATTTTGAAAAATCTTTCTAAAAAAAATCTTTAAAACAGCTTTTGTGAATCCAATGAGTAACCAACTAAAAAATAACACAGCTTATCAAGCCTGTGTGAATCTTTAAGTGACAGTTAAATTTTCACCAAACTTGATAAATAATGGATCTCAAAATTCTTCTCTACCAAAAATAATTTTTTGAACAAAAAATAATTTTGATATGAACTTACATGAAACGTGCATAAAATAAAATGATTACTCTAAGACAAATAATGAAAAATGGGACTCAGCGGATCCTTGCAAAGATTTTTTATCAAAACTTTAACTATTTTATTTCTTAAAAAGAATATTACAAGAAAAGGTGGAACTAATTAAAAGGGGTTCATGCCACCCTCTTTTATACTACACTACAGAATGATCTAGAAAAGCAAAACCCCAACTAGAAAAACCCTAAAGTACCCTTACTGAATTCTTAATATGCTTGAGTCATTCCTCTTTTGGAATTTCCTTCTAGATTTTTTATAATAGTCCCATGTGATGCCATCATTAGTAGAATCGATCTTGAATGTTTATCTATCCTTTGGGAACAAGAAAAGTATAAGAGCCATTGATTTAGTCAAAAGTGACAAAGACGTGTGGCAGGGGAGGGGACAAGAGGAGGTAAGGTCATTTTCTAAGTGTCGGGTTATGTTGGGAGTGGGTTGAATCAAATATTTAGAAAAGTTGAATGATGATTATTTAGTGATTAGGGGTTTAGTAAATTAGGGTTCTAGGGGGATTAAGGGGTTGATGATGAGGTTTGACGTATATAGTGGCTGTTTCCCACGAATCATTATAATTAAAAAAATCTCGTTTAAAATTTGTTCAAGTATAGTGAGGTTTTGACTGGGGTGTTGACCTGGGCCAGGTAGGAGGGGATGGTTGGGCTTGTTTGGTTGGCTGGTGGGTTTATGTTGGGTAAATGTTGTGTCAAAAGTGGGTTTAGGTATTGAGTTTGGCAGGTTTAGTCCTTGGACTCCCAAAAGATATTCAATTAATTTTCAAAAAGCATCAATCAAATTTCCCTTTTGTAATGTACATTGACATACTTGTCACTTTTGGTACCATAAACTTTTAAACTTTGAACAAGGGCCTTTGGTGTAATTATGGCATTTTTCAAGGGCTTGTTATGACATTTCTTGAAATTTAAGGGACCTAAATGAAATATATGAGATTTACAAGGGTATTAAGTGACAAGTCTTCCATTCTTGAAGGACCAATCTTGACAAATCTTTAAACTTCAAGGACTTCTTTGGAAATTCATTGTTCGGGTCCGGTTGTTTGTGCGGCTTCGTTTCCCGTGTTCGTTTTGCTTGATTTTTGGTCTCTATTGTTGAATTCACGATATCCGTACCTAAAATATGTAATGAATAAACACAAGCATATTTTATGGTATTTTATGACATTTTAAGCCTTTTAAGCACGATTTGGACGATGAGACCATGTATAATTGAGGTCTCATCACTCCCCCATACTAACCATTGCCGTACCCTCACGCAATGCTAGAATTAAGTATCGTAGCACCTCCAAAATTCATTTTTATATGACATTTATTGAAACGTAAATTTTTAATTGACTAGTACATGCGTTTTAGACATAAGGTAATATTTTCATCACGAGAATGTGACTATTAGGGTCAAAGAATTAGAACATGTGAATGCTCATAGAGATAAGTTTGTCATCCTCGATTTTCACCTAATTTCATGCTAAGCGTGAAAAAAGATCATTGTCATTATAAGTTAGTAATGCTAACACTACTCATATGCTCTAATCACGTACTTAAACTCCCTTATTCCTAAGGTGTATCATTTATATTTTACTTTTGTCTTAATGATCACGAGGATACATTTTTGACTTATGCGTAGATAGAGATTAGGTCCAAAAATAGAGTCAAAACGGTGTAATCAAAATCATCGAATTAATAATCTTTCCTAATAGACAACGATGTCAAAAAAATAAGTCAACAAAAAAGGATCGAGAAACACGGGTTTACAACGGTTTTGAACATGAGAATTATTGCCAATTTTTGGATTGGTTTACCGCCATCTTTTATTGAAATTCTCCATGAAGTGTTTATTATAACTTTGGTCTTGCCCTTGTCTTTTATTTAACCTCGCCATGAGGTGTTTATTATGACTTGACGTATATCCCACGCTAAGTCGAATTTTGGATCTTTAAGGCTCAAGATTTAAGACATTCACTTTTAATTTACGCATAGATTTTTCGGCCTTGTGAGATTCAAATTTTTGCTTGATTTAGGTGAAGAGGAACATAAAAATTATTGCCTTTGATTATTCGGGTGCCAATACTTCAAAACCTTGACACTGGCGATACCTTAATGTTTTCCCAATTTAATTACATGGAAGCTGATAGAATTAATTAGAAACCAACAATAGAGATTAAACCGCAAAAAACCTATTTATTAACAATTTAATATAAAAGCGTGGGGAGAATAAGCAAATAATTAGGACACATGAGTTTTTGAAAGAATACGAGTACTCTACGTTTAGCATAGTAACTTATAATTAACGCTATCATTTCTCGTCCTCAATTTAACGAGACTTAGCCTAATATAGTTAAGGGATCGAAGCTAAGTGCTCAACACGCACGGTCGAGTCAAAAGTTACTCTTATTCTCACCATCAGAAAACCTACATTCGTGTCTTAAACACTTATGAAAAACAAGAAAAAAACTAAAATTTGGCCATTTTTAGCCTTAATTTGTAATAAAATGACAACAAAAAGATGAAAATTGGATTGCGTGATGACGTGAGCAAGGTAAAGTATCTACTCACCCCCATAATAAAACTAAACATTATCCTCAATGTTTCGAGTCTAAGGGTGAAACACCCCCATACTAGAGATGAAAAGTCAATTTTTAATCTCGAGCATGGAAAAGGTATAACGAATAATCTAAAAGCCGTTTATGAATTATGCTAACGTTAGAACGATAAAAGGATATCATCGGATATCGGAATCCTCAAAGGCAACGATCGAAGTTTGAGTGATACGTAAAACGAACACGAGAGGCTTCAATGATGACGATGAACCTAATAAATCACAATCACAAATAACCACAGAACAAAGGTTGGAAGAGCACAAGTCTCCGTATTACACTATTAGAAAACGATAATATTTACAAGGATACGCATGAGAATCCCACGAGGCACCTTGTTTTTTATAACTGAGTCAAAAGCTCGACTCGAATCCCCATAAATGTGATCATTTAGAGATTATCATGGTTTGGTCATTTTTGGTGGGGCTTACATTATAAACAAGGAAAAAAAAGTACTTAAAAACCCGATAAAGATATACCGGGGTCAAATATGGCGTCCCCGTTTTCGGATGAAAGACGAAACAATGCTACTCCAACACAAAGAAAATACCCAAAGGGTTTGTAGAAAAGAGGTGAGAAATAGAAGGGTGGGTTATTGGGCGGGGCACAAATATGATCTAATCGAGGTAGACTCGCACCAAGCAAACGAAAAGATTTTCCATTTATTGCATCAGTGGAAGACCGAGATTTCCCTAAAAATGCGATTCCGAGATCGAATATTTTGTCCTTGGTGGTAAAGTGTGAACAAACATAAGGGGCTTCCCCCACACTAAAACCACACACACCATCGTCAAAAGGAGTAGACGAGGTGGTAGCACTCATAAAACATGGTGATTACTGATAAGTGTGAAAACACTTATCTTTAATAACCCAAAAACACTTAAGACACGGTCAAAATAATTAGATTATACTTTAAATTGTCAGAATTACGCGTGTATTCTTGTGATTGTGTATTTTTAGGCAAAGTATGTACATTTGAGACAAACACGAGCTTTCATGGGTTTTATTCGAAGAAAAGGACAAAATGTAGCTTGAAGAATTAATCTTGTAAAATAAATGAAGAACAAGGGCTATTTGTGCACATTTCCAAAGTTTAATACAAAGGAAACCAAGCTACTATCGTTTCAGTAAGTACAAGGACTGGATTTGCCATATGTTGAAAGTTACATCATACAATGTCAAATGGACCAATTGGATCTGAGTATTGACTTCACTTGGATCGCCACGTAAGCTATTGTCAACCAATAGATATGGATAAAGAAAGATAAGCCTAGATGATGATCCAAAGTTTCTCATCTTCTCTAATAGTGATTTTCCACGTCATCATCTTCTCCAAAGGACGAGTGAAAGAGCTAGAGTGGATAATATGAGATGATTAAAGAACGTTAAAGGCTCATCTTAACCTCCTCTACAAATCCCAGCGACTCAATTATACTCAAATCAACCTGAATCGAAACCCCTAATTTTCCCCAACTATGATGAACCCTAATCCAGCCACGTATCCGATTATCACTGGTTGTAACACGTCACTAATCATCTCTCATAACTCACTCCACTCTCTATAAATACCAGATCCCATCTCATTTCTCACACACTTAGATAGTTAATTTTAGGTGTAGTTTTAGGAGGAGTTAGGCAAATTAGTTAGATAGTGTTAGTTTGTTTAAAGCTTCTTGTTACATTTTCAGTTAGAATTGTGTAACGAGTTTCTTACTTCTGCCATTAATGAAAGTTAATCTTTTGATCTCTTTTCCTTCTTCCTCTGTTTTCATAAACCTGTTTTTGCTAGTCAACTATGTTAAAAGAGTTAGTTGAATTCGGTTACTTTGCAGTTGAGTTTAGTTAAAAAACTGTAACTTTTCTTCTATTAATAAAAGCTGTTAAATCTTGATTTCTTCAACATCTAGTGTGAAGTTTTATATAGTTCATAACAATTATTTAAAACCCTAATATGGATCAAAGAACGCATAGCGGAAGCGATTAACAAGATCATTAATTTAACACAATTATATTAATCAAGATTATGGTTACATACCTTTATCCTAGCAAGATCCACAAGACGACAGAGCAAATGACAACTAGGGTTGATCACGAACACCACCAAGAATATAGTCTAAAGTAAGACTATATCACGTTCTTGTACACACGTAATACGGCGAGTTAACCGTGAGTCTAGCACGAACAAACCGAGCTTCAACGCTTGTGGAATATCTACCCAAAAACCCTAGAGAGGGGCTAGGACTAGATAAAATAGATTTAATCGAAAACCAAACGAAACCCTAAGTTGGGTGTGTATGGTCGGAGATCAAAGGAGAAGAAAAGAAAGAGGGATAAAAAATTATGAGGCTTGGGGTTTGTTTATATATCCTTGACAATCCTTGGGCTCCAAGTCATAAACAAATAAGGAAGCCAAAGTTCCCCTTTGCCCCCTCTATAAGCCGGAGGTTAACACCCCACCAAGGGGTGTTTGTGTAATTTTTCCTTCTTCTTTTAACTTCTATTTAATTCCATAACGGTTGTTATAACTCAACTATTATTTATTAACGATCGTTAGTTAAGCTTTGGTTTGATTTAATAAATATATATAAAATATATTTAATAAATAAATTAACCCTTTACGTTATGTGTGCAATCCCGTGATCCCGAGTTCGATCCTATCTCACGACTATTAATTTTAAGTCCATAAACTTTCAGCTCCCACTTGGACAAAATTCTAATATCGTGATCACATTGACTAGCGTCTAATTACACTAGCAATGTCACTAGTACAACTCGAGTAAGGTTTCTTGGACAAAACCTTTTAATGATATATACATCATTATTATTATCCTTTCATTTCAAATACAACGTTAATAGGATATGGATCTCAGTCATTCCTCTCATTAACCATTCTGTTTCTCGTTTATGGATATATCAAGATCACCAAAACAAATTTGGATGCAACCGCACAAATATCTTACTACTCCCCCGAGGGGCCAGCTGTATTATACTTCAAAGTAAATTTTGAAGGAAACGAATCCCATTTTGACTACAAGCAAAACTTATGAACTTTGCAACACTTCTGGAAATAATCCTTATAGCTACCAGTTACGTTTAACGTTAGATTATTCCACATAAATGCACTAGATCTACGACAGTTTCCTGGTATCTCAGGTCTAAGGATAACTATTTATGATTTACTTGATGACAAAGATCCATAAAGTAAAATCATATAGTTGGGATAAGTCCAATATTTGATCCATCAAATATCATCCAAAATTGACCAATATACTTTCTAGTATACTCTGTCACTATTTTGAATTGTCTTAGTTTAATAATACTCCCATATTACTAATCGACAACGGACATTTAGAAACATCATAATGTTCATGGATTAAAAACATGTAAAATAGGATACAAAATCAAATAACTAGAAAAATAAATGAAATCCAATCTTTATTTCATCAAATCAATGATGTCTTACATCCTTTATCCAAATACTAAAAACAGATAAATGCATAAAACTGGTACATGCATCATGCCTCTAGTAATGACATTCATACTTGTTTGGCAAAGCATAAATAACCAATCTTGACCTATTGGAATTTTGAGAATACTTTCTTCAAGAATTCAATTCATTGAAACTATTATATATGTGCATTCAAATAATTTGATATTTCCACATAGTATCAAAATTGTGAAACATCCTTGATCACCAATTTTCTAAACTTCCAAAACACATTTGAAGTTCAAAGTATTCTAATTCTTTAATGTATAATGCAACTTTAATCAACATGTCATCTCCAAAGATCCCATGACTAATATTGAGTGTTACCTCAATTATATCTTTTCAAGTTTTACAACTTGTCATAAAAGATATAAATACGTTACCTTTAATATCTATTATGTAATGTTTGATTCCAACCAAAACTTTCAAATTTGTTGGCTATGATAATTTGCACAACGATTGACAAATTATTCATCTATAGAATATGGAAGCCGATCCAAGATTTAGGATGTTATTCTATTTCCAAACATATTCCTTCAGAATAATCATTACACAAGTTATTTAATAACTTCTTAAATAGATTAATATATTCAAATCATCATGTATTTTAAGCATGATATAAATACAACATGACACACATGAAAATTTCTCAAACTAGATTTAGATTTCTTCATGTCCTAAATATCCATGTAAACTTACTACATGGCATACTACGTTGTATTTCCACCGCATAAATAAATAAATTTATTTGTTCCAAGGTTATGTTATATCTTATCTCCAAAAGCAAAGTTTCATCTCAAATGTAAACCAAATCAACATTTAATTTGAATGAAAGCTTACTTTCTTACATGTCTATTTGACACATATAATTTAAGAAAATAATCATAATACTCCCACTAGCTTTTAGGAATACTTAGAAATCATCTTATTTAAATTTAAATCCAATCTTGGATTTCAAATTAAACATAAGAATAATCTCCTAGATGCATGCTTTTATCCATTCATGGATAATTGCATTTTGTACTTTTCCAAAGATTTATATTTTGAATTAATAAACTCATTTCTATTACTTCAGTCCTTTCTCAAGTAGTCATTCAAGAAATAGTTCATATATATCCAAATTTTTCAATTTAAAATATGACCATCAAAATCTTCATACATTTAATGTGTTTAGGAAAGAATACTCAATCACAATTAATTACTTAAGTGTGATTAATAATCTATTCATAATACATACATTAAATATGTGTACAATTTTGTCCATATAATTTCGACACAAAGGTTAAACCACCACAATTTCCGTTTTTCTTCCTTTGACGAAACTCATCTCCAATTTCTAGTCAAACTATTTAAGATAAACCAAATCTAAAATTGATTATCTTATTTGGACAACATCTATAACATTCATAGTATGATTAATTTACCCAAGTCAATATTTGGTAACAAATCACAACAATTATTTGTAACTCATAATTCTCAGCATACAAATCAAATATCCGAGATATCCTATGACATAAATTCCTTTATCTTAAGGTTTAGCATTTACACGCCTACCTCATGATAATTACTAGTGTAATTTAGAAGATCATGTATCTTGTAATTTTATCTTTCAAGATCAAAACTCCCACTTGCTTTTAGTAACTTAAAATTACTCTTTAAAAACATAGCAAATAGATCAACACTCCAACGTTATCTATATGGGACATTAAAAAACACAATGGCCGTTCCATACTCTTTATTTTCTAAACAATCCGCTTCATAAGAAGTTTAGCAAAATCCGAACTCCATTTAAGATATAACGTGATTCATCACATTCCATATATAATGGTATCTTATTAATCTTCTTAGCTCAAGTCATACTCAACTTTCTAACCTTGATATCTTTTTGGAAGAAAAGGAAGATATAGTTATCTTGAATCAATCATCACCATCATATTGAGAATTTTGATTCTCCTAATGAACATACCATAACTATGATGTATTTCATTTAGGGAAATATTGTAAGTCAATCTTAACAATATTTAAGATAAATATATATCTTTAGGCTTACCTATATACCAACTAAATCATCTTAATGGTATAATAGATTTCCTAACCATTTTGCATGCTTTATAACTCAAGTACTTTTAATACAAAGTCACTTCATAAAAGTTATAAGTCCATTACACGTTTCATGTATATGTCTTTAGTGAAATAGAGACAATACATTAACATCTTACTTTATATTATACGTCTTCCAAGACTTTATGTTTATGACTTTATACAATAAATCATAAACATGTATAACTAAAGTAAATCATGAACACCACTAGGTTTCCTTAATCTTTTCAAGTTAATTCACTACTATACTATTATATGAACACCACTAGGTTTCATTAGTAGTATAAGGTTACTCTATGTATCTTATGTCATTCAAGGAATTTGTCCATTTTAAGAAACTTCAAAACATTCCATGCCCGATCTTACGACATGTGGATATTTTACCCTTGTGTTTACAATTTAGTCCAAGCTCTTACATGACTAAATTAAAACAATAAGTGTTTCTTAATGTGAATGATATATATTAAGTAGTCTTTTAATCATATTGACACATGATCTAAATATTAATTAGATTGTTAGTCTCTTATCTTAAAGACAAGAGAATCATATCTTTATGAGTTGTTTCTTGCACACAATGTTCATTTCTCCCACTTGTGCATGGAACAACCTCATATATAAGATAAACATCACGTCTAACGTTCATCTATACAAAATATGATTGTGCCACATATATTAGCTTTTACAAGTAGATGTAGAACCATTTAATCAACAAGAATCAGTACATAACTATCTTTGAAGATATTAGTGTCAACAATTCGAAAGTAATTATCTTAGGACATACTAAAAACAACATGGGTTATTACCAAGAAAACAAAGCTTGTAACTCCCACTGACTTAGAGAATGTTTTAATAGACTCAAAATCAGTAATACAACACAATTCTCCCATTGAACTTGACAACATTGAAAATGTTTCATAATCGGTGAAAATAATTAGTGTTGTGTTTACTTTCTGACACTTTTGAAAAACACATTCGTAAGAGTGTACTCTACTTCGTAAATGATGACTTATCCATCAATTGTTTTTTAACTTGAAAGACTTGACATGCAATTTCTTCCTTAATAGGTCTACCAACCCCACAATGGTATGTAGTGCCTATAAATGGTCAAAGCACAACTACTAGACAAATATGCTAGTTTGCCTTATAACCAATTTGCGGTAACTTTTAATAACTTAAAATATGCACTTTTCTTAACAAAAGTTTGCTATGAGTTATGGATTTGAATTTGACTTTTCTAAAATCCTTATTACTCCTTCTTCACTCATGGAAAAGAGTTTAGGTTTATCTTTTCATTGTGAATTGACTCTATCCTCAACCATACGGTTTGTAGATCAATAAATGAATAAACCACGTTTACGGTGTAACTTGCATTAATACATTTGTAAAAGAATTTACAAAATTCAGTTTTAGTATTTTCGATAATACCATTCAAGAAAATAAAATTACCCAGGTAATAATAACATAGTATTTTCCTTGAAAAACAGAATCCAAATTGACATAATTTTATCACATCAGTTGATCTGCTAGCAATGAAAGTATTCAAGATGGTAACTTGTCGAACAATGATTGACAAACAAATTTGCAATTTCTAGATTTTTTAAGGGATTTACATTGCCAAAAGTCATTTTGCATTGTAAACATGTTTCATCCCTTCTTTATGCCTTAAGTTTTCAGATCTCACTGAGTAACTCAATTAAGTCGACTAATCTAAAGAACGTAAAACCTTCATGTGCAATCTTATTCAGTCATGAAGTTTTCTCTCCATTACAACCTCGTCCGATATCTTATATGACGACAATTGTAACTTCAAGTGTTCGTCAATTAGAGGGCATATGACTTAAATTTTAGGGTATAGATTTTGGTGTCAAAATCATGTATGGAGAAGCATGCATACATCTCCATAACATAAGTTTAATAAAACATTTAGTAAACTTTTTGTTGAGACTAAAAGTTCATCATATACTTGTAAGTTGAGGTATTGGTTAAACCAATTAAAGATTTTACACACAACTAAATTCACACCGTACTTTTTCTAGAACTTAGTTATAGCACAAATCAATAACCTTATTCATTGTGTTTCGGATGTGAATTAATGTAGTTAAATCAACCTTAAAGAACTGTACCAATAACAACCGTAGGTAATACCAATTTGACGCACAGGCGAGCCGGGAATTTGGTCAGCGCTGAAGCATAACACCTCCTTCCTTAACCGGGTACATGACCAGCGATGCGTTATACCCACTTTATAGTTTGTCAAAATTGAGTAGGCCGTTAAGTTGCTATTGCAATTCTAATCAACGCAAATCATATGTAATTTAGATCTCAAAACAATTCATTTATTTTGATATGATTTAGTCCATATTAATTTTTCTTGTAAAAAATTACCCTTGTTTACAACATACAATCAATATAAAACGTATGAACACAAGTAGGTACAAAAAGAAACTAAATCATAAACACATAATAACAATTTATATGTGCAATAAATAAATCAAATAGCCACATGCATACGATTTATTCAATAGATAATATCAAAACTAGGTTTTTATATTCATATAAAAGTCTTCCCTAATTTTAGAGTTATTGAATCAAATAAAGCATGTAGCAAAACACGTAACAATTACCACATAAAACATATGATCCATGAAAAACATGTAGGTTCATCACGGATCTCCCACATATCTTAACAATTAAATCTCTATGGATCGAAACATGAATTTACACAACATAACAATTAATCATGCAATTCATCAAAATTCCACCCAAATCACTTAACAATTTAATTAAATCACTACGGATCGTAACCACGCATGACATAAAAATTAATTCATGCATACATCTAAAGTTAATTACCATGTAATTTTAGGGTTTACAAAAAAACTTTTTTTTTATAAAAAAAATCGGCATAGCCGATTTTAAAAATAATAAAAAACAAAACCCTAATTTTTATAAAACCTAAAAAACAACATGTAATTTTTAACACAAATCAATATTAGTTAAAAAAACTTTAGATCTTGATAATTATAATCATGTTAAAACGGCTCTCGATGCCACTGAAGGTTTATATAGTTCATAACAATTATTTAAAACCCTAATATGGATCAAAGAACGCATAGCGGAAGCGATTAACAAGATCATTAATTTAACACAATTATATTAATCAAGATTAGGGTTACATACCTTTATCCTAGCAAGATCCACAAGACGACGGAGCAAACGGCAACTAGGGTTGATCACGAACACCACCATGAATATAGTCTAAAGTAAGACTATATCACGTTCTTGTACACACGTAATACGGCGAGTTAACCGTGAGTCTAGCACGAACAAACCGACCTTCAACGCTTGTGGAATATCTACCCAACAACCCTAGAGAGGGGCTAGGACTAGATAAAATAGATTTAATCGAAAACCAAACGAAACCCTAAGTTGGGTGTGTATGGCCGGCGATCAAAGGAGAAGAAAAGAAAGAGGGATAAAAAATTATGAGGCTTGGGGTTTGTTTATATATCCTTGACAATCCTTGGGCTCCAAGTCATAAACAAATAAGGAAACCAAAGTTCCCCTTTGCCCCCTCTATAAGCCGGCGGTTAACACCCCACCAAGGGGTGTTATGTGTAATTTTTCCTTCTTCTTTTAGCTTCTATTTAATTCCATAACGGTCGTTATAACTTAACTATTATTTATTAACGATCGTTAGTTAAGCTTTGGTTTGATTTAATAAATATATATAAAATATATTTAATAAATAAATTAACCCTTTACGTTATGTGTGCAATCCCGTGATCCCGAGTTCGATCCTATCTCACGACTATTAATTTTAAGTCCATAAACTTTCATAGTGTTCATCAGTTCTTATTAGCTTAAAAGACCGTGAAGATTTGTTTTTTTAGTGAGAGATTAGTCCTACTTATAATCAAAGTCAATTAGGTGGTTTTAATTCAGTCACCATATGGATGTTTTCTTTTCCGCAGCTTCTTTTCATTGGTTTACAAATATTTTAGGATTAATAAGCTCATCAGCTCTCATAAACTGATGAGAAGCTGTTCTTTGAGCTAATAAATCATAATCAGTTAGTTACAAATAGGTTAGTTAAGTTTACATAAGGCATCACTGTTTTGCGAAGTTTACAAGACTCCGGAGTGTTCTGTTTGAGCGGCTTTGTTTCAGCTTTGCAATTTGCAGCCTAAAGAGACGTAGACAAGAGTAAACCTGCAGCTCAGAAAAAGCGCATTTGGATTTGCTGATATAGTAGCACATGAGCTGGTGATTAGGTTTCGATTTAGGTTTGAATAGCTCAGCTTCGCCATCAGCGATCTGGACAGGATGGAGAGGTCACTTTCTTTTTCACTTTTCTGCAATTTACTAGCGTAACCTGTTAGATAATAGTTGTAGCGTTCATTTACTTGCAATTTGCTTGATTTTCTTATATGTATCATAACTGTTTAACTGTTCTTGTTTTGAAGTTTGATTAAAGTCTGATATCTTTTCAAATTTTGCACTCTGCTGGTTTAGTGTGTTTGGATTGGCTAGTTTTAGAGTGTCATTTGAGAGATCAGTGGGTAAATTCTGTTAGCAATATTAGGAGCTGTGGTTAGTTGGAAATCTAGTATTAGTTGATAGTTAAGCCTTGTTTTAGATAGAGTTGTCTTAGAGCATATACTTCTACCATCTTAGATCACTAGAAAGGTTGAAATAAACTGATAGAATGAATAATGGTTAGCTGTTTATATGATACAGTAATTAGCGAAATCTTGTCCAAATTTAGTTCTTACAAATAATCTGTTGTTAGTTAAATGAATAAGCTTTACTTTATCTTCATAAAAGTTAGTCGATTACCAAAAAATTCATGTGCAGTAGTAGCAGCGAATATGTTGTAAGCTTTTGTAGAATTCACTTTTGATCAAGATTGGCATTAATACAAGTTAAGCCCTTCATTGTGTAATAGGTCTTGATAGTTACAGTCTAGTTTCGTTAAGCAATTAGGTTGTTAGCCTCCGTTGATAGCTGTAAGTCCTTATTTGTTTCAGTCGTTAGGATCTCAGTTAGTTCTGTTACAGAATTCGTCCTTTATGTTGAGTTTTTAATAGCTTCGTAATACGTTTTGTTACTTGCACGTTTTTAGTCCCCCATTTACTATAAATCTATGTCTCTCACAGGCCTTGGTTAACTAGTTACTTATTCTGTTAGCATGTAGGTTATTACAATTGGTAGCATTTTTTTCGTCCCAGACGTTTGTTAGAAAGTAGCTGATCTGTTGGGCTTAGTTCTTGGGCCTTGTTTTATTGTTGATTGATAATTGGGTTAGACTAGTTTCAACTTTAAAGCGAATTTCAGAATTTACCAAACTTAGGATTTATTAAAACTTGTAATTAAGTCATAAAAATTTGTTTTTACAAAAGTTCTTACTTTTACAAAGATAGATTAATAGTTTTTTATTTTGTAATTTGTATTTTCATTTATAGTTAAAATGTGTCTTTTACATTTTAAAATTTTGTGCATTAATTGTGGTATGTGCTAAATATTTTTAGGGTAGTATGTATACGTTATCTAGATATTATTTTTACCTTTTTACATACTATTTGCCAAGTAGTTTAAATACAAAATTACAAACTATTACCAAAAACAATTAAGTCAAACTTGTAAAACCGGATTTCAATTCGATAAAACCGAGAGAAAAACGATACTAAAAAATGATTTATTAATGACGGAGTTAAGGTAAGAAAATCATTCAAGTCAAATTTAAAATCCTTTCCTTATTCATCTTTTAAAAACTCTTTATTAAACCTAGATTTAATTATGTCGAAAATATTTGGCGTTTCAAAATCAATATTAGTCACGCTAAAAATTATCACATTGACGTCATGGGTGGGAGGGGGTGGTTTGTATAAACTCTGAAAACGATGGTCGATAAAGAACACCGCCCCCTCGGGGTCAACATATTTGTCATCCTCATGAACGTTAATCTCATCGATTTTTTCATCGTAGATAGTCTTGTCAAACCAAGGTTTGTCGTTCCCCTCATTAATGATTTTAGAAACTCTCTCGAAGAGATCACGATCAAGCAAAAACCATCATTCTTTGGTGAGGATCGTTGATAAGTTAGATCCTCACAAATGTGGTAAACGTCATTCTCATTTGAGGAGCGTTGATTAAGTAACTCCTTGAGAATGGGATTTTGGGTCACGTGAGTTGGTTCGTCATTAAAAATAAGACGTTCCAACTCATCAAGTTTGGCCTCGATATTGGAAAAATCAACCTCACTTGTAGGTGGAAGTTGAGGTAAAAGAGCTAGCTCTCGTTCAATAATTTCTACAATCTCGGGATCGAAGACGAAATCATCATACTCACCACACGAAGAATTCTTTTTGGGAGAATCAAAAATAGCTTGTGGATTTTTTAGTATGTGATCGATTTCGGCAAAATCGCCATCGTCGTTATCAAAGAAAGAGTCGATGTGAGAACTTACAACAATGGTCTTACAAGTCAATTGACTATGCTTAGGTGACTTTTCAATGTAGAGCGAATCGATATCGATAAAACCTTTAGCCTCAATGGATATTGGGATAGGAAATGGAGGCACTTCAATGGAATTAGAAGTTGATGCCTCAAAGACGTGGTCCTTCGAAGGTGGTGAAAACCAGTCCATTTTGGTTATTGTCGTGATAGCACTAACGTCTCCCTTCGGACTTATTTGGTCACTTGTTTTTCCGAATACATCCCAAAACGATTTTTCATCCATAAATTTACGAATACCTTTTTCAATTAAGTACACATATTCTTTATCGGTAAATTCCTCATCTCTAAAACCGTTGCTTTTAATTCTTTCAAAACATGAATCTAGCCTCATTTTTTCCGCTAAAGTATGAACTTTGAAATCATTAGTTTTTGGAACCTCGGTTTTGCTTTGTTCATTTGAAATTTAGGATCTACTCGCAAAAAAGTTTGTTTCATCTTCCCCAAATTTTATAGTAATTTTACACCGTGAACGTCGATAATGGCATAAGTCGTCGATAAATATGGTCGACATAAAATAAAGGGACATTTAGGATCACACTCATAATCAGAAATGATGAAGTCCGCGAAAAAAAACAAACTTTCTAATTTTAACATAAACATCCTCGGCTATTCCAATTGGTTTTAAACGCGTACAATTTGCTATCTCGATTGTCATATTCGTGGTGATAAGATTAGGCAATCTCATCAATTTCCAATGAGAATGAGCCATTAGATTGATGCTAGCACCTAAGTCGGCAAGTGCTATACATCCCTCAATCTCGGGAAAATCACAAGGTAAAAGAAATTGGCCTAGATCTTCTTCCTTTCTCGGCATATGCCTTTTTGGTTTTCTTAGAAGAATCGAAGCACAATTTCCTCAAGGTTACTTTCGTAAGGTCGATGAAGATCTCTTTTTGAATCGTGGATGGAATTTGAGGTACACAAGGGTGTGCACTCTTTTCCTTGGTCACCACGTTCATTCCCTCGACTCTAGAACATGAAGGCATTTTAGAACTCGAGGGTCGAGACGAAGGCACAACTCTAAATCCATCAAGGTTTTGGGTAATCATACGACCTTTTCCATGAGACGAGGCGGCTTTAACGTGTTCCTTTGGATAAGTCACGGTGTCACTAGGTAACGTCGTACTCGAAGACGAACTCGATTGCTTGTTCATTATAGCCGAAAACATCTTTTTAATATCACTTTGTCCTTGATCGATTTAATTATTTTGACCTCCCACAGTGTTGGAAAACTTGTTTTTCATGTCATCAGTTTGCGTTTCTAATCTCTTCATTTTACGTTCATTTGATTTAACGTAATTTTGAAAATCATTTGACCCATTAAAAATTTGATTAAAACCTTGGTGTTGATTCCCTTGAAAGTTGTTTCCTTGATTAGCATTGTTCGAAAAATTTGAATTTTGATTTTGAGAAAAATTCCGGTTTTGATTGTTGTTGTTGTTAAAACCCTGATTTTGCCAATTCAAATTTTGACCTTGATTATATCGCCTTGATTACCGTGTTGATTATTTCCTTGAAAATTGTCACGATTTTGATTTGAAAATTATTGCCTTGATTGTTGTTATAATTCGCTTGTAGTGATGGACCGGCGTTATTTTGATTTTGATTTTGAAAATTTCCATTTAATGCGTTAATACTCGACCTTTGGCCATCTGTACCCGCACACTCGTAATAATTTTGAGGTCCAGCACACAACGTACACGAAACCTCGACCGCTTTCACCGTAGCGGGAACGTTTTTCATCTCGATCAAATTACGACGTAAAAGCATTCGTCAATTTGTCGACTTTTGCCTCAACTCTCAATATCGCGATTAGAGTTACTAATATTGGCAACAATCGGTGTGTTACACAGTTGGTAAACCTTGGATCGATTTTCGATAATCAATAAGGCGTCCCTAGGAGTTCTGCACAAAAAGTTGCCACCAGTGACGGAATTTAACGAATCTTGTTCTTGAAAACTAAGACCGCTATAAAACGTATCGATTTGGTGCAATTCGGAAAACCGTGGTGAGGACACTGCCTAAGCAATTCCTTAAAACGATCCTACGCGTCTCTAAACGATTCATTCGTCTTTTGTTTAAATCTCGTAACCTCGTTTTTGAAAAACGTCGTTTTTAGACGGTGGGAAAAATGATTAACGAATTTAGATACGAGATCGTCCCACGTAGCTATAGAGTTAGGTGGTTCTTTCTCGTACCAATCCTTGGCGGAGCTATCGAGCGATGGAAAAAGCATAAGCTTGATAACATTGGTGTCAACGTTTTTGTACTTGCTCGTAGCTAAAAGTCGATTGAAATTCCGAATGTGATCGTGAGGATTATCCGCCTCACGACCTAAAAACTTTGTCGCTTAAATCAACGTCAACATTCCGCTCTTTATTTCAAAATTGTCTGCATCGATTACGGAAATTACGATCGCGTCTCCATAACCCTCGCTTGGTGCTTGGAGCAATTCCATCATTGTGGGGGTAGCAAAGAAGATTCTTTTATGGGTTTTTTACATTTTTCAAATTTTTTTTGGGTTTTTGATGGTTTTTTAATTTATTTTTGGATTTTTGGTATATTACGTAGAAATTAATCCACAAAAACTTATCCACTAACCAAAGGTCTCGATTAATGAATCCAAACATGAATGAAGGAATTTACGTCAAGTAAAAACCTTCGTCTACTTTGAAACGTTGCCAGAACGCCAAAACGTTTCGAGGTTTAACAATGTGAACTCACAAAAATAGATGTATTAATACTTGAATGGCAAACCCTTAATCAATCGTCACTAAATCAATACGCACAAGCGAGCGGATAAAACGAGGCTGCGCGAAGCACTTAAGAGACTTTTTTCTTTAGGTCGTGAAATACAACCGCCTTATACCCACCTTATAGTTTGTATCAATCGAGATTAAATTAACCAAGAGTATTTATCTATTTTCCCTTTGATTTTTGTTTGAATTCGATACACTTAAAAGTGACCGGAACGCCCTTTATTAAGGTACTATTTCTCGCGTATTTGGATAACTATTGTTTATTAATTGTGCTACGTGATATAATATAGTATTCACAAAAATAAAACGAAAATGATAAAATGAAAAAGATTTGTGTGTGTTAATTGAGGAACAATTTAACACGTTTTATTTGGATATTTATTTATAGTAGAAAAATAAAAACGAGTATGTAAGATATTTACGCTTTCCAAAAATGAAAAGCAAAAACGCACTACTCACAAAAACACGATATATAATAGGCACTAAAAACACCTCCCCGGCAGCGGCACCAAAATTGATGTAGTGTTTTTATACACTTCTTTTAGAAAAAAAGAAATATAAGCGGCAAGTATTAAGTATCACGTTTAGGAAAACGCGAAACTCGACAAGTGAAAGTTCATTCTCGTCGGAGGTGTGTATTGTGTGCCAATAATATAAAAACGATGTTTGGATTAGTAACGTTTTTGGTTGAGAAAGATTGGAAAAGTAAATGCCGAGTTACGCTAAATTAAACTACGACGTAAAATTAAGACGTAAAACGTAAAATGCGACGAATTAAAATTTTAAACTAATAATTAATTAAAAATCAAAATTAAATCTAAAATAATATAAATAAGAATAAAAATTCAATAAATATATTTTAAAACTTATTATTAATTTAATATTTAATTTTAAATGCTAATTAAAGCCCTAAAATTAAATAAAATCAACAAAAGCCCAAAAATCTGATTTAACCAAATAAATATCTCAGTTATATTATTCTAAAGCTAAAAAGTATTTTTCTAGAATTTTTAAAACTATTTTTTCTATTTTTTATTACCTAAAAGTGAAAATATTATATAAAAATGATTAAAATAAATAAATTAAATTTCTTTTTAAAAAGAACTAAAAATTAGCTAAAAATAATCCAAGATAAGCAAAAAGAATGACCAAATGATCACTTAGATAAGCTAAAAACAAAAACACTCCAAAGTACCCCAAAATATCTCAAAGTACTCCACTTTTTTTGGGTACTTCTTTGCTGTCCGAGATCCACAGAAGAACAATCTAAGTGTCATCCGATATTGGAAAACACTGAAAATATGTTTTCTTGGACAGTTTTTACAAAATGTTGTTGTGTGGAATTTGGGCTTAGTCAAGCTTGTTTTGGTGTTGTTTCTTGGTACAAGGGGGCACCCTCTCAACCATGGGGTTGTGAGGATTATATAACAAGCAAAGATAACACAAGTATGCACAAAAATGAAGCACAAAAATCACAAAGTCTCAAACAGTCAACAAGAAATGGAGACTATGGGCTTTTAGCTGGTGCACAGTGAGCTAAAACCTCAATTTTCACCAAAAGCCTATGAAACCCTAAGACCAGATAATCTGCACTTAAACCTACCCTAAGTCTAACTATTGGTCCAATTTTAAACTAAAAATCACATGAAATAAGCCCTACAACTACTGATTGAAAGAAGGGTGCTAGGCTGCTATTTTTTAAGCAAACAATGAGATGTTGTAGCCCAATATTTAAACCAAAGCAAACCTAAGCATAAGACAATGACACACACCCTTAAACCATCCTATCACCTAACTTCTAACCAAATTCCAAACAACTAAACACGAGCTAAAGGGCCTAAACTCCTGTTGATGGTACTTACGCAGTCAAAATGGTGACTGCTGATCTACAAGGGCATAACAGTGAGTTTATGTGGCCATTTTGAACAAACTAAATCCACCAAACTTGCAATATCAGCTGATAAACTCCTAAACTAACCCTAGATCTACACTAGTGTCCAATTAACAAACATTAATGTTCAAAATCTGTTGACCCTTTGAATTGATCTATATACTATTAAGAATTTGTACAATAGTTTGTAATCAAACTAGAGCACTTGAGAACTCTTACTCAACCAAATAAATTATGTGGAATCTAACTTATAAAGAAAAGAAGAATAGAATTACTTGTAACTATTCGTTCTTCTATTAATCGACTTTTTAATGAGGTACCATAAACTCATCATACCTATGTTCCTTTTATAGTGTAAGGAACCCTAGAATATTCTATTATGATAAGTATATCACATACGATATCTTGTCAATATTCTAAACTATTAAGTATATCACATAAGATATATTCTAACTATAACTATGACATATCTTTTCTAAAGATATATTCGTCCTAATCAATATAGCAATACTTACATTATAACTAACAGTACTTGCTATGTACCGCATTAACACTAACGGTACTTGCCAACACTAACAGTACTTGTACTTACACTAAGGGGACTTGCTACTTTACAAATAATTCCCAACAATCATCCCCTAAACAAGAATGATAACTTGTTGTCTTCTTGTTTCTCTTTGTGTTGAATGTATAAGAATACATATCTTCAAACTTGGATTGAAATTGGTAATCTTGTACTTGCATACCAACTAAATGTAGCCGAACACTTTATGCATATCTTCTTCTGATATGATAATCTTCAAGTCTTCATGAATATCATCTTTGTCTTCAAAATGTGATCTTCTTGTGTCTTGTGAACATTCTTTTGCAGCAACAATATTGTCTTCATATATGATCACTTCCCCTAGAGTGGTAAGGAATCAACTTCTTTGTAAGTTTCTTGAGCTAAAACATATACCACGTATGTCTTCTTCCCCTTTTTAGAATCTTCAAATATGAGTTTTCTTATGAATCAATATTTCTGCTTGTATCTTCTCACTTGAAATAAAACAGTTAACAACAAACCAATCTGTATTGGCATCATGATTTTTAGCAAATCATCAGCTATCAATGGATTTGATTTATTCTTTACCAGTTAGCCGTACACTCTGGAATAGCCAATACTTTATTCATAAAGAATAAGGTATACTGATAACCCTACAAATTTTGGTAAACTGTCAACCATCAACGGATTTGATAATGTCTTTACCTAGTATCGTTTGCACTAAGACTAGCCAACTCTTTGTCTCGAAACATGGTGAGTTAGAACGATATAGTTTTTAGCAAACTACCAGCTATCAACGGATTTTGGAAGTGTTTACCACAAACCGTTTGCTTATGGACTATCCCAGTCTGATGTTTGTTAGACATGGTGAACTGAGAACCATTTGTGAAGTGTGACTAAGTGACAAACGCTTAAGGATCATTCTCAGCTTCTTCTTCTTTCTCCAAATCCTTGAGTTACTGTTTAACCATTCTAATCAACTCCAAAGTACCATTAGACTCCTCTAAAACCTCCAGTTGTGGTTCCAACATTCTTTCTAACAATATTCTTTCAAAAGGATGTCTTTTCTCTTGAAGCATGTAATATGTCACATCATCTACATCCAAAGTATGTATTCCACATAATCTATAATATCTCCAGTAAGTAGGAACCTGATTCTCTTAATTCTTCAACATTCCATGATCATAGTTGTGTGGTTCATAAATAAGTTTTAGCTGTAACACCCCATTTTGGTAAATGGAATATCACACGTAATTATGGTGTGTCATCAAAGCATGCAAGGTAAATGTCTAAAAACATTAAATGACCATGAATAGAAATACCGGAAAAAAACATCGGTAGTCCAAGTATAAGCTCAACACACATGAATATAAGTACTAAAATAGAAAAGGACTAAGCAATGTCCAAAGAAATAAAGTAGCAGAATGTATGGAAAATGCATAAAGTAGTGAAGGCTAGATAGCTTCCAATCCGTATTGACATACTCTTAAAGTCTACGAGAATCCTTGAGTACCTGCCGTTTGGGAACACGAAAGGGAAAACGGCTGAGCATAACGCCCAGTGAACGGATATACATGTATAGCATCAAATGACATAAGCATAAAGTCTAATAGAAGCGGAAATGTATAAGTCCTAGATAACATAGAACATGTTCATAAAACTGGTTCTATAGTTTGAAAAGACTTATGTTTTTATATGAAAATCTATAATAATTAGCCAGTAGCCCATATAGGTCATGAGGTTCCACCGTGCATGAATACATGGAGGGGAGACCTCATCATGCAATTAGAGGGGTTGCCTCTAATTATTTAGTCTGGGTAGGAGGGATCAACTCCTTGTGAAGGATGCAAGGCACACACCACATTCACCATGAAAATCTTGTAAAAACAAGTAACTAGGATGCACCCATACACCCCACATGATAATATAAATATATGGCCAAAACTAAAAAGGGACGCCACGAGCAATCACTCCGCTGTGGGGAAGTCATAACACTGGTGCCTCTAGTGTTGTGGTTATGGTACCTCCATAACTAGGTGACACCGGTCATGCATGTATATGGCTTAGGCATTTAAACTAACATAAGTAATCAAACATATAAAACAATACTTGGGAAAACAGTTGACCGCAAATGGGAAATCCTAATAAGAAATAATGTCCTTGCTGAAGGACGGAAAATCCGTACCTTGAGTCCAATGAACGAGGAAAGATGAAAGGATGAATAGTCCTACTTCGACCTCACTAATGCTACATAAATAAGGTAAATGTATAAGTCTTCTGATTACTGAGTACGTTACTAGTTCTAACATGTTTTTAGCTTGTTTTATATGTTCTTGTCTTGTTCACTGTTTAAATGTTATACTATATTAATCATATATTTCATGTATTCTGATTAAGTATTATCTTGCATTCTTGTATTATTATACTTGTTGTGTAATAATAGGTAACTTTCTAAAAATAACAGGTTTCCTAAAATAGAAAGTTTCTAAAAATAGAAAGTTTCCAAAAATATACCAGTTTCTAAAAATAGAAAGCTTCTAAAAATAGTAAGTTTTCTGAAATAGAAAGTTTCAATATTTATAAATAAGCTGGATTAATAAGCTAATAATATAAGCTTAAGTTTACTGGTTAAACGTCATAAGTCATGTAATTAATAGTATAATTTATTAATAATGTCAAGATAATTTTATAAACTATAGGTTATATGATTTAATTAAAGAAAGGCATGATTTAATTGAATTAAGACATATAAAATACTTAGGTCAATCATGTATTAATAATTTATTAATTATAACCTAAGTGATGATTTATTAATTAATTATAGTCCATGTTTTAATAATTAATTAATAACTATAGTCTAACTTAAATGGTAACATACTTAGGTTAAACAACTTGTATTATTTTTTAAAATAATATAACCTAAGTCTTGATTAAATTAAATTAATTATAGTCATGTTTAATTAATTTAATTAGCCTTGTAAAAATATACTTGTAATTAAAATAATCTCGTGCCCGTGTTTAATATGAACCGCAACATGAACCGAACCAAACCACCCCTAGGTAGTGGCTACCCGGCCTAGCCGGTTGCTACAGCTCAAACGAGATCACCATCGGCTAAAGCCGGTAGTTCCCCTCGTCTGGCCTGCGTTCCCCCTGCTCGACCCAACACAGCCACCGACTGATGACGGTGGTGTTGTTGTTGCTGCGCCGAGACCCACAACAAACTAAACGGCACCCCGACGTGAGTCGGGGTCCCTTGTTACCTACTGCCGATCGAAACCCAACCACACCAAGACCTTGGGTCTCGGCTATTGGTGCAAATAGAACCAAGCCGAGAGCCTGGGGCTCTCGGTTGTGCGTATCGGCCGAACAAACCACTACCAAACCCCACTTATTACTTGTTTTCTTGGTTTGATCTACATGTTTATTATGTTTTTAATTTTCTTACACATGAACATTGTTAGCCCTATATTTTATATAGTCGAACAAGAATGTAATAGGTCATCTTAGTCGTTAAAAGGTCTTGTATTGTAATAGGTTAGTCGGGAAAACCGGGCTTGGACTTTAAGCTAATATTGTCTAAGTTAGGGGCGTAAGCCCAAGACTAAGCCAAGCCCGGCCCAAGTCATAAACCCACGGCCCAAGATGAAGCCCACAAAGGCCTTAGAGCCGTGGGGTATATAACCCTCTTTCACATGTGAAAGAGGGTGTTGGTTCATTTCATAAAACATATAGTTTTAGTGTAAACCTTCCACTTCTCTCTCTACTTTCTCTTTCTACTTTTCTTCTCTTTCTCTCTCTAAGAATCTTGTGTTATGGATTGATTAGGAACAACATTTGGTATCAAGAGCCTATAGTGGATAGGTGATTAAAGATTCGTATGTGGTGTTCTTGATTTTTCGTGGCTTTTTTTGATCCATATCTCACGTCCCATTCTTCTTTTTGTGTTTTTTATGGTCTTTTCTTGATACAAATCATCTACATACTAGTATTAGTGATTTGGGTATCTTGGTTTTGGCTAAAACACAAATCTTTTGGATCAAAAGTTGCGAAATTTCTTCTTGTTCTTCATTCCGAGATTCTTGCAGAAACTTCCATCGGAAAGTACAAATTGTACTTGGGCTTCCATCGCAATAACCTTACCATCGGAAAGGGTTTGGTTCTACATTGCGATCGTTGGATTTTATTACTTATTCCGATCTGGCATTCCGATCGTACTTTGCGATCTGGATTCCGACGGGTATAAGGAAGTACTTTATGTCGTTACTCTGCTTGAATTTTGTCAGCCACTTTGCGATCTGAGCATTGCGATCTGAGCATTGCGATCTGAGTATTCCGATAGACTTTGCGATCTGAGTATTCCGATAGGCTTTACGATCTGAGTATTCCGACAGGCTTTCCGATCTGGACATTACGATCTGGACATTACGATCTGAGCATTGCGATCTGAGCATTGCGATTGAGCATTCCGATCTGGACATTCCGATAAGTATTCCGATGGACATTCCGATGGGTATTTTGTTTGAGTAATTTTTAGACTTAGCCACTATCTAGACTAGTTTCGGAACGTAGTTTACACGAAAAAAAAAAAAAAAAAAAAAAAAAAAAAAAAAAAAAAAAAAAAAAAAGAAGAGTTTTTTGGCGGGAAAACCATTGAAAATTTTATTTTTTCCTAGACCATTTTTAGGCCATTTAAACTTCGATTTCAAATTTTGGCGATGCGAAAAAATTTTCGTCCAAAAATTCAAATTTTCGGACCAAAATTCAAATTTTTAGGCCAATTTTAGGTTTTATTTTTGTCAAAATTTTTCACTTTTCAAATTTTTTCCCTACTAGTTTTTGGCTATTTCTAACTCGATTTCAAAATTTGGTGATTCAAATTTTTTTTCGGCTTACCGTTTTGTCGGACTGAGGAATTTATTGTCGGACTGAGCAAAAATCAGATTTTTCGGAATTTCAACCACAATCAAATCACAACACATCCACTAAGATCCATAATCCATACACATCATATCCTCTTCGAGACATCCGTTCAATGGACATCTTCGTGGATTCAACACCAACAACGTCCATGACTGAGATGAATAAAGAGAAGATGCAGAATCCAGAGGTTCAGACAAATACTGAGACTCCAATCAGTAAACCTTCTAACAAGGATTCTACCACCAAAACCGTTCATGCAATCATATACAAGATGTCGAAAGCAAAAGAAAGATGCATGGAACACGTAAAGTTACTTCAGTCACACCTTCAGGTTCTTTCAAGAGAAGACCTAAAAGGCACTCGTCTTGAAATTGGATTCAAACGGGTATTCTTTCTACTATTTGGTCAAGATGTTGAGACATTCATCAGAACGATGCTACTTAATGTGGACCATCTTCAACAAGAACTTAACAAAGACAATTTTCACGAGAATATATCCATGGAGGTCCTTTTAGCTCTCAACAATCAGTTCCAGCAATTCATTGACTCAAGTGGCTTATCCAAAAACGATCGAGAGTTCACAAGCACATACTTTACCAAATATACTCTCGTAGATCTTCAAGCGTTCAAAGAGACACTTCTTCAACACATGAGTAATATAAAGAAGTCAGTTGATGAAAGAACACGCCATCAAAGGCAATTAGAAAGAAGGTTGAATCAAAGACTGATGCAGACGAAAGAGATCACTGTCGATAAAGATCAAGCATTGGATGCTTCTTCGGTTGATACAGAAAGCAGCAGGCCAGAATCAGAAACTCATCATACCAGCACAAGCTCAGGGAAAGATACAGAAGTTGTTGTTACAGCTATCAGCCCCACATGTGACAATGAGCCAATGGCTGAGGTACCATTAAATACTGATTCTAAGACTCACGAGCTCAAAACTCTCTTAGCTCAAACGACAAAATATTTTGAGGATGCCAAACTCGAATTTTCAAAGAAAAATGACAAATTTGAAGCTTATTTTGAAAAACTTGAAAAAGCAAATGTTGTTCTTGAACAAAAATTGGATCGTAAGATTCAAGATTTCAACGCGGAAAAAGAACATTTTTTGAAACAAATAAATTTGTTAGAATCAAAGTTGGCTTCTCAAAATCCAAGTCCTCCGCCTGCTTCATTAAGTGAAATATCTGTGCAACCTATCGACACTGTAGAAAGTAATGACGCGAATGCTGATAACGACATATTTGATAATATGAACATTAAGTTAGAACAACGTGTCGCTCAATTACTTCTACAAAATGAGCAATTAAAAGCTCAGATTCAGGAAAAGGTTTTTGCACTAACTGCAGTAAAGAATGAATTAAGGAAGTTAAAAGGAAATAGTGTGGATACTAACTTTGCCAAACAGTATGTCTTAGGGAAACCCCTCTCTCAACCAATCAGACCACGCTCAGTTGCTAGACAACCGAATGCGTTTAAGTCTGAACGACCTAAAATGTCGAACCAGAGGTTTGCCTCCCAAGCTGACATGTGTAGCAATTTGTCAAAACCAGTCACTCCACAATCTAGATCCTCCTTAAGAAAGACTGTATCTGCTAAACCCGATCACATGAATGCTTCAAGAAACTCTAGATCTAGCTCCAAGAACATGCTTAGGCGTAGTTCAAATGACACGGGTCATAAAAGCTATCTAGAGGATGCTAATAACAAGACACAAGCAAGAGATAGGACCAAACCACAACCTAGGAGTGTTGTTCACACATCTAGGAATTCTAGACCCTTCTATGATGTGCACAATTCTGCAAACCCTAGGAACTCTAGAGCCTTCTCAGATGCTAAGCACTTTGTTTGCACGAAATGTAACAAATGCGTGTTTAATGCCATTCATGATGATTGTATCACTAAAGTCCTGAACAAGGTGAACCAAAAAGCTAGAGCACCTCAAAGATGGAACCCTAAAGGAAATAGGTTTTCTCCAACTAAGTCTTCCGCTGTGCATGAGAAACCTATGACTCCTAGATCCTGTCTTAGGTGGATACCAACGGGTAGAACCTTTAAAACAATTGGTCTTAGGTGGGTTCCTACAGGAAAGATATTTTCCTCTAGCACAAAAAAGGTTCAAGGTGAACCCCAACACGGTTATCACAAAGATATCACTAACCCACAAGCAAGCATACAAACTACTGATAAAAGTGCAGGTATTATAAGAAAGGTTCAACAAGAACACAAAGGTTTTCCATATTCATACCGTTCAACAAAAGACACTCTCAGAGTTTGGTTGCTGAAGAAGCAGATATCAGAGAAATACGTGTCTCAAGGGTTTCACAAGTAAGATTCAAGAAGGCTTATAGTCAAATTACAGACTGTAACCCGAACTCACAAGACAGGAAAGTTCATCCCGAGTATGACTTATCCTCAAAACGAGAAATTCGATTTTTCTCGGACACGAGCTTACATTCAAACTATTCGAAAGTTTTAAGCTCGTGTAAATGACTTCTAAGCACATCACAGCTTAGGACTCGGACCTCAAATAAGGAAAGTTTATCACGGCCGATAACTTATCCTTCTCAACGAGAAATTAATATTTCTCGGTCATGAGCTTCCTATAAAAACATTCAAAGTTTTAAGTTCATGAAAAACGACTTCTAAGTAAATGTCAGCTTAGAACTCGTACTTCCTCTTAAGGAAAGTTTATCACGGATGATAACTTATCCTTCACAACGGGAAAATAAATTTTCTCGGTCATGAGCTAGTCACAAAACGTTCAAAGTTTTGAGCTCATGTAAATCGGAATTTATTTTAAAACCGTTGAACACAATTTTTCAAGAATTTCTCAAAAGGTTTTTCTAAATCTTTCAAAATTGTGTGTTCAACACTCCCTTCCTCATAAGTGGTCTTTTATATCTCAAAATTGTCATATGTTATTTTGATCAATTTTTGAGGGGGAGCGACCCGACTGAAAATGTTCCATGATTCATGCGTGCACACATGTTTCTCTCCCGTCGATTTTTTTGGAAAATGTCATATTTTAATCAATTGGTATCTCTAATATTATATTTTTATATTAGAGATAGGGGGAGAAAATGTGATTAAAATGTAATATATCGCAACATGTGATCTTAAAGACTCAAGTGCAACTCTTTCCTTCACATGCCAAACTATTTCGTATATCGATGCATGTGTGTAGGGGGAGCTTTTCGGAAATGTAAAACTTTCAAGTGTTAAAAGTTTTGATTTTTATCAAACACTTTGAATGGTTTTCAATGGTTTAATGGTTACGATCTATACCCAAAACAACCTACTATCCACGACGGAATGATGGAGTCAAAAGGTGGTTTAGGATAGGAAACTAAGTCCTATGATCCAACCAGAACCGGAGGGATCTACCCAAGGACATTCCATAGCTAGAAATAGTTGTCCTTAGGAAAGATGGAGTGGAATGAAGCTGAATGCGGACCAATTACTTAAGTTAGCACTAGAACAATCACAACAAGGTGCTAATGATGACGTATTGGTAAGCATTGAAGGAGTTGAATATTCTATGCAACTTAGGTAGAAACCGGGTTAACACATCTTTTGAAGACAAGTGTCATGGACCCAGTGATGCGATGCACAACCCTTCCCTAGCCATTCGAGTTTCTCTCAAAAGAAACTTGTCTCATTGTCACGGAGATCAACACGTATCTATTGACTTTCTCACTCCGAGTCAGTTAATATTGAAAAGGTGGCAGTCTGCTCCAGCCTCCGATTACCAAAAATGCACTTATTGAGTCTAGAGCCAATCGAGATCAATTTATCATCTCATTAGGACACAATCGAGTCCTACGCATTATCCGTGTGATATTGCCAGAACATCTGAGTGATACGATTCACAATGAAGATGGAAATCCTGCTTGAGTCAGCATTAAACAAGCTCATGGTAGGTAACTTGTGCGATTCTACACGAATCAAACTTGTGAGAACTGGAAAGCAACTAAGTTTCGATTCTTAATTGATTCAAACTTGATTCCAGGTTTCTTCGCAAAATCCATGTGATCTTGCCAGAACATTCAGAGTGACACTCATTAGTGTTCACAGTGACGAATGGAAATCCTTCCAGTGTCAACATCAAACAGCACTGCGGTAGGTAACTCGCAAGATTCTCTATGAATCAAGCTTGTGACAAACTGGAAAGCAACAATGGTGCGATTCTTTTAGAATCAAACTTGTTCCAGGAAATCTGAATTGACGACTCTAATCAGACGGATAATTTATCCTTATGATTCACTCTTTACGTTCGCAGTCTGCTTTGAGACGGTCGAGTAAAGAGAACTGGCTACTACCGCCGGGAAATCCTGTCAAGGAGGTTCTTAATCGAATCTACCTGATCACAGGTATGGTATTTTAATACCGTTTAACGGTCTTCACCGACCGGAGGTAAAACGCTACCGAGTTAGGATGAAATGTTCAAAGCCATTTTATCCGTGTCTATATATGTTGCTGCATATCAAGATGGTGGCGTAGCTGTGTAACCGATGTCGATTCAGAAGTCCCAAGAGCACAAGATGGCGATAATCAAGATACCTAAGAATGTAAGAATGTAATAGGTCATCTTAGTCACAAGGAGCACAGATGAAGATCTCAAGCACTCAAAGTCAAATGACAAAGGCTCAAGATAAAGATCACGAAAGCATGAAGGAACAAAGCTGTTACAAACAAGATCAAGACCAAGATACAAGACCAAAGCAAGAAGATCCCCTCTACAAGAATGTATTCACTCAACCATCTTATGCTTTTTAAGCATTTTAAGATGACCGATACATTGGGGGAGATTGTTAGCCCTATATTTTATATAGTCGAACAAGAATGTAATAGGTCATCTTAGTCGTTAAAAGGTCTTGTATTGTAATAGGTTAGTCGGGAAAACCGGGCTTGGACTTTAAGCTAATATTGTCTAAGTTAGGGGCGTAAGCCCAAGACTAAGACAAGCCCGGCCCAAGTCATAAACCCACGGCCCAAGATGAAGCCCACAAAGGCCTTAGAGCCGTGGGGTATATAACCCTCTTTCACATGTGAAAGAGGGTGTTGGTTCATTTCATAAAACATATAGTTTTAGTGTAAACCTTCCACTTCTCTCTCTACTTTCTCTTTCTACTTTTCTTCTCTTTCTCTCTCTAAGAATCTTGTGTTATGGATTGATTAGGAACAACAAACATAATAAAAAGAAATAAATTTAATAAGAGATGAAGGTTTTGGTTATACTGATCACGTGACTAGAAGGAACTATGAACACGAACACGATCCACCCAAATTCAAAGATCAAAATCAAACAACACCCTCCTTGGTGTCTTGAATAGCCGGCGACAAGAGGAGAGCAAAGACCTAGGGTTTTTATTATTTTTTTTGTAAAAATTATGTGAATGAAAACTCTGTGTTTTTCCCTTTTCCTTTTTAGTTAAAATTAAAGTTGGGTTGGGCCCCCTCTTGCTCCTTCTCCGCGGCTACATAAGGCCCACAAGTCAAACTCGTACAATTTTCATGTTTAACTATTTTACGTGTTCCTTCGTGTTTATATAATGCTCGTATTGGCTCGTGTTATAATATTCATGATATATATATTATACGTAATACTTGTTTATCGTGTAATAATATATAATACGTAGTTCACATGTTCGTGTTTTGATGTTCGTGATCATATGCTCGTGATTATAATTATTATGATTAATAATTATCGTGTATTACCACGTACTTAATAATTATCGTGCACTAACACGTACGTAGTTCCTGAATTTAATATTCGTGACACGTGTTCATGACATAAAAGGAAAATTTTAATTGGTTCGTATGTTTACGTAGTGTACTGTTCATGGCATTTAGATGCGGGTTTTACAACTCTTCCCCCATAAAAAGAATAATTCGTCCCCGAGTTATAGATAACGTAAACTGAAAGAGGAACATACCCGAATCAAAACTTGAAATGAGGGTAAGAAGTCCGGATAGACTCCTCTGTTTCCCAAGTGGCTTCCCGCTCGGTATGATCCCTCCAAAGTATTTTGACGAATGGAATCGTCTTCTTCCTCATGACTCGTTCCTGTCTATCAAGAACTCGTTCGGGTTCCTCGATAAAGGTAAGATCTTCACAAATCTGTTCAAGTGGATATTGAACCATGTGAAGGGGATGATACTTGTACCCTCTGAGTAAGGACACATGGAAAACGTCATGAATGTGAGAAAGCTGCGGAGGTAACGCTAAACGATACGATACTTCACCGACTCGCTCGATGATATCAAACGATATGATGAATCGAGGACTGAGTTTTCTTTTGATTCCAAAACGTCTAACACCATGTGCCGGTGATACTTTAAGAAAGACATGATCTCCCACGTTGAAATGCAAATCCATACAATGCTTGTCGGCATAACTTTTCTGACGTGTACGAGCTTCTTGCAGTTTCGCCTTAGCTACAACAACTTTCTCGTTGGTTAACTCTATCATCTCCAGACCTTCAAGTGTTCGCTCACCGAGCTGATCCCAGCAGATTGGGGCGCGACACTTCCTGCCATACAACATCTCAAACGGTGCACACTTGATGCTGGCGTGCCAACTGTTGTTGTATGAAAACTCTACCAAGCAGATATAATCTTCCCAATATCCTGTCCATTCTAAAGCACATGTACGAAGCATGTCTTCTAGTGTCTGAATGGTTCGCTCTGATTGCCCGTCTGTTTGAGGATGAAAAGCCGTGCTTAGCTTAAGTTTGGTACCCGAAGATTTCTGCAGACTCCTCGAAGATCGTGAAGTAAACCGAGTATCTCTGTCCGAGATGATACTGGATGGAGCACCATGAAGTCTCATGATCTCCTTCTTATATGTGTCAGCCAATTTGCTAATGGGATCATCCTTCCGGATCGGTAAGAAATGAGCTGACTTGGTAACTCGATCAACGATAACCCGAATTGCATCATGCATCCTCTTGGTCTGCGGATGTTCGGTGACAAAATCGATGGTAATCTTGTCCCACTTCCACTCTGGAATGTCTAATGCTTGTAGTAAACCACTAGACCGCTGATGCTCGATCTTAACCTGCTAGCAGGTAAGATATTTGGAGACATAGGTAGCAACATCCTGTTTCATACCACTCCACCAAAAATACTGCTTGATGCCGTGGTACATCTTGGTTGAACTAGGATGAACGGAGAATGGGGAGCTATGAGCTTCAGCCAATAACGCTTCACTGAGTGTAAGATCATCAAGAACACAAAGTCTAGTGCCCTGCCATAAGATACCGTCGTCATCCAACCGAAATTCCGTCTGCTGCTCTATGTTCTGTATGATTGCCCAAATTTCACCATCATCCTTCTGAGCTTCCTTGATCCTAGAGGGTAAGTCAGGGTCCACTCTAAGATTAGCCCAGTAACCATGCTTTCCACGTACCATGATTTCAAAATCTGGCCGCTCCAAGTCTCGTATAATCTCTTCCTCTATCTTAATTTCGTTGATCATCCCCGAATTTCTACTAAGAGCATCTTCCACCACGTTCGCCTTTCCGGGATGATACTGCAGATTAATGTCATAATCCTTCAACAACTCTAACCACCTTATCTGCCTCATATTCAGTTCACGCTGAGTGAAGATGTATTTTAGGCTCTTGTGATCTATGAAGATACCACATGACTCGCCATACAAGTAGTGCCTCCATATCTTCAGTGCAAACACGACTGCTGTAAGTTCCAAGTCATGCGTAGGTTAGTTCTCCTAATAAGGCTTAAGCTGCCGTGATGCGTAAGCAATCAATTTACCATGTTGGATGAGAACACAGCCAAGTCCCTTCCCTGAAGCATCACTGTAGATTTGAAATCCACCTGTACCAGATGGGAGAGTAAGAATCGGTCCAGATACCCGCCTCTGCTTTAGGTCTTCAAAGCTCTTCTCTCTTTCTTCAGTCTAGACGTGTTGGAAATACGTTTTACGTATATAGAAAGTGTCGGTCACTCCAACAATGTAGTTATAGGCTCGTAGTAAAGTTAAGTTTCATTTATTAAATAGCCCGACCCATGAGCATGTTCATGGGCCGGAAGCCCAAGTCCATTAAGGACTTGGGGTATTTAAACCTCTTTCCACCATGGAAAGAGGTGGTGGTTGTTTTCATTTCATGTTTTCAATATAGAAAAGTTCTCTCATTTCTCTCTCTAAGTTTCTCTCTCTAGAAAACATCAACCCCCTTGTTTCACAAAGATTATCATTGTTCTTCAATTGGTATCAAGAGCATGGGATGAAATATAGGTTTGTTTTTGGTGTTGCGTAGTGTTTTTTAAACATTTCGTAGAGTTCTTGCCGAATCTTCAAAATTTTTGTGTGTTTGACCGTAGTTTCAAGTAGTGTAACGTAGTGATTCTTGTTATAGTGTTTTTGGTATCTTGGTTTTGGTTAAAACATAATCTTTCTTGGATCAAAAGTGCAAAAAGGTATTGTGTCCATCTTTCCGAAATTCAAGCAAACATTTCCATCGGAAAGTACAAGTAAAAGGGGCTTCCATCGCAATAACCATCACCATCGGAAAGTGTTGGTTCCACATTGCGATACTGAGGATTTCGATACTTATTCCGATCTGGACATTTCGATCGTTCTTTGCGATCTGGGATTCCGACAGTTATAAGGAAGTGTTTAAGTCGTTACTCTGCCTAAATTTTGTCAGCTATATTCCGATCTGAATCTTTCCGATAGGTCTTTGCGATCTGAACATTTCGACAGCTTTGCATTGCGATCTAGGCATTCCGATACCATCATCATTCCGACAAGGTTACATTGCGATCTGAATCATTCCGATAAGGTTACATTGCGATCTGAGCATTGCGATCTGAAATCATTCCGACAGCCTTGCATTACGATCTAAGCATTTCGATTGTAAGATATTCCGATCTGGGTATTCCGACAGAAAGAACATTTCGATAGAACATGTTTTTAGATACTTAGGGGATTTCTTCTATTTGGCAATTAATTTGGTAATTTGGTAAATTTTAAAAGCAAACACAACAACAAGATAACAACACAAAAAACTCATAACCTTATTTCATTGTTCAATCATCTTTGATAATCTTTATAAAGTGATCAAAATGAATCCGAGTTCATTAATTCCTCAAATGACATCACTTACGGATATTTCCGTCATTACGGGAACGGATAATCGCCCTCCAATGCTCATTAAATAAGTCTTTGAAGCATGGCAAGGCCGTATGATGTCATACATTAAGGGAAAACCGACATATGGGAGGCTTATGGTCAAGTCAATTCTAAATGGTCCACTTGATTATGGTACCATCGTTGTTAACAATGTGACTCGACCACGGGAGTTTGAAGAACTTACACCAGCTCAACAACTTATTGCTGATGCAGACGAAAAGGCTCTTCAAACCATTCTCCAAGCTCTTCCACATGACATCTATCGAATGGTGAGTCAATATACGGTTGCAAAGGATTTATGGGAATGTCTAAAGGTTTTGCTACAAGGTACGTCTCTTACAAAACAGGAACGGAAATGTCAGTTGTATGATCTGTTTGATAGGTTCACGTACAGCCCAGGGGAAACGCTTCACGACTACTACTTCAGATTCACTACTCTAATGAATGATTTGAATGTATACAATCTCGTGATTGCTCCATTTCAGGTTAACACCAAGTTTTTGAATACTTTACCTCAAGCTGAATGGGGTGAGTATATTACCGATGTTAAGTTAACCAGGGATTTGCATAAGTGCAATTTGGATCAACTCTATGCTTTTCTTCAGCAGCATGAGAAACATGTGATCATGCACCGTTCACCTCGAGGTATGTACCCTGTTTCTCTAGCATTGATGGCTAATCAACCAAGCTTGTCATATAACAACACTCCTTATATCATGGGAGACCAAGCTTATCATCCATCGCCGTACCTGACTCCAAGCTTCCCCTAATATTCGATTCTACCTCAACCACCCACCTCACATCAGCAACAATATCGGTTTAATGCACCTTCGTCTCAGAGAGAACCACAAGCATCACAATATGCCTCACAACCTCACCCATATTCACCAGCAAGCATTGCACCTTATGCTCCGTCATCACACCCTTCTTATCAAGAAAATGAAGCATATCCATCAAGCTATTCTGACCACATGAGTATCCCTCCTAGTGCTTATGCCGCTCAACAAGACCAAGCATTGTATTGTGATAATGATGAAGTTCCCATTCCTGAATTTAAACAAGGAACTGATCCAGTTGAAGTGTTAGCCACTATGTCTGCTTATCTCACAAGGACATTGAGCAAACGAGGATTTCGAGGACCAGATCCCACTAACAATCAGCTGAGGAATTCATCCAATTCTTGACAACAAGCTACCATTGAGAATGGAAGGGTAATGGTTCAACCTATACAACCTAATCAGGGGAGACCCACTACATCAACCAATGCACGCATGGTCAATCCTTCTCCAATGGTCAAAACTCCTCCACGGGCTAATGCCACAGGTAAGTTGAGAATGATTACGTGCTACAACTGTAAGGAAGAGGGTCACATGTCTAGGGATTGCACAAAACCCAAGAGGAGAAGGGATGGTCAATGGTTTGCAGAGAAAATTTATTTGGTGAACGCTCAGGCACAAGGACAGGAACTTGATGAAGAGGAGCTTGCATTTCTTGCTGATCCAGGGATTGCGGAACAAGAAGTTGTCACTACACAGAATGCAGCATACCAAGCAGATGATCTGGATGCTTATGATTCAGACTGTGATGATCTTCAATCTGCTCAGGCAGCTCTTATGGCAACTATCTCTAGCTTTGGGTCAGATAAAATATTTGAGGTACTTACTAATTCCACTGATACTAGGATTCAACCACATCAAGTTGGGCAAGAGGGTGCTGATCCGAATGAGTCTTCGGTGGTGAGTCTTTCAAATGAGGAGACAAACAATGATAGCAATATCAATGCAAGTCCCCAGACTTTGAGTGAATCACAACCGGGAGTCATTTCGCATACGCATACTCCTGCTCAACAACATTTGGTCATGGTTCCTGCAAATTTAATTAGCCAAATGAATACTGCACTATTAGAAACCCTAGCTAAGAATAAGAATTTGTCTGCTGAGCTTGCCTTGTGCAACGAAAAAGTTCAAACTTTAGAATTAGTTCCTTCGTCAAATATTCTAACCAATCCCGAATATGATCATTTTCGAAACAAACAAATGGATCATTTGCAAGAAATTGAAACCTTAAGAGCAGATATTTTCAACGAACTTAAAGAAAAAGAGTTAGTGGTCACTAATTTTCATAAACTTCAAACGGATTTTGAGTTACTCGAGTCTAAAAAGAATGAAATGAAAATTAATGCAGCTAATAAGATTAGAAGTTTAGATTATTTGCTTTTAAGACAATACGCTGCCTCTCAACTAGTGCACTTATTTGATGCTTCGTTTAGAGAATTTAACTTATCGCGTCAAAAAGGCCTTCCCCCTAACCCACGGTATGCAAGACAAGCTTTTATCCATAGTCCAAGACTTTATAATGCAACCCAATTAGGATTGGTCTTAGATCCTATTAGCCATATATTTTATATAGTCAAACAAGAATGTAATAGGTCATCTTAGTCGTTATTGGTCATGTATTGTAATAGGTTAGTCGGAAAAACCGGGCTTGGACTTTAAGCTAATATTGTATAAGTTAGGGGCGTAAGCCCAAAACAAAGCCAAGCCCGGCCCAAGTAACTTAAACCCACGGCCCAACAAGCCAAGTGTATATATACCCTCTTCCATGTGTAGAAGAGGGTGTTGGTTCATTTTACTTTCTCTCTCTAGTAAATGAAAACCTTCCACCATCTCTCTTGTTTCTCTCTCTACTTTTCTACTCTTTCTCTCTCTAGAATCTTGTGTTATGAATTAAATGGGATTAACATTTGGTATCAAGAGCCTATAGTATATAGGTGATTGAAGTTCGTGTGGTATTGCTCTCTTAAAATTCGTGTGTTTTCCTCATATTTAGCTCGAATCATCAAAATTTTTTGCGTTTTCGTGGTGTTAGTGAGTAGACAAATCATCTACATAGGCGTGGTAGTGATTTGGGTTACTTTGTTTGGTCAAAAACGCAAAATTTTTGGGTGTTTGGCTTGATTTTTGGTGTGAAATCACGTTTTTGATAAGTGTTCTTCGTGTTCCTATTTTCTAGCAAATCTGGTACAAATTTCGCATCTTTCTCTCTAATTGCGAAATTGTAGTTTTTCAAAAGTTGCGAAATTGAATTCCTTGAAAAGTTGCGGAATTGTACTTTGGGGAGAATTGCGAAATTGTTCATTTGGTATTGCGGATTTCCCAAAGTTGCGAAATCTGGCCAAAAGTTGCGAATTTGAACACTACGCATTGCGGAATCTTGAACTTTTGGGGTTTGCGGATTTACTCCTTAAGGTTATTGCGGAATCGAACTTTTTGGTAATTGCGAATTTATTGCCAAGAATTGCGGATTTAGTGCCCAATTTTTGCGGAATCTTAGCCAATTTTTGTTCGTGCATTTTGTAGACTTAGCCACTACCTAGACTAGACTCGGAACATAGTTTACACGAAGATCAAAAAAAAAAAAAAAAAATAAAAAATTTTAGGTCAAGTAAAATCTAATTTTTTCCCTACTAGTTTTTGGCTATTTCTAGCTCAATTTCAAAATTTGGCGATACAAAATTTTTTGGCTTACCGTTTTGTCGGACTGAGGAATTTATTGTCGGACTGAAGATTCTCGGAACGCTACGAAATTTTTACCACACCTCATCACAACAAATCTACTAAGATCTGTAATTCATTCACAAGTCTTCACCATGTCTAACAACAACATCAACATTGCAACTGCTAATCAAATTCGGTTGGAACAAGGTGGCAACGGTAATCCACCTGTGCTCACTGCCGGTTGTTACGTTCAATGGAGATCTCGTTTTCTCAGATTTCTCGACGGAAAAGAAAACCGAACTGCTTTTCGTCACTGCCTTGAGAATCCACCTCCAGTTTTTGAATTCAGACCAATTACCACACAGGCAGAGGATGGTACTTCATCAACTATACGAGCTATGGAGGATTTTGACACATGTTCTGCTGAGAAAAAGAAACTCCTCCAAGCTGAAGCTGATGCTGTAAACTTCATACTCACTGGAATTGATAACGATATCTATTCCACAGTTGATGCATGTCCTAATGCTATGGAAATGTGGAATGCAATTCATCGATTGAAGCAAGGTGAGTCAATCAATGTTCAAGATCTTGAGACTAATCTACTTTGGGAGTTTGGAATATTCACATCTGAAGATGGTGAATCCATTGACTCATATTACTCGAGATTCTACAAAATGATGAATGAGCTTGTCAGAAATCAGTGCACCATCTCCAACCATCATGCCAATGTTCAGTTTCTAATTCAACTCAAACCGGAATGTCAAAGGTTTGTGACTTTGGTTAAACAAAGGGAAGATATCAAGACCATCTCCTATCACAAACTTTATGATATCTTGAAACAACATCAGAATGAAGTGAATGAACTAAGGGCTGAAAAGGTAGAACGCTCTGCTAATTCTATTGCTTTTGTGGCCACTACTTCAACAAAACCCGTACACCGTCAACAACCACCTACTCATTCCTCAAAGTCATCAAGCTCATCCACCAAACCTCTAGCTGCTGCTAAACACAAAGCAAAAGCAATTGTCCCCACTCCACCTCCAAAGTATGACACCGAGTCAGATGGAGACAGTGATGATGAACAAACTTCAAGGGACAAGAAGATTAAAGAACTCATGTCTTTACTCACCACAACTTATAAGAAGATCTACAAACCTACCAACAACAACCTCAGATCATCATCCAATGCTAGATATAAGGAAGTTGATCATGCACCTAGGTATGATCGTGATGCTAGGTATGACAATCAGAGGATGCTGAATCAAGTTGGGGCTAGAGATACTGTAGGCACTCCGGTTGTGCAGAAGACTGGGATTCAATGCTTCAATTGCAAGGGATTTGGGCACATGGCTAGGGAATGCAAGAAGCCAAAACGGGTTAAGGATTCGGGATATCACAAGGAAAAGATGTTACTGTGCAAGAAAGAAGAAGCAGGAATTCCACTCACAGCAGATGAAGTTGACTGGCGTGATGACACTGATGATGAATCCGATGATCAAGAGTTAGAGGCACATTATGTGTACATGGCAAAGACTCAAGAAGTGATTCTAGAGATTGCTGAAAGTTCTGGACCAATCTTCGACACTCAGCCAATTGAAAAGGTACCATCAAATGATAACTATAATGTGTTTGCTAATGAACGACGACATCCTGAGCAACCCGAAAGCATCAACAACACATATGTAATGGACACGGAGGATAGCAATATCTCTACGGATTCACAGCATATGTGTAATGATGACGAAAAAGCTGTTCAGGATACTGACTTGGATGAGGACCGTGATTTGCTTGCGTCTATTATTGATTCTTTAAAACATGAAATTAAGGAAAACAAAGAGGCTAATAAACGTTTAAAGCAAGCAAACACATCCTTAGCCGAGGAGATAGACATGCTTAAAGAGTGTGATTATGTAAAAGAAGCTGATCGACGGGTTGCGATAGCTAATGGTTTGGTATATGAACGTAAGGTGCTCAACGAACAATATTGTTCTGAAGTAACACACGAAATTCATATGTCAAAACAGAAGATATCGGAACTTGAAGAACAACTGCTGCTACATAAACTCCAAATTACTGAATTAGAGTCGGTTAACAAAGAACAAACTGAGCTTTATAAAACTCGTGAAGAAAAGGATATAGAAAAAATTCTTGCTTTGGAAAAGAGAGTCGACACGTTAAACAACATTGTTTACAAAATGGGTCAGTCTATTCAAACTATGAATATGCTAAATAGAAATATGAAAAAGAGTTTTGTCAAGCCTGAATATCTCAAGAAAGCTCAAAGTACCAAGCCTGCTCTTTATGATATCGATTGTTATGTTGATAATCTTGCTCTTATGCTTTCCCCTGACTACGACAAAATCATTCGTCAACAAGAAGAAAGTCGATCAAACTTACATGATTTAATAAACCTTTCTGATTCTGATAATTATATTAAGTTTGTTCCTCAAAAAGAACTTTCCAAAGAGCAAAAGATGTACAATAGTGTTCCACTACCAAGTGATGAACCCCAAAAGAAAGTTTCTTTAAAAAGGAGTTTCAAAAAGCAATCAATTTTGTTAGAAAAACAAATTTCAGATGAAAAACGTAAATGGGATGAGAAAAGAAAAAGTGTTCAACAATTTGAGTTTATAAAACAAGGTGTTTTAAATTTGTACAAAGGTGTCGTCGACTATGAAAAAGTTTCTAGGGATACCATTTGGAATATTAAACCTAACCCACAAGTAGAAGTCGTCATTCAACAATGCATTGTTCCAACAATTGATGATCTTTCAAAAAATGTGGAAATGTTTTATAATGCTCTCACTGAGGAAATGTTAACCGATTTAAGATATGTCAAATCTCTTGAAGATGAAGTTGATTTTCTTCAAATTAAATTAAAGACACAAGAACACCAACTTTCTAACGAAATTGATCAACTTTCTAAGGAATACTTTTATGCTGACCATATGAATGCTATACTTGGTGTGTATACCGATCTTGATCAATATTGTCATGTAGCATGTCTAGTGTCAGAATCGGACGAGAAATGTCGCAATCTTGAAGTAGAGCTTTCAAAACAAATTCAGTCATACAACAAACTTTCGAAAAGTTTTCTCAACTTGAGAAACACTCCATTTCTCTTGAACTTGCTTTACAAAAAGGTGAAAAATCTCATAATCATAAAAAGTGTCAAGAAATGTCAGCTTCTTCGTTTCGTCTACTAAATGAAAAAGATTTCGAAATAAATGATTTGAAAGCTCAGCTAAAAGAAAGGGACATAGCCATAAGTGAGTTACAGAAACTCATTGAGAAAATGAAAGGAAAGTCTGTTTTGGGTAAACCACCCGCCGTTCGTCAACCGAATGCGGTTAAATGCCCTAAATCATCTATTATGAGACAATCCCCACAGACTTTGCGTAAGATAGGAAATGATAAGAGTACCAATGTGATAGCACCTGGAATGTATAAGATGAACACTAAGCTCACTCAAACTGGAACATCGCGGTTACCTGAGAATATTAGGAAAACTAATCAACGTGTGTCTTCTTCTACAGGAGTAATCCCCACTACTAGCGTTAGCGGACCACAGCTTAAGAGCAATAGAATGCAAGATAAGGTCATGCCTAACAATAGTCAAGGAAAGAAGTTGGATGTAGAAGACCACCGTAGGAATTTTAAGTTTTCTAAGAATAAAACGTCTGTAACTGCATGTAATGACAATTTAAATGCTAAGACCTCGAATGTTGAAGTTGTTTGTGTTGAATGTGGAAAATGTGTTCGTACTTTCAATCATGATGCTTGTGCTCTTAATCATAATGGCGTGAATACTAGAACTAGGAAGCCTATTCGTATGCCCACTAGTACTAGTGAACCCACAAGAACTTTGAACCAATCCACTGATCAACCACTTAAGAAACTAAGTGCGTTAGAATCCACTACTCTACGTAAACAAAGCAGGTTAAAGAATCTTTATGAGAACATGATTAGGACATGCACACGGGGGTATTCAAGATTCACACCACCCAGATACAAATGGGTACCTAAGACAACCCCTATTCTAATTGGGTCTATGAATGTTAGCTTGCCTTTAGAATCTAGGTCCACTACTATTTTGGAACCCGTTTCTATCAAGGGCTCCCATTTGTCAAATGCTACATTGTCTTCTAATTATTCTGCAGCTCGTCGAAATCATCCTATTCATAATGGACTCCGGGTGCATAAAGCACATGACGGGCAATCTCAAGCTTCTCATTAACTTCGTGAAGAAGTTTCTGGGTACGGTGCGGTTTGGAAATGATCAGTTTGCACCGATACTTGGATATGGCGATTTGGTTCAAGGAAATCTCACTATCAAACGTGTTTATTACATCGAGGGACTGAATCACAATTTATTCTCGGTTGGTCAATTTTGTGATGCGGATTTGGAAGTGGCTTTTCGGAAATCTACTTGCTATGTTAGAGACTACGATGGGAATGACCTTCTTACAGGTTCTCGTGGTTCTGATCTCTACACAGTAACTCTTCAAGACACATCTTCAACAAATCCGATTTGCTTAATGGCTAAAGCCTCATCATCTCAAGCATGGTTATGGCATCAACGATTGTCACATCTCAACTTTGACACCATCAACTTGCTTTCTAAGAATGATATTGTGACCCGTCTGCCTAAGTTAAAATTCGTCAAAGACCATCTTTGTTCTTCTTGTGAGTTGGGGAAAGCAAAACGAAAGTCTTTCAAATCAAAGACTACCCCAAGCTCAAAAGGACGATTAGAACTTCTACACATGGAATTATGTGGTCTCATGCGTGTAGAGAGTATTAACAGGAAAAAGTATATTCTCGTGATTGTTGATGATTACTCTATATACACATGGACTTTATTCTTAAGGTCCAAAGATGAAACACCAGAGGTTCTCAAAAACTTTCTCAAGATGATAGAACGTAATCTTCAAGCTCAAGTCTTAACCGTAAGAACGGATAGGGGTACTGAATTTTTGAACAAGAACTTGCAATCTTACTTTCAAGAAGAATGCATCGAACATCAAACGTCTATTGCTCGAACTCCTGAACAAAACGACATTGTCGAAAGGCGGAACCGTACTTTGGTCGAGGCAGCTCGAACAATGCTTTCTGCTTCAAAATTACCGCTATTCTTCTGGGCTGAAGCAATTGCAACTGCCTGTTATACCCAGAATCGTTCTCTCGTTATCCCTAGACATGAAAAGACACCTTACCAAATCATCAATGGCAGGAAACCTACTGTCAAATTCTTTCACGTATTTGGATCTTTATGCTACATGCATAAAGACGGTGAGAATCTCGACAAGATGAAAGAAAAAGGTGATGCATGTATTTTTGTGGGGTATGCGACGTTGTCGAAAGGATATCGGGTCTATAACAAGAGAACAAAGATTATTGTCGAAACAATTCATGTGAACTTTGACGAATTGCCACTAATGGTACTTGATCACAACAGCTCAAGTCCCGCTCCTCAATGTCCAGCAATGGCACCTACACAAAACAGTGTACGTCCCGTGCAAGAATGTCAACAAAGTACTCCTACAGCAGACTCGACGAATACGACACATATGAATGAGTTGGTTGACTTATATGATCCTATGTTTGATGAATATTACTATGGAAACAATCAAGTTGTGTCAAAGCCTTCCACTGTCAATACTGCTGATGCACCTGAACAAAATCAACAAGACACAACTGCCTCTACTTCAGCAACCGTTGCTCAAGAGACAATTCCAGTGGATACTCAACAAACTCAAGAAACTGTCTCCAACCAACATCACCAACCGCAAATGCTGAAGGAGGAAACAACAATCAAGCAGTCGATGCACAACCTGACGATGAAGAATTTATCAATCCGTTCGGTACACCGGTACACGAAGTCGGAGAGTTTTCTACTCAACATGTTGATCCATCCAACATGCATACATTCTACCAACCATATCCATCCACTCACCATTGGACACGTGATCATCCATTGGAGCAAGTCATTGGAAATCCTTCACAACCTGTTCGAACACGCAGACAACTCAAAACCGATGGCGATGTGTGTATGTATGGACTCACCGTGAGTTCAACTGTACCTACAAACATCAAACAAGCCATGACTGATCATGCGTGGATTGAATCAATGCAAGACGAAATTCATCAGTTTGAACGCCTAAATGTTTGGGAACTTGTTGACAGACCCTATGGAATGTCAATTCTAGATTTCAAATGGATCTTGAAAAATAAACTTGATGAAGAACAAACCATCATCAAAAACAAATCTCGTCTTGTGGTTAAGGGATACCGTCAACAAGAAGGCATAGACTACGATGAATCATTCGCTCTAGTCCCTCGTTTGGAAGTTGTCAGGATATTCCTTGCTTATGCTGCACATAAGGGCTTCACGGTTTTTCAGATGGACGTTAAAACTGCTTTTCTCAACGGTCATTTGAAGGAAGAAGTGTATGTAAATCAGCCGGAAGGATTCATCGATCCTCATCATCCTGACAAAGTCTATCGTCTCAAGAAGGCTGTATATGGACTTAAAAAAGCTCCAAGGGCATGGTACGAAGAACTTTCAAACTTCTTGGTGTCCAAAGGATTCTCCAAAGGTTCTATTGATCCTACTCTCTTTACTAATAAATATGGGGATGACATAATGCTGGTGCAAGTTTATGTTGATGACATTATTTTTGGTTCTACGAACCCAAAACTTTCAAAATGTTTTGAAAAATTATTGCACAACAGATTTGAAATGTCAATGATGGGGGAGCTAAAATTTTTTTAGGCCTCCAGATTCATCAATCCCCACGTGGTATCTTCATTAACCAAGCTAAGTATGCTCAAGAGATACTTAAAAAGCATGGTATGACCTCATGTGCTCGCGTTGGTACACCATTGTCGACCACATCCCTAGGCGCTAACTTGTACTCATATCCCGTAGATCAAACGCGATATCGCAGTATGATCGGGTCACTTATGTACCTTACATCCAGCAGGCCTGATATTCATCATGCCACATGCTATTGTGCACGATATCAAGCCAGACCTACTCAAAAGCACCTCAAAGAGGTTAAACGGATCTTTCGGTACCTTAAGAATACCATTCACATGGGACTCTGGTATCCGAGGGAAACCGGTTTTCATCTAACGGCTTTTTCAGATTCTGATCACGCAGGTTGTCTTGATAGTTGTAAAAGCACTTCTGGTAGCATACTATTTCTAGGGGAAGACAAGCTTGTCAGCTGGTCGTCAAAGAAGCAGGATTTCACTTCACTCTCATCAGCTGAAGCAGAATATGTGGCTATATCCGCGTGTTGTGCTCAAGTCCTCTGGATGAGAACTCAACTCACGGATTATGGCTTCCACTTTGATAAAATACCTATGTATTGTGACTCAAAGTCGGCCATAGTCATATCTTGCAATCCGGTTCAGCACTCCCGCACCAAGCACATCGATGTCAGATATCACTTTATCAAGGAACAAGTGGAACGTGGCATCGTGGAATTATACTTTGTCAGAACTGAGTACCAGCTGGCAGACTTGTTTACAAAAGCTCTATCGAAAGATAGGTTTGCGTATCTCGTTGGCCGTCTTGGTATGAAGTATATGACTCCAGAAGACTTGGAGGTTTTGGCAAATGAAGCTGCTTGATATTCTCTCATAATGACTTCTAAGCACATCACAGCTTAGGACTCGGAACTCAAATAAGGAAAGTTTATCACGGCCGATAACTTATCCTTCTCAACGAGAAATTAATATTTCTCGGTCATGAGCTTCCTATAAAAACATTCAAAGTTTTAAGTTCATGAAAAACGACTTCTAAGTAAATGTCAGCTTAGAACTCGTACTTCCTCTTAAGGAAAGTTTTTCACGGATGATAACTTATCCTTCACAACGGGAAAATAATTTTTCTCGGTCATGAGCTAGTCACAAAACATTCAAAGTTTTAAGCTCATGTAAATCGGAATTTATTTTAAAACCGTTGAACACAATTTTTCAACAATTTCTCAAAAAGGTTTTTCTAAATCTTTCAAAATTGTGTGTTCAACACTCCCTTCCTCATATGTGGTTTTTTATATCTCTAAAATGTCATATGTTATTTTGATCAATCTTTGAGGGGGAGCGTTTTAAAATCAAGCCTTTTAATGTTGTTGGGTACATCTCTAAAATTGCCATATTTTATGTATCCAACACATTCCGAAAATGTGATTAAATCTGTCATATATATTATCGGTAAAGGCATCTCAACTCCGTACCTCAACATATTTTGTGGTGTCGTTTTTCTACAATTTTGTCAAATTTTGTTTCAAGACTCACATATATTGTTGAGGGGGAGCGTCCCGACTGAAAATGTTCCATGATTCATGCGTGCACACATGTTTCTCTCCCGTCGATTTTTCGGAAAATGTCATATTTTAATCAATTGGTATCTCTAATATTATATTTTTTTATATTAGAGATAGGGGGAGAAAATGTGATTAAAATGTAATATATCGCAACATGTGATCTTAAAGACTCAAGTGTAACTCTTTCCTTCACATGTCAAACTATTTCGTATATCGATGCATGTGTGTAGGGGGAGCTTTTCGGAAATGTAAAACTTTCAAGTGTTAAAAGTTTTGATTTTTATCAAACACTTTGAATGTTTTTCAATGGTTTAATGGTTACAATCTATACCCAAAACAACCTACTATCCACGACGGAACGATGGAGTCAAAAGGTGGTTTAGGATAGGAAACTAAGTCCTATGATCCAACCAGAACCGGAGGGATCTACCCAAGGACATTCCATAGCTAGAAATAGTTGTCCTTAGGAAAGATGGAGTGGAATGAAGCTGAATGCGGACCAATTACTTAAGTTAGCACTAGAACAATCACAACAAGGTGCTAGTGATGACGTATTGGTAAGCATTGAAGGAGTTGAATATTCTATGCAACTTAGGCAGAAACCGGGTTAACACATCTTTCGAAGACAAGTGTCATGGACCCAGTGATGCGATGCACAACCCTTCCCCAGCCATTCGAGTTTATCTCAAAAGAAACTTGTCTCATTGTCACGGAGATCAACACGTATCTATTGACTTTCTCACTCCGAGTCAGTTAATATTGAAAAGGTGGCAGTCTGCTCCAACCTCCGATCACCAAAATGCACTTATTGAGTCTAGAGCCAATCGAGATCTATCTATCATCTCATTAGGACACAATCGAGTCCTACGCATTATCCTTGGGATATTGCCAGAACATCTGAGTGATACAATTCACAATGAAGATGGAAATCCTGCTTGAGCCAACATCAAACAAGCTCATGGTAGGTAACTTGTGCGATTCTACACGAATCAAACTTGTGAGAAATGGAAAGCAACTAAGTTTGGATTCTTAATTGATTCAAACTTGATTCCAGGTTTCTTCGCAAAATCCGTGTGATCTTGCCAGAACATTCAGAGTGACACTCATTAGTGTTCACAGTGACGAATGGAAATCCTTCCAGTGTCAACATCAAACAGCACTGCGGTAGGTAACTCGCAAGATTCTCTATGAATCAAGCTTGTGACAAACTGGAAAGCAACAATGGTGCGATTCTTTTAGAATCAAACTTGTTCCAGGAAATCTGAATTGACGACTCTAATCAGACGGATAATTTATCCTTATGATTCAATCTTTACGTTCGCAGTCTGCTTTGAGACGGTCGAGTAAAGAGAACTGGCTACTACCACCGGGAAACCCTATCAAGGAGATTCTTAATCGAATCTACCCGATCACAGGTACGGTATCTAATACCGTCTAAACGGTCTTCACCGACCGGAGGTAAAATGCTACCGAGTTAGGATGAAATGTTCAAAGCCATTTTATCTGTGTCCATATATGTTGCTGCATATCAAGAAGGTGGCGTAGCTGTGTAACCGATGTCGATTCAGAAGTCACAAGAGCATAAGATGGCGATATTCAAGATACTTAAGAATGTAAGAATGTAATAGGTCATCTTGTCACAAGAGCTCAAGATGAACACTATCAAGAATAGATTGAAGATCTCAAGCACTCAAAGTCAAATGACAAAGGCTCAGATAAAGATCACAAAAGCATGAAGGAACAAAACCGTTACAAACAAGATCAAGACCAAGATACAAGACCAAAGCAGGAAGATCTCCTCTACAAGAATGTATTCACTCAATCATCTTATGCTTTTTAAGCATTTTAAGATGACCGATACATTGGGGGAGATTGTTACCCGTATATTTTATATAGTCAAACAAGAATGTAATAGGTCATCTTAGTCGTTATTGGTCATGTATTGTAATAGGTTAGTCGGGAAAACCGGGCTTGGACTTTAAGCTAATATTATATAAGTTAGGGGCGTAAGCCCAAAACAAAGCCAAGCCCCGCCCAAGTAAATTAAACCCACGACCCAACAAGCCAAGGGTATATATACCCTCTTCCATGTGTGGAAGAGGGTGTTGGTTCATTTTACTTTCTCTCTCTGGTAAACGAAAACCTTCCACCATCTCTCTTGTTTCTCTCTCTACTTTTCTACTCTTTCTCTCTCTAGAATCTTGTGTTATGAATTAAATAGGATTAATAGATCCGATTGTTATTTTCGAGGATCGCACAAATAAGGATCTAGTTGATGAGAATCGGTCATACAACTTTGCAAAATATCCCCAGTGTGATTATTTTAAAATGAATCAGGAGCTTGCAAAAACGGACTTTAGAATTCGCTTCCATATGGATAAAGATCTCATCACAGTACCAACCTACATGTTAAATGAAGAAAACCCTAGTACACTTCCTACACTTGTCAAAATGGAAGGACCTAAGGAAATTCCAAAGGACCTTCCACCTGTTAGCACTGTATGGATAAACTTGCAAGAGATTAATCAATACTTTGCTAGTTTTGACAAGGTCATCCGGGAATGTACGAATTCAAATGGCCTAAACGCCGGAGAATGGGCTTTCGAACACATGAACGAGTTGTTTAAGAATGAGATCAATCCGTTTGTCAAAAGTCTAAAAGGAAGTTTTGCATCTCTTTCGGAAAATCTCGAGTTTGAAATTAAAGAAGTTCAAAAAGTGTTTTATGAAATGGACACCGCTTACGAACTACAATTAATTGAAAAGGAAAAGATTTTATCCGAATATGACCGATTCTTGACCCAAGTAATTTCATGTGATGTGCTTACTACTGTGAATATTAATTATTCGAATGAGCTTACATCCGCTATGATTAAATGTGATGCTGTGAATATATGTAATGATGTGTGTGATCTCTCTGTAAATGTTGCTGATACTGTAAATGAGGTAGATAATCATTCTTGTCACGAGTCTAATGCTGAATTTTTAAAGCTTCAAGATTCTTACAATTTACTTACAAAACGCTTTAATCAACTTGAACAACATTGTATATCGTTAGAATTAAAACATCAAACTCAAAATAAGGATCTTTTGATAACAAACGGTTGTGAAAACAGTGTTGAGATGAGTGACAAGATGATTGAGATTGTTAAGACATTAGAGGAAGAGATTATGAGATTAAAGAGAGATGAGTCATCGAATGAAACACTAAAATTGGAACTAGAGTCTGCAGAGTCTAAAAACCAGGACTTAGAAATTATACTTTCGTCTATTCTAGGGGAGATGGATCGGGCAAGACAGGGACTATCCGCTCTTTATGGTTCAATAGAAGAACGCTTCGCTTTTAATGCAGCACAACAACAATCTTATGTTGAACAACTGAACCAAAAGTATGAGGAAATCTCTGACTTAAATATCCAGCTCATTGAAAAAAACATGGTATTGGCTGAGTTAAAGGAGACACTTCTTCTCACCCGACAAGAAGTTGTTAATAACTTAGCAACCAACTCTGCACCGTCCTCTAGTGCTCCATCAACCAATTTAGTAGTGCTCTATAAGAACCCGCGCCATAAGCAAAATCCAGATACTTACGATGTTTATATGATGCATGCAATTAAGCATGTGGACCTTGTTAGGGATATTTTAGATGATTAGTATGCGTTAGATCCCTCAAGCAGTCACTATTATTCATCTCATGCATATATTCAGCGAGTTCAATATTGCTTAGCATATTTGCAATACATAGGAAAACCGAGTTCTGCACTACTCACTAATCGACCCATTGCTGTAACTCCATTCAATAAGACCCCAGGAGCAAAACCGTCATTGGCACCATCAACTAAGGCACCGTTAAAATCTGTTGCTAATGTTCCCACTTTGCATTCTACAGGATTAAAAGAGTCTACTAGGGCTAAAAGATCGCCACTCAAGAAAGATAAGATCAAACCCTCCACTAGTAGTACGATCAAGAAGAAAGTAGAAGCTCACCCTAGGAATGTTATTTCAGATTTAAATAAAAAGAATCATGTTGCTAAGAATAAAAGCTCTGCGCCTGTGCAGAAGTCTAAACCATTTGTGAATTCTAATTTGAAATGTTGGAATTGTAATGAATGCATGTTTTCCCAACGTCATGATTTGTGTCTTATTGATCATGTAAATGAAATGAATGCCATTAGGAATGATGTTGAATGGAAACCAACTGGGAGAACTCGTACCCAAGTTGAATGGCAATGGCGTCCCACTGGTAGGACCTTTACATTAGATGGAAAAATGTGCCCTTTAACTAGGAATGCATCCATTGAGGTTAGGTCTCAGTGTCCTTTAGTTAGGCACACTAGCACTAAAGTATGGAAACCACGCCCTTTAATTAGGTCAGCCCCCACTATAGTGCCTATCAGTGAAGAAATACCTCAGGATTTAAGCCAACTTGAATCTACACCACCAACTAGGAAGAAGGCTAGGAAATCTAAGAAACCTAAAGTTAGCAAATCTAAGATCATTAAATCTGTACCTGCTAATAACAAGGAACATTCAGATTCCGAAACCTATACATTGTCCTCGTCTGGTGATATTTTCAGGTGGTCCAAATCATCCTCTGGTAGTTGGACTCCGGTTGCTCAAAGCATATGACCGGAGATCGCTCGATGCTCCGAAATTTCGTCAGCAAGTTTCTTGGAATGGTAAAATTCGGTAATGATCATATTGCAAAGATAACGGGGTATGGTGAATATCAGATTGGAAATGTCACGATTTCAAGGGTATACTATGTAGAAGGTCTTGGTCATAATTTATTTTCAGTAGGACAGTTCGGTGATTCCAACCTAGAGGTTGCTTTTCGACAACACACTTGTTTCATCCGTAACTTGGAAGGAAAAGACTTGTTGAAGGGGTCTCGTGGTGCAAATCTTTATACTTTGTCCCTACAAGACATGATGGCCGCCTCTCCAGTATGTCTTCTCTCCAAAGCATCTAAGACCAAGTCATGGTTATGGCATCGTAGATTATCTCATCTCAACTTTGATGCTATTAATCATTTGGCTAAAAACGAATTAGTTCGTGGTCTTCCAAAGCTTAAATTTCACAAGGACCATTTATGTTCCGCGTGTTCAAGGGGGAAAAGTACCAAGAAATCATACAAGCCCAAAGCTGAAGACACCAATCAAGAAAAACTTCATCTTTTGCATATGGATCTTTGTGGGCCAATGCGAACCGAAAGTGTGAGCGGTAAGAAATTCATCCTTGTTATTGTGGATGATTTCTCCAAGTTTACATGGGTTAGATTTCTACGTACAAAGGATGAAGCACCAAAGGCTATCATCACTTTTCTGAAATTTATTCAGGTACGTTTAAATACTACTATCCGCCGAATTCGTACAGATAATGGAACAGAGTTCGTCAACCAGACTCTTCGTGATTACTATGAAGAAGTTGGTATTTCACATGTAACATCCACTGCACGTACTCCACAACAAAACGGTGTCGTTGAAAGACTGAATCGTACGCTTATGGAAGCTGCTAGGACTATGCTGATTTATGAGAACGCTCCTTTATTCTTGTGGGCAGAAGATGTATCTACTGCATGTTTCACCCAAAACTGCTCTATCATTCGGAAATGCCATCGAAAAACACCTTACGAGCTTCTACATAATCGCAAACCCGATGTTTCATTCTTTCATGTGTTTGGTGCTCTTTGCTATCCAAACATTAATAGTGACAACTTGGGCAAACTTCAACCGAAAGCCGATATAGGTATTTTCATTGGTTACTCACCCTCCAAGAAAGCATACCGAATTTACAACCGTCGTCTTGGTAAGATAGTAGAAACTATTGACGCAAATTTTGATGAGCTGACAGCGATGGCTTCTGAGCAACGCAGCTCTGAACCCGCACTTCACGAGATGGGAACCGGTGCTATTAGTTCCGGATTAGTTCCCAATAATCCTACTTCTACATCATTTTTACCACCTACAAGGCCCGAGTGGGATAAACTGTTTCAACCGTTGTTTGATGAATTCTTTGATCCCCCAAATGATGAAGTTCCAGCACCTGTAGTGATAGCTCCAATCCCTGATGTTTTTGCCCAAGCTAATGAAGCTTTATCAAATGCATCTTCAATTAACATTGAACCGGATGCACCTCTACCAAGTGATTCTTAAACTACACCTGAATCTTCACCCTTACTTGTGCCTAATGATGTGGAAGAGGACTCTATTGATCACGATTTGGAATATGCTCACCTACAAGAGCTTCCATTCTTTGGTATACCGATACTTGAAAATCCTTCAGCCACGTCTACCTCAGAAGAAGCTCCTACAATCGTTCACTCTAGACCACCACGGATTGAAAATCACAGCACCAAATGGACAAAAGATCACCCAATTAGGAATATTATTGGAGGTCTCGATCGACCAGTCTCGACACGCCATCAATTACAAGAGAGTGCACTCTATTGCTATTTTGATGCATTTCTCTCCGAAGTTGAACCTAAAAACTGGCAACATGCTATGACTCAATCATCTTGGATTGAAGCCATGCAAGAAGAACTAAATGAATTCCAAAGACTTGAGGTATGGGAATTAGTTCCTCTCCCTGACAAGGTAAACATCCTTACTTTGTTGTGGGTTTATAAGGTTAAACTCGATGAGATGGGTGGAGTCTTGAAGAATAAGGCTAGATTGGTTGCTAGAGGATATAAACAAGCCTTGGGTATCGACTTTGAAGAATCTTTTGCTCCTGTTGAAAGATTGGAGGCTATTAGACTATTCCTTGCGTATGCTGCTCATATGAACATGATCGTCTATCAAATGGATGTGAAGACGGCATTTTTGAATGGTGAACTAAGGGAAGAAGTCTATGTTAGTCAGCCGGATGGGTTCGTTAGCACGGAGTTTCCTAATCATGTGTACAAGCTTAAGAAGGCTCTCTATGGGTTGAAACAAGCTCCACGCGCGTGGTATGATCTCCTTTCAACATATCTCATTTAGGAAGGCTTCTCCAAAGGCAAGGTGGACCCCACTCTATTCACTCTCAAGGAGGACAACGACATGATACTGGTACAAATTTATGTTGATGATATAATATTTGCTGCCTCTAACATAGAATTGTCAAATCGCTTTGAGAAGATAATGTCCACACGCTTTTAGATGTCAATGATGGGAAAAATTTCATTTTTCTTAGGATTACAAATTTCTCAGAATCCCAGAGGCATCTTTATTAATCAATCCAAATATGCTCTACAATCTTTAAATAAATATAACTTTGAAAATTGTGACCCCGTGGACACTCCAATGGTGGAGAAATCCAAGTTAGATGAAGATAGGAATGGGACTATTGTCGATCCAAAACTCTACCGTGGGATGATCGACACCCTTCTCTATCTGACTGCTAGCAGGCCTGATTTGCAATTTGCCGTATGCATGTGTGCCCGGTATCAGACTCGGCCTACCGAAAAGCACCTACATGTTGTTAAAAGGATCTTTCGGTATCTCAAAGGAACACTTCATCGTGGTCTATGGTATCCGAAAGATTCCTCTATTGCTTTAATATCATACGCAGATGCCGATCATGCTGGGTGTCAAGACACGAGACGTAGCACTTCTGGGTCTGTGCAACTCCTTGGAGACAGATTGATTAGTTGGTCTTCAAAAAGGCAGAAAAGCGCTGCAATTTCAAGCACGGAGGCTGAATACATTGTCATGTCCGGTTGTTGTGCTCAAGTCCTTTGGATGAGATCACAACTAACTGACTACGGTCTTGGATTTAACAAAATCCCGATGTATTGTGACAACAAGAGCGCCATTACCCTTTGCTGCAACTACGTTCAACACTCCCGGGCCAAGCACATCGACATTCACTACCATTTCATTAAAGAGCAGGTGGAGAACGGAGTGATCGAGCTGTATTTTGTCACCACTGAGTATCAGCTGGCAGATATGTTCACCAAAGCCTTAGATCGAGGACGAATCGAGTTTTTGATCGACAAGCTTGGCATGAAATCTTTCTCTCCAGCGACTCTCAAAGAGTTGGCAGAAGAATCAGCAGAATAGTGGTGGTAAACTATTCATGCGTATCCTTTGTTCGTGATCATGTATATTATTGTATATATATAAACCACAAAAAGAAAAATACAAAAATATAAAACCAAGAAAAACCATAAAAAATATAAAACCAAGAAAAACCATAAAAAATATAAAACCAAGAAAACCCAAAAATATTTTTCTTTTTTAAATCGGGCATGTCTTTTAGTACGGTAATATTTACGGCCTTAGAAATGTCGATCAAAATTGACACGTCGCCATAAATAGAGTCCGTATAAAAGTTGTACATTTTTAAAACATGCCCATTATGGCTTGTAGTTATTTCAGACTGCAACCCGTTTTTCGCGTTAAAGTCACGTATTTCTTTTGAAAACGTTGGCTCACAACGGGAATTAATTTTCTCGGGCAAGGTTTACTTTAAAACCTTGTAAGGGACTAAGTTTACTTTATAACATGGTCTAACACAAATTTGTGTACGTTTCAGTGCACTTATGTTGTAAAAATAAGAAAAATCTTATTGCCACCAGAATCGTTCTATAAAAGCACTTTACCGGCAAATGTCCACATTAATAGTTGTGTCCTTAAAATCATTGACTACAGCTCTTTAAATAGAAAACGGGTCAGGGATTAAGGGGGAGCAAATATTAACTCTTCGTGGAAACAAATTTGGTCGTTAAATAGGATTGTCAGAAAATATTAGCTATTCTTTATCATCGGTTATGCTATGTGTGCCTTGTGTGATATAGAATCTCATGAATAGGTCATTAAAATTTTGGCGTTAAGTATTTGTGGTCGTGTTTGTGAGCGGGTTTATTTTTTGTTAAGTTGATTTAATTAACTTTAACTAAACATTTTAAAACAGGGGGACCATTATTTCACTTTTTGCAAAATGGTGGGTGTTTGACCAAAGTTTGACCAAGTCAAAACCTTTCACCCCCCTTCCCCGTCTCTACTGCACACACACAACACACTTCTTCTTTCCGCCATTGTTGCGACCTTGAACATCATTTGATATTTGTCCGTGATTTATCACTTTCTGCATAAAATATAGGTATTCTATCTTGTTTAAATTGCTCTCATTTAATCCGTTTAATCTCAACATATCAAAACAGTACCATCAGATCTTTTCAAGATTGAGGGTTTCGTGTTTTGACATAGAAAGGGAAATTAAGTTGTGGGATTTGTTAAGGATGCATATATACAAATTGGGTTTGCCAAGAATCACTTAAAACATTGCCTAAGTTCCAGATCGAGAAGTCAACATTTGAGATCGAATCCCTGTCACGGATTTCGATGCACATTTCGATACCATCATTGCGATGCCTGTCATTGCGATGAGTCGTTCCGATGACTCATTGCGATGGGCTATTGCGATGAGTCATTTCGATGGCTCATTGCGATGGCTCATTGCGATGTGTCATTGCGATGGTTCATTGCGATGGGCCGTTGCGATGGGTCATTCCGATGGCTCGTTGCGATGGCTCATTGCGATGGTCATTACGATGGCACATTGCGATGGCGTATTGCGATGGCGCATTCCGATGCGTTGTTGCGATGGCTTCGCACTAGGTATTGCGATGGGTAATATTGCGCTGCATTCTCCCTATATTCCGATGGAAATGTGCTTATTGCGATGAACATAGATATTGCGATAGGACTTTAATTCATTAGGATTAGGTTGCTTGATTCATTGCGATGGCTTGGATAGGATTCCGATGGATTGATAAATTGCGATGAACTTAGGATTCTTATGAGTATGCACTTGCCTTAGAATATCTAATGAGTTCCGCCTAGCTTGCACTATTTACTCATTAGGTTTAAGTACTTTAGGGCCACTTAAACGAAACCAAGTGTTATTGAAACAAGTTAATTTTTATCTCAAAAGAATACTTGAACAGTTTCTTATTACAGAAGTTCATCTTATTTAATAAGTTGATTCCTATGTAAACAAAAGAGATACAAATTACTTAGTCAATGTCTTGTGTTTTGTTTCCAGGCCATGGAAGACAAAGCTTCATCTTTGTTCAAGCCCACTATATTTTGGGTTGAGGATAATCCTATAATTCTTGACGTAGTGGTTGAAACTAAACCAAAACCCACTGAAGTTTTGGTTGAAATCAAACCAAGACCTACTGAAGTGTTGGTAGAAATCAAACCTAGACCTACTGAGGTTTTGGTCATGACCACCAAGAAATCCAAATATTTTAAGAACCCATGCTAGGTCGTTATCTCTTTAGAATAAAAATGTCTTTGGCATTTATGTCATTATCCTAAGTGTATTGTAAAATGTAAGGACCTTGTTCATCTGATGTATGTGTGAATGTTGTGGTAATACTTGTCATGAAATTTTCCTATGTTTTAACTTGGCATAGACTTAAGACATCTACATATGTTGTGTATATCATTTGTGCTTATGTCATCAAAGCAGGAAAATGTCAATCATAGAGGAACAACAACGACTTCGTGATCTTGAACTTGTTTCGCTCAGTAATAGGCTTCCATATGCTGAGAACAATTCTCGATTACAAGATGATTTTGATCCGGCCTTACCAGCTTTCAAAATAGCCTCGGATATCCTAGACATATAACCCATCAGAGACACACTCAGACGTACTGCATCTGTTCCTGAAGTCTACATGCATGAATTCTGGAACACTGCATCTTTCTCTAAAAAGACTATCTCTTTTGAACAGAACAAAACACCAAGGGTACTCAGCTTGAGCATTTTTCGGAAATTGTTTAAACTCCCTAGGTTGGCACAAGGAGAACAATTTGTGGCTAACCCAAAGAATGATGAAGTGCTTCGAGTCATTCGTGCCATGAATTATGAGGGTGAAATCAACAACCTATCACAATTTAACACCTCACACATAGGACAACCCTGGAAAGCACTTATCACCATCATCGTCAAGTGTCTTACTGGAAAAACTAGGGGCACCGATGCAATGAGACCACCACAGGCTCACTTATTTTGGGGATTGTACATTGCATCCAAAGTCGACTATGCACTTCTTCTCTGGCAAGAATTTTGTTATCAGTTTACTGGAACGAAGAAGAAATCCGTGCATCTTCCATTCCCGAGATTCACCAAGCTCATTATTCACCATTTTATAAAGAATGATCCAACCATTGACACTCGCGGGAATTTCTTCTATTACACCAAATATGATGATTATGTGATTCTCTCAATGAATGCAGACACTAATTCCACAAAGTATGCATTACTCCCTGCACTAGTACCCGACACAATGCTTAATGATGGAATCAAGGAGAGTGATAAATACCAAGAGATGCTTAATGATACTGACGCACAGTTTCAGCGTGCAAATTCACATCCTTTAGAGAAGCAAAAAGGTAAACGCAAGAAACGAGTTTCAAAGCGTCAATCAGCTGCTTCTAAAGATAAAGGCCCAGGAAAAATGCAAATGAGCTGATCCATACTGAAGAAGAACAGAAAGAAGTACCACTCCGCAGGCCTAAGAAAGAAAGGAAAGCTAAAGGCAAAGAGGCAAGTGTTGCTCCAAATGAACCTGCTCAAAAACAAATTTATGAAGCCAAAAGACTTTGTATTGTTCTTCAACAAAGCCGACATGAAGCTTTTGGCGGATCAGGCTCAAGAGTATTTGAAGACTTGGCAGATTTTGGTAATCCTGATGGTGATACGGAATTTTACGACGATCCTACTGAGGAAGATACTTATGAAGATGCTGCTAACTATCATTTTGAAAGTCGGGAACCAAGTGAAGAACGTGAGAGCAGTGCTGACACTGATACAAGTATGATGTATCGAGATGCCAATATCACCACATCTTTGCCACAACCGACTCACATGGTGCTAAATGAAGATGCTCATGCAACTTTCATACCAGAAACGCAACTTTAATGTAAGTCTACTTCAAACTCTGATGATGTTATGAAATATCTCAATTTAGAAGGGGAGGGTGTCGATGTCACAAACACTGATCCGTCAACAAATGAAGAAATGGTGGATGTTCCTATAACCACTATTACATCGACCACCACTCCACTACTATCCACCCCAGTCATCAGTGAGGTCATAACCACCACTATCACACCCGCACTTGTTGAACAACCAGTATCAACCACCACCATCACCACTGAATCTACACCGTCATCCACAGCTGAACAACCTGTATCAACCACCGTCCCAACCACTGTATCTACATCAACACCTATCCCTGTACAACTAGTATCATCCACCACCACCTTAACGGTTATGGTTACACCTCCACCAACAGAACCACCAGTATCATCCGCATCAAATCCTTTCCTCACAGTCAATGATCCATTGATCCAGTCTCTTCAACAACAGCTAGAGGCTCAAGCTACACAAATAGCTACGTTGACTGAAAGGTTTGCCACTCCTCCCAAGGAACCGTAACCTGATGAACCTACTCTTCAAAAACTAACAGACAAAGTGTCAAAGCTTAAAGCACAACATAAATCATTTCTTAAAGAGAAGAAAACTCGGGATAAACAAAATGCTGCTTTTCTCGGGTCAATTGACGAGCATATGACCACGATCATTCGACGCGAATTCAAGTCTTATGTTGATCAACAACTACCACATCTTGTAGGTAATGGTTTATCAAATCTTCAACTAATGACATTGCTACAGACACGTCTGCTAGATATGGGAGCTCATAAATTGAAATACAAACGCAAAGTTCTGCAATATCTCAACAAAGCAATTCTTGAAGAGAAACCTGCAGACACTACCGACTCTGAGTCTGACGATGAAAATGAGTTAGAAGAGGAAGATGACGAGGAATACGGTGAAGAGGATGATGGTAACCATGATAAAATTGAGGATAAGGATAAGGAAGGAGATGAGGAGGAAGAAGAGGATGAACAAGGAAAGGATAAGAATGAAAATGAAGATGAGGACGAGGACGAGGATACAGATGAGGATCAGGATGACGATGATGATAATGAAAAGGGTAATGAAGTCAACAAGGGTGATAAGAATGACGACACAGGTACAAATGCCGAAGAGTCAAACAAGGATGACAATGATACGGTCAATGAGAAAGGTTTAGAGGAAACTGCAGAAAAGATTGCTGACACCACAGAAAAGACATTGGAGTCAACAGTCCCAGAAACTCAGCAGGTTGCTACAGGTATATCTACGGCACCAGAATTCACTACTGATTCTCACATTGAATCTGTAGAATACATGCAAGCAGAAGAACCGACCGAGACAATGCTTGAAGAAGAACCTCACGATGATATACCGGTGATGCAAACTCAACCTTCAACATCATCTGCAATTCAGCATGACGATGACATGGAAGTTGAAGATTTAAATGTTCCAGAACCGAAATTTGCTGAATCCCTTATCATCGATGATATCTATACAAGAGCAACTTTGGCTAACAAATGCAGCACCACAGCATCCATTTGACACTGCAACTGAAATGGAGCTGACTCAATTCCTCAACAACCCTATCGACTTCTCGGCTTTTCTAAGGTATTCTCATAGGAAACCGACGATGACCCCGGATCTGATCAAAATGGCAGCTGCAAATGTGGACTTCTTTGACACGTTAAAGATCAGCCATAATGAAGCAGAATATCACCTGAATGAGCTTACAAAAGCAATGAGAGCGACAACCACAGGAATTCAGACTCCCGTGTTGCGACCTGTTACACCAACGGTCATCACCGATTCTGCCACTATCCCAATAGAGCATTTTGTCTCTCACGATCTTGAATACCTTGAAAATGGAGCAAAGAAATATGCCACGCCACTAACAATGCTCAAGGCCGTTAACTTGTAGAATGTTCCATGGATAGAGGATAAAGTGCCTGAGTCAATATGGAGAAAGAAGCTGCTCAAGATTTATGATACCTATGCTTCACTTGGCATATCTCACTGGAATCAAAAGAAGAAGTTAGCTTACAATCACTTCGATCGTCCTAAGAGAGGTGCCTCTATTGTCTCAGCTCACAGAATCAAAAGCATCCAAGGAGCAACCACTCAGACTGTCTTCGGTTATGATTACTTAAATGTAATCATGTTCAAACGTACCGATGAGAAAGAATACCGCATTGACGAAAGTGATCTCCAGTACCTTCAACTTGAAGACATCGAAGATCTTTTGTTGCTATTGGCTCAAGAAAAAATTGACCATCTATCACCTAACATTGTCATAGCCTTGAGTTCAAACTTTCGTCAATATGCCAGGAAAATTGTCATTCAAAACCGGGTGGAAGACTTTCAACTTGGAGTAGAAAGCTATCAGAAGAAGCTAAACCTGGAACGTCCCCATACGACTCCACTCAGTAATTTCCATAAGAACAAGAAGGTCTACATGGGGACAACAACGCCGGAAGCAGGGATTTTTTTATCCAAATGAGACCGGGGTCATGCAATACATGCGATTCTCCGAACTTCACAAACTCAGTGATGGAACGCTAAAGCATGTTCGAGATGATCTGACGGTTCTCAATGCCAACTTACCACTTCTGGCAGTCACATACACCTGGACAACCCAGTGCAGAAAGGGAGCATCGTACGCAATCAGGAAGATTGAGGAACTTCTAAGGAAGCGCCGGTTGCTACGAAGTATAGAACGATTCGTCGGTGGACGACCATATAGAGCTCACCATCGGTTCACGGAACGAACCAATTAATTTTGGTTCGTCTTATAACAGGTCAACTCCATATGTCTATAATTGTGAATATGTTATCTTTTTGCTTTGTCAGCTTTTGTGGCTTGTTGTAGTGTAAAAGTATGATATTTTTTCAAGAATTTCTCTCGAGATTCTAAATCTTTCAAACAAATCATACTCAAGCACTACAACTTACCCTCATTAATTTGAGGGGGAGCATTAATATGTTCTTTGGCCAACATCTAATTTCATTTTATTACCCAAAGACCGGTTAATCCATAAATATCCAAAATATTGATGGTTAACATTTTGGAAAGGGGAGAAAATGGGATTAAGGAGACTTAATGATACTTGGCTAAAACAATGAAAAAGGCTTAAAAGATAAACCAACTTAACATGTGTAATGCACAAGTTAAGGGGGAGCGTTTTTGATGATCAAAACACTTAAGGTACAAAAACTTTGATTTTAATATCACAAGTGCTTTAAGTGATTTTTCAAGGATTTTTCATGGTGACTATATCAACCCAAAACATACTTAACTCACTACGGATGTGGTGATAAAAGGGTGGTAGGTATAGGTATTAGTCCAATGATTCATCAGAACAGATGGAATCTTCCCAAGGACAACTCCCTAGATAGAACTAGAAGTCCTAGGAAAGATGGAGAATGAATGTGAACGTAGCTGAATGCCGACCAAGTACTTAAGCTAGCACTGGAACAATCACAACAAGGTGCTAGTGATGACGTATTGGTAAGCGTTGAAGGAGTTGAAGAATGAAAAAGAATTGTAAAGATAAAGGGTGTAAAGAAAGAAGCCCTCCTTACAACTTTAGGAAGAAACCGGGTCAATACATATGCTATTGAGATCATTAGTTAATGATTCTCGATATTGAAGAAAGCCATCATGGACCCAGTGATGCAATGCACAACCCTCCCCAGCTAACTCAAATATCTCTCAAAAGGTATTTGTTTTAATCACACGGAGATCAACACGTTATCTATTGGTTTATTCAATCCGAATAGACTGATATTAAATAGGTGGCACTCCTCTCCAGCCATCGATCACTAAATCAAAACGCACTATCGAGTGTAGAGCCACGAGATCATCAAAAGTATCATTAGGACACTTTCCATTTATTCCTTGCTTCTTCACACACTGTGAAAAGTAAGAGATCTTTTATGAGTCCTACGCAGTATTCTTGTAATATTGCCAGAACATCCGAGTGATACGCAAGTATTACAGTGAAGATGGAAATCCTGCTTGAGCCAACATCAAACAAGCTCATGGTAGGTGACACGTGCGGTTCTTTAAGAACTAATCTTGTGACAACTGGAAAGAAACAGTAGTTTAATTCTTAATTGAACTTAAACTCGTTCCAGGCCTCTACGCATTATCATATGATCTTGCCAGAACACTCAGAGTGACACTCTTTAGTGTTCACAGTGACGAGTGGAAATCCTTCTAGTGTTAACATCAAACAGCACTTGGTAGGTGACAAGCAAGATTCAATTTGAATCAAGTTTGTGACAACTGGAAAGCAACGATGGTGAATATCTTAATTGAAATTCACTTGTTCCAGGTTTCATGATTTGACGGCTTCAATCATAAGGATTTTTAATCCAAATGATTCACTCTTTATGTTCGCAGTCAGCTTTGGACGGTCGAATAAAGAGAACGGGTTTACCCGCGAAATCCTGCCAGGAAGTTACTTAATTGAAACTATCCGTCACGGGTACGATATCTAATATCGTCCAACGGTCTTCACCGACCGGAGGTAAAATGCTACCGAATTAGAATAAAATGTCAAAGCCAATTTATTCGTGTCTTATTATGTTGCTGACGGCGGCGTTGCTGTGTACCTGATGAAGACGGTGGCGTTGCTGTGTACCTGTTGAAGACGGTGGCGTTGCGGTGTACCTGTTGAAGACGTCCTCACATGCTTATTCCTTCTGCATCAAATTCAAGAAAGTATGACCTGCAAGTCTTCCGCTGTATCGACTCTGAAACTTTCAAGAATTCAACGAAGGATAAGTGTGTGGGACATGAAGTCACAAAGAGGCGAAAATCACAAGAAAATAAAGACTGCACGTGAAAGCCCAAAAGAACGTGTTCCAAGCAAAAGGCTGATATTATTCAACACATATTCACAAAAGGAAGAAAAAGAAAGAAAAGAAGACTACGAGCTCAAGAACTAGATCTAACATGCTAGATTAGGACTTTGTAAATTTGGAGTGACCTCCCTTTAGGGGAAGATTGTTGGAAATACGTTTTACGTATATAGAAAGTCTCGGTCACTCCAACAATGTAGTTATAGGCTCGTAGTAATGTTAAGTTTCATTTATTAAATAGCCCGACCCATGAGCATGTTCATGGGCCGGAAGCCCAAGTCCATTATGGACTTGGGGTATTTAAACCTCTTTCCACCATGGAAAGAGGTGGTGGTTGTTTTCATTTCATGTTTTCAATATAGAAAAGTTCTCTCATTTCTCTCTCTAAGTTTCTCTCTCTAGAAAACATCAACCCCCTTGTTTCACAAAGATTATCATTGTTTTTCAAGACGAATTTCTCCCCTTTCCGCATCAGTTTGGTCAATGGCTGTGCTAATCGAGAAAAGTTCTCTACAAACCTACGGTAGTAACCAACTAAGCCTAGTGTTGATACAAAAGTTGGATGGACCGAGCTTGACCCGAATTAGGCTTAATTCGAGGTCTTGTGGACTCCGGATCTTGCACTAAGTGAAACTTGCTTTGAGGACCCTGCGCACTAAACAGACACAGTTAGGCTTATCGTAGGTTTGTGAGCCACGATTAGACTCAGGCGTGAGAGTAGGTAACCGATTTGAGTCTATTAGTGTTTAGGGTATTGTGTTTACCAAACCTTTGTGGAACCATGGGGGTTCTTTTTAAACTCGAGAGAGTCCTAGCTGGGCTCCCTGTTCTCGCGGCCTAAGGATGAGACAATGATCCAGAATAGCCTGATCCTTATTGCATAACCAAGGCAAGTTTATATCTCTTACCCTTAGGCGAATATATCTATATGATAGATTATATTCTTGCTTGATCCTGTCGTAGTGCGACGAGGACACGGTTTAAGCAATGAACCGTATGTGCGACAATGACTTACCGGGTCTCCTGGGCTGTGCGCACATCGCATAAGCATTAACCCATTCTGTATGGATACAGGTAGTACCCATGAGTCGGACAATCCAGCCCGACTAGGGACTATACGTCATCATGTCCCCCCAGTGTACTGGTTGCAGGTACAAACCGCGGCTACTAGACTACAATCATCCACGAGCTCGAAAAACCAAGACGCGTATAAACCACACATGAGCAATTAATTCAAAACACTCCCACCAAGAAGACATCCATCCCCCCTTTCACCTAACCTCTTGAAACCCAGGAAAAGCGTCTGCCATGTCATAGTTACCTCTTCACATTCGACCGTTTGATGTAGCAAGTGGCTAACACGTGGCACACATCTAGGCGAGGAATAGTAACATAAGAGGGCTATACATATACCCTCTACGCCTCCTTTTGACTGTTTATTCACTGTCAAACTCTCAAGCTTCCATTATCGTCTTCAAAAACATACTACCGTTACCAGACTTCAGCTAAGGTAACCTTTGCGACCACCTCATTCCACACACGCCATTATGGTGAGATAATTATCCGATGTCACATCGGTCCTGACCATAGGGGAGTTAGACCAATTTACGACAGATTACTTCATACCAAATTATCTACACCCAGAAATTACCAAACCTCGACATAATATAAGCTAGGCTATAGTAGGAGAGATAACAGTGTACACCCGATTTTTTGACTACGCATATCAGCGCATACCATGTCGCGTTTTCTCGTCAGTGTACTTATGCATTATGAGACCCATGTCTCCCAATTTCATTGTATAGGGGCGACCAATATTTTGAATTTCGAAATTAATTGTCGTACCCTAGATATAGAGCCCACCGTAGACCTATTTTGTGTCTTCTACCAACGGCAACTAGCCAATGGTTGGGCTTCGTTCGCTAAGCGAAAGGGTGGGATGCAATGCTATGATGGAAAGATAGACTCCCTAAAGGAATGGAATGATAGGTTCTTTTGGGTTGATGAAGCCGCCTTTCCTTTTTACTTCCCCTTTTTGACCCCCGGAATGGTGAGGAAGGACCCAATGCCCGGCCCGGATACCTACAACTCTGAGGACGCGGAGACCTTGAATAATAACCGCATCCCAGTACAAACTTATCTTGAGACGTTGTTGGTAATCATTGGTCTTAGTCGCGTAGTTATCTGCAGCACACATCAAGTACCATTCTTTCGCACCCAGAGTGGCCAGGGTTAGTGGTTCTTCCCACCCTCTTCGTATCATTCTGTAAGTACCACCTTGTGCCAAAAAACTAAAATATTTTCTCCTGCTTGTTTGTTTGTTTTCTGTGCAGCCATGGATATTCTTAACCTTGTTCGTGGTGCCTTCCCTGAAGATCTGATAGTTTACTCCCGCCCTGAGATGGAGAATGAGGAGACGATCCAGGAACTAGCGCAGAAGAATACCATGGACTTGGAAGTTGGGGAGGCTTCCACCGCACAAGAGAATGAGGATACTGGCGCAGACCAGCCATTACCACCACCCGTACAACAACCACAACAACAACCACTAGCACAACAACAACCACTAGCACAACAACAACCACTAGCACAACAACAACCACCACCCTTTCTCAGCTCTTCGCTGTCATCGGATAATCTTACCGAGGACGCTGAGAAAGCCGCAGAAGAGTTTGAAGAAGAGGAGAACTCTACATTGGGGAAGAGGCAAAGGAGCCCCCGAGCATCGTCGCGCAAAGCCGCTCGTACGGGGCCAACCCCTCATGGATAGAGGCGCGCAAGACCGAGGAAGAATTTAAGGAGAATCTTGCGAGGATTCCTCCCCATACTCCTCCTGCCACCATCAATTTAAGGTGAACACTTTTTCCTAGTACTATGGCTATCATCCATATGCCACCTTATATCTATCTAACTACTTGTTTCATGTATCAAAGATGACCAGGAGAAACCTTTGTGAAGGCTGAAACTACGCCTTCCCCCAAAATGAGACTTCAACGGCTGGGGGAAGCGGGTTTCCCCACGACCCTGTCTTCGCTCCTGATTGGGAGTTGCCTTTGTCTTCATATTTGACTGGGGCGTTCGACTGCTCCATCTTTTTGGACAACATCGTGCCGCCTGGCCGAGCTGTGATTTTATAGGGGATGAGCGATGCGGTTCTGGTGGACGAAGTCAACAGTTTTTCGTCGCAGAACGTGACATTGATGTCGCGCATCAAGAAGAGGTTTTTGGAGCTGTCCACCCAAGTTCAAACCACGGAAGAGAAACTTGGGAAAATTACTGAGGAGAATGCTCTCACCCTAGGGGAAATGCAAGAGAAAATCACCCAAGAGGTCGAGAGAGGCCGACAAGATGCTTCCCTCATCCACTCCTTGACAGAAGAAAAAAACAAGCTAACCCTTGTACTGGAAGAAGAGCGCGCTCAACTGAACCATCTGAAGGTCTCCAACCAAGTTGCAATGGGGGCCTTTGAGAATGCAAAGGATAAATTTGTGGCGGATGTGGATGGGTTGGGCGCAAGGGTTAAAGAAGATGTTGGTGGTCTAAGCAGACAACTAAAGAGGTTGAGCATTGAGATGGATGAAGACCTATATCCGCGCTTGATGAAGGAGGTGGCCAAGAAGCAATAGCTGGTGCGCTACAGTTTGCGCCTAGCTGTGATGGGTTCTTTGGAAGACCCTACCTTACAATCGATCATAGCTGCGGTTAATGAGGGTACATCCAAGGGTTTGGTGAAGGCGCACAAGGCTGATCTATTGAAGAAAGAGTTGACAAAGGTGCCTTTCTATGACCCTACTGCCAAGGCATAACTCACAGCCGCCCTAAAGGACATGAGCACCATCACTTGCCATCTTCCGGTCTAGGTGACAAGGACCATGATGTGCCTATTGAGGTCGTAATGGAAGGCCTAAGTCTGGCGCACCATAAGATGGAGGGCGCAGAAACACAAGCAGACTTCCACTTGAAGCCCTCCCTAGAGCAGCTCACCGAACCAATATTTGCCCATCCTAGGGATGCACTTGACCCCTTTAGGGTTGAGAGGGAGGTGCCTTTGTCCGAGGTGCTTACGGCGCACGATAGGCGTGCTGTCGCCAAGAATGTTGCGCTTAACATAGAGGCTGCACCGTCTGTTTGTGCAGCCCATCTTTCTACTTCCATCCCAGTTCTGTCTTTGCCACTGCTAGAGAGGGATGCACGCGTGATAGATTTAATGGAGAAGGAAATGAAAGAGCACCTGCCGTAGTATATTTCCCTCCTCTGCTTAAGTTGAAAAGATCCTCCTCTGACACCAACTTACTTTCCAATAATCTAGTTGATTTGTAAATATTGTATGTACTTTGTGTGCGTGAATGTTCGTTGTGTACTTGTAATGAACACTTCCCATCTTTTGTTTTTGTTTATGAGAAATATGTTACGACGCTTTAATATTTATAGCACAGAGTTTGTTTTTATGAATTAATGTAATTGCATAAGTGGTCTTTATAGGTGAGGCAGACTCATTAGGTGCGACATGCCGCTACTATCATAAAGACGGTCAGGTGAGGCTGACCAATTGTTAGGCGAGCACGATTGTGTCTTATCAGTCTCACTATGTACTGGCTGTATAGCTTGCTACGACGTCATAAATTGTAGAAACCTTGGTTTCCTCGATCTTTTAAGCTACTAGGAATGCATCATGTTCATATGATTAGATAATCAAAGCGGAATTAGAACACGACACATTAACAAGGTGTTTGGACACAAAGAACATGAATTAAAAACAAATGGATTGCTCATTATATTAATAACGAACAACCACTAGGTGTGTGTACATTGAATCCCACACCTAGTCGACACACGCTTTTAGGTTTACATTGTATATGAAAGTTATGAAAAACCTAATAACCGTTGGTTCCTTTTATAGTGTAAGGACTAAGGTTTTACAAGAGATAAGAATGAATAAACATATAAATCTTCTATTTAAATAACTATATACAGAATATATCCTACATATATATCCAAATAGAAGCTTCCAAAGGCTTATTGTCTACGTTTCTGTCAATGCTTAGTTTGTACATGACAATGCTTAGATTGTACATGACAACACTTGAGCCATCAACCTCCGATTTGCTCTTGTCAACGCTTGTTTTGCTCTTGACAACGCTTAGACAAATGTCTTCATGTTTTCTTCGTTTTTGAGTTTCTGCCACATCAACTTTTTGACCTGACAATCTTCCCCTAGTTGATGTTGGCAAAACCATATGTGTATCTCTTGTAAGTTGTACATCATCTTCAAATTGCTTCCCCTCAATTGTAGCATGTATGTCTTCCCCTTTTTGTCACATCAATAGGGAAGTAAACAATGTATGCAATCTTGAAGATTCTCCAAATGTAGGCTCTGTGTAATGATCTTGAAGAAAAATAAATATAATATTCTTGATGTAGAAGTAGAATAACCCAAACCTATGTTCCATATCTTGTACAATGTGATGAAGTGTGTTGCTGATACAAAAATCCTCATCCTTTGTGAGACACTGAGCACGATAATGTAACTCCTTCAAGTGATAGAAAATATGTGCATAGAGAACCATAAGAAAAATCACATATTCCTAGATCTTGCATCACTTCACCAGTAACAATGTAAGCACAAACAAGTTACCTTAAAAGTCCATGACTGGAAGTGCACGACTTTAAGATATGATAGAACACAAACTCGCGAAAATCTTCTTCGAACATCAAACTTACCATAAGAATTCTTCCCCTTAAGCCAAAACCTCTTCAAGACGAATCTTTATGAAATAATATCTTCATATCATATGTAAAAGTGACACGGATAACTCTTTCACAAGGCTACCCCTCCTCAAACCACAACATCAAGATTCCCATGCTTGATGCAAACAATTTTGAGCTGTGGAAGTTCAACTTTGAGCAATATCTAGGGATCTATGACTACACTCTCTGGGAGATTATTGAATATGGAAACACATTCAATAAAGCTCAAAAGATTGGTAATGCTATTGCTACAAGATCAGCTGTTCAAGGATGTTCAGAAAAAGATAAGAAAGAAAAACCTGATGATGGTAGAGCTGTGTCTGCTAAAGACATAGCAAAGAAAAGGGTTAATATGAAAACCCTAAACATTCTGAAACTCTCCTTGGGACAAGAAAATCAGCACAAATACAGAGGTTATGAGTCTGCAAAAGACCTTTGGGCAATCCTTGAAGTTGCATATGGTGGTAATGCTGATACTAAGGAAGAGAAGAAGAAGCAATTCTTGCATGAGTATTCTTTTTTTAAGGCTCAACCTAATGAGAAGCTTAGCAGTGTGAGAAGCAGACTGCTTGACATTACAAGCAAGCTGTCCTTCATGGGGACACAAGTTGGTGATATTGACATTATTGCCACTTTTCTTAAAAGCCTTGGTGATGCGTGGAAGATTGAGGCAAGATCTATAATTGCCAATAACACTCACAAAAGATCTACTTTTGTTGATATCTACAACAATCTGAGGCTGTTGGAGAATGAAACTCTTTTGGAGCATGGAAGTAAGTGTACCAATAGTAACATGGCCTTCTTCTCACATAGTGAAGGTCAATTTGATCAGAAGGACTCATACATGCACCTAGTTACTGGATCAACATGTGTCAACGCTGGATCATATCCTGTCAACGCCTCACATTCAGACGCCGACACATACAAAATTGACTCACCAAGAGTTAAGCCTGCTGGTTTGGATTTGGATACTGTGTGTGCATACATTGCTTCATTGCCCAATGGTTCAGTGATTACATATGAGGACCTTGAGCAAATAAGTGATGAGCACTTGGAGGAGATGGATATAAAGTGGAACATGGCTCTTGCAAGTATAAGAGCAAACAGGTGGAATAGAAGGTTTAAGAAGAAGATGACCTTTAATGCAAAGGACACTGCTGGATTTGATAAATCCAAGGTTGAGTGCTACAATTGTCATCGTATGGGGCACTTTATGAGGGAATGCAGATCTCCAAGAAGATCTGATGCTGGAAAACCCTCAAGCCAAATTGTTAAGGCTCAGGATCCTAAGGCCATGGTGGCAGTGCAAGAAATTGATGGCATTGGATGGGATTGGAGCTATTTGGCTAAGGATGAGGAAGAGGATAAAGCTTTGGTCGCTGAGATAGAAGAAGAAGAGCATGTTCAATATTCTCTCATGGCACACTCCTCCTCTTCATCAGACAATGAGGTATACGATGATGCTTTTTGTAGTAAGGGTTGTCGTTTAAATACTGAAAAACTTAACAAAGAAGTTTTAAGATTGTTAGAAGATGTGAGTACTGAGAGATGCAAGTTGTCTAACTATCAAATTGCTCTCACTCAAACTTAAAAGACATTTTATGAGTATAAGAAAATGGAGCTTGACCTAAAAGATAAAATAAATATCTTAAAACATGAGTTAAATGCTAGTAATGATGTTAGAAACATCATGGAAAGGGTCAATGCTGAATTACATGCTAAGTTAGATGAGGCTATCAAGAATAAGGATAATGTTGACCTTAAAATTCAGAGATTTGATAAGGCCTCACAAACCCTAGGAGAATGTGTTAATAAACATAGGGATCCTAAGGACATGACTGGGATTAGGATGAAAGACTATACTGTTGTTCCACCACCAGCTGGGGACTTCTATGGTGTCCAAAGAAAGGATTTATCTTGGACTGGTTTACCAAAACTCCAAGAAGAGGAATTTATTCCTCCACCAAGAGTCATTACCCCAGTTGAAGAGTATAGGCAAAGTTGACTGACTTGAATGAATGGAAGAAAGCCAACCCTACCTTGTTTTTCAAGGGTGGCATGTTGTGTGAAAGTCCAAATGAGTCTACCCCTATTAAGGTAACAAACCCAATCACTGGCAAGACTGTTGACCTTGGCTCAAACACTGTTAGAAAACCTAGCATTAAGTATACAGAAATGTATAGGAATACTAGGTCACCAAAAAGCCAAGTTAGTAATGATGGAACATGTTTCTTTTCTTCTAGACCTAGAGTTGTGTCTAGAAAAGCCTGTTACACTTGTGGTAGCTTTTCACATTTAGCATATAAGTGTGTCAACGCTTCCAAAGTCAACGCTGTTAAAAGGTCAAACATTGTCAGACCCAAAACTTTTGTGGAGGAAAGTCCACAAGTTGAAAGACCAGCCCCATACTTCACTAAAAGGTCTAACACTTATGGACAAAGACCATTTCAGAAGACCAATGCTTGGTCTAATAGGCAATGGGTTTCTGTAGCAAACCCTAGGTTCAACGCTGACAAGGGTAATTTCAGCGTTGACAAGACCAAATCCAACGCTGACAGAAACGTTGCCAGACCTAAATATTTGCAACCACAGGGTAAGGCGTCTAAAGCTTCTTCTAGCTTGACATGGAGACCTAAGCAAGATCAAAACCCTAATTCTAATGGGATTTCTATGAACTGTAATAGATTTAATTATATTTCAAAGGTCATTACAAAACCAATTGGGGTTAACTGGGTATTTCATCCAAAAAGGGATGAACAAGGGGTTGTTATGAGAACTAAGTATGTTCTTGTTGAACAACCAGATGAATCCAAGTCTGCTCAGGCTTGGGTTCCCAAAGAAAACTAATTTGTTTTCTTTATGTGCAGGGCATTCAAAAACATGTAAATGATTATGGCTATTGGGATAGTGGATGCTCTAGGCACATGACTGGGAAGGAAGATTATCTTACTAACTTCACTCCCATTAAGGATGGTGATAAAGTTTACTTTGGAGGCGGATATGGAACTATCACAGGCAAAGGAACTCTTCTCACCAAGAACTTGCGTTTTGAAAACGTGTTTTTGGTAAAAGAACTTGATTACAATCTTTTTAGTGTATCACAAGTCTGTGATAACAAAAATAAGGTTCTTTTATACTGAATGCTTGGTGTTGAGCAAGGATTTTAAAATTCCAGATGAGAAATATATTGACTATAGAACACCTAGGCATAAGGACATTTATAATGTAAATCTTAATGGGATTAGGATGAATAATAATATGTCATGTTTTTATGCTAAAGCTTCAGTTGATGAGAGTAATCTATGGCACATGAGACTAGGGCACATTAACTTTAAGAATATAAACACGCTTGTGAGACTTGGCTTGGTTGATGGTTTTCCTGAAAAGGCTTTCCACAATGAACACTCTTGTGTTGCATGCTGATACTTGGTTTTTCTAAGATGAAAAGTTCGATTCTCGGAATCCTCTCGAATTGATCTCGGTTCTAAGTGGAATGATTTGTTCTTGGTGTCCCAAAATGGGTTTGGTTTTCTAATCTACTAAACAGGGAAATGAATAAAATAAAGAAAGATATAAACTTAGAACAATCAACAATTAAAAAGCAACACTTGAATTTAAAAAAAAAGAAAATATCCTACTCGGAATAAAATCTTACTCGGAAAACAAGTCTATTCGGAATGTTTCTATGCGGAATAAATGCTCAATTCGGAAAATTGGCCTATGCGGAAAAACAACCTATTCGGAATATTATGGCCTATGCGGAAAATCGAGCTATTCGGAAAAATGAATTCCTATTCGGAAAAACTGCTATATTCAGAATATATCAAATATTCCGAGTAAGGAAATGGAAGACTCTGCTATGCGGAATAAATTATTCCGAGTAAAGGAAAAGTGAAAAGACCTATTCGGAATATCCAAAATTCCGAATAAGGCAAACTGAAACTTGTCTATTCGGAAAATCAAGAACTGAAGAACAGTAACAGTAGCAGGAAAACGTTTTTCAATCAAATCGATCCAAATACTCAAAAAGGTTTTACCAAATCAACCAATAATCATTTAAATACCATAAGTAACAAATCCCACCAATAAAAACACAAAATCAACAACTTTTTAAGATCAAACTTGAACCAAATAAAAACTTAAGAACTTGCCATAAAAAGATGATGAAGAACAAGATGAATAGAAAGATTGGATTGAAAGATTAATGTAAAAGTTAACAATAGTAATGATTAAAACATACAAGATTGAAGGAAAAATTAAAAATCACCAAACACCCTAATGGTGTTGGTGATGAAACGAACCTAAGAAACTGGGAAGGAAAAAAAAAATGAAAGCTCTCTCTAAAATGTGAAGGAAGAAACTATATATAGTCCTAGTGGTTGGTTGGTGAGTGGGCTTTCTCCCTTTTTTCTCGTCTTTTCAGAAAAGTTGACGTTTTCGATTCTGATTCGGGATTTGTCGACGATTAAATTCAACTCGTCTTTTAATTTCTTCGTTAAATAGACTTGAGTTTCTTCGACATATGTAAATCTTCCATCTTTGGTCCTTTTCTTCGATAAATCTTCAAATAGGCCCATTGACTTCAAATCTTTTGCATCTCTTGGACAATAGACTTCGTCTTTAGTCTTCTTTACTTGATAAAACCCGTGCAATCCCATGTTTTCTTTAATATTCATCCGGTTAGCTCTGAAAACACGATAAACACAAAAACCACGCATAATTCCAAACAAATGATATTAAATACGTGTTTTGGTCTATTTTTAGCCAGAATTAAGTGGTAAAAGGATGGGTGTTTACACACCTATCAAATCCCCTACACTTAACCATTGCCATGCCCTCATGCAATGCTTAGTGATAAAGCAATTTTACACTTTTCTCATAATTAATCAACCTTGGCCTTATTAAAATACTACTAAACAAAAATTAAAGTACTAAAAGAAATTAAAACTTCAGAAAACCATTTTTCACTTGAAAATAGCTACATGGAAATAACTTGCAAAGAGATCAATGACTTACATTAGGGCTTTTGTGCTGCGAAGATTTATCACCCTCAAGTTTCACGTTCCCCAAACTAAGCTTAAAAACGAGATCATTGTTATTATAAGTTAGCAATTCAAACACTTACACACATGGCTTAATTAAATGCTTAAACTCCCTTATTCCTAGGTGTATCTCTTATATTTTATTTTTGTCTTAGAATGATCATGAAGATGCATTTTTGGACTTATTTTGATAGTTTATTTAGGCAGAAAGCAAAGTAGGACGATTTGATCAATAGTTAGCTAAAGGACAAAATCTCTTAAAACTGCTTCTCGGGATATCAAAAAGTTCATATCTTGGCATAACTCGGTTCACGATTTGAGACCTTTATTGGGCCGATATTTGGCATGTACTTCATACTTCATATCTTCGAGAGACGTTCTTGAGATAATGGTCTTCTCATCATAATAGCGTTTCTTCACTTGGAGACTTTTGAGGGGTACTCCAACTTTGTTGACCACGACTTCATGATTATTTCTTAAATCTCTAATTGGGATTTTGAGATACAACGATCCGCCTCCTTTTCGGACTTGGATCTATTTATCCTCATACCTTGTTAGGGTCTTTTCGGATAGACTTCTCCATGATCTTTATGGGAGTTGATTGCTTTTCGTCGTGAGTCTTGATCCTTCATATTGACTATGGGAATAATGCTTTTCACATCACTTTGGATCTTTAGCAATAAAATGGAATCCTCATGCCTTGTTAGGGCCTTTTCAGACTCGCCAATCTTCGCGCCCCGCTTCATAAGTTATGCCTTGGCTATGAACTCATATCATTACCGAGCAACTTTTAAACGATCTTGGGCTAGAAGCTAAGTAACTTTTCAAATCGTACGACCTTACTTATTGCAGATAAATTATTAGCAAGTGATGGGAGAATAGGCAAATAATTACACCAAGTGAGCTTGTGCAAGAATTCCGACTTATAATTGACTCTATCATTTCTCGTCCTCCACAATTTAAAATAGCAAGTAATGAGACTCGTGGACACTTAGCCTAATAAACCAATTAAGGTCTACATGGTTAAGGATACTAGCTAGAATAAACTTGGATAAGTCTACTCGGGTTGAGTCAAAATAAACGCAACGGGCCTAATATGTCAAAGATTTCTAAACTAGCTACACCACTTTATTAATATTTTTGACTTAATTGTGGAATATATACATATGAAAGCAACAATAAAAATTTAAAAATTACAACTAAATGGCCAAAGTTAATAAAAAAATTTGAAAAATGTTGAAAAAGATGATTTTCCGGTTAAATGAAGGCATTTCATGGAAAAGTCCACTTAAAACTTCGATAGAAGTCCCCCCTACACTTAAGATAAACATTGTCCTCAATGTTTAAGCATGTGGGAAAGGTCTCCCCTACACTTATGACATTGTGCACGTTGGTTAACTCAAGTTAAGGAAGAGACGACTAAAGTGATCAATTTCAAATGTGAATATGAAGAAAATTGAATCACGATAGTTGAGAGATAGAACCGGATTTCGGATAACACGGGAGCACGGTTCTTCAAAGATTCCAAGAGTGCATTCATCCCTGTGATCACATCACCATACAAACACAAACTCGTATAGAAGTCCCCCTACACTTAGGGGATTAAAACATAAAAGGATAGATACTCGGGCTGCCTCCCGAGGAGCGCTTGTTTTTGATAACCGAGTCACGAGCCTGACTCGACCCAAAATTAGTTCATGGGGAACGTGGTGAGGGATGGAATCACCTCTTGAGAGGTGTCCTCACCAAAGTACAACTTCACTCGTTGGCCATTCACCTTAAAATTGGGTCCATTAGGTTGAGCGAGCTCGAGAGTACCATATGGAAAAATTTGGGCAATGGTGAATGGGCCGGACCAACGAGATTTCAGCTTGCCTGAAAAGATTTTCAACCGAGAGTTAAAAAGTAAGACTTTGTCTCCAACATGGAACTCTCGGTTCTTAATCTTAGAGTCGTGAATGAGCTTAGTCCTTTCCTTATAGATTAAAGAATTTTCATAAGCCTCATTACGGAGTTCATTCAGCTTATTGAGTTGGATCTTGCGTAGGTCACCGGCTTTGTTTATATCAAAATTAGCCCACTTCAAGGCCCAGTAAGCCTTGTGCTCCAACTCAATGGGGAGGTGGCACGCTTTCCCGTACACAAGACGATAAGGCGTACAGCCGATCGGGGTCTTTTAAGCAGTACGGAAATCCCACAAAGCATCATCAAGTTTATCAGCCCATGCGGCACGATGCTCTCCCAAGGTTCTTTCCAGAATTCGCTTAAGTCCTCGATTGGATATTTCAGCTTGGCCATTAGTTTGTGGGTGGTAGGCTGTGGAAAGACGATGATTTACACCATACTTAGCCATGACTCTAGCAAATTGGTCATTGCAGAAATGAGTCCCACGATCACTAATAATGGCGCGAGGCACACCGAATCTAGCGAATAGAGCTTTCAAAAAGTTACAAACCACCCGTGCGTCATTAGTGGGTAAAGCTTTGGCTTCAACCCATTTGGAGACGTAGTCAACGCTTACAAGGATGTATTTGTTTCCTTTAGAAGAAGGGAATGGCCCGATAAAGTCGATACCCCAAACATCAAAGATTTCACACTCTTGAATGAAATTCTGAGGCATCGCATCTTTATGTGTGATCTTGCCTTGTTTTTGGCAAGCATCACATCGTTTAACCATCTCGTGAGCATCACGGTAGATGGAGGGCCAATAAAATCCTGAATCAAACACTTTTTTGGCGGTGTAGTTGGGACCAAAGTGACCACCGGTGGGTCCTTTGTGGCAAGCATCAAGGATTTCTGAAGCTGCCAGTCCATCAACACATCGGCGGATAATCAGGTCGGCACATTGTTTGAATAGGTAAGGGTCATCCCAAAAGTAAGTCTTAATGTCGGTGAAGAACTTTTTCTTTTGTTGGGACGTCAACCCTTCCTTGAGAATTCCACCCGCCAAGTAGTTTGCAAAGTCCGCAAACCACGGGGTTTCATTCGGCTTCGAGTTTATAGACATTAAGGTCTCCAAGGGAAAAGAATCATTGATTTCTTTGTTCGGATGATCCCCTTGGTATGGAGCCTCAAGTCTGCTGAGATGATCCGCGGCTAGGTTTTCAGCTCCTTTTTGATCGCGAATTTCAATTCTAAATTCCTGGAGCAGCAAAACCCAGCGAAGAAGTCTTGGTTTGGAATCTTGCTTCGTCAACAAGTACTTCAGCGCGGAATGATCGGTATACACAATTGTTGTAGAAAGGACAAGATAGGGGCGGAATTTTTCAAAAGCATAGACAACAGCTAAAAGCTCTTTTTCGGTTGTCGTATAATGCAATTGTGCCCCAGTCATTGTCTTGCTAGCGTAATGGATCGGTTGGAAGTGTTTGTTCACTCTTTGTCCAAGAACCGCTCCAATAGCAAAATCACTAGCATCGCACATCAACTCAATGGGAAGCTCCCAATTAGGGGTAACTAAGACGGGTGCCTTAGTAAGCTTATCCTTAAGCGAGTTGAAGGCTTCAAGACACTCTTTGGAGAAGATAAAAGGAGTATCTTTTTCCAAGAGGTGGGTCATCGGGCGAGCGATTTGAGAAAAATATTTGATGAATCGACGGTAGAAGCCCGCATGACCCAGGAAACTTCTCACACCCTTCACGGTTGAAGGTGGAGGCAACTTTGCGAAAACATCGACTTTAGCACGGTCTACTTCAAGACCGGCTTTCGAGATCTTATGTCCAAGCACGATGCCTTCTTTTACCATAAAATGGCATTTTTCCCAATTCAGAACTAGGCGAGTGTCTTCGCACCGCTTAAGCATACGTTCCAAATTGGCAAGGCAAGAAGAGAAGGAATCCCCGAAGACCGAGAAATCATCCATGAAGACTTCCATGGTTTGTTCAACCATGTCATGGAAGATAGCTAACATGCACCTTTGAAAAGTCCCGGGCGCATTACATAGGCCAAAAGGCATTCTTTTGTAAGCAAATGTGCCATAGGGACAAGTGAATGTAGTCTTTTCTTGATCTCGGGGATCGATGGGTATTTGAAAATAACCCGAGAAACCATCAAGAAAGCAGTAATATTCATTACCCGCTAATCGTTCAAGCATTTGGTCCATAAAAGGTAGAGGGAAATGATCCTTTCTCGTGGCATCATTGAGTTTGCGGTAGTCTATACAAACTCTCCACCCAGTAACGAGACGAGTGGAAATCAACTCGTTGTGTTCATTGGGAACAACGGTTATTCCACCCTTCTTGGGCACACAATGGATTGGACTAACCCATGGTGAATCCGAAATAGGGTAAATCATACCCGCATCAAGAAGTTTGATAACCTTTGTTTTGATGACTTCATGGATTTTTGGATTCACCCTTCGTTGGCTTTGAATTGTGGGCTTAAAGTCGTCCTCCATGAGAATTTTGTGTGTGCAGAAGTGAGGATCAATTCCACGAATATTCGAAATCTTCCAAGCAATAGCCTTCTTATGATCTTTCAACACGGCGACAAGTCGGGCTTTCTCTTCATCCTTCAAATCCTTAGCAATGATGACTGGCGACTTCTTCTCTTCTTCGAGGAATACATACTCAAGATGGGGCGGCAACTCCTTAAGTTCTAGATCCGGAGAATTTTTGACGGGAGGCGTATTCGAAGTCGGAGTATCGATAGCAATGACCGTGGGGGATGGAGGGGAAGGATTGTCTTCTTTGAGGAGGTTAGCAATGAAACTGAGATCTTCATCCCAATTGGTAATAGAATCGTCATTGTCTAAATTCACATCTCCCATGGTGGCTTCCAAATCTTTCCAAAGGAAATCACTTTCTCCAAATAGAGATAGTGATGAGTCGATAGAGGAAACGGTCTCAACATTGGGAAGAGAGGTAGGAATATTTTTACAAGCATCTTTGAAATGTTCTTCACAAGCCTCATCAAGAACGTCAATACAATTAACACTCTCGTAAGAATAAGGTTGTTTAGAAAGCTTTCCCATGTTGAAGACTACTTTGTCGTCACCCACTCTCATGATAAGCTCACCGGCTTCAACATCAATGAGAGTGAGACCGGTCCTCAAGAATGGACGACCAACAATGAGTGGCACACGGGGGTCCATCTCGTAGTCGACGACAATGAAATCAGCAGGGAAGGTGAATTTGTCGACTCCTACAATGACGTCTTCGGCTATCCCCACTGGATAAGCAACCGTACGGTTAGCTAATTCCAAAGTCATTTTGGTGGGGACTAACTCTGGGAGAGATAATTACTTCCAAACACTTAGAGGCATGAGATTAATACTGGCACCTAGATCGGCTAGGGCCATGCAATTCTCTACTCCCGGGAAATTGCAAGGGATAAGAAAACGACCCGGATCACCAAGCTTGGTTGGCAATTTCCTTAAGAGCACTGCAGAGCAGTTCTCATTAAGTTGGGTGTTGGCAATATCGAGGAGCTTTTCCTTGTCGCTCAGAAGATCTTTAAACATTTTCGCATATTTAGGCATGTGAGCGAGAGCCTCAGCGAAGGAGATGTTAAAATTCAATTGTTTGAACATTTTAAGGAAGTTCGAAACCTGAATATCATCCTTGCTCTTTTGCTTCTCTTTCCTCAACCTAGATGGATAAGGTATATTGGAAGAAGAGGAAGGCTTTGGGAGAATAGGATCACTCACAACCACGGGTGGAGGAGGGGTAGAAGGAAGAGGTGGAGAAATTGGGGAAGGAGAAGGATGAGGAATAGGAGCAGGTGACTCGTTCTCCTTAGTCACAACCACCGGTGGAGGTATAGGAAGCTCGGGTTCCTTGGTACCTTTGCCACTTCGAGTGGCGATTGCTTTCATCTCCCGTCTTGGGTTCGCAACGGTGTTACTCGGAAGAGTACCCGAAGAAGAGGGTTGATTACCTTGGAAGAAAACAGCCATCATGTTCCTCAGATCATTAGTTTGGCTATCCAACGTGTTTCTCATGTCGGCTCTCAAATCATTTCCTTGCTTTACCAAGTCTGCTTTCAAGTTTCGCACTTCCTGTTGGAGATTTTCCACAATCACATCATTGGTCCTCATGTAGGTTGCAACCTCTTGGTGAAGAGCGGTGGGTTGGTTGGGAGGAGCATTGTATGCGGGTGGTTGATAAGCAGGTTGTTGGTAAACTTGATTGTTTCGTTGAGGTGGTTGTTTCTGCTTGTGAGGAGGGATGTATGGTTGTCGAGGTTGTTGTTGTTGTTGTTGTTGTTGTTGTTGTTGAGGAGGGCGATTAAGGTTTTGTTGTTGGTTTGGGTTGGTAGGAGGAAAACCAGGTGGTGAAAGATAGTTGTTGGATCGATAGCTAAGCAAGTTACGGTCACCTTGAGGTCTAGCTTGATAAGCAGGTTGAGGATAGGTGCCATATGCCGCATTCACATTCTCAGCAAGGTAGTCTTGGGTGGCGGTACAAGTTGTGTAAGAGTGAGGACCATCGCATATCTCACAAGGTTGGCTGACAGCGTTCACTTGAGCGTTTTTGGCGTTGTTGCTGTTATTGTTGCTGACGGTGTGGGTGACAAGCGATTCAAGAAGCGTAGTGATTTTGTCCAATCGCTTGTCGCTGTCACTTGTGCTAGCACTAGCGACATTGTTCCGAACACTCTTGGTTTGCACACGAGATTTATTCTCAATGATGTCCCAAGCAGCATTGGAAGTCTTAGCCAATAGATTACCCCCCGAGGCACTGTTCAGTGAATCTTGGTCACTCATGCTTAAACCATTGTAAAAAGTATTAATTTGATGTACTTTGGTAAAACCATGTTGTGGGCATTTTCTTAAAAGATCTTTAAAACGATCCCAAGATTCACTGAACGACTCATCGTACTTTTGTTCAAAATTTATGATTTCATTCCGCAATGCGGTCGTACGAGAGGGTGGAAAAAAGTAATTAATAAACTTTGTTTCCAAATCCGTCCACGAGAGAATACTCTGTGGCGGTTCCTTAGCAAGCCAATGTCGGGCTTGTCCCTCTAAAGAAAAGGAAAAAAGTTGTAACCTTATAACCTCTTGTGGAATGCCATTGAATTTGACCGTGTTGGTGAGTTGCAAGAATCTCTTGATGTGGTCGTGTGGATCATCAATGGTTCGTCCCAAGAATGGTTGAGCGGAGACCATCTGGATAAAGCTTGATTTTAGCTCGAAATTGTTGGCGGCAATTGGTGGTATAACAATTGGATCCGTGTTGCCATCGACATGAGCTTGCAGCAGTTCAATCATCGGGCGATTATCTGGAAGGGGATCATTGTTGTTGTTATTGTTCATGTTGTTGAAAGGCGGGTTGTTGTTGTTATTATTGTTGTTTGGAGGTGGTACACCGGCCATGTCTAAGTGATCGAGAGGCTCGGGCTCTTGATATGACGTGGATCGAGTGCGCATACACCTACAAAAGAACGAAAAAAGAAAAACAAAGCAAAAATATTTTTGGTTTTTATGGTTTTTTTTAAAATTTTTTTGTATTTTTGAAAATTTTATATTTTTAGTTGTTCTTGAAAATTTTTGTGAAAAAGTAACGTTCACAGGGAACGGATCCCAAAATCCAAGTTCTCACAAAAAACTTTTGATCTTAACGAGAAGAGCCGGCAGCGGCGCCATTTGATACTTGGTTTTTCTAAGATGAAAAGTTCGATTCTCGGAATCCTCTCGAATTGATCTCGGTTCTAAGTGGAATGATTTGTTCTTGGTGTCCAAAAATGGGTTTGGTTTTCTAATCTACTAAACAGGGAAATGAATAAAATAAAGAAAGATATAAACTTAGAACAATCAACAATTAAAAAGCAACACTTGAATTTAAAAAAAAAGAAAATATCCTACTCGGAATAAAATCTTACTCGGAAAACAAGTCTATTCGGAATGTTTCTATGCGGAATAAATGCTCAATTCGGAAAATTGGACTATGCAGAAAAACATCCTATTCGGAATATTATGGCCTATGCGGAAAATCGAGCTATTCGGAAAAATGAATTCCTATTCGGAAAAACTGCTCTATTCGGAATATATCAAATATTCCGAGTAAGGAAATGGAAGACTCTGCTATGCGGAATAAATTATTCCGAGTAAATGAAAAGTGAAAAGACCTATTCGGAATATCCAAAATTCCGAATAAGGCAAACAGAAACTTGTCTATTCGGAAAATCAAGAACTGAAGAACAGTAACAGTAGCAGGAAAACGTTTTTCAATCAAATCGATCCAAATACTCAAAAAGGTTTTACCAAATCAACCAATAATCATTTAAATACCATAAGTAACAAATCCCACCAATAAAAACACAAAATCAACAACTTTTTAAAATCAAACTTGAACCAAATAAAAACTTAAGAACTTGCCATAAAAAGATGATGAAGAACAAGATGAATAGAAAGATTGGATTGAAAGATTAATGTAAAAGTTAACAATAGTAATGATTAAAACTTACAAGATTGAAGGAAAAATTAAAAATCACCAAACACCCTAATGGTGTTGGTGATGAAACGAACCTAAGAAACTGGGAAGGAAAAAAAAATGAAAGCTCTCTCTAAAATGTGAAGGAAGAAACTATATATAGTCCTAGTGGTTGGTTGGTGAGTGGGCTTTCTCCCTTTCTTCTCGTCTTTTCAGAAAAGTTGACGTTTTCGATTCTGATTCGGGATTTGTCGTCGATTAAATTCAACTCGTCTTTTAATTTCTTCGTTAAATAGACTTGAGTTTCTTCGACATATGTAAATCTTCCATATTTGGTCCTTTTCTTCGATAAATCTTCAAATAGGCCCATTGACTTTAAATCTTTTGCATCTCTTGGACAATAGACTTCGTCTTTAGTCTTTTTTACTTGATAAAACCCGTGCAATCCCATGTTTTCTTTAATATTCATCCGGTTAGCTCTGAAAACACGATAAACACAAAAACCACGCATAATTCCAAACAAATGATATTAAATACGTGTTTTGGTCTAATTTTAGCCAGAATTAAGTGGTAAAAGGATGGGTGTTTACACACCTATCACATGCCTTAAAGGCAAGCAACACAAGGTCTCTTTTAAGTCTAAACAAGTGCACTCTAGTTCTAAACCACTTCACTTGTTGCATATGGACCTGTTTGGTCCAACTAATATAGAAAGCTTGAATGGTAAATCATACTGCTTTGTCATGACAGATGACTTTTCTAGGTTTACTTGGACTTTCTTTTTAGCTATGAAAAGTGACACTGCTGATACTTTAATTAGCTTTATTACCCAGATTGAGAAGAAAACTGGTAATAAAGTTAAAATGCTTAGAAGTGATAATGGTGGTGAGTTTAGAAATAAACTGTTGGATGATTTTTGTGTTAAGAAAGGGATTACTAGGCAGTTTAGTGTTGCCAGAACCCCACAGCAAAATGGGGTTGCTGAGAGAAAGAACAGAACCCTAATTGAAGCAGCCAGGACTATGTTGGCTGATGCTCACTTTCCCATAGCTTTTTGGGTTGAGGCTGTGAATACAGCTTGTTATGTTCAGAATAGAGCATTGGTCAACAAGATACATAACAAAACACCTTATGAGTTCCTTTGGGGAAGGAAACCTAATATTGGTTTTCTTAAACCTTTTGGTTGTCATGTAGTTGTTCTAGATACTAGTGATGCCTTAGGTAAATTTAGTGCTAAAGGTGATGAAGGCTATTTCATGGGTTATTCAGTGCAGAGCAAGGGATATATGGTTTACCTTAAAAAGGAAAAACGTATACTTGAGAAAGTACATGTTAGGTTTTTAGAGAGTAAACCTAGTGATCCTTAAAGTGGTCCAAATTGGTTGTTTGACTTGGAACCTCTATCTAGGACTTTGAATTATATGCCTGTTACTAATCCAGACATTGTGAAGGTAACTTCAAATGTTGTGGAAGAACCAGTTGTTGATGTTTCAGGTACACAGGTCAATGAAGAGGTTGGATCACAAGCAGACAAGTCATGTCCCATACAAGAGTATGTCACTATTCCCATATGGACAGATGCTTTTGCTGCTGCTGCTGCTGCTGGAAAGGATAATGGTGGTCCCCAAGTATCACCAGTTAACAACATGCATGGTCCTTCAGGCGCTGACAAAGGAAAATCTGGCGTTGACAGGACAAATTCAGGCATTGATGGCTCAAACGTTGACAACACCATTTCAGGTGTTGACGATCCAAACGCTGACAACCTTGGTTCAGGCGTTGACAACTCTTTTGAGCATATTTTCTCTTCAAATTTTAAACAAGGTGAACCTTCAAGAAGACATGAAGAGGTTCATATTGATGAAAGAGAGTCTGAAGAAGATATTGGCAACATGGATGATGAGATTGAAGATAATAGACTTTTTGAGGGAGGAGTTCTCACTTCTACTATGAAGAATCACCCCACTTCTCAAATTATTGGGGATGTCATGTATCCTGTTCAGACTAGAAGATCTCATCAGACTCTTGGTGGATTTATTGCCAATATACACAAGAAGGTTGATACCCCTCTTGTTCAAGCATGTTTGTTTGCCTTTTTTTGTCACAACAGGAACCCAAGAAGATTTTTTATGCTCTCAAAGAACCAAGTTGGGTGGAAGCAATGCAGGATGAGCTTCACCAATTTGCTATTTAGGATGTTTGGGAGCTGGTTGATTGTCCCAGGTATGTCAGACCTATTGGGACAAGATGGGTTCTAAGAAAGAAGAAAGATGAAAGAGGCATTGTGGTCAGAAACAAGGCACGTTTAGTGGCTCAGGGATATAAACAAGAGGAAGGGATAGACTATGAGGAGGTCTTTGCACCAGTTGCAAGGATTGAGGCTATAAGGATATTTCTAGCCTATGCTTCCTGCATAGGCTTCACTGTCTATCAAATGGATGTGAAGAGTGCTTTTCTGTATGGCACAATTGTTGAGGAGGTGTATGTTATGCAACCTCCTGGTTTTGGAGATCCAGAGAATCCAGACAAGGTGTATAGAGTCAAGAAAGCTATGTATGGACTTCATCAAGCCCCAAGAGCATGGTATGGCACATTGTCCACTTATTTGGTGGAAAATGGATTCAAAAGGGGCACATAGACCAGACATTATTTACAAAGAAGGCTGGTAAGGATGTCTTACTTGTTCAGGTTTATGTTGATGATATCATCTTTGGCTCCACCAATCCATAGATGAGTGAAGACTTTTCCAAGCTTATGACAGACAAATTCAAGATGAGTGCAATGGGGGAGATGAACTTCTTTCTAGGGTTACAAGTTCAGCAGAAAGAAGATGGTATCTTCATCTCTCAGGATAAGTATGTAGCAGAGATCTTGAAGAAGTTTGGCTTTTCTCCACATGAAAAGAGGGCTACTACTCCGATGGATAGAGAACACCCTTGGGGAAAAGTTGGAGATGGGAAAGATGTGGATGTCAGGCACTATAGATCAATGATTCGTTCATTGATGTACCTCACAGCCTCAAGACCTGACATTATGTTTGCTGTGTGTGCATGTGCACGCCATCAAGTGACTCCCAAAGAATGTCACCTTTATGATGTCAAGAGAATCTTTAGGTACCTTAGATTTTATCCAGATCTTGGCTTGTGGTACCCAAAAGATTCACCATTGGAGCTTATTGCATATTCAGACAGTGACTATTGTGGTGATAAATTTGATAGAAAATCCACAACTGGTGGATGTCAGTTTCTTGGGAGTAGGTTGATCTCTTGGCAATGCAAGAAACAAACAGTGGTGGCCAATTCTACAACTGAAGTAGAGTATATTGCTGCAGCTGCTTGTTGTGGACAAGTCTTATGGATTAAGAACCAGCTGTTAGATTATGGGTATAATTTCATGCATACCAAGATTTTTGTTGATAATAACAGCACTTTATGCATTATTAAAAATCCTGTACATCATTCTAAAACAAAACACATAGAAATTAGACATCATTTTATAAGGGATTGTTTTGAAAAGGGTTTAATACAACTAGATAAGGTTGACACAAAAGAAAATGTGTCTGATTTATTAACTAAACCTTTTGATGCTGGAAGGTTTCAATACTTGGTAACAAGTATTGGAATGATCAATCTCACATAATATGTGTTTTGGGGTCTTATTGTAAAAGTATGTACAGGATAATGCATTGTTATTGGTCTTTTTGAAGTTAGATTTTCCACTATATTTTTTTTCTAACGCTGACAAAGGTTGCTTTAACGCTGACAAGTGTTATCGTGGCGTTGTCAGCAACAATGTTAGTTTTGTGGTTTTTAATCTAAGTGTGTAGGTGGTGTTAGCATTGTACCAATGTATATAGAGTTGCTTATGGATCCTTGCAGAATCATTTGAGCATGTTTTTATTTATGGATGATGGTTGGAATATTTATATTCCTATCTTGACATAAATTTTTATGTTCATGCATATTTTTGGGCAACATATGTATCACAGTTTAAGGGGAGGTTTTAGGAACCTTTAGGACTTTTGGGTATTCTTATAATACTCTTATAACAATTCTAGATTGTTTCCACAGGTGAGTATGAGTTAGTTTTACTAAATCATGAGCCACTTTAGCATGCAGAGTTGATATACTATGCCTGCTGCCAAGACATTTTTGGCCTAGAATTGGTTGTGGTCTGTTGGGAGGCTTGGGAATGATTTTATCATGGGTTTTACCTGGGAGTTACAAGGGATTTTATGAGATAACTTAGTTGTTAAGAGTTTTGGTTAGCAAGGGACACTAGATGACTGTTATGTCTATCTTGCATAAGCAAGTGTGCATAACTGGACAGTGCTTGCCGCCCTATAATAATTATCAACTTATAGGTTATCTTCACTAGGATAAATTACTTTGTTAAGGTCCTTTTTCATTTTTATTACTTTTATTTTTGGACGCTGACAAGTATTTTTCCAAGCGTTGTTATGACCAATTTAGACGCTGACATGGCTTTGGCAAACGTTGACAAGAATATAGCCGTTGGGCGTTGATGGGTTATTTTTGACCGTTGACACTCATTGCGACCTTCTCAGTTGTTATTTTTTACGAATTTTGAGGGCGTAATTTTGGGAGCAGATAACTTTTAATTAATGCATGAGATAACTTATTTTCTTTTCAATATTTTCATCATTATATTTTGAAAATAGTTGCCTCATTTTTTACCAATCACATGCACCTATCTCTCTGATGTTGAGTAAAATTACCCCTTTAGGAAAAGGATGGTAAAAGTGGCAAGTATTAAGTGTCGGTTTAGGAAAACCAAGCACTAATGACCAATTAAGTTCGTTCTCAAGGAGGCTAGTGTGTTATTGTGTAATGATATGGATTAATTTGTGATTATATTTGAGAAAGAAAAATAGAAAAGGGATTAGAAGGGAAAGACGGTTATCAAGACGGATTAAGCTAATTCTAAAAAGGCGTACACGTAAAGTTGTAAAAACCACCAAAATTAAAATCTTAACCTAAAAATTTCTAAAAATTACCAAAAATCCCTAATAATATTGTAAGAGTTTACAAAAAATCAAAACTTGCAAAAACCTTTTAATTAATTAGATAATGACTTATTAATGCTAATTAAAGCCCTAAAAATCAAAATTAAGTATTAAAAAGCCCTAAACAAGATTTTAAAGTTCGTAAACCTCAAAAATACTCTAATTAAGCTAAAAACTATGTTTCAAAATTTTAAAACCAATAAAAACTATTTTTAAACAATTAAAAACTCCAAAAATCAATTAAATCTTAAATTAATTATAAAAAATAATTAAAAGACCTAGAAAATAATTGGAAAGTTGTAATAACCCTAATTAAGTGTTTAGAACCTAGGAAAAATAAAAAAACCTAGAAAATCAGACTTCTAATTTTTAATAATAAAATAATATTAAAATAATATTAAAAATCCAAAAATTATAAAAAATTCTAAAAACTTGCAAACTAGCTTAGTTTAACCTAAATAACTGAGAAATGAAAGTGAAATTACCTAAATACCCCTATTGGGCCTAGAAAATGGGCCAAACCCAAAACAGTCCCTTATTGGGCTTAATTAAGGCCCAATAAGAAAAAGTGTTCAAAATAAGCCCAAAAAGCACAGGTTGACTCAAAATTTGATTTTAAATAACTTTTTCCAAAGGCCCAAAAGCTGAAAATGTGAAATAAGCCAACTTATAATAAGCAGCTTATTCTTAATGGGCCTTTAAGCCCATTAAGCTATAAGCTGATGCCATAAGCTAAAATTTTACACACAAGCTTCTTTTGACCTAACAAAGACTTCTGCAGAAAGAATTTTCAAATAAGCCCACTTAATAAGCCAGAAACAGTTCACAAACTTATTCACAAAACGACAAAATAGTCGTTTTTATGATCTAGACCACCTCAGAAGCTGATTCAAGTTGCAAAATGTTTCTTATGACAAAACTAAGCTTAATAATCAAAAACCTACTCAATAAGCACACTTAATAAGCTGGAAAGTCCAATAAGCACTTATGTTAAAAGTAAAATAAGTTGGTTTTCTAGTAAAAAGTCAAAGTCAAAGTCCAATAAGCTCTAGTTTACTTAAATGGGTCAAATAATGAAGATATATTACAAAAAATAAGTTGTTGCAAATCAGAATAAGCTAGAATATCTTTTTGATAAGCTGATGACAAAATTGCACTAGCAGGGGCTAGTTTTGGATGTTGAGCAGTGGAAACTTTTTCCACTGCTTGACTATTTTGACTTTTTGTCTTTATTGACTTTTTTGGGGATTCAGATTTCACAAAGGCACCCAAATGATCTTTGGATCAAAAGGAGTCAATCACAATCAAAATAACACAATCACTAACACCCAATTGATACAGTTTAATCAATCATTCATCAGACATGATACAGACATGAACAATAAGCAGTTAAGCACTTATGAGCAGTTTTAGCACAAATCAGCCAGCCAAATTCAACCAAATGCACACACAAGCTATAATAAACTCCAATAAGCAAGTCTAAACAAGTTTCATGCACTGGTTCAAAGGATTAAGCAAGATTCAAGCAATGAAAGTTACTGATGAACACTAACACATGCAGTTTCTACTTTTGCTGATGTATTTGACACTTAAGCCAGATTCAACACCTCAAATCTTTCAAACAGGTTATATTAACTTTGTTTAAACCACTTTTATCCCTAAGCATGCATACATAATAAGTGTTCCCAAAATCCTAGGTCAAAACAAGCAGAAACAAGGTCTATATAGCAGATTGTTTAATTCAAGTGTTCAAACCCAAAAACTTGGAGCAAAATACTCTCAACAAGGTATTTATCAGATACAAAGCATAAACAACAACTTCCCTTAACACAATAACAAGTTACAAGCATAAACAGTTAGTCCCAAACACCCCTTTAACTTTTTCAAATCAAAATTTTCAAAGGCAAAGTGAGATTTCAGGCCAACCAAGCATCAATTAACACTAAAACATGTAAGATAAACAGATTCAAGCAAGAACAAGCCACAAAATTCACAAGAACTCAAGTTTCATACAAATATCACCAAAAATCAAAATTTAAGCAGATTTTGAGATTAAGTATACAAACCTCATGGATGTACATCCACACCCACGAATTTTGAGCTTATGTGCTAGAAAGAACAAGCACAAGCTTCCACAATAAGTCTGCTAAGATTGAACAAGGGTTAAGCACAATATCATAAAAATCAAAAACTTTGGAAAACTTGATTGATGCAAACTTGTTACCCCACACTTGATTATCCCCAAGTTATAAGCCTCACCACACCTTAACCAACTCAGTTAGGATGCTATGATCAGCCCTATAGCCCAAGAGTTCCAAGATTGGAACAAGACTTAGCAAAATATCAAGAAAATGAGGAAATATGCAAACTTTTGCACACTCCTCTTTTGAAAACAGGTTTTAAACTTCAAGAACTAACAAGCATATAACAAATGAAAGCAGTAAATAAGATTGGCCACTGACTTTTCTTCAAGATTTCAAACTCAATTTCATTAAACTTGAAAATGGGATTTACAGAAACTTGAACAAGGAAAAATCAGAAGCAAACTGAAATGTGAAGGCCTAAGTGGCTTTATATAGAGCCTTACAAGTTCTACTAAGCTAAGAAACGTGTAAACCCTAGCTACTGAAGTCCCAAAAATGCCCTTGAGGTTTTTGTCTTCTTTGGAGAATCATGTGACTAAATTTGTCATGTAGTTGAGGTGTGAGCTGTTGAAATAGCATCAAGGGCTGATAATGAGCTTAGAATGCAAGCAAGATTGTGAGGCGTTGGATTGCTGGCATAATCTTGTCTTCTTCCTCAAACGTATAGCAGGGCATGTCCCATGTGGCATGTGGGGTAAAGTGGCAAGTGATTTAAAAGTTGGGTTGTGTTTAAAAGGCCATTAATCAATAATCTGGAGATGATTAGGGTTTAATTCAAAGTATTTAACAAACCCCCAATTTTGTTCTTGAGTGAATAGTTGGTGTATTTGATCCAGATTAATGTTTAAAAATGTGTTAGGCGCCCAAATTTAACTTAATAAATTAATTTGTTAACCCGGTTATGAGTGGATGATGACATGGAGGAATGGTGAAATGGGATTGGTGGGTTTTGGTGAGTGGGGCACGTGTCATCATGACACTGGCCTATGTATCTTCTTTGTCTTGGCAGATTACTCCCCTCATCTTCCATACTTCTTTCACTTTGTAAATTAAACCCAAAAATCTGATTTCCTTTGATATTAAAGTTTCCTTTTTCACACTTTTGCCCCAAATACTTTTCCAAAGTATTTTCAGGGGTATTTCTTGCCATTTTTGAATCCTTCAAGGGCTGATTTGGTAATTTCTTCAATGATAATGGTCTAGACTTGCATAGTTGGCATTTTGGAGGACTGAAATTGCCATGTCTTGATGATTGAGGGACCATTTTTGCCAAATGTTGAAAGTTGAGGGTCCTTTTTGTAATTTTGAGATTTTCAAAGGACCAAACTTGTCATTTCTTGTACTTTGAAGGACTTCATGATGTATTTGACTTTGTGGATGATATTGGTTGACAATTTAGCTTTGTTGAGGGGCTAAACTTGCCAAATCTTCAAAGTGGAGGGACCTTTTTGTAAATTTGACAAACTTTAGGGACCAAACTTGTAATTATGAGGATACAAGGGTATAAAGTGTCAATTCTTCATAATTGGAGGACCCTTCTTCATAATTCTTCAAATCTTCAAGGGTTGATCTTGGGAAAGTCTTCATTAGGGCTTGGTTCATTGTGCTGCTTCATTTCCCGTGTTCGTTTTTGCATGATTCTTGTGATCTTTTGTCATTTTCTCAATATCCGTACCTAAAATACACAAGCAACAAACACAAGCATATATTTGGGTATTTTGATGATATTTAATGCATTTTAAGCCCTATTTGGAAGATGAGACTATGTATAAAAGCAGTCTCATCACTCCCCCATACTAAACTATTGCCGTGCCCTCACGCAATGCTAGAAGAAAGTATCAAATCATCTCCAAAATTCATTTTATTCACTTTATTGGAATGATAAACTAGCTATACTACTACTATTACTACTACTTGTGTTATAGACATAATGTATGATTTTCATCGCCAAATGGGACGTTTAGGTTCATAGAATAAGAATACGTGAATGCTTCGTTAGAAATAATTTCATCGTCTTCGATTTTCACTACAATTCCATGCCAAGCGTGCAACGAGATCATTGTCATTATAAGTTAGTAATGCTAACACTACTCATATGCCCTAATCACGTACTTATCCTCCCATTATTCCTAAGTTGTATCTCTTATATTTTATTTTGTCTTGAATGTTTCACGAGGATACATTGTTGACTTATGCGATAATAGAGATTTAGGTCTAAAAATAGAGTCCTAACGGTGTAACTAAGACCATCAAATCAATAACCCCTCCTAATAGACAACGATGTTAAAAAATTAAGTTGACAAGAAGAATCGATAAACACGGTTTTATAACGGTTTTGAACATGAGACTTATTACCAAGACTTTTATACGCCCCCTAACGGAAGGGCCTTATTATCTTTGGTTTACCTCCATCTTTTATTCAACTTCGCCATGAAGCTTTTATTATGACTTCGGTCTTGCCGTGCCTTTTATTATCCGCCTCATCGGTGGTTTTATTAGCCAAAGACGTATATCCTCACGCTAAAGCGAATTTTAGATCTTTAAAGCTTCGAAGATTGGCTTGATTCACTTTCAATTTTGCATAGATTTTAGGCCTTGTGGGGCTTCAAATTGTTTGCTTGATTTAGGTGAGCACTTGAAATCTTATTATTGAGTGAAGCTTTCGATTATTCGGGTGCCAATACTTCAAAACCGTGACGCTGGCGATACCTTAATGTCTTCCCAATTTAATTAAACGGAAGCTACTAGAAAAGACTAGAAACCCAACAATCCTAACTAAACCGCTAAGTCAATATTTATTAAGCAAAAAAAATATTTACATGCGAAGGGAGAATAAGCAAACAACGAGAACACATGAGTTTTTGAAAGAATACGAGTACTCTACGTTTAGCATAGTAACTTATAATTAACTCTATCATTTATCGTCCTCATTTAAGAGACTTAGCCTAATGTGTAGTTAAGGAATCAAAGCTAAGTGCTCAACACGCACGGTCGAGTCAAAAATTACTCTTATTCTCGCCATTGGAAAATCTACATTCGTGTCTTCAAATACTTATAAAACATGAGAAAAATTTAAAATTTGGCCATTTTTAGCCTTATTTTGCAACAAAAACGATAAACAAAACGATAAACTTTGGAAAGCGTGAAGGTTTGGCAAGGCAAGTATCTATTCACCCCCCCCATACTAAAGTTAAACATTGTCCTCAATGTTTCGAGTCTAGGGGTGCAAACACCCCCATACTAGAGACGTAGTCGAATGCCTAATCTAGCATGGAAAGGGTGTAACCATTAAATTAATAGCCGTTTATGAAGTGTGCTAAAAACCTAAGGTTAGAACATCAAAGGATATATCATGGATATTGAGAAATGTCTCCAAAGCAAACGATCGAGTGCTCCCATAAACGAACACGAGAGGCTCCAATCGTGAAGATCATGATCTAAAAACCACAATTCACAAACAACCACGGAACAAAGGTTGGAAGGGCACAAATCCCCACACGTAAGCTACATTAGAAAGCGATAATATGTACATAGGATAAGCATGGGACTCCCCCACGAGGCACCTCATTTTTGATTACCGAGTCATGAGCTTGACTCGATCCCCTTAATACTAATTATCATTGGGGAAAGTGACTTGGTCGAGGTAGTTCAAGGATGGAACTTCCCCGCCAAAGTAGTGCTTCAACCTATGTCCATTCACCTTGAAGTTAGGACCATCATCTTGAGTTAGCTCGATGGTCCCATACGAAAACACTTGAGTCACTGTGAATGGACCGGACCAACGGGATTTCAACTTACCGGAAAAGATTTTTAATCTTGAATTAAAAAGCAAAACTTGATCCCCAATGTTAAAAACCCGGTTTTTAATTTTAGAATCATGCAACTTTTTAGTTTTCTCTTTATAAATCAATGAATTTTCATAAGCAATATCCCTCAATTCATCTAATTCATTCAATTGCATTTTCCGGTGTTTTCCCGCGGTCTCCATATCATCATTACAATGCTTTAGGGCCCAATAAGCCTTGTGTTCTAATTTGATAGGCAAATGACAATTCTTTCCATACACAAGCTTATAGGGAGTGCACCCAATGGGCGTCTTATGAGCGGTCCTAAAGGCCCATAAAGCATCGTCCAACTTATCCGACCAAGATTGTCGGTTTTCCCCAACGGATCTCTCCAAAATCCTCTTCAACGCTCGGTTTGAAACCTCGACTTGCCCACTCGTTTGTGGGTATTAAGACGTAGAAAGACGATGTGTAACCCCATATTTCCTTAGAACCCTTTCAAATTGGTCGTTACAAAAATGGGTTCCACGATCGCTTATGATAGCACGAGGGGTTCCAAACCGAGAAAACAATTGCTTCAAAAACTTGACTACCACACGAGCATCATTGGTGGGCAAGGCCTTGGCCTCCACCCACTTAGATAGGTAGTCAACCGCAACGAGAATGTACTTATTACCACGAGATGATGGGAACGACCCCATAAAGTCTATGCCCCAAACGTCAAAGATCTCACACACTTGGATGATATTTTGTGGCATTTCATCTTTTTGTGAGGCTTTTCCTTGTCGTTGGCATGCATCACACGACTTCACAAGATCTTGTGCATCTCGGTAAATAGTAGGCCAAAAGAAGCCGGCATCAAACACCTTTTTAGCCGTGAGATTAGCACCGTGGTGACCACCCGTGGGTCCCTCATGGCAAGCTCTAAGGATGTTAGAAGCTTCGGTGCCAAATACATAACGGCGTATGATTTGATCCGCACAAGTTCGAAACAAGTAAGGGTCGTTCCAAATGTAGAACTTGACATCACGAAAGAATTTTCGTTTTTCTTGAGTTGTCATACCCTTAATGATGAAGTTACCCGCATGGTAATTTGCAAAATCCGCAAACCATGGGGTGGAAGAATCAAGCTTAGAATTCACTACACCAAGTGTCTCGAGCGGAAATGTTTCGGTGATTTCCTTGGGCTCGTAAACACTTTGGTGAGGATCTTCCAAACGAGAGAGATGATCGGCCGCTAGATTCTCGGCTCCTTTTTTGTCAACAATGGTGTGATCAAATTCTTGAAGGAGGAGAATCCAACGAAGTAATCTCGGCTTAGCATCTTACTTTGCCATGAGATACTTAATAGCCGAATGGTCCGTATACACTATGCATTTCGTCAAGACGAGGTAAGGTCGGAACTTCTCAAATGCATACACCACGGCAAGGAACTCCTTTTCTGTTGTAGTGTATTTAAGTTGAGCCTCGGTCATCGTCTTGCTAGCATAGTGAATAGGCAAGAAGTGCTTATCATGACGTTGCCCCAAAACGGCCCCTATAGCGTAATCGCTAGCATCACACATGAGCTCAAAGGGGAGGTTCCAATTGGGAGCAACAAGAATGGGAGCTTCGGTAAGTTTCCTCTTAAGGACCTCAAAGGCTCGTACACAATCTTCGTCAAAGACAAAACGTGCCTCTTTTTCAAGAAGATGTGTAATGGGTCGAGAAATCTTTGAAAAATCCTTGATGAATCGACGATAAAAGCCCGCGTGGCCTAGGAAACTCCTAACTCCCTTGACGGTTTTGGTATGAGGTAATTTGGCGATGACGTCTACCTTAGCTTGATCTACCTCAATCCCCGCTTTCGAGACCTTGTGCCCTAAGACGATTCCACTCTTAACCATAAAATGACATTTTTCCCAATTGAGCACAAGGTTGGTTTCCTCACAACGTTTCAACATTTTCTCTAGATTCGACAAACACGAAGTGAAAGAATCACCAAACACGGAAAAGTCATCCATGAAGACTTCCATCGTCTTCTCGATCATATCATGAAAAATAGCCATCATGCACCTTTGAAAGGTTCCCGGTGCATTACAAAGTCCGAATGGCATTCTACGATAGGCAAACGTTCCATATGGACACGTAAACGTAGTTTTTTCTTGATCACGAGGATCGATGGGAATTTGGAAGTAACCGGAAAAACCATCTAAAAAGCAATAAAAATCCTTTCCCGTAAGACGCTCCAACATTTGGTCCATGAAGGGCAAGGGAAAATGGTCTTTTCGAGTGGCTTCATTTAACTTACGATAGTCAATGCACACTCTTCATCCGGTCACGAGTCTAGTAGGAATTAACTCGTTGGCATCGTTTGGCACAACGGTCATCCCTCCCTTCTTAGGGACACAATGGATAGGACTCACCCAAGGGCTATCGGAAATAGGGTAAATCATTCCCGCGTCAAGGAGTTTAAGGACCTCCTTTTTGATGACGTCGTGAATTTTGGGGTTCACCCTCCTTTGACTTTGGATTGTGGGCTTGAAATCCTCCTCCATTAAGATTTTGTGGGTACATAACTTGGGATCGATCCCCTTAATGTCGGATAACTTCCACGCAATCGCCCTTTTGTGGTCCTTTAGAACATCGACAAGTGCGGTTTTTTCATCATTCGAAAGATCTTTCGCAATAATAACCGGCAACTTGTCGTCCTCCTCCAAATAGACATATTCGAGGTGAGGAGGTAAATCTTTCAACTCGAGGATAGGTGGTTCCTCAAGTGAAGATTTGGGCTCGATACTCATAACCTCCTCGGGTGGAGGAAATGGGAAATCGTTAAGAAAATTATTGATAATCGAGAAGTCCTCATCGTTGTCGAGGTCTTCGTCACAAGTACGTGGAACATCGAATTCTTCCAACGTAAAACCACCACCTTCAAAAGGAGTGAAGGTTGGTGTCGAATTATCAAGAATTGGATCCAACATAGTGGGATTGCCACAAGTTTCTTCATCACCAAAACCTAGAACTTCTTGTGAAAATTCCTCGCAAACCACGTCAATCGTATCAACGAGGTTTATGGTTGCAACAGAATAAACATGAGAAATTTGAGAGTTTTGAGTTGCGTTTATAACAAGTTCCTCGTCGTTGAAACGTAAGGTGATGTTTCTAGCATGAACATCAATCAAAGCCATAGACGTATCTAAAAACGAACGACCTAAAATGAGAGGAACTTGAGGATCCGTGGGGATATCAACAACAATGAAGTCTACGGGATAGTAGAACTTCCCCACTTTCACAAAAACGTCTTCCGCCAAACCACATGCGGGAATTGTTGAATGGTCGGCCAACTCGATAGACATTAGTGAAGGAGTAAGATTAGGAAGATTGAGCGACTTGAAGATTGCAAGTGGCATCAAGTTAATGCTAGCACCATGATCGGCCAAGGCGAAGCATTCTTCCATATTTTGGATTGCACAAGGGATCAAAAATTTACCGGGATCACCGACTTTTTGAGGTATGCGATTAAGATAAACCGAAGAACAACTAGACAATTGGTGCAATTTCTCCTTGTTGTTCAACATACTCTTAAAGTTAGCGGCAAATCGAGGCATCATGACCAAAGCATCGGCGAAACTCACATTAAGGTGCAAATCACGAAACATTTTTATAAAAAGCTCAAATTGATAATTGTCGCGCTCTTGACGTTTCTCCTTCCTAAGTCTCGATGGATAGGGCAAAGGTGGTGTGGGTTGAGGGATAGTAGGCATAGCCTTTGGAATCTCGGGTTCCAATGATGGTAATGGGTCAACCGTAGGTGTGGCATGAGCGGTACTTCGTGGGATTGGGACATGCTCCTTTTGGACCACCACCTCGGGTTCTTCCTCAATTGCTTCCTCCGTAGGAGCAATTGGTTGAGGAATCGGCTCCTTAAGTGTCTTACCACTGCGGGTGGTAATCACTTTCATCTCACCCTTAGGGTTGGATATGGTGTTGCTAGGAAGACCACTTGACGACGGTTTACACATTATTGCCTCAAACATAGACGAGATTTTATCTTCAAAATTAGATTGCCTCAATACGGCTTCGGTTTTCCTTTTCTCGGCCTTAATCATCTCTTGTTTAATCTCATGTTGCCCTTGTTCCATATTTTGTTGGTTTTGTTGCAACCTAGTGACATTTCCTTCCATCTTGTTGGTGTGGATTTTAAGTTCATTAGCTAACTCATTTTTCAACTCTTTCTTCAAGTCGTTTTTAAACTCGGATCTTTGGCTAATGATTTCTCTTTGAATATTGTCAAACCTAGCATCATTCCCACTAGCATATCCAACAAACTCACTTGGAAGATCTTTCAATGTTTGCAGACTTTTGTTGTTATTTTGAAAATCATTTTTGTTTGAAACTTGATTATTAGCCCCTTGATTCCCATAGTTTCCCTTGTTTAATTGTTTTTAAAACCAACTTGATTGTTGCGATAGTTGTTGTTAGCATTTTCATTTGAACCAAAACCCGGTAGAGTCATTTGATTAGAGCGGGAAACTTGACCGTTTTGGTTGTAATTTCCCGTGGCCGCGAAGGCACTCGAAGTGTTACCACCGTTGGTAATGCACTCGGAGAAATCATGACCTCCACCACAATACATGCAAGAAACCTCAACCGCTTTAGCCGTAGCGGGAGCACTTGGTTCACCAACTTTAAACTCAATCAAAAGTCCTTTCAACTTATCAAAAATCTTGTTTTCCAAGTTCGCCTCAATTTGGCAAGCATCGATGGTATTAGACAAAGAAGGTGAAGCCGAAGACGAAGCCTTACGAACACTAGACGTGCTACGAGGACTATACACCTTAGATCTATTTTCAATTATCACCAAAGCTTCCTCAACCGTTTTACACAAAAAATTACCACCCGCGGCGGCATTCAAATAATCCCTTTCATGATCATTAAGTCCATTGTAAAACGTGTCAATTTGATGCAAATCGGAAAAACCGTGATGAGGACATTCATGTAACATTTCCTTAAACCTATTCCAAGCCGTTGAAAAACTTTTATTAAATTCTTGTGAAAACTTTGAAATCTCGTTTTTCAAGTCCGTAGTCTTAGAGGGCGGAAAAAATTGGTTCACAAACTTAGACACGAGATCCTTCCACGTCAATATAGAATTGGGTGGCTCTTTCTCTAACCAAATTTTAGCGGGCCCCGCTAAGGAATACGGAAAAAGCATCATCTTAATCGAGTCGTTAGAGACATCCTTAAACTTGCAAGTAGCGGTAAGACGATTGAATTGGCAGATATGGTTGTGCGGATTGTCCTTCTCATCACCACGGAATTTGTTGTTTTGAATCATCGACAACAAACCCGTTTTTACCTCAAAATTCTCCGCAAGGATAGCGGGAATCATAATAGCCTCTCCATAACCCTCGGTGGGTGCTTGAAGTAACTCCATCATAGTTCGATTCGCCATGGTTGGTGCTTCTCTTACAATGGGTTCGTCAATAGGAGACTCCTCACTAGAATTGTTGGGAGTGGGAGTTTTGTTCTTTCGTTTACGTGCACGTCTTGCTTGATTTCGAGTTAGCATAAACGTCAAGTACAACGAGGGGACGAGCAAAGAAGATTCTTTTTGGTGTTTTGTATTTTTCAATTTTTTTGTGGTTTTTGATTGTATTAACCTTTTTGGAAATTGGTGAAATGTATTAAGTAGACAAAAATCTACAAATCTCCTCCTTAATCAAATCTCTCGATTAAAGAAGCCTCAAGGAATGAAAACGATCACGTGAAGTGAACGCCTTCGATGACTTTAGAACGTTGGTGGAACACCAAAACGTTCAAGAGGGTTTAATCAATAGAAACCAAGAAAATATATATGATAGTTAGTAATACTTTGGGCGGCAAAACCCTCGATTAGCTCTCACAATCAAGTACTCACAAGCAAGCGGGGAAACGAGGCGGCGCGAAGCACCTAAGAGCCTTTTTCCTTAGGATATATTTTATAATATCCGCCTTATACCCACCTTATAGTTTGTATTATCAAGATTAAGCTTCACGAAAGTATTTATCTATTTTTGCCTTTTTCTTTGGTTTGAGATTCGAATACAATGATTGGGTAATGACCTCCCAAGTCAAGGTTGTGATTTCTCACGTATTTGGAGTACTTGTGAATTTATTGTTCTACGTATACAATATATTAATAATATTCACACAAAAACCGAAAATCGATAATACGTATTAGTAGAGTGTTACTAATACAAATACTAATTATGGTTAGTATAAAAACAACAATGCCAAATCAAAACACAACACGCCTCCCCGGCAGCGACGCCAAAATGATGTTGAGTAAAATTACCCCTTTAGGAAAAGGATGGTAAAAGTGGCAAGTATTAAGTGTCGGTTTAGGAAAACCAAGCACTAATGACCAATTAAGTTCGTTCTCAAGGAGGCTAGTGTGTTATGTGTGTAATGATATGGATTAATTTGTGATTATATTTGAGAAAGAAAAATAGAAAAGGGATTAGAAGAGAAAGACGGTTATCAAGACGGATTAAGCTAATTCTAAAAAGGCGTACACGTAAAGTTGTAAAAACCACCAAAATTAAAATCTTAACCTAAAAATTTCTAAAAATTACCAAAAATCCCTAATAATATTCTAAGAGTTTACAAAAAATCAAAACTTGCAAAAATCTTTTAATTAATTAGATAATGACTTTTTAATGCTAATTAAAGCCCTAAAAATCAAAATTAATTATTAAAAAGCCCTAAACAAGATTTTAAAGTTTGTAAACCTCAAAAATACTCTAATTAAGCTAAAAACTATGTTTCAAAATTTTAAAACCAATAAAAACTATTTTTAAACAATTAAAAACTCCTAAAATCAATTAAATCTTAAATTAATTATAAAAAATAATTAAAAGACCTAGAAAATAATTGGAAAGTTGTAAAAATCCTAATTAAGTGTTTAGAACCTAGGAAAAATATAAAAACCTAGAAAATCAGACTTTTAATTTTTAATAATAAAATAATATTAAAATAATATTAAAAATCCAAAAATTATAAAAAATTCTAAAAACTTGAAAACTAGCTTAATTTAACCTAAATAACTTAGAAATGAAAGTGAAATTACCTAAATACCCCTATTGGGCCTAGAAAATGGGCCAAACCCAAAACAGTCCCTTATTAGGCTTAATTAAGGCCCAATAAGAAAAAGTGTTCAAAATAAGCCCAAAAAGCACATGTTGACTCAAAATTTTATTTTAAACAACTTTTCCAAAGGCCCAAAAGCTGAAAATGTGAATTAAGCCAACTTATAATAAGCAACTTATTCTTAATGGGCCTTTAAGCCCATTAAGCTATAAGCTGATGCCATAAGCTAAAATTTTACACACAAGCTTCTTTTGACCTAACAAAGACTTCTGCAAAAAGAATTTTCATATAAGCCCACTTAATAAGCCAGAAACAGTTCACAAACTTATTCACAAAACGACAAAATAGTCGTTTTTATGATCTAGACCACCTCAGAAGCTGATTCAAGTTGCAAAATGTTTCTTATGACAAAACTAAGCTTAATAATCAAAAACCTACTCAATAAGCACACTCAATAAGCTGGAAAGTCCAATAAGCACTTATGTTAAAAGTCAAATAAGTTGGTTTTCTAGTAAAAAGTCAAAGTCAAAGTCCAATAAGCTCCAGTTTACTTAAATGGGTCAAATAATGAAGATCTATTACAAAAAATAAGTTGTTGCAAATCAGAATAAGCTAGAATAGCTTTTTGATAAGTTGATGACAAAATTGCACTAGCAGGGGCTAGTTTTGGATGTTGAGCAGTGGAAACTTTTTCCACTGCTTGACTATTTTGACTTTTTGTCTTTAGTGACTTTTTTGGGGATTCAGATTTCACAAAGGCTCCCAAATGATCTTTGGATCAAAAGGAGTCAATCACAATCAAAATAACACAATCACTAACACCCAATTGATACAGTTTAATCAATCATTCATCAGACATGATACAGACATGAACAATAAGCAGTTAAGCACTTATGAGCAGTTTTAGCACAAATCAGCCAGCCAAATTCAACCAAATGCACACACAAGCTATAATAAACTCCAATAAGAAAGTCTAAACAAGTTTCATGCACTGGTTCAAAGGATTAAGCAAGATTCAAGCAATGAAAGTTACTGATGAACACTAACACATGCAGTTTCTACTTTTGCTGATGTATTTGACACTTAAGCCAGATTCAACACCTCAAATCTTTCAAACATGTTATATTAACTTTGTTTAAACCACTTTTATCCCTAAGCATGCATACACACTAAGTGTTCCCAAAATCCTAGGTCAAAACAAGCAGAAACAAGGTCTATATAGCAGATTGTTTAATTCAAGTGTTCAAACCCAAAAACTTGTAGCAAAATACTCTCAACAAGGTATTTATCAGATACAAAGCATAAACAACAACTTCCCTTAACACAATAACAAGTTACAAGCATAAACAGTTAGTCCCAAACACCCCTTTAACTTTTTCAAATCAAAATTTTCAAAGGCAAAGTGAGATTTCAAGCCAACCAAGCATCAATTAACACTAAAACAAGTAAGATAAACAGATTCAAGCAAGAACAAGCCACAAAATTCACAAGAACTCAAGTTTCATACAAATATCACCAAAAATCACAATTTAAGCAGATTTTGAGATTAAGTATGCAAACCTCATGGATGTACATCCACACCTACGAATTTTGAGCTTATGTGTTAGCAAGAACAAGCACAAGCTTCCACAATAAGCCTGCTAAGATTGAACAAGGGTTAAGCACAATATCATAAAAATCAGAAACTTTGGAAAACTTGATTGATGCAAACTTGTTACCCCACACTTGATTATCCCCAAGTTATAAGCCTCACCACACCTTAACCAACTCAGTTAGAATGCTATGATCAGCCCTATAGCCCAAGAATTCCAAGATTGGAACAAGACTTAGCAAAATATCAAGAAAATGAGGAAATATGCAAACTTTTGCACACTCCTCTTTTGAAAACAGGTTTTAAACTTCAAGAACTAACAAGCATATAACAAATGAAAGCAGTAAATAAGATTGGCCAATGACTTTTCTTCAAGATTTCAAACTCAATTTCATTAAACTTGAAAATGGGATTTACAGAAACTTGAACAAGGAAAAATCAGAAGCAAACTGAAATGTGAAGGCCTAAGTGGCTTTATATAGAGCCTTACAAGTTCTACTAAGCTAAGAAACGTGTAAACCTTAGCTACTGAAGTCCCAAAAATGCCCTTGAGGTTTTTGTCTTCTTTGGAGAATCATGTGACTGAATTTGTCATGTAGTTGAGGTGTGAGCTGTTGAAATAGCATCAAGGGCTGATAATGAGCTTAGAATGCAAGCAAGATTGTGAGGCGTTGGATTGCTGGCATAATCTTGTCTTCTTCCTCAAACGTATAGCAGGGCATGTCCCATGTGGCATGTGGGGTAAAGTGGCAAGTGATTTAAAAGTTGGGTTGTGTTTAAAAGGCCATTAATCAATAATCTGGAGATGATTAGGGTTTAATTCAAAGTATTTAACAAACCCCCAATTTTGTTCTTGAGTGAATAGTTGGTGTATTTGATCCAGATTAATGTTTAAAAATGTGTTAGGCGCCCAAATTTAACTTAATAAATTAAGTTGTTAATCCGGTTATGAGTGGATGATGACATGGAGGAATGGTGAAATGGGATTGGTGGGTTTTGGTGAGTGGGGCACGTGTCATCATGACACTGGCCTATGTATCTTCTTTGTCTTGGCAGATTACTCCCCTCATCTTCCATACTTCTTTCACTTTGTAAATTAAACCCAAAAATCTGATTTCCTTTGATATTAAATTTCCTTTTTTACACTTTTACCCCAAATACTTTTCCAAAGTATTTTCAGGGGTATTTCTTGCCATTTTTGAATTCTTCAAGGGCTGATTTGGTAATTTCTTCAATGATAATGGTCTAGACTTGCATAGTTGGCATTTTGGAGGACTGAAATTGCCAAGTCTTGATGATTGAGGGACCATTTTTGCCAAATGTTGAAAGTTGAGGGTCCTTTTTGTAATTTTGAGATTTTCAAAGGACCAAACTTGTCATTTCTTGTACTTTGAAGGACTTCATGATGTATTTGACTTTGTGGATGATATTGGTTGACAATTTAGCTTTGTTGAGGGGCTAAACTTGCCAAATCTTCAAAGTGGAGGGCCCTTTTTGTAAATTTGACAAACTTTAGGGACCAAACTTGTAATTATGAGGATAAAAGGGTATAAAGTGTCAATTCTTCATAATTGGAGGACCCTTCTTCATAATTCTTCAAATCTTCAAGGGTTGATCTTGGGAAAGTCTTCATTAGGGCTTGGTTCATTGTGCGGCTTCGTTTCCCGTGTTCGTTTTTGCATGATTCTTGTGATCTTTTGTCATTTTCTCAATATCCGTACCTAAAATACACAAGCAACAAACACAAGCATATATTTGGGTATTTTGATGATATTTAATGCATTTTAAGCCCTATTTGGAAGATGAGACTATGTATAAAAGCAGTCTCATCACTCTCCTATATATTTGGCTCCTATTTTTTTAAACAGGGTACCTCATATTCTTGTCTAACAATTTTCTCCTATAATTCATCTTTCTAAATCATTCACAAACAGCTTTCTTTTACAATGGCACCAAAGTTTAAACCAAGTGATTTGGTATTGGGATTCATGAGTCAACACAACATGATTGCAGATTTGGACGCTGATGACACTCTGTTTCCACAATACACCCAGATGGTGGCGTATTTGAATGCATCCCCCCATTAGGTATGCTCTTTCTCATGCTCCTCTCATCTCTGTCACACATATTAAGCAGTTTTGGAACATTGTTAGTTCCTCAACAGTTAATAATGTGACTACATTATCATCTATTGTTCATGGGCGTACATGGGTGGTTACTGAAGCTTTGGTTCGCCAGGCTTTGCATCTTGATGATGCAGATGGTATAACCACCCTCCCCATTCATGAAATAGAACAAGGGCTTCGGGCTTTGGGTTATCCTTTCCCTGATGAGGGCACTTTAAACAAATATCATAAACAAGAGTTTCCCCCAGCCTGGAAGTACCTTATACATGTCCTCTTACAATGTTTGAGTCCCAAGTGTACTGCACACAATGAAATTAATAGATCAATTGCTAGTGCAATTGTGTGCATTGCAAGTGGGCAAATGTTTAATTATTCAAAAATGATTTTTAAGGGCATGTGTAAAAACAAAGGAAATAAGATGACTTTGGCTTATCCCAGATTTTTACAAATGGTTTTTGATGTCCAAAATTACTGCACAAGGGATCATGATGATTTTTATGAGATCCTTACGCAAAAGAATGATATTTTTACCAAGATGAACTCACCCCCTCACCGTGAATTACCCCTCACCCCAGCTATGCTTGCTGTTATTGAAGCAGCACAACCCCAACCAGACCCACAACCACAACTTGACCCAATACCAGAACCTTTGCCTTCACCTCAACACATGGAAATTGACCAAGTACCCTTCGACGCTAACACCTTAAATGTTGGCGTTGACACAAGTAATCCAAACGTTGACACTTTTCCTTCACAGACCCAAACACCCCTTAACCTTCCTACATCCACCTAATCCACATCATCTTCTACCCCACCACAATATAGGTTGCAAAAACGCCAAAGGACTACTGGAGTGTTCTCCTCTAGTGGTCCTAGCCATGTAGCAGAGAGAACCACCACCACAAGTGTGGTTGGTGCTATGGATGAGGCTGGGACTATTGGTTCTGGCTTAGATGCAGGCCAAGACAGTCCTAACATCTTTAAGACCTCATCCATGCCCATGAATCTAACTTGGGAGGTCAAATACCCATTTTAGAGGAGGGCAGATTGGAACCATACACATTAATGGAATTGATGGCTGTCTGCATTAGCTTGCAAAAGCAAAATGCAGACTTGGTACAAATTGTCAGTACACAAGGCCTTGAACTCAAGCAATTGAGGGAGAGGATTTTCATTTTGGAGAATGCTAGCACTAGGCGTGGGATGGAGGAATTTTCCAAAGGGGAGGATGAGCAGATTAATGTGAGTGATAAGGGCTCACATGATGGTGAATCTTTGGGTGTTGCTGAAGCCCTCACTGAATTGAAGAAGCAACCAGGTTTTGACACATCTCTGGTAACTCCTATCAATTTAGACTTGTCGTTTACAGCTATGTTGGAGCAAATTACAAGAGGCGCTGACACAAGGAATTTGTGCGTTGACAGACCTGCAGATGACGTTGATGTATTCTAGTCATCAGCTATCATCAAAGAAGTTTCTTCACAGGTATTACCATCATCCTTACCCATCATTGATCCATTAGATAAGGGTAAAGGAATTATGGTAGAAGTAGAAGTTCCAAAGGATGCAGCACAGGTAGAGTTTGATAGAAGGTTGGCTGCACTACTTGTTGAATAAGAAAGGAAGAAGGTTGGTGAATCACCATTTGTTGTCGCTTCAGAGGAACAAGAAGGAAGTGATGAAGCAAGTTCAGATTCAAGTGTGATGATAATAGAACAACCAGAAAGACTTGAATATGGTGATGATTTGGCAAGAGAGAAGATTAGTGAGTTGAAATTTCAAGTGGATTTTGATATGCCAGAAGTTGTTCAGATGTACCATGCTTGGGAGGATAGGTGTATAGAGAATCCAGATATGACTATTTCAGACCAAATTTGGAGTTTGGAGATTCTTCTAAGATTTCAAAAAGACTGCAAGGTAATTTTGAAACACAAAGCTAGCAATGTTCTCTCAATGCTGAAGAGGGATAGAAGGGAGCTTTATTACATGCTACTCAGATGTCATGGAACAGGATGGACCTATAAGAACTTGTTGGGATTATCCTTTGAAGAGTTGGAGTATAAGGCTTATCCCATTTGGGCAAAAGTGTAGGAAATGAATACTATCAGACTTCTTTCAGATGAAAGGAAAGAAGAACTTGTAGAAGAGATGGAGCTTAAGAAGGCAATGGTTGTTCCTAGGCCTTTGAAGAAGGGAGTTCCTCTTGAGTTTCCTAAAGATATGGATAGATTGAAGCCTAGTGAAGCTGTTATAAGAAGGAGCATCAAGCTCTCACGATTGGAAGCTTCAGATATGGTACAAGTGTTACCTCTTGATGCCAGAAACCCTATTATAAGCTATGAAGAAGATGAAAGTGGGTTTTGGAAGATTGGCAGGTATGGGAAAGAGGTACACACTTTTACTACTCTTGTGTCTCTATTTGCAAGTGTAGATAGAGAATACTTGGTAGACCTTTGGAGGTTGTTGGAGGCCAAGTATGAGACTAAAGCTCCTACTTCAGTCAATGGAATAAAACTTTGGTCAACATTCAAGATAATGTGTGGACCAACAGAAGAAGATCATACTGTTTGGAAGGATCTTGAGGATGATCTCAGTGGTCTTCAATGGCGTTTGTATTTAGCTGCTGGTGTGTACTGCTTGAGCTCTACAAAGTTTGCTGAGTATCTTCTTGTAGATGGTCAGTATCCCATGTCCAAAGAAGTTTTGGAAAAGATGAAGACAACACAACTGGAGATTCACTATTCAAGTGACGTGGCCAAAGATTTGATTAGGCATGTTTATTACCAATATGATAAGCGTTGTAAGATTCTCCTAGTTCTTAATTTTTATTCAGAAACTTGATTACTAGAGTAGATATCAAGTTTAGGGGAGGATTGTTGGGAATAAAATGTAGCCAGTCCACTTGAGCGCTGACAAGAGGAAAACAAGCGTTGATAGGAAGAAAACAAACGCCGACAGATCAAGCGTTGACAAGAAGAAGTCAAGCGTTGATAGGTTGAAGACAAGCACTGATAGGAAGATATGGTCTACGCGTATTATGTTTCTAGTTTGTTTCTAGTAAAGATAAGTTCAACATTGTATTTTCTATAATTATCTTTACCTAGAATAGTTGATACGTAGACTCTTGTACAAGGCTTCTTATGTCTATAAAAGAAGACCTTTAGGTTATGTTTGATAATAAGTTTTCATACGTTAAACACTTTCATTGTAAGCAAGTTTGCTATTATCAATCAAGTGAAAGTTTGTTTTACATCTTTGTGTGGTCTTGTTTAAGTGTTAATTCCGCATAACACTTAGATTACTTTATACATAAACAAAGTTTCTCTACGTGTATAACTTGATCTAATCTCGTATACACAAGCTTAATCGATCTAATTTTGGGATTAAAAGAGGAGGATGAGGTTACTTCTGGATTGGACATGATGTTTTTAGGGTTTTGTGAAAATTAGGGTTTTGGTGATTTTAGGGTTCTTGTGTTCTTTAAGATCAAAAGTTTCTCAACAAGCTCTGATACCACTTGTTAATCCCAAACTTAGATCGATTAAGCTTGTGTATACGAGATTAGATCAAGTTATACACGTAGAGAAACTTTGTTTATGTATAAAGTAATCTAAGTGTTATGCGGAATTAACACTTAAACAAGAACACACAAAGATGTAAAACAAACTTTCACTTGATTGATAATAACAAACTTGCTTACAATGAAAGTGTTTAACGTATGAAAACTTATTATCAAACATAACCTAAAGGTATTCTTTTATAGACATAAGAAGCCTTGTACAAGAGTCTACGTATCAACTATTCTAGGTAAAGATAATTATAGAAATACAATGTTGAACTTATCTTTACTAGAAACATAATACGCGTAGACCATATCTTCCTATCAGTGCTTGTCTTCAACCTATCAACGCTTGACTTCTTCTTGTCAACGCTTGATCTGTCAGCGTTTGTTTTCTTCCTATCAACGCTTGTTTTCCTCTTGTCAGCGCTCAAGTGGACTGGCTACATTTTATTCCCAACATAAATAGCAAGGGGCCTAGCAAGGATACATGATTCATGGTCGACGGGGTTGCATACCTCTTACTCGACGAGTCTAATTAGTAGGGTAGGCTCATTCCTCTTATTTCTCCTGGAAACGTTGTGCACGCGTGCGCCAGTAGGCAACATATAACATAGAAAAAATATATGTATGACAAAAATAAATGTTTTTTATAATGCGCTGTGGAACTAGCTAGGGACCACGACAGTTTTATTAATACTTGCAATATGTTTAATACATGAAATAAAAGAAAAAATAATACATTGGTTCCAAAAGTTCTCCACTAAAGGTAACACTTCTTTAGGTGGAATATGTTCCAATGCCTTTGTAGGTCGCGACCGTCCATGTCGCGTAGTCGATATGCGCCATTCCCTAATGCGTCTGTCACCATGTAAGGTCCTTCCCACTTAGGCCCAAGTTTTCTTGTATTTTCAGGACTGCTGGCCACGTTTGAGCGGTACACAAAATCACCTGGCCTAAAGGAAGTCTTTCGTACCCTAGCATCGTAGTAACCCTTCATTTTTGCTTTTGACTTGGCTTCGTGGATTGCTGCCAACTCTCTCCGCTCCTTGATTATGTCTAAGTTCAATCGTAACTCATCATTATTTGTGACCATGTCACTTCTGCTGTGTGGAGTGTTTGTAATCTAATTTCGGCTGGAATAACTGCCTCTGTGCCATATGTTAGAGCGAAATGGGTATCACCCGTAGCTGTTTTTATCATTGTGCGATGTGCCCACAAGACATGTGATAACTCATCAACCCATTTTTTATTGTGTTCCCCCAATCGATCTTTAATGCCATCTCCCATACTCCTATTTGCTCTTTCCACAAGTCCATTTGTTTGCGGATGGGATACCGATGCGAACATCTGGTGTATGTTATTTTTTGCGCATCAATATTTAAATGGGTTCTCCGCGAATTGTTTTCCATTATCAGAAACTATCTCCCCAGGTAGTCCGAAACGACATACTATATTGTCCCACACGAACCTTTTTACTTGGTTCCCTGTGATTGTTGCGACTGCCTTTGCTTCAATCCATCGTGTGAAGTAATCCATCGCGACTATTAGGAACTTAATTCCACCCGCAGCTACGGGAAAGGGTCATGTGATGTCTATTCCCCATTTGAAGAATGGCCAAGGGGAAGTGATGGGTGTCAGTTCCTCTTGGGGTTGTCGTGGTATCGGCCTGTGTACTTGGTGTGGAAACAATAATTCACGGATCTATTAAGCTTACTAGGATAATCAATATTCATATGATAAACATAGCAGAATTAGAACATTGATTATGAAAAAGGTGTTTCTCTTCCAACGATTAATTGTATTAAACATTAACGATTAAAACAAATAACCCTATGCGTGTTTATAATGCAAACTACACGCCTAGAACACGACACATGCTTTATGACTACATTATAAATAATGGAATGAATAAACCTATGCAGGGTGTGTGTTTATATACTACACATAACCCTCTTTACAAGAAATCTAATTGTTCTAGAAGTCCTTCCATTTTTTGCTCTTTAGTCCTCCTTTTTGTGTAAAAGGTCTCCATATTCTTGTACTTCTTGATTTTTGCATATAAATTCTTCTTGTTTCATTATTCTTGTTTTGTCTCATCAAATTAATTCCCAATAATCTTCCCCTATTTGATGATAACAAAATCAATCTTTAAATCTTGATCTTTCACGAATGAAACAAGCTTCCCTTTAAAGTAATATTTCTTGTAAAACATATCACCACATAAAATTAAGTTGTATACCTTGATTTTTGAATCTTCTTCCCCTTTTTGTCTCATCCAATAGGGTTCTTCTAAAGATAAACAACTAATAAACGCTTCCCCTTGAGTGGTGCATGTAAATGAGTCACGAACTATGTAGACTCTAATTTTAGATTACGAATGAAGAAAAACGAATATAACCTATTTGTTGAAGAAGTGGAATCTCCCAAGCCTGTACCTTATATCTTGCACTATCCATGTGACGTCAAACTTATATTGATAGGAAGAAATATAAGAAGACCTCGATCTCTTTTCAAAATCCTTATCCTATTGTGAGACACTGAGCACGATAATGTAACTCCTTCAAGTGATAGCAAGATGACAATTTGCTAGATTTGACAAGTCTTCGTCACCAACATAAACGAACAAGCAAGTTATCTCAAAAGAGAGGCTAGATCTTCTAAGATATGATAAAATACAAACCTGCGAAAAACAACTCCAACATCAAATAAGCAATAATCAATCGTATTCATTGAAACCTCCAATTTCCAATGAAAATCATCTTAAATACAACATCATCCTCTTCTTTTATGCAACTGCTGCCTCTGTCGGCGTTCTGCTTCTAATCCAAGTCGATACGTAACCGAAAGGTTAGCCTTGTCACATATTTAAACAAACTTTATTATATCAAACACAATCTTCAAAAACGAGCCATAAAATTTAAAAAAGACAGTTATGTCTGAGATCCTAAGTCATCCAATATATCTTCTGTATGTATTGTCCAATATCTGATGATACTTGTCAGCACTTAAAAACCATATCCGACAACACGCTGTCAGCGTCTAAATTACAACGTGTCAGCGTCTTCTTTATCAGCGTGTGTTTTATTCCTGTCAGCGGCTCGACTCCCCCACTGACACCATCTATGGCTACGACTTCTTGACAGTGGTTAAAAATATTACTCCACTGTACCACTTCTCCAAGCAACTCACCAATTGTAGCATCTGTCATCGTCTTTTAATACTCATCACCAATTATCAAAAATCCATCACGTGAACTTTGTCTTGAATCCTACGTCTTTATCCTTCTGATTACATTTTATCCTACGTGATCTAGCAACACATACCACTTTTCTCATGCTTACCTTGATATCACGTTTAGAATTAAATGTGATATATACTGTAACACCCCCAAATTTATACAACTCAATACAGCGGAAGACTAGTTGGTGTTACGGGATAGCACATTACTCACATCATAGACAACACATAAAAATCGCGTCGTTTATTAATAAAGCATTTCCATTCATTAATATCAAAGTTACATCGGTCCCAAGTCATTACATTTCTTACAAAGTTTTACAAAGTGTTTGAATGGAAAATATTGTTTAGGTGCGGGCCATGAATTCTTGTTGTCTTCCCGAGAATTACCTTCAAGTACCTGAGATAAAACATGTTAAAAGAAAAGGTCAGCGATAACGCCGAGTGAATTCATAGAGTTTAATAAATTCCATCAATATAACTTTGGTATAAAATTAGTACCAAAAAATCAATACGTACAAATCATTGTAATAGGCCGTAAAATAGCCAAAATCATTTTATACAAATCTTTGTAATAGGCCATAAAATAGCCAAAGTCATTTTTATACAAATCCTTATCGAAAATCATAATATAGGCATTTGCCTTAAAAATCATTATACGAGCCAATGTCGTAAAAAAAACATCATACAATACGTTTCGCAACGTTGTATAGATTAAATAGAAACCGTTATAAGAATATGGTTATGAAAACCAAAACACGAACATAATATCAGTAGTATGACCCTGTATTGCTAGTCAGGCAATACATCGTAATTCGAAGCGTCTAATAGTATTTCGATGATTTGGATTATTATAAGCCGCATGACATTGTTACCTTACTAAACCAACAACGGGTAGCTAACCCGATACCAATTTTGCCCATCTAAAGTAGCGTGTCGTCACAAAGGTCACGCTATGGAAATCTTCTCATACATAAATTCGCTTACCAATCAATGTGGCACGACGGGGATCAACCGTCAAGGCGCGAACTGGGGTGATCGTCCCCAAATAGTACTATTAAATGCATAAGCGTCTACCAACTCCCGATAGTTCACAATTCATGCTAATGGGACTTTTAGTGACATAACCTAACTTTAATAATCCATTTGATTTCATCTATCGGGTCCTTTAATCATTTATCAGGTCATACAATCGGGTCATTCAATCATTCGGGTCCAAATCAATAAACAAACAATTGGGACAAATGGTGTCCTAATTTTATAAAAACTAACATGTTATCTCCCTCGCGGGTTTATAAAACATTTATAAAAACATTTAAAAGAGTGCGAGGCTATGAACTCACGTTGATGTGGGAAGGCGGGTTATCGGCAATTCGGACGTACGGTACGTGCTTCAATCACGGAAACCTAGACAAATAATAATCGGTCTTAGACGTTTGTCCAATGATTTTATAAAAATAACAATTATGTATACATATGATGATTATATATATATGATGATCAAGTGGGTTTACATCTTCCCTTTTACTCATTTTTGTGTTATATGTCGGTAACTTTTATACTAGCTTACTAGTTTTACCCATTTACGTGTTTTAAGTCCAATAAACTTATTATAGGTTCTTTAACTTGTTTTAATCCATTTTATACCTATATTATCAGTATGTATACTTTCCATGTTGGGCCCAAATGGGTTAAGCCCAATAAGTTCTTTTTACAAGTTTTTATCTTATTTAGTCCATTTATTAGTCCAATATGCTTAATTAGCTCGTAAATGTCCGTATTTCTTATAGTTCGGGTTTTATCGGTTTTTACTTGTATTAGATACTTATATATCAGTATATGACTTTTATAAACTTTACATTAGACGGGTTTGGTCGTCTAAGTTTTATTTGGCGAAAAACTTTAATTTTACGGCGATAGCCGAAAAAATCGTAAAAACAATGTTTATAGTTTTATAACTTATAAGTATTATTTTACTACCATTTATATAAGTTATTCATTCATTTACCCTTTTACATATTTATATAAATAAGTTTTATAAGTTAGTGGGTTTTCATTTATATTTTATACTATTAATTTTGAGTGCTTATATAATAGTATTATTCTTTAATTTCCAAAAATCTGATTTTCATTTTCACTTTCACCAAAACTGCCATATCTTGAGTTCTATATGAAGATAGAAGCTCAAATTTTTATCACATAAACTACATGATATGTGCTACATTTAACTCTTCTATAGCTACTGTTAAATCATCTTCTAAATATTTTCTAAAAATCGTCCAATACAGTAACCTCAGATTTATACCTTAAACTTGTTTTGATCATATCTCACTCATTACTTTGATTCCATTGCATGGCCAACTCTCACATGTGTACAAGACTCATAGCTTACTGTAAATGGATTCTACTTCATCATTTTATCAGTTTATAGCATGTTTCTTTACTGTTTTATACAGCCATGTAAATTAATCAAGATTTTAACCTTGTTTCTTATAGTTTTCACCTTTTTAATCATATTTATCAACACCAAATCCCCACATAACATTTTTATCATCATATAATCATCATATACATATACAATAGGAAATAAAATACATGTTTACATAATCAAATTAACAAGAAGATGAGGAGGACAATCTTTATACCACCATGATGATGTAGGTTGATCAAAACATGGATTTTTGATGGAGAAACTTGTGATGCACCAAGACCATCTTCATGACCACCATGCTTCATGAACTCCTTGTGGAAAATCAGCCTCAAGACACTATGAAAACTCCTCCTTGGATGTTATAAGCACCACCATTCAAGAGAGCTTCAAGAGGGCTTCAACATATGTAGAAATAACATAGGATTTCATGGTTGATTTTTGATCAAAATGGTGTTTGTGGGTGAGGATGGGACGGCCAAAAATGGAGTCAAGAGAGAGAGAGAGAACTGGTTTTGCATGGATGGAAATGAGGAGAGTGGTATGAGTTGTAGCTAGTTTTGTGTAGTGGAATGCTTACAATGTAAGCTAAGCCATGTGTTTAGCTAAATTGTTAAGGTTATGACACATCATAGATGTGTTGTAGCAACATGTTGGCCGGTTTTGAGTGTGGGACAAGTGTCCCACTTGTCTCATCCCCATTTATTTACGGGTACTCCTCGATTCTAGTTTCCTCGATTTGCGTGCCCTCGGGTCGTTTTACGAAAAACGTTTTTATAAATTATGAATCAACGTCACAAAACGAATCCAATAAAAATTGTCTCATCAAAAACGGAGTTTGAAAACGTAAATACGTAATTCTAAGGTTTCCGGTTTAGTCGTAAAGGGCGTTAAAATAAAATCGTAAGTCCTAATCTCTTCTCGTAAATTTGTGAGTTTATGAACTGACACAAATTTAAAACTCCAAAATAATATTCACGGATAAATTTATTTTCTGAAATGTCGGACTGTCACCAAGGACGGTGTATGTAAACGTAAGCATGTAACGTTGAATCCTCCGGTTTAGACGTAGTCGACGCTACTTCAAGACGTAAATCCAAATTACTTCCCAAAAATAAGTGAGTTCATATTGTAACATTAAAATAATGTTTTTAAATAATTATTGAGAATAAAATATCTATCATAAATTGACGGATTGTCACAGCATTTACCCCTAAACAGGATCTTTGTCCTCAAAGATCATCTTACCTTACTACTCGCTTCTTATAGAGTTTAAGCCATGTAGGTATTTCCTCCACATTCGGTCTTTTATTACAAGTGTAATTCATTACAATACGCGAGTTTCATTAAGCATATATACGGGAATAAGATCAGGCTTAATGTTGACTTACTTTCTCTATCCATGATGTTCACGGGTTTTTGATGAATGCAACTTTTCGCCGATCTAAGCTCTACTAAGAATAATCAGAATTTCACTTGATAGATATTCCATCAAGTTCGATTTACGAAACATAATTCACGCAGTTCTTGAAGTCCTAGGGTAGATCCAGCTTATATGCCTTTCAATCCCAACTTTTACATCATCTCAATGGTCCCATATAACGGGGACTTATATCCCATGATTTGTCAGATCATGAATTCATTTTTCCAAGGTTAAAAATTGTGGCATAACTTCGCTACCCATTTGGCACTTTCAAGATCTACATTTCATATTCACATAACCTCTTGCCCACTACCGGCAGGCAATAATCAGATCCTAATTTCACCAATCATTTCAAGTCTCGCGGGTCGGGTGTTTTGTAAGGTTAGGTTCGCCATCATAGGAAACCTTAATCCTAAAAGACATGTCCAACTCACAATGGATGTATGTCGGATGTCTTCATTTCAACTCTTGCTTACAGATGCTCTAATTTCTAAATCTTTAACAAGATTCGATCTCGATCCTAATATGATGATTATCAATGATAATCTCTCCAAAGGAAAACGATCATATGGTCTGTTACCAAAGGTCAATCATTCAAACATAAAACAACACTTATATTACTTTGTATCGTTACTTTACCTCATCCCTTCGATTTGGGGTGGTATATAGTACTCTCATCAAGGTTCGTTCTCAATGATTTATGAGCAAATCTCTAGAAATTCGATGCGAAGCGAGGATCTTGATAAAGATGTTCGATACAGGCACACTATGTTTACATAATTCTTTTGCATTTATCATTAACGGGAATGATATTAGCAGATTTGGTCAGTCTGTCGACGATGACCCAAATCGAATCAAATTCAGATGATGACCTTTGCAATAGCTAGACGTTTACTAATGTATGAGGCGATGTCTGCCTTCATAATTGCCATTAGTACAGCTTCTTCAGACAAAGATACTTTTAGTCAAAAATGACATACATATAATACTTAAACTTAAAAGATTGCAACATAACTATATCTCACAATCTCCATATTTAGGCAACCACAAGTGGCCTTTAAAATATTTAATGCTATCGGCTTCTTAATTTTAATGGTTCACATTAGCCGCGAACCCCTTTTATTATCTATATTATCCTTTTTACGAACATTGTTTACTTTTATATCGTTCGGCAATTTATTTTGCACCTTCATTATTAAGGAACATGTCCTAATTGGTTCTTTATATTTTATACATAATGTGTCAGTATCTGCACTCACTTTTTCAGATAAATAATTATCATGCCCATAATTTACTCAGATATTCTTTCTATATTATGCGTTAGAAATTACGTTCACTTTCCTCATGAAATAAATATCATAACCGTATTTATTCAAAATTATTTCTTCACATTTTCTCTGTTTTAGTTTCGTCTCATCTATCATTTTTATCAATTTTTCTCAATCTGACGTTTAAAGCGTCGATAATTATTATAATTAATTAAATAATTATTAGTTAATTTTTATGAAGCGTAAACGTAAAAGTTTTAAATTTCTTAGTTCGACCAAATATATAAAATGTTCAAAAATAAATTTGAATTTAATTAACACGATTTTTGTTGATTTATCGAAAATAATTAATAGGATTCGTAAATGTTCGAAAAACCATTGTTTATACTTTGGTCAAAATTTTCTTAGTTGAAAAGCAAAAATTTTCGTTTCAGATTTCAAGTTATGGTATAAATGGTTTTACTCAGTCCTTCTTAATTTATCTTGGGGTATACACAAACATTTACCCCTAAACAGAAGTTTAGTTAAATTGTTTGTGTATAAGGGAATAATCCCTTTAAAAAAAATCCTTTGTTTAAACATTTGTCAAAACATATTTCCATTTCTTTTTAGTAAATCCCAAAGTCTTAAAAGGGCTCTTAATTTTTGAAGAGTCTATATGCATACATCTGACCATTATTAATCCAACGGTCATTTTATGTAAAGGATTAAGTTTTTAATCCCTAAGCGTTAATGGTTCAAATCCTTGAAAAGTCAATATAGCTTCCATTATCTATTAATCACACGGTTAAATCGTGTAAAGAATTAAGTCTTTAATCACGTGTTAATTATTTAAGATACAGGTTTTCATTGTTTAGCCAATTCAGGGCAATTTATAACTAATTATTAACTCATTATTATTCGTATTAACAAACAAATAGTCCTTAATGGTCGCAAGCATGAATTTATCAAATTACAGCCTACACACGTGATTCACCGAATTTATGAATGCTACATGTGCATTGGTCAATCCAAACGACATCACGTGGAACTCATAATGTTCATTACAAGCACCGGATGTATTGATTGGAATAGATGATCTCTTTCGCAGATGCGAAGTTGATGATAACCATGCTATGGATCAAATTTGCTAGAACCTTGTAAATGATCGAACAATTCTTCCATTTCGAGCTATGGATATCGTTTTCGATTGTCAATTTACTCAGTCACAGTAATCTAATATAAGGAAAGATAACACCATAGCTCTTCAGGATGACATGCTTGGTATAATAAAAATCTTTCTCCGACAACTTTCTCAGTTGTACGGTAATTCCTTTAATTTAGATGGTGTTGACGTATAGTGCACAAGCCACAAGTGCAGCACCGGAAATATAATCAATACCAATTTCTACTTGCCTTAATGGAGAAACTCTAGGTAATTCATCAAAAAATACTTCCTAAAGTTTCAGATAATCGAAACATCTTTTAATAATTTTTGTTTAAGTTCTTTCTAGATTATAATATCTATGATTAATTCACAACCATTCACGGTATAATTTTAAGTCTAAATACATGATAATCATCCATCAAGAATTATTTAGATCACTTTTGATAATCAACATCTTATCATTTAGGGAAATTCTATTCGAGTTCCCATCAATTAAGACAATGTCGTCATGTCATAATCAATCAATCCATTCTACGGGCACTATCAACTTTCCAGTTGCATTGCCGTCGATAAGATGTGAACTTCTCAAAAGACTAATAATAACTCATAATCCTTCACAAGTTCAGGGATATTAGGATACACAACTACTATTAAAAGAGTAAGGTCAACGCATAATCTATGCGAGAGAATTTCAAATTAGGTACAAACGAAAACATTTAACGAATATGAATATATCCCATGTTTTCATAATTTGAGTACGCATTCGAAAGCTCCTCGGATCGTTACCCAGGTCATTCAAATGAAACCAAATCAATAGAAATGATAGGAATGTCGATACATCCAGTCGGGTATCAACACTCGATAATCAGATACTTTTCCTAAGGATCTCACTACGAGAGAATTGGACAAGAAAGAATTGTCAATTGTCAAATGAGACAATTTACACAGATGAGTAAATTCAACTCAGAAGAATAGATGGTACGGGCACATATGTAGATGTCCCTAACACTATGTCCCTATTTTTCACTTCTTGCAGATCTCATAAAATTTAATCTTTCACAATCTTTAAAGAAAATGTAGTGTATATTAATCAGTTTTATGGTGACTACTAATCAGCCTTGCATTGTCAATTCCAAATTGTATGTAGGCGCGCAACTATATACAATTTCAAGATTAACAATGCAATACTCAGTTCGTCAAAATTTTATCATCATGTTTATAATAAAAAAATTTTCATGCTTAATTCTTAAATAAGAATCAAAAATAATTTACAAAGATTTTCTTTGTTTATGGAAATAATTAAGTTTCCAAAGCTTTTCATAAACAACATCATTTTGATATCAATCACTTATAAATCTCACTTTAAATAATCCTTATTGTGATGAAAATTCAATTTCCTCAAATGATACTGTTTTATCTTTATAAAAACAATGTGTGATCTGCAAAGGAGTGATGAAAGCTTGTTCACCAAGAATTAACTACGATATGATAGGAAATGATCTTAGCCAATTAATCATGAGGTTCATGATCTCGATGGCACTCAAAAGAATAATGCACAACGTAACTCAAATCAGGATGAGTACTTGTTCAATGGTTGCATCACTAATGCGAACATTAGGATGAAGCAATAAGAGATAGATAACATCGATACATGTAGAATTTAGCAATCAAAGGTAGTCTTTTTCATTAATCACAAACAAGTCAAAATTGTACCGTAACACATTACATGTCACTATGTCATACAATTCTCGGAACTCATCCTACCAACTGATGTCTCAGTTAAGTTAGGGATAATTTTTAATAGATATCACAATGAATACTAATCTACAAGAGTCATAAGGTGTCCTGCCTGTCCCGGAAGATCCATCGGTCCCAATTCAGAAGAAGATTTCTTCAATTTATTTATTAGACACTGGGCATCCTCATTAGTGGACAATGGTCTAGGAACAACCCTTAACACGAACTAACAATCATTTAAAACCTTATAATTCAATCACAGAACTTAACGACTTCCTCTTAACCATCTTATATTCCATACAGGTTAAATTTTACTTTATTCAAGTTTCAATCAACTTATACTCAATTCGATATCCTACCTCATATTCCAATACTTTCAATCTTATTCTTTACACCTTAATAGGGCAATAAAAGCTCGACATGAATCCATACTTAATTTCCAATCCTATATCTTTTACAACAACAATTATCAAATGAGTCACTAGTATGAAATGACTTGATCATTCGACTAGACTTCTCGGAAAGGTATTAGTGGCATGAGGCTTTTGGGTACTGGTTCCAATTACAGCCTCAAGTGCAACATTCACCCTTTCGATTTCAATTTAAGAATTGGATGACAATGAATCAGATGACATCTTTCCAGGTGATAACGTTTTGTCAAACTCCACTCTATAAGGAAAGATCGTCATGACATCGATATCAGATTTAATCTCGCCAATTCTTCTTTCAATTTCACAATCAACTAATATCTACATTTCTACGAATATAAACCATTTGTCGGGATCATAAATATCCGCAACTTGGTTTAGATCTAGGATAGCTAGAATTCCTACGAGAATAGCTTCGATTAATTTACTAGGGGATTTAGGGTTACTTGTGACAATCTACGTCGTATAAATACCTCGTATAAATATCAAAATAATCATCAAACATTATGTAATAAAATTACATCATATATATATATATATAATCCAAGTTATATATATATATTAAAATAACACTTCTCAGTCTGGCCTTGTCGGTAACTCGGGAATTCTTCGGCACCGTTATAGTCAAAAGATTTTTAGACATTTTTAGAAAAATGTTTTTAGTAAAAAGATTTTGAAATGTTTTATTCAAACCTTTGGTTTAAAAAAAATCTTTCGTTCTCTATAACGAGAGCTCTGGTACCAAACTGTAACACCCCCAAATTTATACAACTCAATACAGCGGAAGACTAGTTGGTGTAACGGGATAGCACATTACTCACATCATAGACAACGCATAAAAATTGCGTCGTTTATTAATAAAGCATTTCCATTCATAAATATCAAAGTTACATCGGTCCCAAGTCATTACATTTCTTACAAAGTTTTACAAAGTGTTTGAATGGAAAATATTGTTTAGGTGCGGGCCATGAATTCTTGTTGTCTTCCCGAGAATTACCTTCAAGTACCTGAGATAAAACATGTTAAAAGAAAAGGTCAGCGATAACGCCGAGTGAATTCATAGAGTTTAATAAATTCCATCAATATAACTTTGGTATAAAATTAGTACCAAAAAATCAATACGTACAAATCATTGTAATAGGCCGAAAAATAGCCTAAATCATTTTATACATATCATTGTAATAGGCCATATAATAGCCAAAGTCATTTTTATACAAATGCTTATCGAAAATCATAATATAGGCATTTGCCTTAAAAATCATTATACGAGCCAATGTCGTAAAAAAAACATCATACAATACGTTTCGCAACGTTGTATAGATTAAATAGAAACCGTTATAAGAATATGGTTATGAAAACCAAAACACGAACATAATATCAGTAGTATGACCCTGTATTGCTAGTCAGGCAATACATCGTAATTCGAAGCGTCTAATAGTATTTCGGTGATTTGGATTATTATAAGCCGCATGACATTGTTACCTTACTAAACCAACAACGGGTAGCTAACGCGATACCAATTTTGCCCATCTAAAGTAGCGTGTCGTCACAAAGGTCACGCTATGGAAATCTTCTCATACATAAATTCGCTTACCAATCAATGTGGCACGACGGGGATCAACCGTCAAGGCGCGAACTGGGGTGATTGTCCCCAAATAGTACTATTAAATGCATAAGCGTCTACCAACTCCCGGTAGTTCACAATTCATGCTAATGGGACTTTTAGTGACATAACCTAACTTTAATAATCCATTTGATTTCATCTATCGGGTCCTTTAATCATTTATCGGGTCATACAATCAGGTCATTCAATCATTCGGGTCCAAATCAATAAACAAACAATTGGGACAAATGGTGTCCTAATTTTATAAAAACTAACATGTTATCTCTCTCGCGGGTTTATAAAACATTTATAAAAACATTTAAAAGAGTGCGAGGCTATGAACTCACGTTGATGTGGGAAGGCGGGTTATCGGCAATTCGGACGTACGGTACGTGCTTCAATCACGGAAACCTAGACAAATAATAATCGGTCTTAGACGTTTGTCCAATGATTTTATAAAAATAACAATTATGTATACATATGATGATTATATATATATGATGATCAAGTGGGTTTACATCTTCCCTTTTACTCATTTTTGTGTTATATGTCGGTAACTTTTATACTAACTTACTAGTTTTACCCATTTACGTGTTTTAAGTCCAATAAACTTATTATAGGTTCTTTAACTTGTTTTAATCCATTTTATACCTATATTATCAGTATGTATACTTTCCATGTTGGGCCCAAATGGGTTAAGCCCAATAAGTTCTTTTTACAAGTTTTTATCTTATTTAGTCCATTTATTAGTCCAATATGCTTAATTAGCTCGTAAATGTCCGTATTTCTTATAGATCGGGTTTTATCGGTTTTTACTTGTATTAGATACTTATATATCAGTATATGAATTTTATAAACTTTACATTAGACGGGTTTGGTCGTCTAAGTTTTATTTGGCGAAAAACGTTAATTTTACGGCGATAGCCGAAAAAGTCGTAAAAACAATGTTTATAGTTTTATAACTTATAAGTATTATTTTACTACCATTTATATAAGTTATTCATTCATTTACCCTTTTACATATTTATATAAATAAGTTTTATAAGTTAGTGGGTTTTCATTTATATTTTATACTATTAATTTTGAGTGCTTATATAATAGTATTATTCTTTAGTTTCCAAAAATCTGATTTTCATTTTCACTTTCACCAAAACTGCCATATCTTGAGTTCTATATGAAGATAGAAGCTCAAATTTTTATCACATAAACTACATGATATGTGCTACATTTAACTTTCCTATAGCTACTGTTAAATCGTCTTCTAAATATTTTCTAAAAATCGTCCAAAACAGTAACCTCAGATTTATACCTTAAACTTGTTTTGATCATATCTCACTCATTACTTTGATTCCATTGCATGGCCAACTCTCACATGTGTACAAGACTCATAGCTTACTGTAAATGGATTCTACTTCATCATTTTATCAGTTTATAGCATGTTTCTTTACTGTTTTATACAGCCATGTAAATTAATCAAGATTTTAACCTTGTTTCTTATAGTTTTTCACCTTTTTAATCATATTTATCAACACCAAATCCCCACATAACATTTTTATCATCATATAATCATCATATACATATACAATAGGAAATAAAATACATGTTTACATAATCAAATTAACAAGAAGATGAGGAGGACAATCTTTATACCACCATGATGATGTAGGTTGATCAAAACATGGATTTTTGATGGAGAAACTTGTGATGCACCAAGACCATCTTCATGACCACCATGCTTCATGAACTCCTTGTGGAAAATCAGCCTCAAGACACTATGATAACTCCTCCTTGGATGTTATAAGCACCACCATTCAAGAGAGCTTCAAGAGGGCTTCAACATATGTAGAAATAACATAGGATTTCATGGTTGATTTTTGATCACAATGGTGTTTGTGGGTGAGGATGGGACGGCCAAAAATGGAGTCAAGAGAGAGAGAGAGAAGTGGTTTTGCATGGATGGAAATGAGGAGAGTGGTATGAGTTGTAGCTAGTTTTGTGTAGTGGAATGCTTACAATGTAAGCTAAGCCATGTGTTTAGCTAAATTGTTAAGGTTATGACACATCATAGATGTGTTGTAGCAACATGTTGGCCGGTTTTGGGGGTGGGACAAGTGTCCCACTTGTCTCACCCCATTTATTTACGGTTACTCCTCGATTCTAGTTTCCTCGATTTGCGTGCCCTCGGGTCGTTTTACGAAAAACGTTTTTATAAATTATGAATCAACGTCACAAAACGAATCCAATAAAAATTGTCTCATCAAAAACAGAGTTCGAAAACGTAAATACGTAATTCTAAGGTTTCCGGTTTAGTCGTAAAGGACGTTAAAATAAAATCGTAAGTCCTAATCTCTTCTCGTAAATTTGTGAGTTTATGAACTGACACAAATTTAAAACTACAAAATAATATTCACGGATAAATTTATTTTCTAAAATGTCGGACTGTCACCAAGGACGGTGTATGTAAACGTAAGCATGTAACGTTGAATCCTCCGGTTTAGACATAGTCGACGCTACTTCAAGACGTAAATCCAAATTACTTCCCAAAAATAAGTGAGTTCATATTGTAACACTAAAATAATGTTTTTAAATAATTATTGAGAATAAAATATCAATCATAAATTGACGGATTGTCACAGCATTTACCCCTAGTAATATTGTGTACCCAAATCTCACGTCCAAATAATAAATCTAAGAATATAATAGCATATAGTAAAACCCATATAGAGAATATCTACATACCATATAAGCTTGATCCACCATACAAACAAATCATCAAACGTGGGTACACAATTTGCTGTTGACAGCTCATATGCAAAAGTGACGCATCCTCTTGTAGCTGCTACTTTCAATCAAGCAATCCTTTTTACGACACAATCAACTCCTAACCTCCAATCACATGATGGTCATCGCATGTATTTATTTTTCTGCTCAAAACACATTCTTTACCTTCATTCATCCATCAATGTCCCATTACTTGATAAAGAATGGAGTATTGTAGATGTTTAAACAGATACCAACGTGACCAATAAAGCTATATCCAATAATCTTTTATCTTGTTACGATTGGACATATAAAGTTGCTTATCTTCTTCTCACGTGAATAAAAAAACAAACATTCGCTTTTGAATATTACATATCCAAACCCAAGTTCCACATGAACAGTCACTAACCTTTTTGTTTAACTTCTTTGGACAATAGCACATCACGTGAGAACATTGGCCTACCATTCAAAGCATGCTTTTTGAGACCACGACCAACATAAACAATATACATACCTTGCATCGTTCCTTTTTGCTTTCTGCTATAATATGTTAGCCATCTTCACTTCTGTTCTTTTGAATACATCACAACCATGTATCTTAACTAAGGTTTATCAAACCCTAATTATTTTAATAAAGAACAGTAGCATCTTCAATCTTGGTAGCAATCGAAGAACAACAAAACCATCCCCTGCTGCCTCATAAATACTAGATCCAGGGTTCTTGAAAACCTTAATTCCAGAATTTAAAAAACGACCTTTGTTCTAATCTAGTTCATTCATGTGTTTAACAGCCACAAATCCCTTACTTTTCTGCTTTCAAGTCGATCTAGGGTTTAGGGGAAGAAACCCAAAATCTTATTTAATAAAAACAAAAAAAACAGAAAATTTATACCTCCTTCTGCAGCCAACTTTGACGATCTATAACTCATCCATAACAAATCAGATCGGCTATAGCTCCAGTGAGATTCAATACACATGTGTTGAGAACCTACAGAAAAACATTCACGACGATCCAACGGTTAACGAACGAGTTATTGCTATTTGAAAACAGCTACACAGTGAGATCCGAACATAAAATCATAGACGGATTTTATGCTTGTTCTTCGTTCTTCGACTCAACACCTTGTTGATCCTAGCATCGAGAGCCACCCTCTCTGATACCAATTGTGGAAACAATAATTCGCGGATCGATTAAGTTTACTAGGATAATCAACATTCATATGATAAACATAGCAGAATTAGAACATTGATTATGAACAAGGTGTTTCTCTTCCAACGATTACTTGTATTAAACATTAACGATTAAAACAAATAACCCTAGGCGTGTTTACAATGCAAACTACACGCCTAGAACACGACACATGCTTTATGACTACATTGTGAATAATGGAATGAATAAACCTATGCAGGGTGTGTGTTTATATACTACACATAACTCTCTTTACGAGAAATTTAATTATTCTAGAAGTCCTTCCATTTTTTGCACTTTAGTCCTCCTTTTCGTGTAGAAGGTCTCCATATTCTTGTACTTCTTGATTTTTGCATATAAATCCTTCTTGTTTCATTATTCTTGTTTTGTCTCATCAAATTAATTCCCAATACTTGGCAGTCATTGCATTTGTTGATGAGTGTTCGTGCATCCGCGTGCATGGTTGGCCAGTAATACCCACTGCGCAACGCTGTTGCCACCACGGAGCTGGGTCCTGCGTGCATGCTGCAAGATCCCTCATGTATTTTACTAATGACATACTGCGCTTGCTGCGGCCCCACATATCTTAGCCATGGCTGAATGTTAGCCTCAAAATATTGAGCCAAACAAGAATGCTCGGTCATATGTTTATTATGTATCGTATTTTAGAACGTTGTAATTGGTAGTATATTAGTCATGTTATTACGGGCTTAACTTTAAGCTAAGGTTCATTCATAAGTAACCAAAGCCCAAAAGGAAAGCCCGGCCCATGATCAAATAGCCCATTAAGCTACATGTAAGCAAAGGCTATTTAAACCCTTCCTAGCATGTTAGGAAGGGTGTTGGCTCATTTCATTTTTCTTCTAATCTAATATTCCACAAGTTTCTCCAACCATTTCTCTCTACTTTCTCTCTCTAGAATTCATCTCATATCTACCTTTCTTTCTTGAATTTGTGCTATTATATCATCATATATTAGGGACAACAATTGGTATCAATCGCCATGAGGTAGTTTTGTGATTGGTTGTGGTGATTTTTATTTGATTCGCATGTTTTAATCTTTATTTCACTTCTCGAATTCATTTTTTTTGTGTTTTCCATCTTCTAAGTCTTGATCTAAATCTCCTACATAGTTGTGATAGCGATTTGGTTGCTTTGGTTTGGGTAAAATCACGTTTTTCTTGGTAAAAATCTCATTTTTTGGCCTACAATTTCGGAAAAGTACCCTTATTGTGACCGGATTCCTTGCCTTCCATCGCAATATGCTAGGGTTTTTCATTGCGATCGACATTGCGATTCAGATTGCGATTGGCTGTGATTGCGATTGAAGATTGCGATTGGATATTCAGATTGAGATTGCGATTGGATGTTATTGCGATTGAAGATTGCGATTGGATATTACGACAGAGATTGCGATTGGATATTCCGATTGAGATTGCGATCCATTATGACGATTGAGATAGATTGCGACAGGGGTTATTGCGACAGGGTCATTGCGATAGGATATTGCGACAGACATTGCGACATACATTGCGATGGGAACACATTGCGATGGGATAACATTGCGATGGGATATTGAGATCTGTTAAGCCAAATTTTTGTTCGATTATTTTTTAGACATAGCCACCATCTAGACTAGTTTCAGAATATCGTTTACACGAAGATTAAAAAAAAAGAATTAAAATTTTTCCGTCAAGTAAATTCAAATTTTTTCCATACTAGTTTTAGGACATTTCAAGCTCGATTTCAAAATTTGGCGATCACAAAATTTTTTGGTCTACCCTTTTGTCGGACTGGGAAATTTATTGTCGGACTGAAGAAATATTGCAATTTTCGTAATTTTAACCACAACAACAATCACAACAAATCTACTTAAGATCCATATGCACTTGATCATTTCAGAGAATATTGAGATGGATTCTACTGCCGAATATCGTGTGACGAACAACAACATAATGGTGGCAGGTAACAAAGAAAGACCACCAATGCTTGTGTCGGGTCGATATGGTCAATGGCAATCCCATTTTATACGTTACCTTGACACAAAACCTAACGGTGATGCTTTAAGGCAGTGCATTTTGGATGGACCCTATAAACTCTCAAGGATTCAAGTTCATGCAGTACCAGCCACAGGCACAAGTGACACACAACCCGCATATGAACGTGATGAAAAGAGGACCGACCTCACCCCAGAGAACCGTGCGTGGTTTGATGTAGAGAAGGAAGCAATCTACTTAATTCTCAGTGGAATTGGATATGATATTTACTCTACGGTTGACGCATGCCCTACTGCTCAAGAAATGTGGACGGCTATTGAAAGATTGCAAAAAGGTGAATCACTTAACAAACAAGATGTGAAAACTAAGATGTTTTGGAACTTTGGCAAGTTTACATCAAAGGATGGCGAATCAATTGATTCTTATTACTCCCGATTCTACAAGATGATGAATGATATGACCCGTAACAACTTGCAAGTTTCCACCATGCAAATCAATGTCCAATTTCTACAGCAACTTCAACCAGAGTGGACACAGTTTGTCACCTTGGTGAAACAACAACAAAAGTTAGATGAAGTTTCATATCACAAGCTCTTTGACATTTTGAAACAATTTCAAAATGAGGCAAATGAACTTCGAGCTGAATGAGTTGCAAAGATTTCCAATCCACTTGCTTTGGTGTCTACCACTCAACATTACCCATATTATCACTCTCGTACTTCAAAGACCTTCTCTCCTCAATCATCATCACCACGATCATCCATTGTCTCCAAGTCACATGCTCCAACACGATCCCGAGGCAAAGAAGTTGCAAGAGCACCATCACCCACACCTGAGCAATCATCCGAAGAAGACAGTGATGAAGAAGTAGCTCAAAAGGATAGGGAATTCAAGCAACAAATGGCTTTCATTATGAAGCAATATAAGAAAATCTACAAACCCACCAACAACAACCTTCGACATCTTCAAACCCGAGGAACACCCATGCACAGAGTCCTCCAAGGTATGACACACGAAGACATGCTGAGAGTCCTCCAAAGTATGGTCGACAACCTAAGTATGATAATCAGAGGGTGGCTACTGTTGTTGGAAATAGGGAAACTGTTGGTACTCAAGTTGTGCAACAAAGTGGGATTCAGTGTTATAACTGCAGTGATTTTGGGCATTTGGCTAGGGAATGCAGGCAGCCAAAGAGGGTTAAAGATTATGGTTATCATAAGGAAAAGATGCTGCTGTGCAAGAAAATGGAAGCTGGAATCAAGCTATCAGCTGAGGAAGGAGAAATGCTTGACGACACAGATGATGAACTCTCCGACCAAGAACTTGAGGCACATTATTCATACATGGCAAAGATTCATGAGGTCCTTAACGTCACTAAAGATGACAATGGTCCTATCTTTGATACCGAGCCAATTGATAAGGTACAACATGATGATGAATATAATGTGTTTGGTGATACACATGAGCATAGTGATCTACCAACAACAATTACTGAGACGTGTATGATGGAAATGGTTGATAGCAATACCACACCCGATTCATCAGACATGTGCAATAATGAGTTTGAGGATGATCAACATGCAAATGAGTATGATGACGAGGAGCGTGTCACGCTTGCTAATTTAATTGCTAGTTTACAAAAAGATGTCAATGAAAATAGAAAGAGTCAAAAGCAATTAAAGAAGGAAAACACAGCGCTCACTCAAAACTTTGAAGAATGCAAAGCCGCTCTTATAAAATCTAGTGAGACTATTGATAGTTATAGGGCTGAGCTTCTTCAAAAGACTAACGAGCTTGAGGGGTACAAAACTCGTGTCATCAACGTTAAAAAGGACGATTTTGAAAATAAATACAACGAAGCTCTTGCTTTGTTAACTAAAGAAAAACGTCAATTTAATGTTTTATTAAGTGATGAACGTCAAAAAACGTACCTTGCCACAACAAAAGTTAATGAACTTGAACAGAGGCTTTCGATGAATACCACCGATTCTGCTAAAATTCTTGACGAGAAGAAACAAGAGGTTGAAACATTAAAACAAGATTTCAAAAATAGTCAAAGCAAAGATACTGAAAAAGTAAAGGATCTCGAAGAAAAAGTCGATTTTTTGAAAAAAGTTGTTTATAATACACATGACTCTATTCAAACCGTAAGAATGATAGCACCTCGGTCGTTTTTCAAGGGTCAACCTAGGTTTTCCACCCCCAAGTACCTCGAACAAGCTCAAGCTGCGAACCCCCATTTATATCTTGACGAGTCCGAATGGACCGATCATGATTGCCCTGTAGCTAACCTCGATAGTGAAGAGACGTCCCTTTGGGATGAGGAGAGTAGATCACCGGTCAATAAAGATTTTGTGAAACCATATAACTATGCTTATCTAAACAGTCTTTATGGTCTTTTCACTCCACAAAAACAGAAGTCTCGTGAGGAATTCTTTTTAGAATGCAAACAAAGAAGAATTCAATGGAAAAAGGCTTTTGCCGCTAAGAGGAAAACTAATGTTTTTAAATATATTAACTATTTGCCTCTAGATGCTTCTAAAAACAAAAGTAAAAAAACACTTGGTTTTCTAAAACATCACGTTGATAATGTTCAATCAATTGTTGAAAGCGATTGGGAAAAACGTCAAAAGGATAAGTGGAAAACCGAGATTCCTCACGACATAACTGTGCTTGTGAAAGAACTTCTAATACCAAATACAAAAATAATAAAAGAACATGTTCTTGAGTTTGAAAACTTGATTCGGTCTGAAATGTTTGATGATTTGAAATATGTTGAGTCTCTTGAAAAAGAAATTGATGAACTCTAAAATGACAAATCAGATTTTTTAAACGAATATGATCTACTCTTAGAAGAATGTCTCTCCAAAGATATTTTGTGTGTTACTCTTCAATCTTATGCTGATATTGATGAATATTTTGACGTTGCATGCAAATATCTTGATAAAATCAAAGAATGTGAGCGTCTTGAACTTGAGCTTTCGAAACATAAAGAAAATGTTGATAAGAAGGCCTTTGAGTTACTTCAACACAAAACTGATTTCCTTCAAAAACATTGTCATTCTCTTGAACTAGCTTTGCAAAAAGACGTTGGTAGTTTTCCACATGATAATAAATTGCAAGAAAAACTTTCCCAAACGTTTCGAGAAATGAATGAACAGAATTTGGAAATTAAAGGGTTGAAAGCTCAGTTACAAGACAGGGAAATAGCGATAGCAGAGTTGAAGAAACTCGTTGCTAAGATGGGTGGGAAAAATGTGGAACCTAGTGTTAAGAAACCTGTTGTAAGACAACCCAATGCGCAAAAAGTGACTAGACCCTCTGTCTTGGGAAAACCATCTGTTTTCTCTAATTCTGCATTTACAAAACCCACGTTTGCCCCCAAGACGGATGGGAAGGATAGGTTACCACAAAACACTCCCAAAACACATATTCGATCACAAAGCATTAAGAACACAAATGTGGTTAAACCAGGGATGTATAGATTGGCCACTATAGCTACACACAACAAAGAAAGTCAATCACCCCAGACTTCTAGAAACACTAATAGACGTGTGTCTTTTACTACAGGAGTAGTCCCCACTGATAGTGTTAGCCGACCCCAGCTTAAGAGCACTCGCATGAATGAAAAGGTTTAGCAAAACAAAAGTCAAGGGAAGATGAAGACAGTAGAGTACCACCCTAGGATTTTCAATGTTTCTAAGAATAAAATGTTTGTAATCGCGTGTAATGACGATATGAATGATTCGACTTTGAATGCTTTGAATGTTAAGTTTGTTTGTGTGAAATTTGGAAAGTGTGCTAATGCTAATCATGCTATGTGTGTTTCGAATAATGTCAAAGGCGTAGAAACTAGAACTAAGAAGCAAACTATGATGCCTATTAGTGCTAGAAAACCCAAACGCAAAGTGAACCATTCTGGTGCAACCCCCCTTAAGAAAAGTATTGCATCAGACTCCACCACTAAGAACCCTAGAAGCAGAATTAGGGAATTATATGAGTCTGCTAGCAAGCCTTGGAAATGGTGGTTTGCTAATCAATGTCCTCCAGGATATAAATGGATGCCTAAGGTTAGGACGGAAAATGTGACTACGTGCGTTAGTTTGACTCTAAGTGATGAAACTAGGGAAACTAATGAATCGAAAATCACAACTAACATGGAATCCAATTTAGCAAATGCTCCATCGAGTTCTAATTCTTCTGCAGGTGATCGAAATAATTCTCTTCATACTGGACTCCGGATGCACGAAGCACATGACGGGGAATCTCAAGCTTCTAATTAACTTCGTGGAGAAGTTCCTGGGTACGGTCCGATTCGGAAATGATCAATTTGCACCGATCCTATCAAAAGGGTTTACTACGTCGAAGGGCTCAATCACAATCTTTTCTCGGTTGGTCAATTCTGTGATGCGGATTCGGAGGTTGCTTTTAGAAAGAAGACATGTTTTGTTCTTGATTATGATGGGAATGACTTACTTACCGGAACACGGGGTACTGATCTCTACACTATTTCACTACAAGACTCCACATCTTCAACTCCAATCTGTTTCATGGCTAAAGCTTCAACGACTCAAGCTTGGTTATGGCATCAACGTTTATCTCATCTTAACTTTGATACCATCAACTTTCTTTCCAAGAAAGATATTGTGCGAGGCCTTCCTAACTTGAAATTCATCAAAGATCATCTTTGTTCTTCTTGTGAGCTTTGTAAAGCAAAACGGAGTACTTTCAAGACAAAGACTACACCAAGCTCTAAAGGATGGTTAGATCTTCTTCATATAGATTTTGTGGTCCCATGTGTGTTCAAAGTATCAATGGGAAGAAATACGTTATGGTAATTGTCGATGACTACTCTAGGTACACATGGACTCAATTCTTGCGGTCCAAGGATGAAACACCCGATGTTCTCATCAGCTTCCTTAAAGTGATACAACGTGGTCTTCAAGCTCAAGTTAAAGTGGTTCGTACTGACAGAGGTACAGAATTTTTGAATTCAAAACTGAGAAACTATTTTGAAGCCGAAGGAATTAAACATGAAACATCTATTGCTCGAACACCTAAACAAAACGGCGTTGTTGAAAGACGAAACTGTACATTAGTTGAGGCTGCTCGAACATTATTATCCACTTCAAAACTTCCACTATACTTTTGGGCCGAAGCCGTGTCAACCGCATGCTACACACAAAACCGCTCCTTAATTATCCCAAGACACGAAAAGACACCATATCACATAATTAATGATCGCAAACCTTCACTCAAACACCTTCATGTTTTTGGATGTACATGTTACATTATTCGAGATGGTGAAAATCTGGACAAGATGAAAGAGAAAGGTGATGCATTTTAGTGGGATATGCAACTCAGTCTAAGGGATATAGAGTATACAACAAGAGAACAAAATTGATTGTCGAGAACATTCACATTCGATTTGATGAACTACAAGAGATGGCACTTGAACAAAACATATTAAGTCCCAATCCATAACGACAAACGACTTTCGTTCACAAGCGCACGAAACTCGGAACTCAAGACCACAGCAATGAATCGTCAAGTTCAACGCTGGTTCCAAAAAATGTTCCTAGAGCTGATATGACATTCGACACGACAATTGAAGAGTTGGAAATATTATATGGACCAATGTATGATGAATATTTCACGGGGGAGAAACAAGTTGTATCGAAGACTTCCGTTGTCACTCATGATAAGCATGATGATATCGATCATCGTCAACAAAAGGATACAACTTCATCTACTTCAACACGGGTTGCTGCAGATTTACCTCCTCAGAATATCACTTCAACAATCGATCCTACAACATCCACAACTACTGTCATTGCTCCAGAGAACACTAATCAAGCAGACGATGCATTATCTGACGATGACGATTTTCACAACCCATTCGGTACACCGATACACGAAACTGGAGAGTCTTCTACTCCCCATGTTGATCCGTCAAATATGCATACGTTTTATCAATGACATCCTTCAACACATCATCGGACCCGAGATCATCCTTTGGTTCACGTAATTGGAAACCCCTCACAGCCTGTTCGTACAAGACGACAACTAGCCACCGATGGTGATTTTTGTATGTTCGCACTCGCCGTGAGTACTGCTGAACCGAAAAACATCAAAGAAGCCATGGCTGATCATGTTTGGATTGAATCGATGACGGATGAACTTCAACAATTTGAAAGACTTGAAGTCTGGGAACTTGTTGACAGACCATACGATGTGACTTCATTAAATCTTCGTTGGATCTGGAAAAACAAGATGGATGAAGAGAATACGATCATCAAGAACAAAGCTAGGCTAGTGGCTAAGGGGTATGGCCAGAAAGAGGGAATTGATTTTGATGAATCATTTGCACCAGTTGCTCGTATGGAAGCGGTCAGGATTTTCTTTGCTTATGCTGCACATAAGGGATTCACTGTCTATCAAATGGACGTAAAGACAGCATTTCTTAACGGTCCTTTGAAGGAAGAAGTCTATGTTACGCAGCCGGAAGGATTCGTCAATCCTAATTATCCTGACAAGGTGTATCGTCTCCGCAAAGCACTATATGGACTCAAGCAAGCTCCAAGGGCGTGGTACGATGAGCTCTCGAAATTTCTGGTATCCAAAGGTTTCTCAAAAGGTTCCATTGATTTAACTCTGTTCACTTATAAATATGGGGATGACATTTTGCTTGTGCAGATTTATGTTGATTACATTATTTTCGGGTCTACAAACCCAAAAATTTCAAAATGGTTTGAAAAAGTCATGCACAACAAATTTGAAATGTCTATGATGGGCGAACTAAAATTCTTTCTAGGAATTCAAGTTCACCAATCCCCAAGTGGTATCTTTATAAACCAAGCTAAGTATTGTCAAGAGATAATCAAAAAGCATGGTATGACTTCATGTGACCCCGTTGGGACACCATTATCAACCACATCTCTAGATGCTGACTTGGAGGGAAATGCCATCGATCAAATGAGATATCGTTCCATGATTGGTTCCCTCATGTACTTAACAACAAGCAGACCTGATATTTCACATGCTACATGCTATTGTGCACGATATCAAGCACGACCCACTGAAAAGCACCTCAAGGAGGTTAAACGGATCTTTAGGTACCTCAAGAATACCATTCATTTGGGACTCTGGTATCCGAGGGAAACCGGTTTCTTTCTAACGGCCTATTCAGATTCTGATCATGCAGGGTGTCTTGATACACGAAAAAGTACTTCTGGTGGTGCACAATTTCTAGGTCAAGATAAGCTTGTAGGATGGTCTTCCAAGAAGCAGGATTGCACGTCACTTTCATCAGCCGAAGCGGAGTATGTGTCTCTATCTGCGTGTTGTGCTCAAGTTCTTTGGATGAGAACACAACTCACGGATTATGGCTTCCACTTTGATAAAGTACCTATGTACTGTGACTCAAAGTCGGCCATAGCCATCTCCTGCAATTCGGTACAACATTCCCGCACAAAGCACATCGATGTCAGATACCACTTCATAAAGGAACAAGTTGAAAGAGGTATGGTTGAATTATACTTTGTTGGAACGGATTACCAATTAGCCGACTTGTTTACAAAAGCTCTGTCGAGAGATAGCTTTGAGTACCTCGTTAGGCAAATTGGTATGAGATGTTTGACTCCAGCAGACCTGGAGATTCTTGCAAAGGTGCCTGCTTGATTTATCTATCAAACATCAACTTGTAAATACCTTTGAAAAAGCAAAATACAAAAATATAAAACATATAAAAACAAAACACAAAATTAAAAAATCTTTCAAAAGCCAAAAATATTCTTCTCGACATGTCTTTCAGTATCGATAATATGGACGTGCCTAGAAATGTCGCTCAATAACGACACGGGTGTGTACATAAAGCTCGAATGAAAGTTGTAAATATTTTTCAAAACATGTCATTTCTTCTTTTTATACAGGAAATTGTCTATTTTGGACGATATTTCCAAACAACGGGTAGAGCAATCTATCACGGGTTGAGCTTGTCACAAAACATTCAACGTTTTGAGCTCAACACAATGGCTTGTAATCACTTTCAGCTTACAACCCGGAACTATATTCACGGGGGAGTGTACGATCTCGTGCTCTTACCTTTAGCAAAAGAAGTTAAATCTTCTTACACTTGAGTGGATTCGTCAAGACATTCAAAGTCTATGAACTCAAGTTTATGCTTTAGAAAAACCTCTTCGACATAAAGAAATAGGATTTTTCAAAAAGCGTTGAACACAATTTTTTCAAGAATTTCTCAATGATTATTCAAAATCGTTCAAAAATTGTGTGTTCAACAACTCCCATCCTCAAAAAGCGAAATGTGGATCATATCCTCACAATGACAATTCAATTGGATCAATTTTTGAGGGGGAGCCTTTTAACTTCATGCAAAGATTGACACATCTTTCTCCCAGAAATTTTCAAGACTATTTTCAAAATATATTTTAATCAAATTTCGTATCTCTAATATCAAAAGATTTTATATATTAGAGATAGGGGGTGAGAATGTGATTAAAATTTGACCTAATATAAGACTCAAGCACTTTAACTCTTATCTACTTGTGTGAAACACTTTCGATTATCGATGCACATGTGAAGGGGGAGCATTTCTGAAACGACAAAACTAGCAAGGTGTTAAATGTTTTTCAAACACTTTGTTAGAATTTAAAGTGGTTTTTATGGTTACGATCAAATGTCAAAAGGGTGGTTAGGTTTAAGTCCTATGATCCAACCAGAACCGGAGGGATCTTCCCAGGGACAATCCAATAGATTATTAGAAGTCCTTAGGAAAGATGGAGTAGAATGTGAACGAAGCTGAATGCTGACTAAGTACTGATGCTAGCACTGGAACAATCACAACAAGGTGCTAGTAATGATGTCTTGGTAAGCATTGAAGAGGTTGAAGAAAGAAAAAGAAATGTAAGGATAAAGGGTCTAAAGAAAGTAGCCCTCCATACAACTTAGGCAGAAACCAGGTCAACTCATCATGAAGACAAACTCATCATAGAACCAGTGATGTATGCACAACCCCTTCCTAGCTACTCAGGCTTCTCTCAAAAGAAGTTTGTTTTATTGTCACGGAGAACAACATGACTTCTATTGACTATCTCATTCCGAGATAGTTGATATTGAATAGGTGGCATCTGCTCCAGCCTCCGACCACTAAAAGTGCACAAATCGAGTCTAGAGCCAAGAGATCAATCAAATCTTGTTAGGACACACGGATGAAGATCAAGAGAGTCCTACGCTATATCCTTGTGATATTGCTAGAACACTCAGAGTGATACTACTTAGTATTCACAATGATGAGTGGAAATCCTTCTAGTGTTAACATCAAACAGCACTGTGGTAGGTTATATGTAAGTTTCTTTATGAATTGAACATGTGTAAAACTGAAAAGCAACAGTGGTTTGATTCTGAATTGATTCAAACTCGTTTCAGGTTTCTACACAATATCTTTATGGTCTTGCCAGAACATTTAGAGTGATATTCATTAATATTCACAGTGACGAATGGAAATCCTTCTAGCGTCAACATCAAACAGCGCTACGGTAGGTGACTTGTGAGATTCTTATGAATCAAACTTGTGTCAACTAGAAAGCAACAATGGTAAGATTCTTAATGAATCAAACTTGTTCCAGGAATTTGAATTGACGACTTTAATCAAGCGGATATTTATCCAATTGATTCACTGTTTATGTTCGCAGTCTTGCTTTGAGACGGTCGAGTAAAGAGAACGGCTAGTACAGCCGCGAAACCCTGTCAAGGAGATTCTTAACTGAATCTACCTATCACATGTACGGTATTTAATATCGTATAACGGTCTTCACCGACCGGAGGTAAAACGCTACCGATTTAGGACGAATGTCAAAGCCATTCAGTCCGTGTTTATGTTTTGTCTCAAGAAGGTGGCGTCACGGTGTACACAACAAAGTCAATGATTCATAAACCACATACTCATGCCTAAAGACATATTCAACAATTAATAGTGTGAGCATGTGGATGAAGACACAAGATCGCAAGATGGCAAAGACAAGTCAAGGATGATTTGAAGATCTCAAGCATAAAGACAAAGTCGAAAGACAACGACAAAGGCTCAAAGATCACAGCATGAAGAAACAAGAATACTATTACACGTTCAAGACTCATTTATGGCGAGATTAGTAATCTCTACAAATTTCCTAAATGACCAAGGTTTATGACCTCTCATTGGGGGAGATTGTTAGCCTCAAAATATTGAGCCAAACAAGAATGCTCGGTCATATGTTTATTATGTATCGTATTTTAGAACGTTGTAATAGGTAGTATATTAGTCGTGTTATTACGGGCTTAACTTTAAGCTAAGGTTCATTCATAAGTAACCAAAGCCCAAAAGGAAAGCCCGACCCATGATCAAATAGCCCATTAAGCCATGTAAGCAAAGGCTATTTAAACCCTTCCTAGCATGTTAGGAAGGGTGTTGGCTCATTTCATTTTTCTTCTAATCTAATATTCCACAAGTTTCTCCAACCATTTCTCTCTACTTTCTCTCTCTAAAATTCATCTCATATCTACCTTTCTTTCTTGAATTTGTGCTATTATATCATCATATATTAGGGAAAACACTGAATGAATGATCGTTTATAAAGAATCTCGTCTCTGACTTCGAATCGCCTCGAGCGTCTTCGTATTCGCCGCGCTTCGATTTCGTCACGCGGGAGCGAATCCTTCTTCAAATACTCCACAATCGGTGTCATCCATGTAGGACCTTTTTCCTCTACCACCGATGTGACTTCCTACTCTTTTATTCACTGATCTATAAGGATCTCTACCAGGACCTGTTTTTATAGGTGTGCAAAGCTGGTGGACGCTATTTTGCTAAGTGCCTCTGCTTTCTTGTTCTCCCCCTAGGTACTTGGCGTATAGAAAACTTATCGAATCCTCAATCAACGTCTTTGATTTTTGCAAGTATTGTACCATGTTTTCTTCTTTCGCCTCATATTCGCCAAGTATGTTGTTTACTACAAGGCGTGAATCTACGTTTGCCTCGAGATTGCTCACCCCCATTCGTGTTGCAATTCTTTGTCCTGCTATTAGCGCCTCGTATTCCGCCTCGTTATTTGTGGCTGTAAACTCAAAACGTAGTGCGTATGTGAATTCCATTCCTGCAAGATTGGTGAGTATGAGCCCTGCGACAGATCCATCAGTGCAAGAGGACCCATCCGTGAATAAGATCCATGGGTCTTGGACTTCTTCCTTTGTTTTGGCTCCTGAATGTCCTCTTCTAGTTTTTCGATGATGAAATCTGCCAGAATTTGTCCTTTTACCGCATTGCGCAGTCTGTAAGTAATGTTGTGTTCCCCCGGTAGAACACTCCACTTTTGTAACCAACCTGCGACGTCCGGTTTTGATATTATCTATTTTATGGGTTGATCTGTTATCACCACTATGGGATGCGCTTGGAAGTATCTGCGTAACCTTTTTGCTGCAAATACTAGCGCGAGTACCAATTTCTCCATTGGGGTATAATTTAGTTCTGAGCTCTGCAATGCCCTACTTATGAAGTATACTGGTGTTTTCATATTTTCCCTATCTGTCATTAGCACTGAGCTGATCGCTCCGTGTGTAGCATACAAATACATTATCAATTCTTCTTTAGGACGTGGCGCGACTAACATAGGGAGTGAAGCTAAATGTGTTTGCAGTTCCTCGAAGGCTTTCTCAGCTTCCTTTGTCCAATTGAAGGCTCCTTTCTTGATGCACTTCTTGAGTATTTTATATAAAGGGAACGACTTCTCGGCGGATTTGGACAGGAATCTATTGAATCTCGCGAGCTTCCCATTTACCGATTGCAATTCCTTTTTTGTTTTTGGGCTTTGCAGCTGAATGACTGCGTCTGTTTTTTCTGGACAAGGTTTTATGTCGTTGGGGTCAATCATGTATCCTAAGAACATGCCTTTTGTTGCCCCAAAAGTTTATTTTTTTGGATTTAACTTCATGTTTATTCTTCTAAGTGTTGAGAATGTTTCCTCTATATCCCTGATAAGTTCACTCTCTGTGTGACTTTTTATTACCAGATCATCGACATACACCTCCAAATTTCGGCCTATTTGACCTTCGAACGCGTTATCAACCAGCCACTGATACGTGGTCCCCGTGTTCTTAAGTCCAAATGGTATTTTTGTGTAGCAATACACACCTTGGCTGGTATGGAATGTTGTTTTTTCTTCATCTTACTCTGCCATTTGTATCTGATGGTATCCCTTGTATGCGTCCAGGAAGCATTTGAAGGGATATCCACATAATGATTCTACTTTCCAATCTATCTCTGGGAGTGGATAGCAATCTTGGGGACAAGCTTTATTAAGGTCCATGAAGTCAACGCACATGCGCCAGCTGCCATCATGCTTTTTAACCATCATTGGGTTAGCAAGCCAATCATGGTAGTAAACTTCCCTCATGATTCCTGCGTCTACCTGCTTCTTCACTTCCTCAAGTATCACCTTGTTACGTTCAGGGGCATGTCCTCTTTTCTTTTGCCTAACTGGGGGTACCCTTCGCAGATTTTAAGCTTGTGTTTAGCTATTGACCTTGGTACCCCCATCATGTCTTTAGGCTCCCATGCAAAGACGTATAAGTTGTCCTTTAAGAGGCGGCACCATGTCAGCCTTTCCTTCATTAGACAACGTCCCTCCGATTGTTATCTCTTGGTCTAGATATTGCGGATGGACTGCTACTTTTAGGTTTGGCGGCGAGTCTAACCTGGGTTCCATTGTAACCCGAAGGGGTTCTATGATTGTGTTGCATTCTGGGAGTGCTATCGTTGTGTTGAATATCCTTACGATTCCTCCCTCCACTGGGAACTTTTTCATACCATGAGCCGTAGAAGGTAGTGCTCGCATTGCTAGTATGGCAGGTCGCCCAATAATTCCGTTATACTGCGATGGCGACCGTATGATTAAGAAGTTCATGGAGACATTTGTTGAATGTTCATCGTTTCCCACTTTCACTACTAGCTTTAGTTGGCCCAAAGGCCACACCGCTTCCCCACAGAATCCCATGAGCGGGGAGGTTGCAGGCACCATTTGGCTCCTTACTTCTTCGCTGAGTTTTAGGAAACAATGTTCATACATTATTTCTGCCGATGAACCTCCATCAACATACATACGATGTATATTGTGTTCACCAATGCTTATTTCTATCACTAACGGGCCTTCTGCCATATTCCTCGCGCTGAGGGGGGGGGGGGGGGGAGGGTAGGAGATGTCTCTCCCTTTCGAGAATTTTTGGCTCACATTTTGCTTTGTCCTTCGCTGCCAAGCGTCTACCATGTAAACATGCGCGTTAGCGGTTTTTCGTTTCTCGTCTCCGTGATTCCTTTGACAAGGTGTTTCAGCTTCCCTTATTTTACCATATTCTCGATATGTTTCTGCGGCTGAATACATTCATTCGTAGCATGCCCCTTCTCATAATGATATTCATAATATCTGTTGCCAATGCGCCTTTCTACCAGCGTGGTCATTGGCAATGGTCTTGGGAAATTCGCACCTTCAGATATAAGGATTTCCCTCGGAGTTAACTTAAGGGGAGTAAATTTAAATTACTGGCTCGTCCCTCTCTTTTATTTCCTTGGTAATATAGACCTCCAGGCCTGCTTTGCCTGATAAATCCTTTGTTAGGCGCTTCGCGAGATCTATAACCATGGGCGTTTTATGTGACTTCCGAGACAACGGATTCCCCCTATATAAAGGATCTTACCCGCCTTTGTACTCCATCGAAGGTTTCTAGTGTTTTTTCATTCAGCTTTTTTATTAAATCAGTGTTGCGTATTCCTGTCATGAAGCAAGATACTTTCAAGATTTCTGGGCATTCTTTTATTTGAAGACACTCGCTCTTGAAACGTTCCAAAGAATCCTCCAAGTACTCGCCCTGGTTCTGCTTGATTCTGGTAAGTGATACAGCACTCCTATCATGTCTTTTATGTTGCACATAATTTCTTTTGAATGCCTTCTACAACACCTCATACCCATTAATTGTTCGCAGCGGAAGTTTGTCAAACCAGATCTGAGCGTTTCCTACGAGTGTAGAATTAAACATATTGTACCATACAGGTTCTGGCCACTGCTCAATACCCGCTTGGGATTCGAAGACCTTTAAGTGGTCTTCAATATCTGAGGTGACATCATACGTTTTTACGTTTGTTGTCATGCGGCGCTTTATCGTATCAGCGTAATACTATATGCGCCTTGTGAAAGCGTTTTTCCTGGCTCTTCTCAAAGGTTGTGAGAAGCTTTGGTCATCCGAGGAATAACATTCACGCATGCGTTTTGCGGGGTGGTTATCACTCGGTCTTGACAGATTGCTTCCAGAGGATTCACCGTGTTCTGCACGCTCCTTTCCTCTCGTTCCCTTCTGGTTCTTTCTGTGTTTGGCGACCAGCGGGATAAGGGCTTTTAGATTATTGGCTACATATTCCTCTATTGCGCGCACCTCCGTAGCAAAAACCTCCTCGCTTTCTTTGTGGAGTATCCTTCTTTTTTGTTTATTAGGAGGAGGCTAAGTTGACTCTTGCTCTATATTTCTTTCCTTCGCCGTAGTTAGGGGAGTTGAGAATAGTACATCTGTTCCTCTGAAAGGTGGATTTGTTACATCCCGAGTGTTTGCCTCACTGGCAGATCCAGGAGTAACATTCGCGGATGTGATATGACCATCTACCGTTGAGGACCTCCGATGGCCTTCATTCGTATCGTTTTTCATCATTGCTTAGATATTTAGTGTAGGGTCCCACGGATGGCGCCAACTTGTTGATACAAAAGTTAGATGGTCCGAGCTTGACCCGAATTAGGCTTAATTCGAGGTCTTGTGGACTCCGGCTCTTGCACCAAGTGAAACTTGCTTTGAGGACCCTGCGCACTAAACGGACATCGTTAGGCTTATCGTGGGTTTGTGACCCACGATTAGACTCCGGCGTGAGAGTAAGTAACCGATTTTAGTATATTATTGTTTAGGGTATTGTGTGTATCATATCTTTGTGGAACCAGGGGGTTCCTTTTATACTCGAGAGAGTCCTAGCTGGGCTCCCTGTTCTTGCGGCCTAAGGAAGAGATAATGATCCAGAATAGCCTGATCCTTATCGCATAACCAAGGCAAGTGTATATCTCTTACCCTTAGGCAAATATATCTATATGATAGATTATATTCTTGCTTGATCCTACCGCAGTGCGATGAGGACACGTTTAAGCAATGAACCGTATGTGCGACAGCGACTTACCGGGCCTCCTGGGCTGTGCGCACATTGCATAAGCATTAACCTATTCTTGATGGATACGGGTAGTACCCATGAGTCGGACTATCCAGCCCGACTAGGGAATATACGTCATTACCTAGAAAGCTGCGAAATTCAGTCGTTGATGTCGGTCTTGACCACTTGGTGATAGCCTCAACGTTTGCAGGATCCATGGTTATTCCTTCTGCGGATACTATGTGGCATAGGAACGCCTCTTTACTCAACCAAAATTCGCATTTGGAGAACTTGGCATACAACTGCTTCTGGCGAAGTTTTTGTAATATTGTACGAAGATGGTCTTCGTGTTCCTCCTTTGACTTAGAGAAAATCAGGATATCGTCAATGAAGACAATGACGAACTTGTCCAGAAACTCATGGAAGATACGGTTCCTTGATTGGTGTATTTTGCATACACCTAATAGCTTGTTAATTTAGCATAATTGTATATTTATTTGTCGTTATATATGTACTTTGAGTGTGTTTTGTGATTATGTAGGTTACGAGGGAAATGGAATAAAATGGCCGCTTAATTAAATTTTTGGAAGAAGATATGGAGAGCGCTGATAAATCAAGAAAAATATCGAAGAAAAAAAAAGATTTGAGTACGTTGCAATGTTTTGGTCATATCTTTTGCATTCGGACTCCGTTTTAGTCGGTTCAGGAAGCCACGGAAAGAGGAAAAAGAGATCTTTGTTTTTATAAGATAAAAAGCACAAAATTTTAGAGTTTATTCGTGATTCCTTCTGTTGCAAAACTGAATTCGTGGACTACATTTCATATTAGATTTTGGGCTATTGTTTCATAAAACCTTTTTAAGAATAGAAGGAAAATAAAGCCCAAATATTTGTTATGGGCTGGAGTTGACGTGAGAATAAACAAAAAAAAGGAAAGGATAAAGACCATGGGCCTTTGTGGGGGCTTGGTTATATATACAAGATTTATCAAAGAAAAAAGGGGACGTGTTTTTTAGAGACAACCACCAATCGTCCCATTTTTTAGGGATACCTCAGTCGACTTTCAAAAAAAGGAAAAAAGAGACAATTGCTAGCATTGGTGGAAAGATTTGGGGATATTATAGCCGCAAGAGAAAAAAAAACCCAAACAATTCGTCCTTTTTGGTTGGTTTCGACGAACAATAAAGAAGATGATGAACATTAGATCGCGGGTCGGATACATCGCGATGTCTGGCTAATTTTGTTGTAATTCCTTCCGGTAACTTTATTTATAGTTTGATCATTACTTTTGGGTTATCATATTTTTACTACATTGATTTATGATTTATTTATAAATTATTTTTATTGACTTAATATTATATTTAATTATTTGTGTGAGACAATTTATTGTTAGTTAACGATTCATACTTATTTTATTTAGTTAAAAAAAAAGATGGTCGTATAATAAACATAAATTGAACCTAAATAAATTGTTAAAAACATAATTATTGGTTGGATTAATATAAGATTTATTATCGCGAATCATTGATAAACATAATAAATGCCAACATTAATTCATTCATATTAAGTCAAAATAATCTTTGTAATCGGTTCTAAAAAAATTTCAATAATCCATTAGTGTGATCAACCATAAATATTAGGAGCTGGAAGGGATTGCATTTTTCTTTTAATTGTTTACATCTTATTTTATTTTTCTAGCTTTACTATTAGCTTAATAATTATTTTAATTTTTAATCCGCATTTTTATTATTAAAAGTATTTTAGTTGTTAGATTTCAAAACCAAAACCTTTATTGATCAGTGATCACCCTAAAACTTAAACTAAAACCACATAGTCCTCGTGGATTGATACCCGCTTACCCTATCTAGTATAAGGTAATTAGGTTATTTTTGACCGGCACTTCAACGTCGATCACTTGTTTTCCAAATTAGCCTCAATTTGTTGAGCATCGATGGTAGATGAAAACGAAGGCGGAGACGAAGCCTTGTTAACACTCGGTGTGCTACGAGGGCTATAAACTTTTGACCTATTCTCAGTTATCAACAATGCTTCCTCGACCGTTTTACACAAAAAATTACCACCTGCGGCGGCATTAAGATAGTCTCGTTCATGATCATTCAAACCATTGTAAAACGTGTCGATTTGATGTAAGTCGGAAAAAATCGTGATGAGGACATTCATGCAACATTTCATTAAACCTATTCCAAGCCGTTGAAAGACTCTCATTATATTGTTGTGAAAACTTTGAAATCTCGTTTTTCAAATACGTAGTTAGAGGGCGGGAAAAATTGGTTCACGAACTTTGAAACGAGATCCTTTCACGTCAATATAGAACTGGGTGGCTCTTTCTCTAACCAAATTTTAGCGGGCCCCGCTAAGGAATACAGAAAAAGCATCATCTTAATCATGTCATTCAAGACGTCCTTAAACTTGCAAGTCGACGTAAGACGATTGAAATGGCGAATGTGGTTATGAGGGTTGTCCTTTTCGTCACCATGAAACTTGTTAGCTTGGATCATGGACAATAAACCCGTCTTAACCTCAAAATTCTCCGCAATGATAGTGGGAATCACAATCGCTTATCCATAACCCTCGATGGGTGCTTGAAGTAACTCCATCATAGTACGATTAGCCATGGAAGCTTCTTGTTCTACAATGGGTTCGAAAATGGGAGATTCTTCACTAGAAGGTGTTTGTTTCCTTCCTTTTGACGACGTTTACGTGCACGTTTTGCTTTGGAGCGAGTTTGCATAAACGTAACTGTAGGTCCTCGTAATCTTGGATTATCCTTGTGTTGGAATGATTTAAAGAGATAGAAAGATAGATGAAGATGTAGAGAGAGAAACTAGAGAGAGGTTGGAGAGAAAATGAAATGTTAGATTCAATGTGTAAAGAAAGTGAGAATGACCAACCCCTCCTAACATGCTAGGAGGGGGTTTATATAGCCCACCCTACATGTGGGCTATATGGGCTATATAGGATCACGAGCCCAATATCATTGGAGTGACCGATCCTTTCTAAATACGTAAAAACGTATTTCCAACAATCTCCCCCAAAGGGAGGTCACTCCAAGTTACAATGTCCTAAATAGTCTATTGCTCGTGATCTATGCTAATAATGATGTGACCGAGACTTTCCTTGGAAAAACGTATTTCCAACAATCTCCCCCAAAGGGAGGTCACACCATTTTACAAAATCTTAACCTAGCATACTATGCTTGAGTCTTCGATCTTGTTCTTGTGAATATGCTTGATGTGATCTTTGACTTTAGCCTTGAGCATGTTTCCTTGCCTTGACCTTGTGCATTCATCACTTGTGAAATTTGCCTCCTCGTGACTTCATGTTCCACATACTTATACCTTCGTAATTCTTAAAAGCTTCAGAGTTTGATACAGCGGAAGACTTAACTTTTAGGCTTTCTTGAATTAGATGAGGTATTAAGTGCATAAAGTATAAGAATGCGGGGACGACTTCTTCTTGGATCCCGCAACGCCACCGTCTTCAAATGCCGCAACATAAGTAGACACGAACGAAATGGCTTTGAACATTTCATTCTAATTTGGTAGCATTTTACCTCCGGTCGGTGAAGACCGTTGGACGATATTAGATATCGTACCTGTGACGGATAGTTTCAATTAAGTAACTTCCTGACAGGATTTCGCGGGTAAACCCGTTCTCTTTATTCGACCGTCCAAAGCTGACTGCGAACATAAAGAGTGAATCATTTGGATAATAATATCCGCATGATTTGAAGCCGTCAATTCATGTTCCTGGAACAAGTGAAATTCAATTAAGAACCGCACCATCGTTGCTTTCCAGTTGTCACGAGCTTGATTCGTATAGAATCTTGCAAGTTACCTACCAAGTGCTGTTTGAGGTTAACACTAGAAGGATTTCCACTCATCACCGTGAACACTAAGGTATCACTCTGAGTGTTCTGGCAAGATCACTGAGATATTGCGTAGAGGCCTGGAACGTGTTTAAATTCAGTTAAGAATTAAACAGTTGTTGCTTTCCAGTTATCACAAGTTTGATTCATAAAGAATCGCACAAGTCACCTACCATGAGCTTTTTGATATTCGCTCAAGAAGGATTTCCATCTTCATTGTAAATACTTACGTATTACTCGGATGTTCAGGCAAGATCATGAAGATTTTGCGTAGGACTCTTAAGATCTTTCTTACTTTTCACAGTGTGTGAAGAAGCAAGGAAATATGAAAGTGTGTCCTAATGAGATATTTGATGATCTCAAATGGCTCTAGACTCGATCGTGCACTTTGGATTTTAGTGATCGGAGGCTGGAGAGGAGTGCCACCTTTTCAATACTAATTTATTCGGAGTGAATAAATCAATAGATAACGTGTTGTCTCCGTGTGATTAAAACAAATATCTTTTAAGAGATATCTGAGTTAGCTGGCATGGGTTGTACATTGCATCACTGGGTCCATGATGTCTGTCTTCAATATCAAGATTCATTAAAATGATCTTAATAGCATATGTATTGACCCGGTTTCTGCCTAAAGTTGTAAGGAGGGCTTCTTTCTTTACACCCTTTATCTTTACAATTCTTTTTCATTCTTCAACCCCTTCAATGCTTACCAATACGTCATCACTAGCACCTTGTTGTGATTGTTCCAGTGCTAACTTAAGTACTTGGTCGGCATTCAGCTACGTTCACAATCTTTCTCCATCTTTCCTAAGGACTACTATTTCTAGCTATGGAATGTCCTTGGGAAGATTCCTCCGGTTCTAGAGGAATCATTGGACTTTAACCTATCCTACCATCCTTATGTCACCACAATCTTCACCGTCGTGAATAGAGATGTTTTGGGTAAGTGTATGTCACCATGAAATCCATTTTGATAGTGCAAATCCATTTTGCTCCCCCTTAACATATGCCACGATATCCGAAAACATTTCGCACATGTTGGGATGAGCTAGCACGTTAAGTCAAACCATTTGTGATTAATCATTTCCCATATTAAATCACATTTTCTCCCCCATATTAAAAATATTAACCCAATCGATGTTTTTAATATCAATTGATTTAATAGCATTTTAAGAAACTTTTGGGAAGAAAAATGCAAATCCAATTATCTTCATGAATTACACAAGCTCCCCCTCAAATTAATGAGGGTGTACTTGAAACGTAAATTAAATACCTTTTAAACACAAGTGTAAGGTATTTATCACGTGCAAAGATCATATATGATAATGTATTCACAAGATTAGCGATTTATGAGGTTGGACCTGAATGATGAAGAACATCATATGAAAGAGGCACATGGTTCTTGTTCACGAATGTTGGTCGCCTCATCACGTCTGAAGTTATCTCTTGACTCCATATGTACGATTGATATCGTTGTCTTGACACCAATATGTGAACTTGGCACCTTCGGCGTCAAAGATTCTGAATGCTGGACAATTGCTCCCCCTCAATTGTTGACCCGTGTTCTATTGAAAGAGCTGTAGTCACCGTTTGAGTAGTCGCATCATCGAGTATGTAGATACCAATTGTAGATTGCTATGGTTGTAGAGATGATAGCTTCATAAAAACAAGACTTCTCTTGTTTTAACAAATAAATGCACTGAAACGTACATAAATTTGTGTTAGACCAAGTTATAAAGTAAACTTGATCCCTTACAAGGTTTTAAAGTAAACCTTGCCCGAGAAAATTAATTCCCGTTGTAAGCCAAAGCTTTCATAAGAAATACTTGGCTTTAATGTGAAAACCGGGTTGCAGTCTGAAATAACTACAAGCCATTTTGAGCATGTTTTAAAACATTTGAACTTCTGCTCGAACTTTATTTACAACCCCGTGTCATTATTGAATGACATTTCTAGTATCGTAAATATTATCGATTCCAGAAGACATGCTCTTTTTATCAAAACATTTTTGAACACACAATTTTGAAAGATTTAGAAAAACCTTTTGAGAAATTCTTGAAAAATTGTGTTCATTGTTTTGAAAACCAATTACTTGAGCTTAAGATGTTGAATATCTTACAAAACGAGCTCAAGCCCGAGAAGTTGTAAACTTCCCGTTGTTAAGGATAAGTTTATCATCGGCGATAAACTTTCCTTTTAACTGAAGAACGAGTCCTAAGTTGACATTTACTTAGAAGTCGTTTTCATGAGCTTGAAAAACTTTGAATGTTTTAACGAGAAGCTCATGACCGAGAAAGGTGAATTTCTCGTTATGAGGAAAAGTTCTCTTATTTAAAAGATTCACTTTCCTTTCTGAGCTTAAAACCTGGAATGTTTTAATACAAGCTCATGACCGAGAAAATTTAATTTCCCGTTACAATGATAAGCTATCTTTAAAGATAAGCTTTCCTAAAGTTGACGTCCGAGTTACAGTCTGATATTTAACTGTAAGTCATTGTGCATGAGCTTAAAAACTTCGAATGTTTTAATATAAGCTCATGCCCGAGAAAAATTAATTTCTCGTTGTGAGGATAAGTTTATCATCGGCGATAAACTTTCCTTAATTTGAAGATCGGGTCATCATCTGACATTTAATGATGAGCCTTATACACGAGCTTAAAACCTTTGAATGGTTTTAGGATAAGCTCGTGTCCGAGAAAACTTAATTTCTCGTTTTGAGGGTAAGTTATCGTTGCGTGGATAAACTTCCCTGTCTCTGAAGTCCGGGTCATCGTCTGTCATTTAACGAGGAGCCATTATGCATGAGCTTAAAAACTTGGAATGTTTTTGATAAAAGCTCATGCCCGAGAAAAATTAATTTCTCGTTGTTAGGATAAGTTTACCATCGGCGATAAACTTTCCTTTCTTTGAAGAGCGAGTTATAGTCTGTGATGTGACTATAAGTCCTGATGCACTGTAAGCTTAACTGGAAATCCCCTGAGACACTTGTTTCTTAGATATCAGCTTCTTTAGCAACCAAACTCCGAGAGTGTCCTTAATTGAGTGGTATACAATGATTGGACCGCTTCTTTCTTTTGGAACATTCTCTTTGGTACCTGCATTCTCATTAGGATTTTGCATGCTTTGATATGGGTTAGCGATATCTATCTTAGAAGCAAGTGGGGGTTCACAATTTTCTTTTCTTGTGCTAGAGGTGACCTGAGGAGAGGATTCACTTGTCTTAGCTGGCAAACGTTTCCTTTTATAGAAAACCTTAAGTTCAGGCTTAAGTGATGTATCCTCCTTTTCAATTTCCTCCCTAGTAGTCTTAGTAGAATCAGAGACTATCCTAGTTAAAGGGCACTCGTTTCCTACAAGAGTGAAAGTTCTACCAGTGGGGCGCCACATTTTACCAATGGGTTTGATTTTAGCTATCCACTGGGTTTTAAGTCTAGCACGGGAGTTCACCTCATTAAGTAATTTCTTGACACAAGAATCATGATTGGCTTTAAAGACACATTTCCTACATGTTTTACAAGTAGCATATTTAATGTCCGAGTAAGATCTAGAATTCTTAGATGATTGATTGATGCTCCTAGGATATGATATGCTATGGTTAGCAGTGTCGGGTAATCTAGAAGGCATCTGACTAGGTTTAAAATTCCTATCTCTTACTTGTGTCTTCTGAATAGCTTCCCCTAGACCAAATTTATGGCGAACATCATTTGAACTAGTTCGAGACGTGTTCTTTAGACTATGTCTAGGGAGGCTAGATGCAATCATGTGATTAGGTCTTGCAAAAACTGTTTTAGTCACATTGGGCCTAGATAGTGGAGTGATTGGTCTAGAGAGATGAACCATATCAACTTGGGAGGCAAACCGCGATCTCGAGGCTTTTGGTCGCTCAGATATAAATGCATTCGGTTGTCTAACAGACTGAATTTGAGGCGGTTTCCCCAAGATTGATGGTTTTTCAAGCTTAGTATCCACACTAGATCCTTTAGTTTTTCTCAATTCGTTTTTCAACGCAGCTATAGCAAAGACCTTTTCTTGTACTTGAGCCTTTAAAGTCTCATTCTCTTTGAGCAATTCATCTTGGGATGCCAACTTAAATTCAAGCGACTTAATTTGTCTCACAAAATTATCTTTTTCAGCTTTAGAATCTTGAATTTTTTGATTTAATTTTCTTTCAAGAACAACGTTTGAATTTTCAAGTTTTTCAAAATACTTTTCAAATTTATCCGTTTTCTTCGAAAATTCAATTTTGGCATCCTCAAGAGCTTTAGATTGCTGAGCTAAAATTGTTTCAAGCTCTTTAATCTTGGAATCAGAATCGGTTAGAGAAGCAGTCATAAAGCATTTATCATGATGAACTATAGCATTCTGAACAATTTCTCCCCTATTTTGACTCACATCGGATGAATCTGAAGTGGTAAAACTATCACCCTTTTCCATCCCATGTTTGTCATAATTAGGTTCGGAATGCGCAACATGCGGTGGTTCATCGGCATAGACATCATATACCACATTCCTGTGTACCGTGTTAGTAGACTCTTCTTCAGATACGGGTATGGTGTCATCAATCCCTGACATGCTGCTTGTATCATGCTTTCCTCCCGAATCCTTGCTCTTGCAATCTTTAGGCTCCAAGTTTTCAACCGTATGATCATTATCCTCTTGCATCTGCATCGTAGATTCTTGCACTCCATTATCATACTCTTGCTGAAGTCGAGATCTTTCATAAATCGAACACGAGACCGAAGTCATTAATTTCAACAATGTACCACGGAACTCTTTAATTTCCGTTTGTGTGTACTGAAGAAATGATTGACATATCCCTGAATTATCAGACTTAAGAATGTTGAATTTGAAGAAGTGCGTAAGTTGTGTCACTAGAGCTTGATATGCAGATGCTGATGCAGAATGATTAAAGTCTTCTTTGTGAAGTTGCTCAGCTAGTTGGTTCAAGTTGAGGAATATGGAATCGATGAATATATAACGATCTTGACCGAAGAGTGTCAGAAATTCGCTTCCTCCTTGAAACCAAGAAATGGTCACTAGATGTGACTGGAGTAGTCGAAAGAACGTTATACCACTTTCTCTAGCTGTGTTTTGCATGAGATGCAAGTCTCCCTCTCGAGATGTCGATTTCAACGAATCCATTAAAAATCGATGATAAATGAAAGTAAGGATTACTTGTCGATCGATCAATGAAAGAAAGTAATTGTGTTTGTTGTTGTGAGTAGAAGTCGAGAAATGATGTTAAAATCCCCTAATAATTGTTCTCGATAAACCAAAAATTCCAAGACAAAATTACACACGGAATATCCATCGGAATATCCATCGTAATACTTGTCACAGTATCGGAATCCTCAAATTTAATCCGTCGGAATACCCATCGGAATATCCATCGTAATACCCATCGCAATATTACCCATCGGAATGTTTGATCGGAATGTCACACTATCTTAATGTCCAGATCGGAAAGTCCAGATCGGAATGTCACACTATCTGAATGTCCAGATCGGAATGTCCAGATCGGAATATCACTATCGAAATGTCCAGATCGGAAAGTCCAGATCGGAATGTAGCTAAAATAAAATGGGCAGAGTGACGACACAAGGATCCCTTAAACCCGTCGGAATCCCAGATCGCAATGCTCGATCGGAATGCTCAGATCGGAATAAGGTGTCGTAATACAGTGATCGCAATGTGGAACCAGCTGGTTATTGCGATCAAGTTCCTCTCAGTTGTACTTTCCAATGGTGACCTTTGCTAGAATTTCGGAAATAAGAACACAATGCCTTTTTGCACTTTTGATCCAAGAAAGAACGTGTTTTAACCAAAATCAAGATACCAAAATCTCTACAACAAGTACTAGATAACGTGTATCAAGATCAAAGCATAAAACACGAAAAAAAAAAAAAAATTTGGACGCGGGTATGGATTATCAAAACACAAAATCAAGAATACAAGAACAAAACCAATCACACCAAGGCTCTGATACCATTTGTAGGTCCTCGTAATCTTGGATTATCCTTGTGTTGGAATGATTTAAAGAGATAGAAAGATAGATGAAGATGTAGAGAGAGAAACTAGAGAGAGGTTGGAGAGAAAATGAAATGTTAGATTCAATGTGTAAAGAAAGTGAGAATGACCAACCCCTCCTAACATGCTAGGAGGGGGTTATATAGCCCACCCTACATGTGGGCTATATGGGCTATATAGGATCACGAGCCCAATATCATTGGAGTGACCGATCCTTTCTAAATACGTAAAAACGTATTTCCAACAGTAACATACAACGTGGGGTGAGCAAAGAAGATTCTTTTTGGTGTTTTTACGTTTTTCAATTTTTTATTGCTTTTGATTGTTTTTTACTTTTTTTTGGATTTTTCTTGTCAATTACGTAGACACAAATCTACAAATCTCTCCTCGAATCGATTTCTCGATTAAAGGAGCCTCAAGGAATGAAAACGATCACGTTGAGTGAACGCCTTCGATGACTTTAGAACGTTGGTGGAACACCAAAACGTTCAAGAGGGTTTAATCTTTGAAACCAAGCAAATATATATGATACGTAGATAATACTTTGGTCGGCAAACCCTCGATTAGCCCTTTTTTCTCTTAACACGCATAAGTAAGCGGGGGGAACGAGGCGGCGCTAAGCACTTAAGAGCCTTTTTCCCTTATGTCGTGAAATACAACCGCCTTATACCCACCTTATAGTTTGTGTCAATTAAAATCAAGCTTCTCGAAAGTAATTATCTATTTTGCCTTTTTCTTTTGCTTTAGATTCAAATACAATAATTGAGTGATGAAATCCCAATTAAGGTTGCGTTTTCACGCTTTTGGAGATATTGTGGATTTATTGTGATACGTATACACTACAGTAATAATATTCACAAAAACAACAAAAACCAATAATACGTATGATTAGAGTGCTAATCACACAAATATTAATAATGGATAATATAAAAAAACAAAATTGTTCAAACTTAACACAACACGCCTTCCAGAAGCGGCGCCAAAATGATAGTAGTATAAATACGTCTTTTAGGAAAAAGAGCGTATAAAGCGGTAAGCACTAAGCGTACGTTTAAGAAAACGTAAACACTTATTACCCTTTTGTGAGTTCGTTCTCTAGGAGGATTAATGTGTGTGTTAAACTTGATGATATTTTGAGATTAATATTGATGAGACAAAGGAAAAATGAAAATGATGACGGTTACGATTAAAATTAAACTACGACGAATGATAAAACGTAAAACGTAAAAACGTGACGAAATTAAAAATCTAATCTAAAAATTTATTAAAAATTAAAAAAAATCTAGAATAATATAAATAAGAATAAAAATTTGACAAAAATATTTTAAAACTTATTTTCAATTTAATATTCACTTTTAAATGCTATTTAAAGCCTTAAAATTCAATAAAATTAAAAATAAATCCAAAATATGATTTTATCTAATGCGAATCTTACTTATATTATATAAAAACTAAAAAGTATTTTTCTTGTTTTTTTAAAACTATTTTACTTTTTTTAAATGGCTAAAAACTATTAAAAGATTAAAATAATCCTAAAAATTATTTAAAAGATGAGAAAAATAATTTTCCTTTTCTAAAAATCTTAACTTAATGTATTTAAAGTAAGAAAAATGAAAAAGTTGAAAACATATTAATTTAGTCCTAATAGGACAAAAACTAATTTATTAAAAACTAATTTAACTTACAATAATTCTAAAAAATGATTAAATAAAGTGAAAAATGAAATTTCTTTTCTAAAAATCTTCAAATACCTAACTTAAAACAAGAAAGTTGGAAAATATAAAAACACAACTTTTTGGAACTAAAAGACAAAAACAGAATAATAAAAATCTATTTTTAATTCAAAATAATGCACAAATATTAAACTAATCAGAAAATTAAAATTTCTATTTCTAAAATTCCTAAAATAAATCAAAGAACAATGGAAAAATTGAAAATCTGAAAAACTATGATTTTAAGACACTAAAGACAAAATTCCAAGAATCTGATAGTGACAGGTCACTTTATTTTTGTTTTTTAATCTAGCACTGGCTAGCAAAGGTATATCAGTGGGAACAGGGGTTTCCACTGCTTGTCATAGAGACAAGAAAAGGCTCTTTTGAGCTTGTTGCTTTGAGCTTTTTGGACAATAGGGGCACCCCACAAGTCAGTGGACTTGTGGGAGTCACAAATAACAAAAAATCAGCAACTCACAATGCACCAAATGATACAGATTAATCAAACAGTTCACAGATATGAAGAAAGTTAAGAAATGGTGGTTACAGTGAGCACTTATGCAATTTTAATGCAACAAAAAACTTTCCAATTACAGATTTTGAACAAAATACCTATTAATACAACCTAATCATGACCAACAATCAGATTTCATGGATTTTCATACCAAATCAAGCTATATTTAGTTACTGATATGAAAAACAGGCCTGGTAGGTTATAAACTGATATAGTTTGCACTTTGGTGAGTTTCAAAGCTCAAGATCTAGCACCCTAGCAGTCCACAAGCAAACACAAGAACTATTACACTTACACTAACATACACCCTAACTGATGACCAAATTTCAAACTAGAAAGTACTAAAACAACCTTGTTTTTAGCATATTTAGTGTATGTTGCTGTTTGATGCAATATTTTGTAACACAAAGCTTTTTAACACTCTAATTTAATCTTAACCACTACTCAATGCATTAAGACTAACTAGATTAACAAGTTTAGACCAACTTTAACACAATCACATACCACCTTATGCATCAAAATGGCAGATCCAAACACCCTTTATAAAACTGATAAACACCCTTTATAAAACTGATAAACATGATTTGCCCAAGACAAAATATTTTTTGGACTACAAGATTCTATCAAACAATCAGTTAAGTTACATATTACTCAAACGTTGACATCAAACACTTAGATCAGGCAAATGCAACAAGAAACTCATAAACATGAATTTAACTAGTTTATTGACCCGTGAAATTCACGGGGCCTTAAAAAACAGTTGATAGTGTTTTTATAATAGATCGATATGTGGTGTTACGTAAAAAAATTACATGTTAGCCCCGTGAATAAAAAATATTAATACTAATTTATGATACATATAAATTACTGGAACACAATAAAAGATATTTAAACTTTTATTTCACTTTGGAAAAGAATAAAAGGTTTTAAGTTTCAAATTTCACATTGTTTTAAAATATAAATCTGGACTATCAAAAGTTCAATTTTTATAAGCATACATCATGCCTCTACGCGTATATGGATTGAAAGCTTGAAGCCTTAAAGGTTTTAAGTTCCCAATTTCACAATTTGATTTAAACGAATAAAGCATGAAGAGAGTTTTGACATATCCTCAAAATAAATTAACTCAATACATTAAGATCTAATAATAACCACCGATGTTTGACCAAATTTCACTACCACGTGTTCAAAGTCACAAAGATAAAGTTATTAGGAAATTTAGACTCATGAGAGAGTGAAGGGCAGCACTATATTCTATAAAGGGAAAAAGCCAATAATCATCACCACTAACATTGTAATGAGCAAGAGATAAATTATCCTTCAAAACACCGGATTTTAGACTGCTGAGTTCTGTTTGTTTGTTTGGTTGCAGGAACATGAATCGTTTGAGCAATTCTATCTTTCAAACTGCACATCGTTAGACATTTGATATATTTTCTTCTACTATAGAAGGTAGTGACAGATAGGATACCGTACCACGTCCCTTGATATAGTTATACTAACATGAACATGTCCCTGTCATTCAAGGAAATTACCAATCCAGGATTATACTCTATATATTGTCAAATTATTTATTGTTTAGAACAGTAGCAAAAATAACTAAAGAATTATACCTGATGTCAGGCTTGGTTGCATGGCAATACGCATGTCACGACTGAAACATAACGATATATAAGACACTAATGAGAAAGGTACCACCCGAAAATACAAAACTGGAACATATTAAAGTAAACCATTATATTATCACTTTATGAAATGCATATGGTTGGATTGCTCTATGATTATCTGAATTTAGATGTAAAGTTTCTTTGCATACTTATTTGGTTCTCTTTTCTACATTTCAATGAAAAAGGTGCAAAATACATGTCAATAACAACTCACACTTGCAACACAGACTATGAAATTTTGTCTGCAAGTTACCTAGTGAATTATGTTATTTATTAAGCAATCTTATTTGCCTTAATACTTAAAAAGATGTCTCCCAAATGTCGGGTACAAAGTTCATTGATCTTTTATATTTCAAAACACATACTTTTGCGCAATGCCAAACGTGAGCTTAGAAATCTTCTAAACTTTTATAAGATATTACCTCTCGTTATCGCAACCACAACTTCTTATGCTTAGTTTCAAATAACGGGATTTTCTAGGCTCAAAGAACAATAAATTCTTTAAATACTATCTTATGAGTATGATACGTAGAACATCAAAGTGGGCACATTAAAATAAGTAAGTGTCTAACTACAAAGTGGGCATGTTTAACCTTATCTGGTCAATTACCCATACCTGTACTTTTTTTTTGAAACAGCAGGAATTTTATTACTCAACAAAAATATGTACAAAGCATCTCAAGAACAAGAACCTCACAAACTACACCCTCGATACTCACAAAACACTCAACGCACACACAAAAAAAGGCCCTCGCCGAATGTCACAAGATGTGAAGCATCACCACCAAACAGAGGCCCCTTTCATGTTGTCACCCATTGACCTCACCACCCATGGTATTCTGCACTTTATGGAGTTTGCACAGATTTGGACTACTTACCCATTGTTTCCAATCAAACCCGCCCTTTATCGATCTTCTATTTATCCACTCATAGGTTTTTAATTTCACATCTTGCATCAGCTTTTCACTCGCCTCAAATTTAACTTTAAAAACTCGATTGTTTCTGTTCTTCCATACTAAGTAGCATGTAACCCAAATAACATAATTCCAAAGTAGCTTGCTTGTATTAGACATAACGGAGTTTCCACCATGAAGCACCATCTCCTTTATATTAGACGCATCAATCGAACCTAACCCCCACCACTGGAAAACTTTATCCCAAACCTTCTGAACTTCTTCGCATAGAACTAAGCAGTGATCAAGAGATTCTTGATGATTATCACACCATGGACACAAAATGGTATGAAGATCGATACCACGTTTATCAATTCCACCCTCACCGGTAGTCTACCTTTTAGAGCCCTCCAAATGAAGATGTTTACCTTCTTAGGCAGCAGCTTGTTCCATAATGTTTCCTGATTACTATTGCCCGTGTTGATAATATAATCTTCGATCATTGTTGTAAGTGTTTTAACCTTGACACCGCCATCTTCATCATATTTCCACTTCCATTTATCCCTGCAATCTTGAGACACAATTATATCCGTTAGAATATTGTTAAGCTCCACTTTGTCCCCCTCTGTTCTTCCCCTAGGTATAATAAGTTTCAACCCAAACTTGTTTTTACATACCTCCAAACCCGGTCCATTTTGACCAACTTCCAGAAACTATAGCACTTACCATTCAATCTGGAAACAACGTTCAGGAAATCAGTCAGTGCGTCGGGTTTCTTGGGCACCCAGTTTTCCTTTTGCTCGTTCTGAATAATTTATATGTGAGAATATCCTAAATTTTATTTGACTATAATAACAATAACCATGATGCACCTCATATATAGTTCACTAACCTTCTTAAAACATCAATATTTGCTTCTTGTGACATGAGTATGTGCTTCGTGTTGCTATGCAATGTTATTATCCTTCAGTACACAAAGATTTCCCTAATTGAATGATCAACAAGAAATTTAACAATTTATTGGTTGTTATGCACATGTTGACTGATGGTTTGATCCATACACATTCGTTAATCAATGTTAAAAAAAATAATATCTTCTTTAATACTCTTTGATTTACAAAACTTAAAATAACTGAACAAAATGAGTTGGTATTATGTTAAACAAAGATTTGAACACAACTATTCATACCTTATTTTTTGTAGCACAAAGTTTTTCCTTTGCTTCCTTTTTCTTTTCACATAACAATACTTGACACGTGTCTCCTCACCACCAAATTAGATATTAAACCTGAATGCCCCGAGTGAAACACACACAAAAACAAAATTCAATATGTTGTGACCTGTCCATACGCTTTCCCTCATAACAACTTGTAAACCTACAACTCAATTGAATACACATAAATCTAATTCAATATATCTCTTTTTCATAGGTTCATGATCTCTGGCCGACTCTACTTTGGTATCCCAAGTGAACTAACAACTGCAATTAACTTTACTAATAGACAATCTTAAGGGATCAAATTAGCCACACACAGATAATTTGTGGAGTCACTAATAGATAATCGATCTCTTATACAAATCTGAACACGGTCCATAACGACTATTATATATGTTGCTTGTGCTTATACTGTTGAAAGCCTGTCGAAATAACGGTTAATTACCCATTTTAACTATAAACCGAGGGGGATAAAGATTAGGTATTTGTATTCTATCCTCTTATGGTGTTGAAGTACCTACCTATGTGCAATTATAATGACAACTCTCTTAAAGTTATCTCCAGCAGGACTAACTACACCGTACATGATCCAAGAACTTTTTTTTGTTTTTTATCTCGAGTAGAACTAACTATACCCTACATGATCCAAGAATATAATGGTCATAGAAACATTTTATACAACACTATTATAGAAAAATAAGCAACCTAAAGTGTCATTATGTCTCAGTTTTTGTTTATGTATGTGCCTAGAAACCAAATATTATTTTCAAAACTCATGAAACACATTATAATATCCCAGCAAACACATAGTACACTTACCAAAACTAAAATTCTTAATAAAATGATAAAGAAATCATTAATATTACCCTTTGCGAGTCTCGTCGTGATTCCACCGGTGCCTGATGTTGAAGAATACACTATATGTAGTCTTGTGTGAATGGGCTATGCTCATATAATTCTACAAATATATACCAAACACCTGCTGAAGATGTGTGCCGGTAAAATTAGGATCCAACCCGTCAACAAATACCTGCATAAAAAAACTTCAAACATTGAGCATTTATTTCATAATGCTTAACCAGAAATCGTATTACATTTTAGCTACCATTTTCGCACAAACTTTAAAATCACTCGATCACGCAATCTACCATTTTCGCACCAAGCACTTAATACTTATCTAAATACTTCCTAATATAATTTTCTTCAAACTTATGAACCGCATCTAACTATATCAGCTTGACAGTTATTTTTAAAAGTTCAGGCACTTAGAAGATGGGAACTAAGTTTTTCCTTTGTTTCGAGAGACGGAAAGCAGGTAAGCATTATATTATTTTCAATGAGCACGTTTCGACAGGGCAATTTTATGGACAACATACAAAGAAAATAAGACGCTTTTTTATATTTAAAGCCGAACAACGTTGTTGGAGGCTGTTTGTTTCGGCATATACAACCCCCATGGCTTAAGGCTTTGGGCATATATTTAAAGGCAGACATTAGAGGCAACAAAAATCAAACGGTTAGAACGACAAAGGGAAAACAGGTACCTGTAATAGGCGAATTGTGAAGGATCATTTGCAAATTTAAATTACATTAGAACACAATAACTAATGTATATTAAAAAAACATTGGAAGAAAAATTCTTACTTTATGCTATTGCAGAAATAGTGGATCTGAGTTCAAACACACCATGAAAGACCAATGTAGAAAAAAACTTAAAAAGGGAGATTATTCTTAGAATTTTGTTTGATTAGTAAGTTGATACCATGTTTTGGTAGCTGTTCGTGGTTCTAACAGACTTATAGCTCTTTATGTGACACGAACACGTATCCATGAGCCATAATCATCAAGAAGCGTACTGACCTCCTTCACGAAACACATATACGATATACCAGATGCATTTAGACATGATCACAAACATTTGGTGTGCGTAATATTTTCATTAAGAAATATGAATATAAATACTAACATGAGAGCGAAGAAATGATGAATTATAGTTAAACTTCAAGAGTCATATTTCAAAATATGAAAATGCAATATTGTAATTGTAATCTTGGATATATAAAAATTGGATGGTTGATGAACTTGAATACTTGAATGAAGTCAAAATTACTTACTTTTTGAAATGATTCATATATATTCTTTCTTGAATATAGATCTTGAAGATTTGTATTTGGGAAAGAACGGGTTTGTTGACGAAAATTACGCAATACGATTTGACTACTCCGTAAACTTTGAATTAGGTTCTTTATGTTTGAAAAACTGCCAAACATATTAATCCGAAAATTTTGTGGCTTCTTTTGTAAGACTTGACATCTTCAACTATTGTATTAATATTATTACTAAAAATAAATTTGCATTTTAATTATTATGTAAAATTACCAACTAGGGTCTGTTTGTTTAGTCTTCTTATTAAGTTCTGTAAAAATAAAGTGACTGTAAAAATATATGTTGTCTGTTTGTAAATGAATATATGACTGTTTGTTTTGTGTGCTGAATATAGAGTCTGAATCAAAGAAATTTACTATTGTGTCCTTTTAAATTAGTTAAGTGAGGGAGTTAGAGGGTAAATATGTAAAATAAAGATAATAAGTCATGACTTAATACAGAAAGCACCATCCTGTTGGCTTTTTCCAGAAAGTCGTTAGTTTATTTTAAGCACAAAACAAACAAACTACTTATAACTTAATCCATATTCCTATTTTTTAATTAAAACTCTATAAGTCTTTATCAAACACAACCTTAGACACTCTAGAATTTAAGTATTTCTTTTCTAGAGGGGTATTCATTGTCTTTTTAAACCCTCCTTTATTATAACTAGGCGAATACCCGCGCATAGCTGCGGAAATACCTGGCGACACATAATTCCGTTTGCACACTGTTTCCTCACCCCAAAATAGATTAAACTGAAATCAACATAACCCTCGTGTTTATTTGGTTCTTCATGGTCCAAAATCTGAAGGCACTCGAAGATATTCACAACATTTTCCTTCCACAAATTCCAATAAAAGATCAAAGTTGTGACACAAACCCAATTCTGAAACATGAAACATCTGGTCTTCACATTGCTCACTTATATCAGTCGGTAACTCATCCCCTCACTCATACTTTGAGGGACTTAGATGAAAATGAACATCCATGATTTTCCTACTTGACAAAACTTTTCCCCTTAAACTCTTGTTTTCTTGGAAAATATCCAAATCATTCTTCAGTTCAGTCAAACTACTTCGTTGATCAGACAGCACGTTAAGCTCATTACAAACAAAATTATAGAAAATGTCTGAATCCAGTTTTGCAAGCGACTTCACTTTATTACAAAGTACTTCCTTTTCAACAAATTGCTTCAATGGCCAACCCGGGTTTCCATTTTCCCATAACCAGCTAACAAACACATACCAAAGTAACAAAACCGCCGCATTCTTAAAATGTCCAGCCTTTTCCAAAAGATCAACCTCCGTTAGAATATCACCCCATGACCTTTCCTGCTCAGCAGCTTCTAGAAAATGTCCAAATTCTTCCTCTAGCAACAAAAGATCATCAAGGCAGCCTCATGACTTCAGAAATACACGCTTAGATTCCAAAGAACAAAATGCTTTGACAAATTTCATCATGGTTCTAGAATCCTTATGCTCATGGTAATAAAGTGCACACTTCTCTAAGAATTCTTCAATTTGTCGTATTTCTTTACATAGGATATTAACATGTTCTTTCTAGTATTTTATATACTCCAACCGTTTATCAAAAAGTTTCCCTTTTGTGCAAACTGATAAACAGTTGGAAAACTGATTTCCTTTGGCGTAAGCCTCTGCTGCTTCACTATAACATCCTGATAGAGTGAAACATTCAGCTGCTTCATCAATCTTTCCACATGTGTGTACAGCTTTCCTACACAAACACAAGAGTTCAATTTATGAGTGGCAAGATGAACGAATCCGATGCTGATCTAAAACAGTATTATCTAAAAAAATTAATAAACTGGATATCATAGTCTTTTATGTGTGTATAAACTAAACTATTTCATGCGAAATCCAAAACTTCCAGATACTGTATATTTGTTCCATTTCTTGAATATTATCCCATCTTTTATTTGACCCACTTGCCAGAGTTAAGATAAAGTACAACGCAACTATAAGTATATAGGCTAAACTTGTGACTTTTCAAAATATACAAGTTTCAGAAGTTGGTTTAACAAGTGCAAGCAATAAATTATCGAATGAGGATTTATGTGTAAAAAAGAAGTTACCAGCTCTTTCATAAGCCCCCAAATCACAATAACATGATGCGGCAGACTCGAGCTTCCCAATAGACTCAAATATTCTGGCTGCTTCAGTAACATAACTAAAAAAAGCTTCATGATTTGTTCCCCTCATTTGATAAGCAGATTATCTGAGACCAGAAGCTTTGGCCACGTTTTCCCACATTGTGTCGCCAACTTTCTCAAAGAATAATGTTGGCATCACGAAATTGTTCTCGTAAAAAAAACTGAAAACCATATAATGGCTAGTCAAATAAGGTAATAAGAATACATAGCATAAGAAAAATACGGCAGCAGTAAGAATACTAACCTTTTTACCACGGTCCAACCAATCCTGAGGGCTGCTAGCAACCTGCATAGCCTGAGCCAGTAATTTCCTCAAATATCTACGACAAAAAAATATTAGTATATGATAAAGAAAACAAATGGGCCTATCCTAAAAGTAGCAATGATATGTTAGTTTATCAATACCTGCATTCTTTCTGGAATATCTGTCTTTCTAATATTGTCATCTTCCTTGGTCAAGTACTTCTCTGAGTTGATTATTGGTTCAAACTCATCTTCAACCTTCAGTTTCTTTGATCCCATGGTTTCGAAAAATTTGCGGGTTCTGGTACATGTCTCGGTTTTTTCTCGTTACCTTTACCCCTGTGTATTACATGCAAAGCATTAATTGTAGGACAACGAAGAAAACACATGCATACATTTATTAGGAAGGAAAACAAGTACCCTGATTGAACATTAAACACATCTTTTACTTCGTCATCGACAATGAAGTCAGCCATTTCATCTTCTTCGTCACTGGTGAGATAATACGTACCTACAAATTGCGGGCCATTTTGAATTAAAACAAACTGTCCGTTTCATTGCATACAAATGATAAGCATTGGAATTCGAAATCTACCATCATCAGCCCCAAATAAAACGTTCATGGTCACTGACGGTCCTGCGCCAAAATCAGTCCTAGCTTTCTTCAACCGCTTACAATTTTCATTTGTGGGGCGACGAAATCCAGAGTTGTTTTCTTCCTTGAGCTCAAAATCATCTTCATCGAGAACCATGTTTTTTGTTGATCTTTTAAAATGGCAAAGCAAAAGTTAGAAAGACAAAAAGTATATGTAGTAACATACAAACAAAATGTACCTCATATTCCTTCTCTTCTTTTGCTTCCCATCATCGATGTCTGGCCCGTCCTCTTCATCGTCATCAAGATCGTTCACTATGAAACCATCGTTCTCAAACTCATCTGGTCAAAACAAAGTATATAACAAATTAAAACCTTAAAATTAATTCCAATGGAATAAAGAGAAAGGGCAGTAAAACATGTATTGCATAAAACATAACATGGGATATGAGGCACCGTGAGATGTTATGTGCGTAGTATTATAAAAGGTGTCATCGTAATTCGTAAATCATAAACAAATGAGCAACAAATTTTATCATGACCATCAGGCATCAGCTATACCCGAAAAGGTTTTGGTTAACATGGTACGATTTGGTGTTGACAATTGCTAACGGAATCAGCTTATCAGTTTAGTTGCTTTTTTAAGGGAAAATAATTGGTTTTGAATTTTTGATAAAACATTAGGCTTAAGCTTATTTGCTATTTTAAGAATGAAAAAGTAATCCCAAACAACTCATAACAAACTCTTACTTTAGACATTAGAGATCATTCACTTAAATATGAACTTTGGCATATGCTATCAGGTAGATTGGATGTACTGTGTAGCATTTGCTGTTGTTGCTGTCGGCCTCGTTGTTTATTCAGCGTATGCTTTTTTATTTCACTCACCTTAGCTACACATCTTTTGTGCTATATAACGGATTAGAACAGGTCGGTTGATAAAAAGACTTGCAAGATTTATTGTTTTGAATACCTTTGGTTGACTTTCTTCTATTTGACTTGTTCTAATTGTAGCTAGCTTTTATAAAAACTCGTACACATTTACCCGGATTAATATCGGTTATCCATAAATAGGTCAAATCTGGTAGTCTAAGAAACATAAGTGTAACAATCATTTTACACGAAAATTAACTAAACAGAAAATTATAAGCAGAAAAGTACATTTTGCATTGAGATCCCATTATGGCAGGACCTATGAATCAAATGCAATGATCTATCTGATTTTTTTAAGGCTATTTTAGGTTTAAAAACAACGACAATTCTGATATGTTTGTCTAATCATAATAACCAGAAACATACGGTCATCCTAATCATATCTACTTATAATGAGTTGGTATTATGTTAAACAAAGATTTGAACACAACTATTCATACTTTATTTTTTGTAGCACAAAGTTTTTCCTTTGCTTCCTTTTTCTTTTCACATAACAATACTTGACACGTGTCTCCTAACCACCAAATTGGATATTAAACCTGAATGCCCCGAGTGAAACACACACAAAAACAAAATTTAATATGTTGTGACCTGTCCATACGCTTTCCCTCATAACAACTTGTAAACCTACAACTCAATTGAATACACATAAATCTAATTCAATATATCTCTTTTTCATAGGTTCATGATCTCTGGCCGACTCTACTTTGGTATCCCAAGTGAACTAACAATTGCAATTAACTTTACTAATAGACAATCTTAAGGGATCAAATTAGCCACACACAGATAATTTGTGGAGTCACTAATAGATAATCGATCTCTTATACAAATCTGAACACGGTCCATAACGACTATTATATCTGTTGCTTGTGCTTATACTGTTGAAAGCCTGTCGAAAAACGGTTAATTACCCATTTTAACTATAAACCGAGGGGGATAAAGATTAGGTATTTGTATTCTATCCTCTTATGGTGTTGAAGTACCTACCTATGTGCAATTATAATGACAACTCTCTTAAAGTTATCTCCAGCAGGACTAACTACACCGTACATGATCCAAGAACTTTTTTTTGTTTTTTATCTCGAGTAGAACTAACTATACCCTACATGATCCAAGAATATAATGGTCATAGAAACATTTTATACAACACCATTATAGAAAAATAAGCAACCTAAAGTGTCATTATGTCTCAGTTTTTGTTTATGTATGTGCCTAGAAACCAAATATTATTTTCAAAACTCATGAAACACATTATAATATCCCAGCAAACACATAGTACACTTACCAAAACTAAAATTCTTAATAAAATGATAAAGAAATCATTAATATTACCCTTTGCGAGTCTCGTCGTGATTCCACCGGTGCCTGATGTTGAAGAATACACTATATGTAGTCTTGTGTGAATGGGCTATGCTCATATAATTCTACAAATATATACCAAACACCTGCTGAAGATGTGTGCCGGTAAAATTAGGATCCAACCCGTCAACAAATACCTGCATAAAAAAACTTCAAACATTGAGCATTTATTTCATAATGCTTAACCAGAAATCGTATTACATTTTAGCTACCATTTTCGCACAAACTTTAAAATCACTCGATCACGCAATCTACCATTTTCGCACCAAGCACTTAATACTTATCTAAATACTTCCTAATATAATTTTCTTCAAACTTATGAACCGCATCTAACTATATCAGCTTGACAGTTATTTTTAAAAGTTCAGGCACTTAGAAGATGGGAACTAAGTTTTTCCTTTGTTTCGAGAGACGGAAAGCAGGTAAGCATTATATTATTTTCAATGAGCACGTTTTGACAGGGCAATTTTATGGACAACATACAAAGAAAATAAGACTCTTTTTTATATTTAAAGCCGAACAACGTTGTTGGAGGCTGTTTGTTTTGGCATATACAACCCCCATGGCTTAAGGCTTTGGGCATATATTTAAAGGCAGACATTAGAGGCAACAAAAATCAAACGGTTAGAACGACAAAGGGAAAACAGGTACCTGTAATAGGCGAATTGTGAAGGATCATTTGCAAATTTAAATTACATTAGAACACAATAACTAATGTATATTAAAAAAACATTGGAAGCAAAATTCTTACTTTATGCTATTGCAGAAATAGTGGATCTGAGTTCAAACACACCATGAAAGACCAATGTAGAAAAAAACTTAAAAAGGGAGATTATTCTTAGAATTTTGTTTGATTAGTAAGTTGATACCATGTTTTGGTAGCTGTTCGTGGTTCTAACAGACTTATAGCTCTTTATGTGACACGAACACGTATCCATGAGCCATAATCATCAAGAAGCGTACTGACCTCCTGCACGAAACACATATACGATATACCAGATGCATTTAGACATGATCACAAACATTTGGTGTGCGTAATATTTTCATTAAGAAATATGAATATAAATACTAACATGAGAGCGAAGAAATGATGAATTATAGTTAAACTTCAAGAGTCATATTTCAAAATATGAAAATGCAATATTGTAATTGTAATCTTGGATATATAAAAATTGGATGGTTGATGAACTTGAATACTTGAATGAAGTCAAAATTACTTACTTTTTGAAATGATTCATATATATTCTTTCTTGAATATAGATCATGAAGATTTGTATGTGAAGATTTGGGAAAGAACGGGTTTGTTGACGAAAATTACGCAATATGATTTGACTACTCCGTAAACTTTGAATTAGGTTCTTTATGTTTGAAAAACTGCCAAACATATTAATCCGAAAATTTTGTGGCTTCTTTTGTAAGACTTGACATCTTCAACTATTGTATTTTACTTATTTATTGTTCGCGTAACATTGAGAAAAAAATGTGACCTGGCATAAGTCTATAACCGTCAGATCATGTTAATATTAAATCTAAACCCTTTAAAATAAATCTGAAACATATCTTTAACTGACTACCTTATTTTTCGTGATGGTATTGGGCAATTTAAGCACGTTTCTTTGTTACAACATATATTGGATAAGTTTGAAAAAAAGATACATAATTGATTACTCGGTCAAGAGTATTATGTGTGAAGTTTGTTTTTATATTTGTTATCTAAATACCCATTTACCCGTAATTACTGCATATTTTGAATTACAGTCCAATTAAATAGATGGGAAATCTACAAGATAATTTTCTAGCCATTTTATCTCTCTTTCATACAATATCAAACTTGATCTCTCTTTTATGCAGTGACAAATTCATACAGGTAAATTTGGAAATACTTTCACCTATGCATACTACTACCTATTTTAAGTATCTCCATCTCATTTATTATAACGAGTGGGACAGGGCATGCGCATTGTGCATTCTGCACAGGGTTTTAATGCTATAGTTAGTCGGCGTAGCAAAATTGGCGCTCTTTGCATGTTTATATATAACATATGGGTCACCTAAGTTTGTATTTCCTATAAGAATATCTAGAGCATTTGATGCAATGGAAAAAAATTTGTAAGACGTAAAGAAATATAACCTATATAGTGGAGTCCAGGGCATAAGTGCTTACATCTTGAAGTATTTACTGTATTCTGACGGGATTTGGGTTGTTGAATAACTGAATGAGTATTTGCAGCCAAATTAAGGAAATTGTTAAGGATAACTCAAAATTGAGGTTACCACAGCTCAATGTAAGCCATCATTGGTATCCAAAGGGGTTACCGCAGCTGAATGTAGCCATCATTGGCATCCAAAGGTACGTGTTGATGGTTAAATAAATCCTCTTTCAACGTGGTACCAACATATAGATGTGACGAGTGATGATGCATACTATCTTGGCATGCCTATTTTTCGAAGATGTGATTGTCAGTGTCTATAATAGAAGTGTCAAGTGTGTACTTTGTCTTCTAGAACCACTCATTAAGTGTTGTTTAGAATCATTTTCATATGATAACTTTCATTTAACAAATGTTTATTTAATATTCATAGTTAGTACATATGTTAGGCAAACTAATACTATTTTAAGCGAGTGGTATGTGTGGCAATTTGTAAATAGCAAATGTATACTTGCAAACTATAATTCTAAGGCAAGTTTATCAGGGAAAAAGTGGACCCATTTACCCCGACGATATTCTTGATGGCTTATGTTTCAGATGTTGGAAACGACTTATGGTATGGAAGTTGAAGACGGCGGTGTATGCTTTTGGATGGAAATGTTCTAGGCTCCAGCGGAATCAAAGACTCATTTAAAAAAGAGAAAGATTGTGAAGTCAACTTGAAGGGTTTAATGTGGGCTCATAAAAGAAGACAATAGGCCAATTGATTGTTGGACAGACAAAAGTACGTTGTATGTTGCGAGTATATTTATAATACAAGTACCTTCGAGAATAAAGGGATATTATGATTAGGTTTAATGATCTTAGGTCCTCTTATGGACTCCGATCCAGATTATTGTAATGAACATAGGGACATCTCACAAAAATATAAGTCATTCGATTCTTTGTTTTGTGTTTTTATCTTAGAACACGTTGCTGAATGATGAATACAGATTATATGGTAGTTAATGATCTTAGGTCCTCTCATGTGATTTTATCTTGGAACACATTGTTTACTTCTAATATGCATTGTAAATAACACGTTGATGAATGCAGAAAATTATCCGAAATGACAATATGCAAGTCAAGGTTGAGCGAATGTTTAAATCAAAAATATACCCTTCGAATTTCAGTTGTGATGGTCATAAAGCGATTGTGTTAAGTTGGTCATTTTGTTTGAATGATCGTGTTTTTGATCTTATTTTCAGTTTTGAGTTAATTTATATATTTTTATACGTGTTTCAATAAGTTGTAAGTTTATAAACAAATGCCTACCCGGGCAACGCACGGGTATTGTTCTTGTTAATATTATTACTAAAAATAAATTTGCATTTTAATTATTATGTAAAATTACCAACTTAGGGTCTGTTTGTTTAGTCTTCTTATTAAGTTGTGTAAAATTAAAGTGACTGTAAAAATATATGTTGTCTGTTTGTAAATGGATATATGACTGTTTGTTTTGTGTGCTGAATATAGAGTCTGAATCAGAGAAATTTACTATTGTGTCCTTTTAAATTAGTTAAGTGAGGGAGTTATAGGGTAAATATGTAAAATAAAGATAATAAGTCATGACTTAATACAGAAAGCACCATCCTGCTGGCTTTTTCCATAAAGTCGTTAGTTTATTTTAAGCACAAAACAAACAAACTACTTATAACTTAATCCATATTCCTATTTTTTAATTAAAAGTCTATAAGTCTTTATCAAACACAACCTTAGACACTCTAGAATTTCAGTATTTCTTTTCTAGAGGGGTATTCATTGTCTTTTTAAACCCTCCTTTATTATAACTAGGCGAATACCCGCGCATAGCTGCGGAAATGCCTGGCGACACATAATTCCGTTTGCACACTGTTTCCTCACCCCAAAATAGATTAAACTGAAATCAACATAACCCTCGTGTTTATTTGGTTCTTCATGGTCCAAAATCTGAAGGCACTCGAAGATATTCACAACATTTTCCTTCCACAAATTCCAATAAAAGATCAAAGTTGTGACACAAACCAAATTGCGAAACATGAAACATCTGGTCTTCACATTGCTCACTTATATCAGTCGGTAACTCATCCCCCCACTCATACTTTGAGGGACTTAGATGAAAATGAACATCCATGATTTTCCTACTTGACAAAACTTTTCCCCTTAAACTCTTGTTTTCTTGGAAAATATCCAAATCATTCTTCAGTTCAGTCAAACTACTTCGTTGATCAGACAACACGTTAAGCTCATTACAAACAAAATTATAGAAAATGTCTGAATCCAGTTTTGCAAGCGACTTCACTTTATTACAAAGTACTTCCTTTTCAACAAATTGCTTCAATGGCCAACCCGGGTTTCCATTTTCCCATAACAAGCTAACAAACACATACCAAAGTAACAAAACCGCTGCATTCTTAAAATGTCCAGCCTTTTCCAAAAGATCAACCTCCGTTAGAATATCACCCCATGACCTTTCCTGCTCAGCATCTTCTAGAAAATGTCCGAATTCTTCCTCTAGCAACAAAAGATCATCAAGGCAGCCTCATGACTTCAGAAATACACGCTTAGATTCCAAAGAACAAAATGCTTTGACAAATTTCATCATGGTTCTAGAATCCTTATGCTCATGGTAATAAAGTGCACACTTCTCTAAGAATTCTTCAATTTGTCGTATTTCTTTACATCGGATATTAACATGTTCTTTCTAGTATTTTATATACTCCAATCGTTTATCAAAAAGTTTCCCTTTTGTGCAAACTGATAAACAGTTGGAAAACTGATTTCCTTTGGCGTAAGCCTCTGCTGCTTCACTATAACATCCTGATAGAGTGAAACATTCAGCTGCTTCATCAATCTTTCCACATGTGTGTACAGCTTTCCTACACAAACACAAGAGTTCAATTTATGAGTGGCAAGATGAACGAATCCGATGCTGATCTAAAACAGTATTATCTAAAAAAATTAATAAACCGGATATCATAGTCTTTTATGTGTGTATAAACTAAACTATTTCATGCGAAATCCAAAACTTCCAGATACTGTATATTTGTTCCATTTCTTGAATATTATCCCATCTTTTATTTGACCCACTTGCCAGAGTTAAGATAAAGTACAACGCAACTATAAGTATATAGGCTAAACTTGTGACTTTTCAAAATATACAAGTTTCAGAAGTTGGTTTAACAAGTGCAAGCAATAAATTATCGAATGAGGATTTATGTGTAAAAAAGAAGTTACCAGCTCTTTCATAAGCCCCCAAATCACAATAACATGATGCGGCAGACTCGAGCTTCCCAACAGACTCAAATATTCTGGCTGCTTCAGTAACATAACTAAAAAAAGCTTCATGATTTGTTCCCCTCATTTGATAAGCAGATTATCTGAGACCAGAAGCTTTGGCCAGGTTTTCCCACATTGTGTCGCCAACTTTCTCAAAGAATAATGTTGGCATCACAAAATTGTTCTCGTAAAAAAAACTGAAAACCATATAATGGCTAGTCAAATAAGGTAATAAGAATACATAGCATAAGAAAAATACGGCAGCAGTAAGAATACTAACCTTTTTACCACGGTCCAACCAATCCTGAGGGCTGCTAGCAACCTGCATAGCCTGAGCCAGTAATTTCCTCAAATATCTACGACAAAAAAATATTAGTATATGATAAAGAAAACAAATGGGCCTATCCCAAAAGTAGCAATGATATGTTAGTTTATCAATACCTGCATTCTTTCTGGAATATCTGTCTTTCTAATATTGTCATCTTCCTTGGTCAAGTACTTCTCTGAGTTGATGATTGGTTCAAACTCATCTTCAACCTTCAGTTTCTTTGATCCCATGGTTTCGAAAAATTTGAGGGTTCTGGTACATGTCTCGGTTTTTTCTCGTTACCTTTACCCCTGTGTATTACATGCAAAGCATAAATTGTAGGAAAACGAAGAAAACACATGCATACATTTATTAGGAAGGAAAACAAGTACCCTGATTGAACATTAAACACATCTTTTACTTCGTCATCGACAATGAAGTCAGCCATTTCATCTTCTTCGTCACTGGTGAGATAATACGTACCTACAAATTGCGGGCCATTTTGAATTAAAACAAACTGTCCATTTCATTGCATACAAATGATAAGCATTGGAATTCGAAATCTACCGTCATCAGCCCCAAATAAAACGTTCATGGTCACTGACGGTCCTGCGCCAAAATCAGTCCTAGCTTTCTTCAACCGCTTATAATTTTCATTTGTGGGGCGACGAAATCCAGGGTTGTTTTCTTCGTTGAGCTCAAAATCATCTTCATCGAGAACCATGTTTTTTGTTGATCTTAAAATGGCAAAGCAAAAGTTAGAAATACAAAAAGTATATGTAGTAACATACAAACAAAATGTACCTCATATTCCTTCTCTTCTTTTGCTTCCCATCATCGATGTCTGGCCCGTCCTCTTCATCGTCATCAAGATCGTTCACTATGAAACCATCGTTCTCAAACTCATCTGGTCAAAACAAAGTATACAACAAATTAAAACCTTAAAATGAATTCCAATGGAATAAAGAGAAAGGGCAGTAAAACATGTATTGCATAAAACATAACATGGGATAAGAGGCACCGTGAGATGTTATGTGCGTAGTATTATAAAAGGTGTCATCGTAATTCGTAAATTGATTGTAGGTAATTTAGTCAACTTGCTTTAGGAAAAACAAGCAACTAAAAGTAGCGGTAAGTATTAACGAGTGATTTAGGAAAACCACAAGTAATGACCCTTAATCAAATAAAAAGAGATGAAAAAGTTCGTTTCCCAAGGAGGTATATGTGTGTGAATTAACTTGTAGTTATTTGAGATTAATATTGAGAAGAATGGGGATGAGAAGATGAAAGACGGTTACGTTAAAATTAAACTACGACGTAAAAGACGTAAAGTCGTGAAAAACTACTCAAATAAAAAAAATATTAATACTAAGACCAAAAACAAAATCAATGATTAAAAAGACTAAAAACAAGTCTAAAATAATATAAATAAAGATAAAAATCCAACAAAGATATTTTAAAACCTTCTATTAATTAAATATTTAATTTTAGATGCTAATTAAAGCCCTAAAATTAAATATAACTAATTCAAATGTCTAAAATATGATTTTATTGAATAATTACTTAACTTATATTATTAGAAGACTAAAAAGTAATTTTCTAAAAATTAAAACCTATTAAAACTATTTTTAAAACTCTAAAAATGGTTTAAAATGATTAAAATTTAATTAAACTTACAATAATTATAAAAATAAATCTAAAAGCTATAAAAATATTCTAAAAATGGAAATAGTCCTAATTAATGATAAGGAACCTAGGAAAAATGGAAAATAAAGAAAAATAAAATTTTGATTTTTAACTAATAAAATAATATTAAAATATTACTAAAAATAAAAATTTAATAAAATTAATTCTAAAAAATTTATAAAAATCCTAAATAATATAACTAAGAGAAAAACACTAATTAAAGTCTCTAAAACCTTTTTTTAATAATTTTATAAAAATGTTTAAAGTTTATAAAAAAAACTTAAAATATTATAAAATTAAAAATTAAAGTTTTTAAAACCAAAACTAGATGTAAACCTCAAAATAATATTTAAAAAGCTAAAAACTATTTTTCCTAAAAATAAAAACTATTTTTGCTATTTTTTATTGAATTAATAAAAACCGGGTATTAATTAAATCCTAGAAAATAATTAAATAAACGGAAAAATATAAAACTTAGCTAGAAAAGTCACAAATCTGAATAAGGTCCTAGGAAAAATTGAAATAAGCAAAAACACAAAGTTAATAAGCTGAAAAGAGGAAAACAAGCCACGGCTTATTTATAAGCTACAAAAGAAAAACAGGTTAAAAGGATAACCTTTGCAACCTTGGTCAGTAAAAGACCCAAGGGCGCAATGGTTAAGTATGATGTGTGTGAGTGTGATGACCAGGGTTCGAGGCTGAGCAACCCCTTTTTGCACGTTTTATTTTCTTTTTTGTTTTTTTCTTTTCCCAACAAATCAGTGACCTTAATAAGCTATGAATCCAACTCCAATTTCTTTTTAAACACAAGATCAAACAAATTGAAGATCAAAATTGTGAGCAGGTCTTTCAAGTTTCTGATGAGCAAGTGTGAGTGCACACTTGAGCACTCTTGGAACCAAGAGGGGCTTGGTTTGAGCTTATTTGGAGATGATTATTGGACAGTTGGGGGCACTCTTGTGCTCTTTTGAGCACAAGAAGTCAAAACAAGCAATAATCAAACACTTAGCACCACAGAATAAGCACACCAAATGCACACTAAGCCAAAACAAGTTGCTGTAACAAATGAGCAGGTCTGGTGGGCTTATGAACAAATTACTTGCATTCTAGTGATCTTTAATGCTTCAAATTTGGCATACAAACTCCCCAAATGATACTCAAACAGATTCAACTTCTAAGATACACTACCACTTAGCAAAATACAAAATCCAAGCAACAAAAATCATCAAAACAGGAAGGTTAAGGATTATGCAGATTTTCAAGTTCTCTTTCCCTTTTTTAACACACAAATTAGCCAAAACTTTGTCCCAAATTATCTTAACACTAACTAACAACCTATCCTAATCTATTATCAACCTTCTAACACCTTTGAAAATCAATCAACAAGGATTTTACCCTGCTAAAATGCTAATCCAAACACCCTGTTAAAATCTGAAAACCAACTTTTTCACATCAAAACCTTACAAAACTCTTTCAAACTGATTCCTATGGCATCTAACATGCATATAAGTCCAAAAGAACACAAATCCAGTAACCTTAAACACAATTAAAGCAGGAAATCAAACAAGAGCATACAACTTCTATTTTTCTGAAAATTTCCAAAGGTAAAAGGATTTTACCTTAGGTCCTTACATCCAAGGACCTAGTGGTTGCATAACCACCTCCTTATGCACCCGGGTGCATGCAGATCCTTGGATCAAACAATCAACACCTGCTTAAAAAAATCAAAGAAAACAAAAACAAAAACAAGTAATAATATATATTTCTGATTTTTTCCTTCTTTCTTAAATCCTATCCAAAACCTTTTAAGACCTCTTAAAACGTTTTCAATACCCTATATCACTAACAAATGAAACCTCTTCCCATCCAAAACCTTAGAACAAATTTCTTCCAAAAATCTCAATTTTCAGAAACTTTTTAAATAACTTTGAAAAACAAAGTTACTTAATCAAATAAACAATGGAACTCAGAATCAAGCTTTCACACTTCACACAACTTTTAAAAACAATAAAAAGGCATTACACTTGAATAAATCAAAAACCAAACTTTTATTTCTTTAAAAAGTAATTACAAGGAGAAAAGCTTGAAACTGGAACAAGGGGTCATCACAGGTTGATGCCTCCTTTTATACTACTCATAGAACTATCTAGAATGCAAATAACAAAACCCTAATCAGTAGAAATTCCCAAATATGCCCTTAGACAATTTTGAGGTATGAGTTGTCCAAATTTGATCTAAGCCGTTCCTTTTGGCGTTGTGAGTAAGCAATAAACCTTGGTGGTTGATTTGGGACACGTCACATGCCTTGGGGACTAAGGTGTTCTCTGATTGGTGGAGTGGGGAATTGGGGGTAGGGTCCACAATGAGTGGGTTGAGGGTTTTAGGTGTGGGAAAGGTTTTCACATGTGTGAATCAAACGTGGGCAAGGTGAATTAGATTTTACCCAGGTTTAAGTGAAGGTAAATTCTAGGTGGGTAAAAAGATGCACAGTACTTGTTTAGATCCGATTTTGGGGGAAATAAACATGTTAGGCGCGTTTTTGGTTTTTGAATGTTTCACTTGGCACTTTCAGTCCTTGTGTTTCCTTTCTTTTGTCTTTTCACTTTTAAAACCCATCAGCGCCCTTATAAGCTTGTATCAACTTTCACACTTTGTCATTTTTGGCACAAATTTTGACAAAAAGGTTTCAAAGGTAGTTTTTGACATTTTTGAATATTTCAAGGGCTGTTCTTGGACAATGTTGATCTTCAAAGGTCTTCAATGTGTCTTTAACTTCATGAGGGACCATAGTTGACAAATTTGATTTGTTGAGGGACCAATCTTGTCATTTCTTCAAAGTTGAAGGACCTTTTTGTAATTTTGACAAACTTAAGGGACCAAACTTGTAATTATCAATATACAAGGGTTTTAAGTGTCATTTCTTCATAGAATGAGGATCAATCTTGTTTGTCTTCAAGTCTTCAAGGGTATTTGATGAAAATTCCATGATTAGGGCCCGGTTCTTTGTACGGCTTCGTTTCTCGTGTCCGTTTTTCCTTGTATCTTGTGATCTTTTGTCTTTTTCACGATATCCATACCTAAAATACACAAGAACACAAAAGCAAGCATATATATGGTATTTTATGACATTTTAATGCATTTAAAGCCCGAAAAGAACGATGAGATCATGTATAAATGCCATCTCATCATAAATCATAAACAAATGAGCAACAAATTTTATCATGACCATCAGGCATCAGCTATACCCGAAAAGGTTTTGGTTAACATGGTACGATTTGGTGTTGACAATTGCTAACGGAATCAGCTTATCAGTTTAGTTGCTTTTTTAAGGGAAAATAATTGGTTTTGAATTTTTGATAAAACATTAGGCTTAAGCTTATTTTCTATTTTAAGAATGAAAAAGTAATCCCAAACAAATCATAACAAACTCTTACTTTAGACATTAGAGATCATTCACTTAAATATGAACTTTGGCATATGCTATCAGGTAGATTGGATGTACTGTGTAGCATTTGCTGTTGTTGCTGTCGGCCTCGTTGTTTATTCAGCATATGCTTTTTTATTTCATTCACCTTAGCTACACATCTTTCGTGCTATATAACGGATAAGAACAGGTCGGTTGATAAAAAAGACTTGCAAGATTTATTGTTTTGAATACCTTTGGTTGACTTTCTTCTATTTGACTTGTTCTAATTGTAGCTAGCTTTTATAAAAACTCGTACACATTTACCCAGATTAACATCGGTTATCCATAAATATGTCAAATCTGGTAGTCTAAGAAACATAAGTGTAACAATCATTTTACACGAAAATTAACTAAACAGAAAACTATAAGCAGAAAAGTACATTTTGCATTGAGATCCCATTATGGCAGGACCTATGAATCAAATGCAATGATCTATCTGATTTTTTTAAGGCTATTTTAGGTTTAAAAACAACGACAATTCTGATATGTTTGTCTAATCATAATAACCAGAAACATACGGTCATCCTAATCATATCTACTTATAATGACCAAATCATTAAACACCCATTCATTCAAAACATTTAAAATATATGATGACGCTTACTAATTGGAGGTCGAATTCTGATATATTACACTTGTTCTCCATCTTCATCACCAAAAGCACAATCTTTAACTGACCACTTTACCTATTTATCAGGAAACCAAAACCTTAAACATAAGTAATTAATCAAGATAATAGTAATAATACAATATCATTCATCTCTAAAAAAATAGTTTGATTAGTACCTTAATTAGAATTATCGGACCACCCATATCAGCATATCAGCAAAAATCACCCAAATTAGCAAAAATCACCTAAACCCTTACCAATCAATATCATCAAACGAAACTACCTTGAAACCACCTAAACCACCAAGAGATGGGGCGGATTCGGCAGATCCGATGGTGATAAAATCATGACGGCAGCGGTGATTTTTGTGTGTATTAGGGTCGAGGGGAATAAGGTTTCTGTTAAGAATATATTAATACGTGATTTTTTATGTTTGAGAAGTTTAGTTGTTCATATTTATTAATTTGTGACATACAGCTATTTTCCACTGTATGTGGTTTCTTTTTGTGGAAATGATTAAAATGTAATTAAGGCAGTGTTGAGAAAACTTACTAACTGTAGGAATGAAGAGTTTTTTGAAAAAAAAGATACAACCTTTATAAGTAGTAGAGATATATAGATAGAAAATAGAGATAGAAAAAGGAAGATTAGCAAACCTCAGGGATGTACTATCTACACCCTCGAATTTTGAGCTTATGTTCTAGCTTAAACAAGAACAAGCTTCCACTAACACAATCTGCTAAGAAGTAACAAACACAATAGTAGCAGATATAAAAAGAAAAGAAAAAGGTGAGCACTGATTTTCTTCAAGCTTTTCTTGAAAACTAGGATCAAAATGTTTTAGCTTTTCCCACAAGGTCAATCACCTAGGTTTGACCCTCACAACTCCTTGATATCTTCAAGATATCAGGGAGCTATGATCAAGATCAAATCTAAGCAACCAAACTGTCAAGGAATTCACTTCAGCATTTTGAACCTTATAAATACTTGCTAAAAGAACTAGAACTTGGAGAATTGATGTGAGGTCTTGATGAAAGCTTGATATTGTTTATCAAGGTACCAAAAACACCACTCAATTCAACATCTTGATGAAAAATTTATAAAACAGAAAAGTACCACTTCCACTTTTTGAAAAATCTTAAAGCAAATGAAAACTTAAAAACTCTTGACAAATCAACAAAAATAAAGAGAACTTTAAACAATATAAGTAAATGGGAACTTGCTTCTCATCATCAAACTCAATACCACTTTTTCATTCATCAAAGCTGGATTTACAAGGCTTGTGAAAAAAGAAGAAAAACAAGAACAGGCGAAATGTAAAACCCTAGACCTTTTATATAGAGGGTGTACATTGTTCTATCTAGCTAAAAAAAATCAGACCCTAGTTGTTATAATTCCAGAATTGCCCTTGAGAAGATTCGCATATGCTGTTTTTGAATATGAATCAAAACTCAAACATGTGATGGTGATTTGGACTAGTTATGAGATGCCAGTTGTGATGTTGATCCCAACCGTCTAAAAAGACTTTAGGAACACGACAATGCCTTGGAGACGTAGATGGGCTGCCTCATTTTTGTCTTCTTCTTGGTGGGGCAGGGAAACATTAGGGATGACAGCTAGCCATGTGGGGGACCAATTTTGAGAATGGGGTTTAGATTAACATGAAGTTAATCATGTTTCTAGAGGGGCATAGCTAAAACCCCTTTGGTTTTGCATTGATTGGACATGGGATATTTTTAGGGTTTATAGGAAAAAGGTGTATGTTTAATCTAGATTAGGGTGTAGATTTATGTTTGGTGCAAGTTAAAAGTGTTTTAATAATCAGTTTGAACTGACTATTAAATGGTTAGTTGGTGGAATTCATACGTGGAGGTTGTAGGTGAGGTGGTGGAAGATTAGTGGTTGAGGGGATGTGAGTTGGCAAGCTGATTGATGGGGATGAGTTTGTTTGTCTGGCAGTCTTGGTCCCTCAGATTTCATTGTTTGTTCATATAAGTTTTAACAGCAAAAACTCCCATTCCTTTGTTAATAAAGTTTCAACATTCACACTTTGGCCACAAATATTTTTGCAAAGTATAATCAAGGGTATATTTTGCCATTTCTTGATTCTTGAAGGCCTTTACTTGACTATTCTTGAAACTTGAAGGTCTTCTCTTCTGTATTTGACTTTGAGGCGGACTAAAAGTGACAAGTCTTCATTTTGTAGGGGCCAATTCTTCAAAGTTGAGGGTCCTTTTTGTAACTTTGACAAACTTTAGGGACCAAACTTGTAATTATGAATATACAAGGGTATAAAGTGTCATTTCATCAATGATGGAGGACCTTTCTTGTACATCTTCAATTCTTCAAGGACTTTTCTTGGAAATTCAACAGTAGGGCCCGATTCATTGTGCGGCTTCGTTTCCCGTGTTAGTTTTTTATTGATTCTTGTGATCTTTTGTCATTTCTCGATATACGTACCTAAAATACACATTGAACAAACACAATCATATATATGGCACTTTTTATGATATTTTCATCGTTTTAAGCCCGTTTTGGACGATGAGACTATATATAAAAGCAGTCTCATCCCTCGTGGCGCCCCTTTTCAGTTTTGGCCATATACTTATATTATCATGTGGGGCGTATGAGTGCATCCTAGTTACATGTTTTATAGGATTTATATGGTGAATGAGGTGTGTGCCTTGCATCCTTCACAAGGAGTTGATCTCTCCTATCTAGACTAGTATAATTAGAGGCAACCCCTCTATTTGCATGATGAGGTCACCCCTCTATGTATTCATGCACGGTGAACCTCATGACCTATATGGGCTCTTGGCTAATTAAAATACAGTTTTCATATAAAAACATAAGTCTTTTCAAACTATAAAACCAGTTTATTAAACATGTACCAGGTTTTCCAGGACTTATACATTTCCGCCGCTATTAGTATTTATTATGCTTATGACTCGTACTATGTTATATATCCGTTCACTGGGCATTTTGCTCAGTCGTTTCCTTTTCATGTTCTAAAACGGCGGGTATTCAGGGATGCACTTAGGACCTTGAGAGTATGTGCATATGGATGGAAGCTATCCAACCTCCTGTACCTCATGCATTTTCATACGAAAAACCGATGTTTGTTTCTGGAGTTTCCTTTTATGGTCATTTAATGTTTTAAACATTTACCTTGCATGCTTTGATGACACGCCATAATTATCCTATGATATTCCATTGATCAAAATAGGGTGTTACAATTATGGTATAAGCCTGGTTTCGACTTGTAGGCTCTAAAAACTTGACCTATGACTAGTGGGTAGTCATCAGTGGCTTCCTAAAACTGACAATTTGTTTTCATGCATTTGTTTCATGTATCCTTGTTGTAGAAATTTTGACTAAGTAATGGTTGGTACAGGACTGGCCATATTTAGTCACATGTGCTTTTATTCGAATCATTTTGTTTTGGTGAACCGACCCATAGGCGTTCACTCTCGCCCTGTCAATTTGTTTGTTTAACCGACCTATAGGCGTTCATCCTCGTCATGTCAGGCGTTCACCCAAACTCATGTCATATAGTTGGCTATGCCTTCATAAACTGTTTCATGCATCATTTTATTATGTTTATATTATGTTTTAATTAGATTAATCATTGCATTGTGTTTTATATTGTCATATGGTTAATACACGTGAGTAAGACATGTTGGCAGCTATCCAAGCTGCTCTACAAGCTTTACTTCCCCAACTCACAAATGAGATCCGTGCTGATGTTCAAGCCAACCACAATCAGCACTAGAATCTGAACCCACCTCCTCCTCCACCAACTACTCTCATTACTTGGCTGGAAAGGTTCAATAAGCAGCAACATAAATCCTTCGAGCAGATTGATAGCTCATCTGAGGCTGAGAGTTGGATTGCACATGTTGAGAAGATTTCCGACGCCATGGGGTGTGATCCTGTCTTCAAGGAGACACTTGCTTGTTACAAATTTGAGGGAGACGTGCTGTCATGGTGGAAAGCACTTAAGCAGTCGAATGGAGGTGACAACTAGGTTACTGGCTTGACTTGGGCGCAATTTAAAGAGTTGGTTCTGGGTCAGTTCTTTCCGAAAGCTGAGCAGGATCGGCTCAAGAGGGAGTATCATGGCATTCAATAGAGAGCTGGAGAGAGTAATACGGAATTTATGCAGAGATTCCTTCGACTTGCTGGATTCCTTGGCGCAGCAGTCAGGACTACAGAAGAGCAAACGCATCACTTTCGCTGGGCTCTTCGTACTTCTATCGCCAACAACTTGGTGTGTGCTACCTCTAATACTGTGGCACAGGTGGTAGATGCAGCTTACAAGCTAGAGATGTAAGAGAGAGACGAGTTTGGAGAAGCAGACAGATTGGAGAAGAGGTATATCTCAAACATCAAACATTAATCATTTCATTCAATTCAATACCTTCCAATTTATATCATTCTCTATACAATTACATCTTTCAGGCAAAAGACTGGTGACTCGTCCCCACCGGCCACTCAGCAATACCAGCCTAAGGGAAAGGCCAGACTTAGGACCGTTCAGCTTCTGATAGGCGTGGCGGTAGTGACAACTACCGTAACAACGCCAACAACTCCAGCAATAGCAGGTCCTTATAAGTCTCTCATTTCTATGTTATGTTGCTTTATGATTCATAAATTCTGACACTTCAGCATCTATTACCAGGAACACTGGCAACGGACGGCATCAGGACCGTAGAGGTTCACAGCCCAACCGTGCAGCTTCATCTGGTATTATAATCTAAACTTCCTGTGTAGTCATGTTTGTACCGCAATAATCATGTCTCATGCATACTTTCTGAAACAGGTTCCCAACCAGCTAGAGCACTTGTTGGAGGGTACACTAACCCCCTTTGCACCACGTGCAATCACAGACACCCAGGGCCATGCCACTGTGGTAGTGGCACTTGCTTCAAATGTGGCCAGCAGGGTCACATGATGAAGGCTGCAAGAAGGGTGAGATTGAGGGTACTTCTGGACATGCCGATTCCAAGCCACCTCCGACTATTGGACGTGTGTATACTACCACATAAGACCAAGCAAACAAGTCATCAGGTACCATCACTGGAATCATTTTTTATGGATGGTAAAGTTGCTTGCTTTTTGTTTGACACGGGTGTGACTCATTCAGTCATATCCACTACTTTTGCTAATCGTGTTAGGATATCCCCTATGCCACTAGAAAATGTCTTAAACATTTCCACACCCCTGATAGACTCTGTACGTACCACACATGGGTACAAAGATCTTCCCCTTCAGTTTGACGACAAAATTCATTCAGTTGACGCACTTCCATTAGACATGTGCGAGTTTGACATGATATTAGGCATGGACTGGCTATCCAAACACCACGCCACCATAGATTTCCATTCATATCAGGTTATTTTCGGCGATGTCAATGCGCCAGAGTACATTAACAATGGTTTCATACCAGGAAAGTCTGTACAGATCATTTCAACCTTACAGACACGTGCCTTACTGTCGCATGGATGTGAGGGTTTCTTAGCTGTTGTTCATGATATTAAGGCTGAATCTCCATCGATTCAGGATCAGCCTATCGTGTCAGAATTCCGCGACGTTTTTCCTGAAGAACTTTTGGGCATACCACCTGCTCGTGAATTAGAGTTTAGTATTGAGCTCATCCCAGGAGCAGAGCCAATCTCCAAGGCGCCTTACCGCATGGCTCCCATTGAGCTTAACGAGTTAAAGGAGCAGCTGCAACAACTTTTGGAGTGAGGTTTCATCTACCCTAGTGTATCTCCATGGGGTACACCGGTGTTGTTCGTGAAGAAGAAGGATGGCAATATGCGTCTATGCATCGCGTGAGCTTAACAAGATCACAATCGGAAACCGATATCCTTTGCCACATATAGACGATCTATTTGACCAACTGCAAGGCGCCAAACATTTCTCTAAAATCGATCTGAGGTCTGGTTACCATCAGCTACGAGTGAAAGAGCAGGATATCTCCAAGACTGCTTTCCATACACGCTATGGACACTACGAATTTTTAGTCATGTGTTTTGGACTTACCAATGCTCTAGCAGTCTTCATGGATCTGATTAACCGTGTCTTACATGAGTTTCTTGACAAGTTTGATATCATCTTCATTGATGATATTATGATTTTCTCTAAGTCCAAGGAGGAACATGAAGACCATCTTCGTACTATACTATAGATACTTCACCAAAAGCAGTTGTATGCCAAGTTCTCCAAGTGCGAATTCTAGTTGAGCAAAGTGGCGTTTTTGGGCCACATCATATCCGTAGAGGAAATAACCATGGATCCTGCGAAGGTTGAGGCTATTACCAAGTGGCCAAGACCGACGTCGGCGACTGAGGTTCGCAGTTTTCTAGGCTTAGCTGGTTACTACCGTAGGTTCGTGGAGAACTTTTTACGATTAGCACCGCCTTTGACCAAACTGATGCACAAAGGGGAGAAATTCGTCTGGACTGAAGAAAGAGAGAAGAGCTTTGAAGAACTCAAGCTGAAGGTGGTATATGAACCTATTCTTATTCTCCCATCTAACACAGGTGGATTTCAGATCTATAGTGATGCTTCAGGGAAGGGTCTTGGCTGTGTTCTCATGCAACATAGGAAAGTGATTGCTTACGCATCACAACAGCTTAAGCCTTATATGGAGAAATATCCTACCCATGACATGGAGCTTGCAGCAGTTGTGTTTGCACTGAAGATTTGGAGGCATTACTTGTATGGTGAATCCTGTGATATCTTCATAGATCACAAGAGCCTAATATATCTTCACCGAGCGTGAACTGAACATGAGGTAAAGAAGGTGGTTAGATCTGTTGAAGGATTATGACATTAATCTTCAGTATCATCCCGACAAGGCGAATGGCAGATGCTCTTAGTAGAAAGTCGGGTATGATCAACGACATTAAGATAGAGGAGGAAATCATACGTGACTTGGAACGACTGGACATCAAGTTTATGTAACGTGAATAGCATGGCTACTGGGCTAATCCTAGAGTTGAGGCTGACTTACTCTCAAAGGTCAAGGAAGCTCAGAAGGATGACGGTGAAATCTAGGCGATTATTCAAAACATAGACCAGCAGACAGAGTTTCGGGTAGATGATGACGGTATCTTATGGCAGGGCACTAGAATATGTGTTCCTGATGATCCAACACTCAGGGATGCTTTGCTGACTGAAGCTCATAGCTCCCCATTCTTTATTCATCCTGGTTCCACCAAAATGTACCATGACATCAAGCAGCATTTTTAGTGGAGTGGTATGAAGCAGGACGTTGCTACCTTTGTCTCCAAATGTCTTACATGCCAGCAGGTTAAGATTGAGCATCAACGATCTAGTGGTCTACTACAACTATTGGACATTCCAAAGTGAAAGTGGGACAAGATCTCCATGGACTTTGTCACCGGTCTTCCGCAAACCAAGAGGAAACTCGATGCCATTTGGGTTATTGTTGATCGACTGAGCAAATCAGCTCATTTCCTACCAATCCGCAAGGATTATTCAGTTAGCAAATTGGCTGACGTCTATCAGAAAGAGATCATGAGACTACATGGTACTCCATCTAGTATCATATCTGACAGAGATCCTCGTTTTACATCTCGGTTCTAGAATAGTCTGCAGAAAGCTTGGGGCACCAGACTTAATCTTATCACGGCTTTCCATCCTCAGACAGACGGACATTTGGAGCGTACCATTCAGAAACTAGAGGACATGCTTCGAGCTTGTGGTTTAGAATGGATAGGAAGTTGGGACGAGTATATTTGCTTAGTAGAGTTGCATACAACAACAGTTGGCACGCCAGTTGTAACACCCCCATTCTTACCATATAGCAACGGAAGCTAATCTGGTGTATTACTTCATAGGACCATAGTCATAATAATAGAAAATGCCAAAAGACATTTTTATAGAACAGATGTTATCATTCATTTATTTAAATCAAAATTAATAAATAACTGTACATACGTTGTACAAACAGAGGTTTCCCAAAGATCTAGTTTTATTAATAGAATGATAACTTATTCAATACACCACCCTTCGCAGCATGCCAGTCTTCATTCACCTGAGATATATGCTTAAAGTCAACACGAATGTTGAGTGAATTTATAGGTTTTAAATATCATTTGGATACAAGTATGACTCTAATGTTATACACCTAGTTTTCAAATTCATCGATTCTTATTGCACTAGCTCATGACCAGCAACTAGACATTATTAGAAAAATCCAACAAATTACCCTTAAGCAGGAAGATTGCCAGACTATCCTAAATTTTAGCAAAATAAAGTATATCTGTTTAGCCTAGGAATGGACAATTAGCTGCTAACAAGTGCGACTTGCCCAGATAGGAGATGTCCATAGGGTCTTTTGATTATAAGCTTTTAAAAGTGAGGCTATAAACTCACCTTAGCCTATAGGGTCTTTTGATTATCCAACCACAACCTTCTCACTGAATCTGGACTGACACACAATATGTATATATATAAAGTGTTAGTCTTTGAGTTCAGTCTCTTTATATACACATTCTTTGACTCACTTATCTTGGAGTAATAGTATCATTGTTCGGGCCATTATACTCAAAAGCCATTCTATAAACGTTTGAGGAGCGAGGGCACTTTAAATCGTAAACCCAACCACTCAGTCAGAGCGTAATATCGAGATGGAACATGTCTGTACAAATTCCCTACTAACATGACACAATATATTTGATTACATTATGAGTTTCAGTATTGGCAAGAATAGCCCTTGTAGTTATAGTTTGGTATATTTACACTTTTTACCCGTAAAGTACATAGTTTTATAAATTGCAATTTCAACCTTCAATATTTAACCTTAAGGTCTCAAAGTTTCCAACATTTATTCTTATATCTTTTACTTTCATAAAAGGACACTTTTGTCCCAAAATGATGAATAGTTTCAGAATTGACAGTTTTAGTCCTTGAACTTGTAAAAATCACATAACAAGCTAAAAAATGATCCAAATGATCAAGGATTTGAAAACAAAGTTTATGAACACATTTATAATCATAATAAAAACATTTCTACAGAATTATAGGTTTTGAAATTGGTTTTTGCTCATTATTTCATGTAAAATACAAAATTAGGGTTTTAAGACATCTTTAACTTATAACTTTCATTTATATGGATAAAATGACTTAGTTTCTTTTAGGTTATCATTCTAACATAATTTTGGCGTTATAAAAAGTCTAAATAGAGATTATTACAAGATCAACGCCTTGGTTAACATAGATTTTACCTAGGTAGCTCCAAAATGGCTCCTTATGGCTTCTTATGAACACAACTTGCTACCAAAGCTTATAGAGGTGGAAATGGAGAATGGGTAGGAGATTATAAGAAAACGGGGTGCAAGTTCGTTCTATGTCCATTCGCCCCTATTTATACTATTTTGGCAACATAGGCTCCAAGTTAAGCATCTAAACGTGTATCTTAGCTAGGTAGATGACTAATGATAGGTAATGAAGGTCTACACAAGTTATTAGACTTTAGGTTTGATCTAATCCTTCCTTGTGGCTCAAAATGGATCACGACAACATATGGATGAGAATGGTGATGTGTATCAAGCAAGGAGGTGATGCACCTACTTTTCACACTCTTAAAATATCTTAAAAGTAATAAATATCAGGTTTTTGAATTTGGAATGGAGGGAAAAGGTTTGAAAATGAGTTTTGGAGGCAAAATATAAAACCGGATTCAATTTCTAAGGCTTGTAACTTAAGATTTGTGTTTTTTGTGATTAAGGACTTAGGAAAGTGACTAGTGATTGATTAATTCTTAATTAGGGTTTTGAAAATCTATTTAAGAGATTTGGGTCCTTGGTTTGAAGTTTAACAAAGGTTTGATGTAAAAATGGGAAGTATACTTTTGTAGATTAGGGGTTTCTAATGATCTAGGGTTTAATATTAGTAAATGTGATTATCCTCCTCTTAGCTACTGATTTAAACTTAATTTAGGTCCTAGAAATTGTGTCTTAAGTTTCCAAAGAGTTATTATATTTGGTTTAAGGGTTTAGTTTAGGTAAACATGTCTAAAGAGTGAAAATACCTATTTTGACCTAATTTACAATTCATGCATTAAAATCTTGTAGCTTTTGCATTAGGGTACATGTACATTGTCTTAATATAATCTTATCATATCAATGAAGTCCTATAAGTATTTGTAGACTTGTCCTTAAAGAACTAGGTGATGATTCTATGTAGATTTCTTAATATAAGGGTTTCTATATCATTAAGCCTAATGACTTTCTATTTTGGGTAATTAGGGTTTATATATTAATGTACACTTATTCTAAGTCTTATATGGTATGTTTATGACTTATATGGGTTATACATTCTTAGTTTAAGGGTTTATATGGGTTGATCATATTCTAGGGTTATTTAAGTAAGCTTAAGGTTCTATGCTTTGAAAACTTGTACTTTATGCTTTAATAATATGTAACTTAGTTCAAGATAAATGTATGATTATATTATTATACTTAGATGAGTTTTATAATTTGTTGCAAAATATTAGAGTCTAATTCATTATAGGTTGGATTTTATATGTCAATCTTAGTTTTAGGTCATTTTCTTGTAATTAGCTTGTGATTAGTGAATATTAGTGTTTTATGATTATTTACCTTTTCTTTATATGGTGGATTAAAAATAGTGTAATGTGTTTAATAATAGTACATAGTCATTTTGTAGTTACATTGCTTGAAATATTAGTTTATAAAGGATTTCCAGGGTTTCTATGGGAATTTAGGGTATCTTTGTTATATTTGAGTTGTTCTTATTCATTGTTTATACATAGGATTACTTATAGAACTCAAACTTGATATATACATAGTGTTTACAACATATACGCATATTTTGATGTGGCAATTGTGATAGTGAGATCCATAAGTCAGTAATATACTATAGTGAAAATGCAAAAAATTATGAGTAAAATCACCTCTTTATTTATGAACATGGATATTACATTAGCCAAAACTACTGGATGTTATAGTCTCTCCCCCTTATTTGAAATCTCGTCCCAAGATTTAACTAGAACTAGGATTAACAGAAGAAATTAGATGTGGATATTTATCTTGAATTTGGTCTTCACGTTCCCAAGTATACTCAAGTCCTTTTTTCGAGTTCCATCGTACCTTAATTATTGGGATATGGCTCTACTTCAAGCGTTTCACTAATCTATCCATAATTTCCACCGGCTCTTCTATACAATCTAACTTATCATTGAGTTGAAGTTCTTTCATCGGTATAATGAGAGATTCATCAGATAAGCACTTCTTTAGATTCGAAACATGAAAAGTATTGTGAACATTACTAAGCTCTTCAGGTTGCTCTAGTTTATATGACACAGGGCCAATTCTTTTGGTTATTTTGAATGGTCCTATATACCTTGGGTTCAGTTTCTTCTTCTTTTCGAATCGAATAACTCTTTGACGAGGCAAAACTTTCAACATAACACGATCTCCTACTGCAAATTCCAAAGGTTTACGTCTAGTATTAGCGTAACTTCTTTGTCTATCTTGTGCAGCTTGTAATCGCTGTCGAATTTGAACAATCTTTTCAGTAGTTTCATGTATTATTTCTGGTCCTGTCAGTTGAATATCTCCAACTTCAGCCCAGCAAATAGGCGATCGACACTTTCTTCCATAAAGTATTTCGAAAGGCGCTGCTTTAATACTAGCATGATAACTATTGTTATAAGATAATTCTACTAAAGGTAGATGTTTCTCCCATCCTTTTCCAAAATCTATCACACAAGCTGTAAGCATATCCTCGAGAGTTTGAATTGTTCTTTCACTCAGTCCATCTGTTTGTGGATGGTATGCCGTACTCATATCCAATTGATTACCTAAGGCACTTTGCATTGATTTCCAAAATATAGATGTAAAACGACTATCACGATCTGAGATAATAGATACAGGTACTCCGTATTGTGAGATTATTTCCTTAATGTACAATCTCAAAAGATTTTCCATACTATCAATCTCTTTAATAGGAACAAATCGTGCAGATTTTGTAAGACGGTCGAAAATAACCCAGATGGCGTCATGTCCATTTGATGTCTTAGGTAATTTAGTTACAAAATCTATCATAATTCTTTCCCACTTCCGTATTGAAATCTCTGGTTGTATCAATGGACCGAATGGTTTCTGATACTCTCCTTTAACTCTTGCACACGTTAAACTTACCAACGTATTCTGCTATGATTAACTTTATGTTAGGTGATAGGTGTGTAAACACCCATCCTTTTTACCACTTAATTACAATAATAACCGAGCCGAAACGTGTATTTTATGTCTTTTATGTCGGAATTATGCGTGGTTTGTGTTTTTGTTGTGATTTAGGACGAAATTGTGAAAAGTGGAGAAAACACGGCATTCACGGGCTTTTATTGAAGAAAAAGATGAAAGACGAAGTCTAGAAGTCAAGAGTGCAAAAAGAACGGAAGTCCAAGACCAATTCTGAAGATTTATCGAAGAAAAAGTCGAAAGACGGAAGTTTACTTAAAGCCGAAGAACTCAAGTCTACTTTATTGAAGAATTAAAAGATAAGTTCAAAGAAATCCCGAGCCAAAAGTCATTAAAGTCCAAGATTAAAGAAGATTTAAAGGCTTAAGTACTAATGGTGCAATTAACAAAAGAGATTAAGAAGGAGGGGCCTAATGATGCAATTAAGGAAAAAGGAAAGAGGAGAGGAAGCTTCCTAAGCATTCCTTAATCCTCCCCTATATATATAGATTAGTTGTTAATCATTTTTCTTGGTTGGCTAATAGTGACAATTAGTTCTTCCACTTTTAATTACCTTGTCATTTAAATACTTGTCAAATTTAAATACTTGTCTTCCACCTTAATTCCCAGTTAATTTCAAGTAAGTTTTTCTTTTTAATTCTTGTTAATCTTTATATTTATTGTTCATCTCTCATTCTACCTTTCTTAATCCTTGATTTTTATTGTTTATGTTCATGTTTATGTTCTTATGTTCTTAGTTTGATCAAAGTGGGTTTTGATTATCTTGATTAGTTTTGTTAGATTTGTTGTTTTGGATTGATTGTTTATCATTAGTATATGTTTATTTGTTTGTTTGATTTAATCTTGTGGTTGATTTAGCTTTGTTTTGATTATATTCGTGTTATTACGTGTTCCTTGTTCTTCGCGAATTTGTTACTGTAACTTCCCAGGATTCTGATCTCTCAGTATTCCGAACGGAGCAATTCACTGGTGGTCTATTTGGAATATTGAATATTACAAATAGAGGTCTTATTCCGCATAGGCTCGATATTCAGCATAGGGGATTTATTCCGCATAGGAAGATATCCCGCATAGGGATTATTCCGAGTTGCCGTTTATTCCGAGTAGGGAAAAGATTCCGCATAGGGGTTGTATTCTGGATAGGCCGCATATTCCGCATAGGGAATATTCCGAATAGTTTGGGTATTCCGCATAGGCTTGTATTCCGAATAGACCAATATTCCGAGTAGGGTGACATTCCGGATAGGTGACATATTCCGAATAGCCATTTATTCCGAATAGGGGTTTATTCCGGATAGGGGAATCTTAGTTTTTAATATTCTGCCTTTTTAATTTCGAGCTTTATTTTTCCCGCCTTTTATCTTAGTCACACTTTAAGTTTATTTGCCTTAGACTTATTTTAGTCTTGCCTTAGTTTAAGATTTAGTTTTAGTTGCGTTTTAAGTTTGCCTTAGTTAGATTTAAGTTTGCGTTATTTACTTTTAGTTCCTTTAATTTTAGTCAAGCTTTTAAATACTTTCACCCTTTACTTTAAATTAGACTTAGATTTATTTTAACGCACTTTTACTTTAATTGTTTTTGCACTTTTATTTTAAATACTACAATGACACACTCTTGTTTCACCAAAGAACGACTGAGTCGCACATAAAATCCGGTTTTCAATTCGAAGAGATTGGTTCAACGATATTTTTAACTGAGTAAAAGCCAGTTATTAAATGGCGCCGCTGCCGGCTCTTTTCGTAAAGATTAACGGTTTTCTGTGAGAGACGCGTTGCTTTTTGGGATCCGTTCACTTGTGAGCGTTATTTTTCTTGCATAAAAAATTTCAAAAAAACCATAAAAATTAAAAAATTGATAAAAATCCATAAAAATTAAAAATTTCTAAAATCCAAAAAGATTTTATTTTTATTGTGTATATATATTGTCTTTGTGTTTGGTTTCTTTTTCTTTTACTTTCACAGGTGCATGCGTACTAGATCTTCTAATTATCAAGAGCCCGAGACTCGAGAAGATTTAAGTATGTCAGGTGTTAACAACAACAATAATCCACCGCACCTCAATAATAACAACAATGTTCTACCACAGCCCGATCTTCGGACAATGGAGGAGCTTTGTCAACCTACCATGTTTGGACGAGGAGGACCGATTGCGCCGATGCAAATCACGGCTCCGGAATTTTCGTTGAAGCACCACATGATTCAGCAAGTGCAAACAAATCCTTTTGGAGGAATGCCTGATGATGATGCCAACAAACACCTCGACAAGTTCATTACAATCACCCAAAGCATGAAGTTGCCCGGTGCCACAATGGATGTTCTTCACCTACAACTCTTCCCACATACTTTATCACATCATGCCGAGAAATAGTTTGATCGTCTCCCGAAGAATTCTATTCACACTTGGGATGACATGACTCAACGCTTTTTGTCGCGCTACTTTCCACCATCCATGGTCACGAGCCTTCGCAATCAAATCAGCGGTTTCATACAAGATCCCGATGAATCTCTTTTTGATGCTTGGGAGAGATATAATGTCTTGATTGATCGTTGTCCAAACCACAACATGCTTCCAGTCACATTGATTGATACTTTCTATAATGGTTTGACTTTTCGAGATCGTGATACGATTAATGCAGCCGCCGGTGGCACATTTATGAAAAGGAGACCCGAGGAGTGTAGAGAGCTAACTGAGAACATGACTACTCACCACAAAAACTGGGATTCCTCTGCTTCTTCAAGGAACAACCCGAGAGTTAATGTTTCTTCTACCTCAACAAACCCTGATATGACCGAACTCACCCGCATGATGACTGAAATGAGCAAAAGTATCACGCTTCTCGCTTTAAACCAACAACAACAACAAGTTAAAGCGGTTGCACCTTCTTGTGAAACATGCGGCGGTCCTCACTCATACACCGATTGTCCTTCGACTCAAGGAAATCCGGAAAATGTGTATGCAGCTTATGGTAATTATTCACCGGAAAATTACCAAGCTCGACCTCAAGGGGATAGAAATTTGCTGAGTTACCGGTCCAACAACTACCTTTCACCCGGTTTTTCTCCTCGAAACCAAAACCCCGCCAACAACTACAATAGAAGCAACCAAATCCCACCTCGTGCTTCTAATCCTTATCACCCACCCGCTCAACAAACCCCACCCATTAACCCCGATGTTGAAGCCATCATGAGAACCCAAGGTGAGCAAATCAAGAATCTACAGAGCCAAATTATCAATCTTAAAGGAGATATTACCAAGCAAGGAAATGAGATTAGATCCGAGCTTCGAGATAATATTCAATCCTCCTTCAGCAATCAAACGAATGATTTAAAGAATATGCTTGCTAGTTTCTTGCCCGCAGCTCAACCTTCTACTACAAGTTCTCTACCTTCAAACACCGTCACTAATCCGCGAGCAAATGTGAGTGCTATTACTACTCGTAGTGGAATTACCATTGTCGATCCACCGATCCCGCCCCCATCATCTACACCTCCTAAACCACCATTTATCCCTACTCCTCCTACACCTAGTATTAGTGCACCATTACCGTCTCCGCCTCGCCATGACGATGTCTCTAGGAAGGAACCTTCAACATCTCAACCTTTACCACCTTCACCTTCACCACCCAAACCTAATATCCCATATCCTTCACGTTTAGGCAAGACCAAAATGCTAACCAAGGATGACTCTGAAGTGTCATGCTATGTGAAGATGATCTCTCAGATGAACTTCAACATTAGCTTTCTTGAAGCACTTGTCCACATGCCCAAATTTGTTAAAGTATTTAAGGAATTGCTTAACAAGAAGGAGAAGATGATTGAGCTCGTCAACACGCGCTTAAATGAAAACTGCTCTGCAGTTATTCTTAAAGAACTTCCAGAAAAGCTTGGAGATCCCGGTCGTTTTGTGTTGCCTTGCGTTTTCAACAAAACCGAAGAATTTACTGCCCTTGCTGATCTCGGGGCCAGTATTAATCTTATGCCTTTGAGTGTTTGGAAAACACTATCATTACTCGACCTCACTCCAACAAAGATGACTCTTGAACTTGCAAATCGCACTCTCGCTTACCCCGTTGGTATAGCCGAAGATGTGTTTATTAAAGTTGGCACATTTACTTTTCCGGTCGATTTTGTCGTTGTTGATTATGAAATGGACCCTCGTATTCCTTTAATACATGGTCGGCCATTCTTGAGAATTGGACGCGCTTTAGTTGATGTTGCCGAAGGTGAGTTAATCTTGAGAGTCGGGGATGATGCACAAGTGTTTAAAATGGGAAAGCTTACAAGTACAACCTTTGGAGGCCGAGAATCAGTGAATATGATTAATGTGCTTGATGACTTTGTTGTCTACAACAATCCTCTATTCGACTCTTGCATTGATAATCCACTTTTTCAAGATGATGTGGATGATTCTCTCTCCAATTTGGAAGCTTCTCCCATCTATGATTCTCCACCGATCTTTGATGCATATGATGATGATGATTCTAGCTTAGATTCGGATGATTATGATGACCTTACTTCCGAGTATCCCGACCTGCCCACGTATGATGATTTCGATGAGGCTGATACTCTTTCGAGCGATTCTTCGCATAATGAAGATCCTCCGCCATCACTCGATCCTACTTTGGACGATTACTCATTTGAGGACGATTTCTCTACGTTTCTCAACACTTACTTCCCTCATGAGAGTGATGCTCCTCCTTATGATTTTGAAGATTATCGTCTTGATCCTACTTTGGATTTGAAGCATATTCTTTCTAAGGAGAAGAAACCGGTCGACACCAATATCCGCAGCACTTATGATTTAACACCTCTTTGTCCACCTTCTGAGGACGAGGTTGTGCTTCTTCGCGGATCTTCTTCCCATTCTGCTGAGCCTGAGTGCTATTTTCCCCTAAAGGAAAAGGTGTTCGACCCCGGTATTGATATTCTTCAGCCATCTCAGTATCCACCTGATGAAATAAAAGGAAACATCTTTGGAAATTTTGAAGATATGCTTGCACCTCACCATACTTGCTTCCACCGTGCTCCATCACTGCTTAAGGGAACCTTGCCTATTCTTCTTTGGCTTGCCTTGTTCGCCTTAAGCTTGTGCTTATTGATGGACGAAAACTATGTCTTTGATCCTGGTGGATATATTTCATGCTTCTTCCTATGATGATCAAGGTCGAGTCAGGCTCACGACTCGGTTAACAAAAATCAAGCGCTTCTTGGGAGGCAACCCATGCATCTATCTTTTAGCTTTCTTTATCCTAAGTGTAGGGGAGACCCATTGGTTTGCTATTTCCTCCCCTCCCTTCTTATAATCAGGGATTCGCGCTCAATGATCCACTCTGGATGATTCTTGACGACCCGTGATTCCGTGTTCCATTTTGCCGGTTCTATCCTAAACTCTTTTCGATTCACTATTTTATATTTTCTCAAATATTAAAATAGGAATCTCTTTAGTTGTCTCTTCCTTAGTGAGATTTAAACAACGTGCACAATGTCCTAAGTGTAGGGGAGTTTACTCCCACATGCTTAAACATTGAGGACAATGTTTATGTTAAGTGTAGGGGGACTTCTATCTAAGTTAAGTGGCCTTTTCCTTGTAATTTTTCGACATTTTTCAAAATTTTTGATCTATTTTGGCCTATTTGTATAGTTATTTTCTTTCCTTATTAGAATAAATCTTTAATAAAGTGGTTTTAATTTTCAAACGTTGTGAATCTTTTGACTCAACCCGAGTTTACTTGTCTAAGTTACTCTAGCTAGTATCCTTAACGTGTTTAAGTCAAGTTTTGCTAGGCTTTTATTTAGGGAGCTATAAAACGCGAAAGTCTTAACTCTCACGGGTTAAGAACAAGAACTTTTCGCAAGTTCCTATAATTGATCCTAGAGAGTCGTTTATCAAGGGAACTTTAAAATGCGATTTCTAAACTTGAAAAAGTCTAAGAATTTGCAAGATCCTATAGGCGACTCAAAAACCCAAAACTTTGATTTAATAGGCTAAGTATCCACGAGTCTCATTCCTTGAGATTTTAAACTATGGAGAACGAGAGATGATAGAGCCAATTATAAGTTCGGTATTCTTTCGGGAATTTATGTGAGTTAATTATAAGCCTATTCTCCCATCGCTTGTTAATAAATTTATCTGCAATAAATAAGGTTGTACGATTTGAAAAGTTACTTAGCTTCTAGCCCAAGATCGTTTAAAAGTTGCTCGGTATGGATTAGAGTTCATAGCCAAGGCATAACTTATTGAAGCGGGACGCGAAGATTGGCGAGTCCGAAAAGGCCCTAACAAGGCATGAGGGCTATATTTTGTTGCTAAAGATCCAAAAGTGATGTGAAGAATCATTTATCGAAAATCAATATGAAGGATCGAGACACACGACGAAAAGCAAAAACTCCCCAAAAGTCATGGAGAAGTGTATCCGAAAAGACCCTAGCAAGGTATGAGGAAAAATAGATCCAAGTCATAAAAGGAGGCGGATCGTTGTATATCAAAGTCCAAAATAAAGATTGGAGAAAAATGAAGAAGTCGTGGTCCAAGTATGAATCTCTCAAAACTTCAAGTGAAGAAATTCCATTATGAAGAGAAGACCATAATTCCACGAACGTCTCTCAAGGTTTGAAGTATGAAGTCGCTGCCAAATATCGGTCCGAGAAAGGTCTCAAATCGCGAAGCGAGTTATGCCAAGATATGAACTTTATGAGGTCCCGAGAAGCAGTTTTAAAAGATTTTGTCCTTTAGCTAACTATTGATTAAATTGTTCACTTTATTTTCGGCCTAAATAACTATCGAAATAAGTCAAACAATGCATCCCTTGGATCATTCAAGACAACAATAAAATATAAGAGATACACCTAGGAATAAGGGAGTCTAAGTGAATAATTGGCCCACATGAGTTCGTGTTAGTTTGCTAACTTATAATAACAATGATCTCGTTTTTAAGCTTGGTTTGGAGAAAGTGAAAACTTGAGGATGATGATTCTTCATGACATTTCCAAAACCCAAGGAATGCCTTTTTCTTTACTTTGAATGTTTATAGTTTTCTATCTCTTTAATAACAGCCATTATAGATTAATTGTGATGAAAAATGTAAACGTGCTTTGTAACTAATGCATTGCATGAGGACATTGCAATGGTCAAGTGTAGGGGATTTGATAGGTGTGTATTCACCCATCCTTTTTATCACTTAATTACAATAATAACCGAGCCGAAACGTGTATTTTATGTCTTTTATGTCAGAATTATGCGTGGTTTGTGTTTTTGTTGTGATTTAGGATGAAATTGTGAAAAGTGGAGAAAACACGGCATTCACGGGCTTTTATTGAAGAAAAAGATGAAAGACGAAGTCTAGAAGTCAAGAGTGCAAAAAGAACGGAAGTCCAAGACCAATTCTGAAGATTTATCGAAGAAAAAGTTGAAAGACGGAAGTTTACTTAAAGCCGAAGAACTCAAGTCTACTTTATTGAAGAATTAAAAGACAAGTTCAAAGAAATCCCGAGCCAAAAGTCATTAAAGTCCAAGATTAAAGAAGATTTAAAGGCTTAAGGACTAATGGTGCAATTAACAAAAGAGATTAAGAAGGAGGGGCCTAATGACGCAATTAAGGAAAAAGGAAAGAGGGGAGGAAGCTTCCTAAGCATTCCTTAATCCTCCCCTATATATATAGATTAGTTGTTAATCATTTTTCTTGGTTGGCTAATAGTGACAATTAGTTCTTCCACTTTTAATTACCTTGTCATTTAAATACTTGTCAAATTTAAATACTTGTCTTGCACCTTAATTACCATTTAATTTCAAGTAAGTTTTTCTTTTTAATTCTTGTTAATCTTTATCTTTATTGTTCATCTCTCATTCTACCTTTCTTAATCCTTGATTTTTATTGTTTATGTTCATGTTTATGTTCTTATGTTCTTAGTTTGATCAAAGTGGGTTTTGATTATCTTGATTAGTTTTGTTAGATTTGTTGTTTTGGATTGATTGTTTATCATTAGTATATGTTTATTTGTTTGTTTGATTTAATCTTGTGGTTGATTTAGCTTTGTTTTGATTATATTCGTGTTATTACTTGTTCCTTGTTCTTCGCGAATTTGTTACTGTAACTTCCCGGATTCTGATCTCTCAGTATTCCGAACGGAGCAATTCACTGGTGGTCTATTCGGAATATTGAATATTCCGAATAGAGGTCTTATTCCGCATAGGCTCGATATACAGCATAGGGGATTTATTCCGCATAGGAAGATATTCCGCATAGGGATTATTCCGAGTTGCCGTTTATTCCGAGTAGGGAAAAGATTCCGCATAGGGGTTGTATTCCGGATAGGCCGCATATTCCGCATAGGGATACATTCCGCATAGGGAATATTCCGAATAGCTTGGGTATTCCGCATAGGCTTGTATTCCGAATAGACCAATATTCCGAGTAGGGTGACATTCCGGATAGGTGACATATTCCGAATAGCCATTTATTCCGAATAGGGGTTTATTCCGGATAGGGGAATCTTAGTTTTTAATTTTCTGCCTTTTTAATTTCGAGCTTTATTTTTCCCGCCTTTTAACTTAGTCACACTTTAAGTTTATTTGCCTTAGATTTATTTTAGTCTTGCCTTAGTTTAAGATTTAGTTTTAGTTGCGTTTTAAGTTTGCCTTAGTTAGATTTAAGTTTGCGTTATTTACTTTTAGTGCCTTTAATTTTAGTCAAGCTTTTAAATACTTGCACCCTTTACTTTAAATTAGACTTAGATTTATTTTAACGCACTTTTACTTTAATTGTTTTTGCACTTTTATTTTAAATACTACAACGACACACTCTTGTTTCACCAAAGAACGACTGAGTCGCACATAAAATCCGGTTTTCAATTCGAAGAGATTGGTTCAACGATATTTTTAACTGAGTAAAAGCCAGTTATTATTAGGCCACCAATAGAGTTTCTTCATATCTTGATACATCTTGTCAGAACAAGGATGCATATAATACTTTGATTGATGAGACTCTTTCATAATCAAATCTCGTAAATTACCGTAGGCAGGTAACCAACTACGATTTTTAATACAACGAATTCCATCTTGACGAAATTCAAATTCTCTATCCATTCCTCTTAATTTCTCAGCTCCAGCATTCTCTACTTTAAGTGCTTCTTCTTGCGCTTCGAGAATTTGGGTAGGTAACTTCGGTAAAAGAGTTATCATTAATGATTTAGCTCGTAATGGCTTAACACGTTCTTTTCGACTTAAAGCATCAGCTACTACATTGGCTTTACCTGAGTGATATCGAATTTCACAATCGTAATAAGAAAGTAACTCTAACCAACGTGGCTGTCTCATATTTAATTCTTTCTAATGAAGAATATATTGAAGACTCATGTTATCGGTAAATATTACACAGTTCGTACCATAGAGGCAATGTCTCCAGATCTTAAGAGCAAATATTACCGCTCCTAATTTTAGATCATGAGTAGTATAATTCTTCTTGTTCGGTTTAAGCTGCCTTGATGCATAAGCAATAACTTTATTCCTTTGCATAAGCAATGCTCCCATTCCTTGAATAGACTGATCACAGTAAACGATAAATTCATCGTTACCTTCTAGTAATTCTAGTGTAAAACCCGCATGATTTTACCATGAATAGTACCCTTACGATCGTACGTACATGATTAGAACTTTCCTTTTATAGCATGTTTACGTTTCACGAACAAGAATTACAAGTATTACGTACGTGTTATAACACGATAAGTATTTATTACGTATTAAGACACGATAATTATTTCAATAATAATTATAATCACGAACATACGAACATGAAATCATGAACGTAAATTATTCACGAGCTTAGTATTACGTATGTATGTATATTTATTACGATCACGAATAAATATAATAAGTCACGAACGATAACTACACGTAAAACATGAACATGAGAACACACTTATTATTTAGACACGGAAAATGTTCGGGTTACCCCTATGTGGGCCCCTTACCCGCGGCTACAACAAGAAACATGGGCCAAGCCCATGCAAATTTTACTAACAAGGAATTAAGGGAAAAGTTATTTTCATAATAACTAAATTTTGAAAACAAGACACCCTAAAAATCTTTTTCTCCTTTCTCCTTGTCTTGGCCGCCGAGTATACACACATCAAAGGGGTGTTTCGGTTGATTTTAGTGTTCGATTTATTGCAAGGTCGTTGTGTGTTCATCCTCCTTTGATTCACGTGATCGGTATAACCACAAACCTTTTTATGTTTTGATTTATTAATCACATGAAATCATGAATGTTTTTAATAACAAATTAAAAACAAGTAAAAACATGTAATTAAACATGGGGTAAAAATTAACTAATGATTAAGGGGTGTTTGTTTTGTGGCCGACGCGTGAACCGAGCCCCGAGGGGGGTCTCGGTTTGTTTTTCTCGCACCAACCGAGACCTCATGGTCTCGGTGTGGTGGTGGTGTGTCACGGCAGAAGGAAAAAGGGGAGACCCCGGCCTCGGTCGGGGCATGGTGGTGCTCGGATAGGCCACGTCAGCAAGGGGAACACCGGCTAGCCGGTGGGAACCCTTGGCTAACCGACGGCTAGGTTGACCAAGGGTGCGTTTGTTGCCGGTTCACGGGTTAAAACACGGGTCCGGTTCACACATGTTTAGATTAAAACACGGTTCGGTTCATGGGTTACTTTTACAAGATTAATTATATGTACAAGTTTATTTTTTTCAAGACTTAAATTAAATTAATTAAAAACATGAACATGATTAATTTAATTTACATGACTTAGGTTATTAATTTTATTATTAATACATGAATTTTAACCTAAGTAATTTCCATTTAATTAGACTATATAATTAATTAATTATTAAAATCATGACTTATAATTAATTAATTTACAAGACTTCGGTTATATTATTAATAGATAATAATATATGTTTTAACCTAAGTATTTTCACCTTTATTTATTAAACCATGTTATATTTAATTAAATGCTTTAACCTATAGTTTATTTAATTCACATGAAATAATTAATAAAATATACTATTTAATTACATGACTTAGTATATTAATCAGTAAACACTTAAGCTTATATAATTAGCTTTATAATCCAGCTTATTTTTATTTATGGAAACTTATTTAATTAAGGCATCTAATCTATTTATGGAAACTTTCTATTTTTGGAAACTTTCTATTTTTGGAAACTTTCTATTTTTGGAAACATTCTATTTTTGGAAAATTTCTATTTTAGGAAACCTGCTATTTTTAGAAAGTTACTTATTATTACACAACAAGTATAATAATACATGAAATACAAGTAACATTTAAACAGAATAGACAGAATACATGATAAACACAGTATAAAGCTTAAATTAGTAAAACATGACATGAACATATAAAACAAGCTAAGACATGATATAAAACCAGTTACGTACTCAGTAATCAGATACTTATACACGTATGTATTTATGTAGCATTAGTGATACCGAAGTAAGACTCTCTTTCGTTTGTCTTCTTCGTTCACTGGACATAAGGTACGAATTCTCCGTCCTTTCAGTATAAACATTCTTCCTTATTAGGATTTCCCGCATGCAGCCAACAGTTTTCCCCAGTATATGTTTTATATGTTTTTGAATTGCTTATGTTTAATTAGAATACCTAAAGCCATATACATACATGACCAGTTCACCTAGTTATGGAGGTACCATAACCATAACACTGGAGGCACCAGTGTTATGACTTCACCACGGCGGGGTGATAGCTCGTGGCGTCCCTTTCAGCTTTTGGCTATATTATTATTATCAGGTGGGGCATATGGGTACATCCTAGTTTACATTTTTTCAGCAGATTATTCAGTGTGAATGTGGTGTGTGCCTTGCAACCTTCACAAGGAGTTGATCCCTCCTACCCAAAACCAGTATATTAAATTAGAGGCAGACCCTCTAATTTGCATGACGAGGTCACCCCTCCAAGTATTCATGCACGTGGATAATTCATGACCTATATTGGCTAATGGTAAATATGTTAAACAGTTTTTACAAGATAAACATAAGGCTTTTCAAACTATAAAACCAGTTTTACTAAGTTATAACCAGGTTATCCAGGACTTAGTCTTTTCCGGTGCTTCATGCTTATATGCATATATTATTCATGCTATACTTGTATATCCGTGCACTGAGCGTATTGCTCAGTCGTTTTCCTTTTCATGTTCCCAAAACGGCAGGTACTCAGGGACGCTCGTAGACTTTAAGCGTACGTTGTTGGAAATACGTTTTTAACGTATATTAGAAGTATCGGTCACTCCAACAATATTGTAATACGTTTAGTAGCTCGTAGTTAAATGTTACATTATATTAATGTTTAATCCGTCCCATGGGTTTGTCATGGGTTAGAGGCCCAAGTCCATTAAGGACTTGGGTATATAAGCCCTTTCTAAGGAAGGAAAGGGTTGTTGGTTGTTTATTTCATTACACACTTAATAAAGTTTTCTTTCTTTCTCTCATTAGTTTCTCTCTCTAGAATAACAACAACCCTCTTGATTAGTTTAAAGATCATCATTGTTCTACAATTGGTATCAAGAGCCATGAGATGATATAAGGTTTTTGTTGTGTTAGTTTTAGTTTATATACTCTTTTAATCAAGATATATCCGTGTTTTCAATTTTTTTGTGTTTTTCACCACAAAATCTTTATTACAAATTGCCTACATAGTTGTGGTAGGAATTTGTGTTATTCATATTGGTGATTTTCATAAAAAAGTTGAAATTTTTGGCTTGATTTTTAGGTAAAACTTAAAAGTTAAAAAAAAAAAAAAATTCTTATTCGGGAAACAAGGGTTTTAGTGTTCGGAATACTAGGGTTTTGCAAGATTCCGAATTGTGTGTGGATTGGTGTATTCAGGATTAGATCAGAACATAGTTGATTCCGAAATAGCTCAAGGTTATACATATTCCGGATTAGGTCGTTGTTCTTCTAGATTCTGAGTTAGGTACAACACACACAGATCCCGAACTAGTTCAGTGATCAACATATTCCAAGTTACGTCAGTGATCAACATATTCCGAGTTACGTCAGTGATCAACATATTCCGAGTTACCTCAGTGATCAACATATTCCGAGTAACGTCAGTGATCAACGGATTCCGAGTTACGTCAGAGATCAACAGATTCCGAGTTACGTTAGTGATCAACATATTCCGAATTACGTTAGTGATCAACAGATTCCGAATTACGTCAGATCACCAGATTCCGAACTACATCAGAATCTCACAGATTTCGAGTTAGGTCGTTGATCACCAGATTCCGAACTAAATCAGAATCTCACAGATTCCGAGTTAGGTCGTTGATCAACAGATTTCGAACTACATCAGAACCTCACATATTCCGAATTACGTTAGTGATTCACATTCCGAATTAGATCAAGTTTTGGACTTTGTAATTTTTGGAAGAATTCTACAACAACTCACAACAAGTTTCACAACCTTATTTCATTGCTCGATCAAAAGATAATCTTTTTTCCATCAAGTGTTCAAAAAATGAATCCTCATTCATTTATGCCTACAATGACATCGCTTACCGATATTTCAATCATTTCGGGTACCGACACTCACCCATCGTTGCTCATCAAAGACTTATTTGAAGCATGGCAAGGTCACATGAAAACTTACTTCATGGGTAAACCCAATGGTATACTTATGCTTCAATCCATTGAAAAAGGTCCAATCGATTGGGGAGAAGTTACTGTCGACAATGTTACGCGGCCAAGGTTGTATCATGAGTTACCAGATGCTAACAAACTCATTGCCGATGCAGATGAAAGGGCCGTTCAGACAATACTTCAAGATTTTCCACCTGATATCTACCGAATGGTAAGTGAACACACAGTGGCAAAGGATCTTTGGGATCACTTAACTGTCTTGTTACAAGGGACTTCACTAACTAAGCAAGAACGAGAGTGTCAATTGTATGACTTGTTTGATAGATTCACATACATTCCAGGGGAAACACTTCATGATTACTACTGACGTTTTACCACTTTGATGAATGATATGAACGTGTATAATCTACGGATTGCTTAGTTTCAACTAAACACCAAGTTCTTGAACACGTTACCCCAAGAATGGAGTCAAATGTCACTGATGTTAAGATGATTCGAGATTTGCTTAAGTCAAATTTAGATCAACTCTATGCTTTCTTGTAGCAACACGAGAAGCACGTGATCCAAAAACGCATCTCTCAGGGATCTTATCAAGAACCTTTGGCATTAATGGCAAATCATCCAACTTTGTCATATCACAACTCTCCGTTTGCTTTGGGACAACAATCTTCCTATCAACCATTGTATCAAACTCCAAGCTTCCCACAATATTCGATCTTGCCACAACCGCCTACATCTTATCAGCAACAATACAAGCAACCAACAACATCATCACAAGGAGACTCACATCATTTACCTTATGCTTCACAACCATATTCACCTTATGAACCTCCAACAAACCCTGCCATCACTTATCAACAACACGAGGCTCCTCCACCCCATTACTCACAACATGTTAGTGTTCCCTCAACTAAGTGTGTAGCTCAACCAGCACCAGTATTATATTGTGATGACGAGATACCAGTCCCTGAGTTTAGACAAGGGGATAATCCTATTGATATACTTGCTTAAATGTCTGCTTACCTCACTCAAACATTGAACAAACGAGGTTACAGAGGACCATCTCCAACAAACAATCAGTTGAGGAACTCTTCTAACTCTCGATAACAAGCTACAATTCAAGATGGCAGAGTTACGGTGCAACCACTTTAGGGGAGACCAAGTTCATCTAATGCTGGTGCACGTTCATCTAACACTGCAGCTACAAGGGGTAATAACACTGGCAAAATGAAGATGATTATATGTTATAACTGCAAAGTGGAAGGGCACATGGCTCGAGAGTGTAAGCAGCCCAAGAGGAAAAGGGATAGCACATGGTTTCAGGAGAAGATCTACTTGGTGAATGCTCAAGCCCAAGGACGTGAGCTCGATGAAGAAGAGTTAGCATTTCTCGCAGACCCAGGAGTTGCGGACACTGACGGTCTCACAGCAGCCATCACAAACAATGCTGCATATCAATGTGATGATCTCGATGCATACGACTCTGACTGTGATGATCTCAATACCGCCAAGGGATCTCTCATGGCAAATCTTTCACTTTATGGAGCTGACACAATTTCTGAGGTACCAAATATTGCCACGGATACAAGTATTGTACCTTATCAAGTTGAGCAAGTGTCTGAGTATTCGGAACAGCCTCCGGTGGTTAGTAACTCAAACGAGGAGACAAACAATGATAGCAATATCAATGCAAGTCCCCAGACTTTGAGTGAACCATAACCGGGAGATATTACGACTACAAATTCGTTTGCTCAACAAGATTTAGTTATGGTGTCGGCATCTATGCTTGGCCAAATGAATAATGCGGTCCTTGAAACCCTCAGTGTTAATTAGACTTTATCTGCTGAGCTTGCTTTGTATAAGGAAAAGGTTAAAACCTTGGAATTAACTCTAGTGACCACTACCTTAACCAATCCTGAATTTGATAGGTTTAGGAAAGTCAAAATGGATAATTTTCTAAAAATTGAGAGTTTAAGAGCAAATTTTTCGAAAGAACTTAAAGAAAAAGAGTCAGTCGCTAATAATTTTCAAAAACTACAAACGGATTTCAAAATTCTCGAGTCTAAAAGGGTTGAAACGGAAATTAAGGCGTCTGAGAAAGTTAAAAAGACTGAAATTTTGATTTTAAAACAATACTCTGCTTCACATTTAGTACACTTGTTTCATTCTTCTTTTCAAGAATTCAATCTATCGCGTCTAATAGACCTACCACCTCACCCGGGGTATGCAAAGCAAGCATTTAACCACAACCCACGACTTTATGATGCAACAAAGTTAGGATTGGTCTTAGATCCGATTTTGTTTTCAAATGAATCTGAGAGTATGTCTCTACATGAAAGAATCGGTCAAAAGTAATTTTTACATATCCTGAGTATGATTATGCACAACTTAATGCAACATATGCAAAAATAGATCTTAGAATTCGCTTTAATATGCAAAAAGAATTTATCCATACACCAGCTTACATGCCTACTAGAGAAAGCCTTAGTATACTTCCTACACTTGTTAATTCGGACGAACCTAAGGAAATTCCTAAGAATATTCCACCAGTAAGTACGGTATTGCTAAGCTTGGAAGACATTCAGCGATTGCTAACCGGATTTGATAAGGTCATCCTGGAATGTACGACTTCAACAGCTCAAACCGCTGGAGAATGGACTTTCGAACACATGAAAACGATGTTTGAGAAAGAGATCGTTCCGTTTGTAGACAATATTAAAGAGGGATTTCTCGATCTCGCAAAAAATCTTAGTTTCGAAATGGGTGAAGTTCGAAAAGTTTTATATGAAATGGATGATGCTTATGAACAACATTTAATTGAGAAAGAAAAGATTTTGTCCGAATATGACCGATTCTTAGAACATATAGTGTCTCTCGAAGTGATGCAAGTTGTTACTATTGAATTTGCTTTTGTGATGACATCTGCTATGAATAAATGTGATGATGTGCATGATATATCTATGAATATTGTTGAACCTGTGAATAATGTAGATAATCACTCTTGTCATGAATCTAACGCTGAATTTTTAAAGCTTCAAGATTCTTATAACTCACTTTCAAAATGTTTTGATGAGCTTCAACAACATTGTATATCTCTTGAAATTGAAAATCAATCTAAAAATGAACTTCTTTCAAAAACAAATGATTGTGAAAACTCCGTTGAGACTAGTGACAAGATGATTCAGGTGGTTTAGGCATTAGAGGAAGAAATTATGAGACTTAAGAGAGAATCCGTAGTAGAGAAATTGGAACTAGAGGCTGCAAAGATTAAAAATCATGCCCTAGAAGATAGAATTACTTCTATGCTAGGAGAGTTTGATAAAGTAAAGCAGGGTTTTTCACAAATTTATGGTTCGTTAGAAGATCGCTTCGCTATTAATGCGGCAGAGCAAAAGTCACTCGTTGACCAACTGAACCATAAGTGTGAGGAAATCTCTAACTTAAATATTTAACTCATAGACAAAAACATGGTTTTGGATAAATTAAAGGACACATTTCAACTCAAAGGACAAGAGGTTGTTGATAATCCAGCTACAATCTCTGCCCCGACCTCTAGTGCTCCACAAACCAACAAGGTGGCGATCACTAAGAACCCGTACAATAAGAACAATCCACTATCATATAAGTTATATCTAGAGCATGTAGTTAAGTACGCGGATCTTACTAGGGAAGTGGTAGATGATCTCTATGAACTTGATCCTAAGAATAGTGACTATTACCATGCTCATGCTTACATTGAGAGGGTACAACAATGCTTAGAGAACTTGAAGTACATAGGAAAACCGGGTTCTGCACCACTTAAACAACAAACCACCACCATTGCCATGACTCCATTCAATAAGAATCCAGGATCTAAGCCTATATTAAACACACCCATCAAGGCTAAATCAAAATCTGTAACTAATGTTCCCTTGGCTTCTACAACAGTAATTGTATCTACTAAGGCTAAAGGATCTCAAGACAAGAAGAATAGGATCAAGCCTCCCACTAGTAGGACTGCGAAGAAGAAAGTAGAAGTTCACCCTAGGAATGTTATTTCAAATTTAAATAAACAAAATCATGTAACTAAGACTAAAGGCCCTGCGTTTGTGCAGCAGCCTAAGCAAAATGTGAATTCTAATTTGCGATGTTGGAATTGTAATGAATGCATGTTTTATAAGCATCATGATTTATGCCTTGTTGATCACTTGAATGAAATGTATGCAATTAGGAACAATCTTGAATGGATTCCAATGGGGAAGAAATTCACCCAAGTTGGTTGGCAATGGAAACCCACTAGTAGGACCTTCACTGCTAATGGAACTACGTGCCATTTAACTAGGATCACATCCACAGAAGTTAGGTCTCAGCGTCCTTTAAATAGGAACACTAGCACTAAGAAATGGAAAAACCGCCCTTTAACTAGGTCTGTCCCTACTATTGTGCCTACCAGTGAAGAAGTACCTCAGGATCTTAGACAACTAGAATCTAAGCCGGCATTTAGGAAGAAAATCTGGAAGCCTAAGATTTCTTCGGTTAGAAAATCTAAGATAAATATATCTGTACCTGCTAACACAGAGGAACTACTAGATTCCGATACATCGTCTTTCTCTGGTGATATTTTCAGGTGGTCCAAATCATCCTCTGGTACTTGGACTTTGGATGCTCAAAGCATATGACCGGAGACCGCTCGATGCTCAGAAATTTCGTCAGCAAGTTTCTAGGAATGGTGGAATTCGGCAACGACCATATTGCGAAGATCATGGGTTACGGTGAATATCAAATTGGGAATGTTACGATTTTAAGGGTATATTATGTGGAGGGACTTGGTCATAATTTATTTTCAGTGGGACAATTTTGCGATTCAAACCTTGAGGTGGCTTTTCGACAACATACTTGCTTTATTCGCGATCTTGTAGGAAATTATTTGTTAAAAGGTTCTCGAGGGGATAATCTCTACACACTGTCCATTCAAAACATGATGGCCACCTCTCCTGTATGCCTTCTTTCCAAAGAATCTAAGACCAAGTCATGGTTGTGGCATCGTCGGTTATCTCATCTTAACTTTGATGCTATTAACCATTTGGCTAAAAACGAACTTGTTCATGGTCTTCCAAAACTTAAGTTCGACAAGGATCATTTATGTTCCGCGTGTTCTTTGTGGAAAAGCACCAAGAAATTATACAAACCTAAAGCTGAAGACACCAACCAAGAACCACTGTATCTTTTGCACATGGATCTTTGTGGGCCAATGCGTACGGCTAGTGTGAGTGGTAGAAAATACATCCTCGTCATGGTGGATGATTTCTCAAGGTTTACATGGGTTAAGTTTTTAGCAACCAAGGATCAAGCACCAAATTATATTATTACTTTCTTAAAGATGATCCAAGTACTTCTTAATGCTACTGTTCGCCGCATTTGCACTGATAATGGAACTGAGTTTGTTAATCAAACCCTACGAGACTATTATGAAGAGGTAGGTATTTCACATGAAACTTCTATGGCTCGCACTCTACAACAAAACGATGTCGTGGAAAGACGTAACTGTACACTTATGGAAGCTTCTAGAACTATGTTGATTTATGTGAATGCTCCTTTATTCTTATGGGCTGAAGTAGTGGCAACCGCATGTTATACCCAAAAACGCTCCATCATTCGTAAGCGCCATGAAAAAACTCCATATGAGCTACTTCATGGACATAAACCTGATATTTCATTTCTTCATGTATTTGGTGCACTATGTTATCCAAATACTAATAGTGAGAATTTGGGCAAACTTCAACCGAAGGCTGATATTGGAATTTTCATTGGTTATTCACCCACAAAGAAAGCTTACCGAATTTATAATCGTCGTCTTGGCAAGATAGTAGAAACTTTGGATGTCGACTTTGATGAGCGGACAGCGATGGCTTCTGAGCAACACAACTCTGAACCCGCACTTCATGAGATGGGAACCGGTATAATTAGTTCCGGATTAACTCCCAACAATCCTACTTCTTCATCATTTACACCACCTACAAGGCCCGAGTGGGATGAGTTATTTCAACCTATGTTTGATGAATTCTTTGATCCACCTAGTAATGATTCTCTAGCACCTGCAGCAGTAGCTCCGATTCCCGAAGTTGTTGCTTAAGATAATGGAAATCAGTCTGAGACATCTACTGTCACTATTGAACCAGATGTCCCATCCCCCACGAATTCAAAAACCACACCTGAATCATCACCCCCACTCGTTCCTAATGATGTTGAAGAGGGTTATTATGATCACGATTTGGAAACTGCTCACTCACAAGAGCTTCCGTTCTTTGGTTCACAAATACCCGAAAACCCTAACGATGCGTCTACCTCAGAGGAAGCTCCTACAATCGTTCACTCCCGACCCCCACGGATTGAAACTCACAACACAAAATGGACAAAGGATCTCCCAATCCGCAATATTATTGGTGACATCAATCGACCAGTCTTAACACGCCACCAACTCCAAGAACATGCATTATATTGCTACTTTGATGCATTTCTTTTCGATACTGAACCTAAAAATTGGCAACAATCCATGACAAAATCATCTTGGATTGAAGCCATGCAAGAGGAACTTAATGAATTTCAACGTCTTGAATTGTGGGAATTAGTTCCTTTACCCAACAACATTGAAATCCTTACATTGTTGTGGGTATATAAGTTTAAACTCGATGAGTTAGGTGGAGTGCTAAAGAACAAAGCTAGATTGGTTGCTAGAGGTTACAAACAAGCTTTGGGTATTGACTTTGAAGAATCCTTTGCTCCTGTGGCACGATTGGAGGCAATTAGACTATTCCTTGCTTATGCTGCTCACATGAACATGATCGTCTACCAAATGGATGCTAACACGGCATTTCTCAATGGTGAATTAAGGGAAGATGTCTACGTAAGCCAGCCGAATGGATTCGTCAACTCGGAGTATCCTAATCACGTGTACAAGCTCAAGAAGGCTCTTTATGGGTTGAAACAAGCTCCACGCGCGTGGTACGATCTCCTATCGTCTTATCTCATCTCGAAAGGCTTCTCCAAAGGCAAAGTGGATCCGACATTATTTATTCTCAAGGAGGACAACGACATGATACTAGTATAAATTTATGTTAATGATATAATATTTGCTGCCACTAATCAAAGACTGTTTGACCATTTTGAGAAAATCATGTCCACACGTTTTAAGATGTCGATGATGGGAAAATTTTCATTTTTCTTAGGGTTACAAATTTCTCAAAATCCCAAAGGCATCTTCATTAATCAATCCAAATTTGCTCTTGAATCATTAAAGAAGTATCATTTTGAAAACTGTGACCCCGTGGATACTCCAATGGTGTAGAGATCCAAGTTAGATGAGGATAAGGAAGGGATAGTCGTCGATCCAAAACTTTACCATGGAATGATCGTCACCCTTCTCTATCTGACTGCTAGCAGGCCAGATTTGCAATTTTCAATATGCATGTGTGCCCGGTATCAGGCTCGGCCTACCGAAAAGCATTTACATGTTGTGAAAAGGATAATTCGGTATCTTAAAGGAACACTTAATTGTGGTCTGTGGTATCCGAAGGATTCCTCTATTGCACTAATATCATATGCAGATGCGGATTATGCTGGGTGTCAAGATACTCGACATAGTACTTCTGGCAGTGTGCAACTTCTTGCAGATAGACTAGTTAGTTGGGCATCCAAAAGGCAGAAAAGCGTTGTGATATCAAGTATAGAGGCTGAATACATTGCTATGTCCAGTTGTTGTGCTCAAGTTCTTTGGATGAGATCACAATTAACTGACTACGGTCTTGGATTTAACAAAATTCCGATGTACTGTGAAAACAAAAGCGCCATTGCTCTATGTTGCAACTACGTTCAACACTCTCGGGCAAATCACATTGACATTCGCTACCATTTCATCAAAGAGAATGTGGAAAATGGAGTGATCAAACTGTATTTTGTAAACACTGAGTATCAACTGGCGGATATATTTACAAAGGCCCTAGATCGAGGACGTATCGAGTTTTTGATCGAAAAGCTAGGCATGAAATCATTCTCACCAGCGACACTTAAGGAGTTAGTAGAAGAATCTGCAGAATATTGGTGGTAAACTATTCTAGAGTATCCTTTTATCGTGATCTTTTATATTATCGTATATATTTAAACCACCAAAAGAAAAATACAAAAATATAAAACATACAAAAACCATAAAAAATATAAAATCAAAAAAATCCAAAAATATTTTTCATTTTAAATCGGGCATGTCTTTTAGTAAGGTAATATTTACAGCCTTAGAAATGTCGATTAAAATTGACACGGCGCCATAAATAGAGTCCGTATAAAAGTTGTAAATATTTTAAAACATGCCCATATGGCTTGTAGTTATTTCTGACTGCAACTCGCTTTCCGCATTAAAGTCACGTATTTCTTATGAAAACGTTGGCTCACAACGAGAATTAATTTTCTCGGGTATGGTTTACTTTAAAACCATACAAGGGATCGAGTTTACTTCATAACTTGGTCTAACACAAATTTGTGTACGTTTCAATGCACTTATTTTGTAAAAATAAGAGAAATCTTATTGCCACCAAGAATCGTTCTCTTAAATCATTAAACGGAAAATGCTTTAATCGGTATTTGAATCCTTAAACAAAGACTACAGATCTTTAAATAGAAAACGGGTCAATGTTTAAGGGGGAGAATATCTTAAATCATTTTTGTCATCAATATATCGTTTTCCAGAATCTTTATCAGAAAAATAAACGGTTAAATGCTGTTCATCATGTGTTTTTCAAGTATGTGGTATTTGGATTTGCTGTAGATTGTTTATCATACTTGTGATTGGACCTTAGATGTAACACTCTCATTTTTCGTATCGGTACAGCGGAAGGGTCTTTCAGAGTGTTACGGGATAGCACAATAACTCCAATCATAGACAACACATAAAAATGGTTGTACAAGGTTTAACAAACATTCATTCGATAAAAAGGTTTAAAAGTGTACAACAGGTCCCAAATTATACAGGTCATTAAGTTTACAAAACACAGATCGAATTAACATTTTTAATATTAAGTGTGGGCCATCAGAGTCGATCTCCATCCGGATTACCTTCAAGCACCTGAGATAGAAAACATGCAAAAATCATATCAGCGAATGCCGAGTGAATTCATAGAGTTTAATGAAAACCGTTATATAAAACAATCATTTACAATCATTTAAAATCAGAACACAAGTATAATATCGGAAGTAAGTCCACATATTGCTAGTCAGGCAATATATAAATCAAGCATACATCTGAAACCGTCCATGAGACCGTAGTCTCTATATTACCATGATAGGTAATATATTCATCGTAATAGCGTCGTTATCGTTTATTATTTATGTCTTATAGCATACGTTGTATATTGTAGGATTATTATTAGCCGCATGACATTGTTACCTTACTGTGTAAACAGCGGGCCGCGAACCCGACAAACAATTTTCCCATCTAAGTTAGCGTGTCGTCACAAAAATCACGCTATGGAATCTTCTCATACATAAATTCGCTTACCAATCAATGTGGTACGACGGGGATCAACCGTCAAGGCGCGAACTGGGGTGATCGTCCCCAAATAGTACTATCAAATGCATAAGCGTCTACCAAATCCCGGTAGTTCACAATTCATGCTAATGGGACTTTAAGTGACATAACCTAACTACTAATAATCCTTTTAGTCTCGAATATAGGGTCATAGCATCATTCGGGTCCATATCATTTAGCATACAATCGGGACTACTTGTGTTCTATTTTTATAAAATCTAGCATGTTATCTCCCTCGCGGGTTTACAAATCATTTTATAAAACATTTAAAAGAGTGCGAGGCTATGAACTCACGTTGTTAATGAAAGGCGGATTATCGGCTACGGGCGTGCTTCGGTCACAGAAACCTATATAAATAATAATCGGTCTTAGACTCGGTCCAATGACTTTTATCAAAATAACAATATACATATGATGATTTTGTTCATATGATGAGGATCAAGTGGGTTTATAAATCCTTGTTTACTCATTTTAGCATTTACGTTTTGGTAACGTCTTACTAGTTCACTAGTTTTATCGATTTTACCTATTTTAAGTACATTAAGTCTTTTATAAGTTCTTTTACTTGTTTTTACCCATTTTATACCTATATGATCAGTATATATATTTTACATGTTGGGCCCAAATGGGTTAAGCCCAATAAGCTCTTTTTACAAGTATTTATCTTTTTAAGTCTAATTATTAGTCCAATAGGTTTAGTTAGCTCGTAAATGTCCGTAATTCTTATAGTTCGGGTTTTATCGGTTTTTACTTGTCTTAGTTACCTATACATCAGTATATTACTTTTATAAACTTTACATTAGACGGGTTTGGTCGTCTAAGTTTTATTTGGCGAAAAACGTTAATTTTACGGCGATAGCCGAAAAAGTCGTAAAAATCAAGTTTATAGTTTTTATTACTTATAAATATTATTTTACCACCATTTATATAATTTACCCATTTAATTAACCTTTTATAAATTTATATAAATAAGTTTTATAAGTTAGTGGGTTTATATTTTTACATTTTATACATTATAATGTGAGTGCTTATATAATAATAATAAACATTATTTCCAAAATCTGATTTTTAACTTCATATTCACCATTTTTACCATATCTAGAGTTTTACAATGACTTAGAAGCTCATTTTTGGATGAAAAATTCTTCATAATATTTGCTACATATAACTTAGTTATAGCTACTGCCCATTTTGAGTCTAAGTTGCCTTAACAGTCCCTACAAAACTGCTTATTTAGATTACACCACCTAACTTGTTTTGATCATATCTCACTCATTATTTTGATTCCATTGCATGGCCAACTCTCACATGTGTATAACATCATCTACTTACTGTAAATAGATCAAACCATGCAATTTTATCAGTTCATCTTTTAGTTATCTACTGTTTTTATACAGCCAACTAATTAGTCAAGATTTTAGCTTCATTTCTTATGGTTATCATCATTTTTAAGCATATTTATCAACACTTGATCCCCACACAACATTTTTATCATCATATATACATCATATACATATACAAAATGAAAGAAAATACATTTGTTCTTTACAAAATAATAAGAGAAAAATGTAGAGGATGATCTTCTTTACCAATCCAAGTGGATTTCTTGTTTTAGGAAGACAAGAACTTGATGAACACAACAAGTATCTCCAAGACCATCAAATATCAAGAACATAGGTTGGAAAATCAGCCCTAGGACACAAGCAAATCATCTCCAAAGTTGTTAATATGGCCACCAAATGATCAAGGCTTCAAGAGAACACCTTAATAGGACTAGTAAACATGTGGTTTATGGCTAGAAAAGATCAATGATGGTGTTTGTTAGCTTATTTGGGACGGCAAGAGAGGAAGAGTTGAGAGGATTTTAGAGTGGTTTGCATGGAAGAAATGGTAGAAATGAAACAAGTTGCTAGTTTTTGTGTTAGTGGTAAAAGAGTTAGCTTAATGTGTAAGCATATGCTTACACATGTTGTAAGCTAGCTAAGACTTGATGCCACATATGTGTAGTGGTGTCAAGTTGCCGTCCCATATTGCTAGTGGGGTGGGACAAAGTGTTTTGTCCCATCTCACTAGTTTACGGGTATTTCTCGATTCTAGTTTTCTCGATTTGCGTGCCCTCGGGTCGTTTTACGAAATTTTTTTTTATAAATTATGAATCACCGTCACAAAACGAATCCAATAAAAATTGTCTCATCAAAAACGGAGTTCAAAAACGTAAATACGTAATCCTAAGGTTTCCGGTTTAGTCGTAAAAGACGCCAAATTATGCACGTAAGCCCAAATTTAAATCCGTAAATTGTGAGTTCGTCAACCAACACAAAAATAAGTTTCAAAATATTATACGAGAAAATATTTCACTACCTGAAAATGTTAGATTTGTCACAGCTTTTCCTCCTAAAAGGGATCAACGTCCTCGTGATCCATTTCATTTGGATGTTCGTTTCTTATTGAAATCGAAGAGGTGCGGATATTTCTTCCACATTTCATCCTCTCGTTCCCAAGTATACTCCGGTCCATGCTTTGAATTCCATCGGATCTTGACAATAGGTATCCGACTTTGTTTCAGTTGCTTTACCTCACGGTCCATAACTTCTACGGGCTCTTCGATAAAATGCAACTTCCCATCTATTCGAACCTTACCTAACGGAATTTTCTCATCACTCACTGCTAGACATTTCTTCAGATTAGATACATGGAATGTGTTGTGAACACCATGAAGTTCTGGGGGTAACTCTAGTTTGTAAGCCACCGGACCTACTCTAGATAAAATCTTAAAGGGTCCAATATAACGGGGATTCTATTTTCCTCGTTTTCCAAATCTTATAACGCCTTTCCATGGCGATACTTTCAACATTACTCGGTCACCCACTTCAAACTCCATTGGCTTCCGCCGCACATCCGCGTAACTTTTCTGTCTACTTCGGGCAGTCAACAACCTCTTCTTAATCTGAACTATCATCTCCGTAGTCTCTCGGATCAATTCCGGTCCCGTGAGCTGGGTATCCCCAACTTCACTCCAACATACAGGAGATCTACACTTCCTACCATACAAAGCTTCAAACGGTGCAGCCTTAATACTAGAATGGTAACTATTGTTATACGAAAACTCTGCTAACGACAAATGTTTATCCCAATTCTTACCAAAGTCTAACATACAAGCTCTCAACATATCTTCAAGTGTTTGTATCGTCCTTTCACTCTTCCCATCAGTCTGGGGGTGATAAGCAGTGCTCATGTCGAGATTCGTTCCCAAAGATCTTTGGAGAGATTTCCAAAAATTCGATGCGAATCTAGGATCTCGATCTGAAATGATCGATACAGGCACTCCATGCTTGCATACAACATTATCAAGGTATATTCGAGTCAGCTTCTCTAGTGAGAACTGCTCCTTAACCGGAATGAAGTGTGCTGATTTGGTCAGTCTATCAACAATAACCCAAATCGAATTGTTTCCAGATGATGTTCTAGGAAGCTTGCTGATAAAGTCCATTGTAATTCGCTCCCACTTCCATTTAGGAATCTTTGGTTGTTGAAGTAGTCATGATGGCTTTTGATGTTCGGCTTTAACTCTAGCACAAGTCAAGCATTGAAGAACATACACAGCTATGTCAGCTTTCATATTCGGCCACCAGTACAACTTCTTCAAATCATGGTACATCTTATCAGATCCCGGATGAATGGAATACTTAGATTTATGGGATTCTAACATAATCAAATCTCTTAAGCCTCCAAACATAGGTATCCACATACGACCTCTTAAGAAATTCACTCCATCAGCTCTAAAATCTAAAGGATCTCCTTCTCCTCGGAACCCTTCATTAACAAAATTCTCCTTCTTACAAGCTTCTATTTGCGCTTTTCTAATTTGCTCGGGCAAATTATTGTGCACGGTCAAGACTAGAGAACGCACCCTGATAGGCTCTCTATCTTTCCTACTCAATGCATCAGCAACAACATTGGCTTTTCCTGGGTGATATTTTATATCACAGTCATAGTCACTTAACAACTCTATCCATCTTCGTTGCCTCATGTTCAATTCCTTCTGGTCGAGAATATACTGTAGGCTTTTGTGATCGGTGAATACCGTACACTTGGTGCCATACAGATAATGTCTCCACAACCTAAGAGCAAAGACTACAGCTCCTAACTCAAAATCATGAGTAGTATAATTCTCCTCATTCTTTCTTAATTGCCTAGAAGCATAAGCTATCACTTTCTCTCGCTGCATCAAAACAGCTCCATAACCTCTAAGAGATGCATCACAATACACTACAAAATCTTCACTCCCGTTGGGTAATGATAAGATTGGCGCACTACATAATTTTTGCTTCAATGTCTGAAATGCTCCATCTTCATCACTTACCCAAACGAAAAGTTTATTCTTCTGAGTAAGCTTAGTCAAGGGTTTAGCTATCAAAGAAAATTCTTTAATGAATCGCCTATAATAGCCAGCTAATCCTAAGAACTGTCGCACTTCCGTTGGCGTTGTCGGTGCAGACCAATTCTTAATAGCTTCAACCTTTGTAGGATCAACATGAATTCCATCCCTGTTAATCACATGACCAAGAATTTGCACAGAATCTAACCAGAAATCACACTTCGAAAACTTAGCATACAACCTTTCATCCTTCAACAACTTCAAAACAATCCTCAAATGTTCTCTATGCTCATCTTCATTCTAAGAATAGATCAGAATATCGTCAATAAACACAATCACAAATTTATCCAAGTAGGGCTTGCACACTCGATTCATTAAATCCATGAAAACCGCAGGTGCGTTAGTTAACCCAAATGGCATTACTTGAAATTCATAGTGTCCATAACGAGTTCTAAATGCAGTTATAGGAATATCTTTTTCACGGACGCGAAGTTGGTGATATCCTGACCGCAAATCTATCTTAGAATACACACTAGATCCTTGTAGTTGATCAAACAAATCATCAATCCTAGGTAAAGGATATCGATTCTTAATTGTCAACTTATTCAGTTCCCTATAATCAATGCACATACGAAAAGATCCATCCTTCTTCTTAACGAACAAGACTGGAGCTCCCCAAGGCGACGGGCTCGGTCGAATAAAACCTTTATCAGACAACTCCTTAAGTTGCTCAGATAACTCCTTTAATTCAGAAGGGGCTAAACGGTAAGGCGCACGTGCCACCGTGCAGCACCAGGAATTAAATCGATTCGAAACTCTACTTGCCTTATCGGTGGAAGTCCGGGTAAATCCTTAGGAAATACCTCAGGAAAATCACAAATAATAGGTACATCTTCCAATCGTTTCTCCCTAGACTCATTCCCGGTCACTTGAGCTAAGAATAACTCACAACCGTTCCTGATGTACTTTTGGACTTTAATACATGAAACGATTTTCAAACGGGATTCACCTCGACTACCATCAATTACTAACATCCTATTCCTAAGAGGAATCTTAACCTTCTTCTCTCCACATAAAATAGTAGCATTATTCAACGACAACCAATCCATACCAATAATAATATCAAAACTACCTAATTCTATCAACATCAAATCAATCGGAAAGGAATGGTTCAAGAGATTTAGAGAGCATCCTTCTAATAGCTTATTAGTTTTCACTAATTTACCATCAGCCAATTCTACCTCGTAACTGGTACTTATCTCAACAGGTTCAATATCAATAAGGGCACTAAATTTAGTGGATACAAAGCTCCTATCGGCACCCGAATCGAATAAAGTAACAACATAATGATTGTTGAGTAAAAACGTACCGGTAACGACATTCGGATCCTCTTTCTTCACCTCAATTGTTCCAAGTTGGTAGATACCACCCTGGGGGTTTCTTCCAGGTACAATCGCTTTCAACTTGGGGCATTCGATTTCCTATGACCTTCTTCATTACAGTTGAAGCAAATGGTTCCCTTCTTACACCTTTCAACCTTGTGTCCAAGCTTTCCGCAATTTCGGCACTTCCAGCAGTCGCCAGCATGCCTCTTGTTGCCACACTTAGGACATCTATCATCGTTGCGCGGTGCATTGTAGGTAAGAGCATTTGCATTCCCCTTTCTCTGGTTCTGACGGCGATTGAAATTCTTCCTATTATCACCTCTATCTACACAATCACCGTCTCCCTTTCTTTTCTCACCTACACGGGCTTCATCTTCCCTATCCTGAATTATCTGTCCAATGAGTTGGTAAGCCATTCGAACAGCATCATCAATGGTCAGTGGTTTCGATGATGTTACGTCCCCCCGGATATTTCTGGTCAACCCTTTCACATATTGCTCAATTCGGATCTCTTCGGGTTCAACCAATCGAGGACATAGCAAGGCCAACTCATGGAATCGGTTCGTGTAACTATCAATGTCCACACCTTTCATTCTCAAATGAATCAACTCCTGTTCTAACCTAATAATCACACTACTAGGACAAAACTCCAAAGTCATCCACTTCTTGATTTCAGCCCAAGGAGTAGCATTAGCAGCATCAAGACCCATGAAAGCAATTCTCCCATTCCACCAAGTCAACGCACGACCTTTAAGAGTAGCCATAGCAAAAGTCACCTTATCTTCCTCCTTACACTTACTAATCCTAAACACCGATTCAATCTTCTCAATCCACTGGCTTAATCCTACAGCACCTTCAGTTCCATTAAAAGGTAGAGGTTCACACTTCATGAACGTCACATAAGTACAGCCACCAACTTCAGGTGCATTCGTTCCAAGTCCTCCTACATTTCCTCCAGCATTAGCATTCACATTATTAGCATTCACATTCACATTAGTACCGCCAATTCCACTACCGCCAGCTCCACTACCGCCAGCTCCACTACTGCCAGCTCCACTACCGCCAGCTCCATTTCCAGCATTTGCAATAAATTCAGTCATAGATGCGGTAACTTGCTCCGTAATAATCCTACGTACATCATCCTCAGTCACAGCCTTCTTGGGCGGCATAGTTCTATAATTCCACAATTTCAAGGTATTAAGCATTCACCCAACAAAGGATTCATATAATATGGATCGAATTCATAAGCAAGATACAAATAAGGCACAATATGGAATTCAAGACAAGATACATATTTCATTCGATCTGAAACAAAAGTATTGTCTTAGTACATCCATATCAAAGTTCTAGCACTATTTACACTCAAAATTCGTGCCAAGTCTACTACTAACAAGTCGGTTCAGTCAATGCTACAAGCACAAAAGATATAAAGGTCACTACTAAACACAGACTGGTCTACTGAGAACCGCCAGATGGTCCATCATCCATCGTCTTCTGGATCTTCGCCGGACGATCACTAGACACATCTTCAGCTGGGCGCTTACGGATTACTCCTCTTTCAACCATGTCGGCATAAAATCTACTGTTCCATCCCACGGATATATTCAACTCCTTTTCGGCTTTCTCACGCATCGCACGAGCTACACTCAACTGAATCTCCATAGAATTCACCTTTCTCTTCATAGCAGCATACTCACCACTTTCCAATACTGATAACCTCCTAAAAGCCTCATTCAAACCACGTTCTACATCACTCAAATCCAAACTAAGCAATTCTCGCTCTTTCTCGCCAATCTTAGCCTTCGACTCCAAATAAGCAACATGAGTCTGAACAACACCTAATCCAACCTCTGTCACACAACTCTTAACACGGGAGGCATCTAGATCACGTCTCAAGGCCCATGGTGCAAGACCATCAATATGAGTAGCCTCTCGAGTACTAGACGACTCTCCTATCTCACGTCTACGAGTAGCAATACCATCAGTACCGTCAGGTGCATCGTCATCCTCATCCTCCTCTGATTCAGAATCAGATTCAGACGATTCAGACATTTCGTCCCTAGGTAACTCATCCTCAGAATCAGACAAACAAACTGGTGGGGGCAAAGGCTCGCCCTCTGGAACATCATACGGATAAATAAGCTCAGCTTCCTCATCGTCATCAACCTCAACATCTATACCTACATCCTCCTCGACATCCTCGTCGTCAATCTCATCATCTAACTCATCTAACCCAATCTCATCCTCATTCCCAATATCAGCATTCTCAATCTCCACATTCTCATTACCCACATTCTCAATATCCACATTCTCATTACCCACATTCTCAATCTCATTCTCTACTAAGTCAACTTGAGGGGCAATCTGATCTCCTAGTCCTAACTCGGGCTCGGGATCCTCAAATGGTTCCTCCTCATCATCAATATCAAAATCTACTAAGTCTAAATAAGGATCATCTTCTATATTAGGTTCAGGAATAGCATGGTTTTCTACAGGAATATTAGGGTCAGCCATGACAATCTGCATTTATATATATTTATCTCGTATTAGGATAACATACTAGTTAAACAATTACATAATGAAATCACGATATATACATATATATAAATTATATTATATATATCAAAATATATATATCTTCTCAATAGGGCTTGTTGGTAACGTCGGAGATCTCTGGCACCGTTATAGTCAAAAGATTTTTCAAATATTTTCTCAAATGTTCATTGTCAAAAGATTTTGAAAAGTTTTGTTCAAAACCTTGGTTTTTAAAATCTTTTGTTCTCTATAACGAGAGCTCTGGTACCAAACTCTAACACTCTCATTTTTCGTATCGGTACAGCGGAAGGGTCTTTCAGAGTGTTACGGGATAGCACAATAACTCCAATCATAGACAACACATAAAAATGGTTGTACAAGGTTTAACAAACATTCATTCGATAAAAAGGTTTAAAAGTGTACAACAGGTCCCAAATTATACAGGTCATTAGGTTTACAAAACACAGATCAAATGAACATTTTTAATATTAAGTGTGGGCCATCAGAGTCGATCTCCATCCGGATTACCTTCAAGCACCTGAGATAGAAAACATGCAAAAATCATATCAGCGAATGCCGAGTGAATTCATAGAGTTTAATGAAAACCGTTATATAAAACAATCATTTACAATCATTTAAAATCAGAACACAAGTATAATATCGGAAGTAAGTCCACATATTGCTAGTCAGGCAATATATAAATCAAGCATACATCTGAAACCGTCCATGAGACCGTAGTCTCTATATTACCATGATAGGTAATATATTCATCGTAATAGCGTCGTTATCGTTTATTATTTATGTCTTATAGCATACGTTGTATATTGTAGGATTATTATTAGCCGCATGACATTGTTACCTTACTGTGAAAACAGCGGGCCGCGAACCCGACAAACAATTTGCCCATCTAAGTTAGCGTGTCATCACAAAAATCACGCTATGGAATCTTCTCATACATAAATTCGCTTACCAATCAATGTGATACGACAGGGATCAACCGTCAAGGCGCGAACTGGGGTGATCGTCCCCAAATAGTACTATCAAATGCATAAGCGTCTACCAAATCCCGGTAGTTCACAATTCATTCTAATGGGACTTTAAGTGACATAACCTAACTACTAATAATCCTTTTAGTCTCGAATATAGGGTCATAGCATCATTCGGGTCCATATCATTTAGCATACAATCGGGACTACTTGTGTTCTATTTTTATAAAATCTTGCATGTTATCTCCCTCGCGGGTTTACAAATCATTTTATAAAACATTTAAAAGAGTGCGAGGCTATGAACTCACGTTATTAATGAAAGGCGGATTATCGGCTACGGGCGTGCTTCGGTCACAGAAACCTATATAAATAATAATCGGTCTTAGACTCGGTCCAATGACTTTTATCAAAATAACAATATACATATGATGATTTTGTACATATGATGATGATCAAGTGGGTTTATAAATCCTTGTTTACTCATTTTAGCGTTTACGTTTTGGTAACGTCTTACTAGTTCACTAGTTTTATCGATTTTACCTATTTTAAGTCCATTAAGTCTTTTATAAGTTCTTTTACTTGTTTTTACCCATTTTATACCTATATGATCAGTATATATATTTTCCATGTTGGGCCCAAATGGGTTAAGCCCAATAAGCTCTTTTTACAAGTATTTATCTTTTTAAGTCTAATTATTAGTCCAATAGGTTTAGTTAGCTCGTAAATGTCCGTAATTCTTATAGTTCGGGTTTTATCGGTTTTTACTTGTCTTAGTTACCTATACATCAGTATATTACTTTTATAAACTTTACATTAGACGGGTTTGGTCGTCTAAGTTTTATTTGGCGAAAAACGTTAATTTTACGGCGATAGCCGAAAAAGTCGTAAAAATCAAGTTTATAGTTTTTATTACTTATAAATATTATTTTACCACCATTTATATAATTTAACCATTTAATTAACCTTTTATACATTTATATAAATAAGTTTTATACGTTAGTGGGTTTATATTTTTACATTTTATACATTATAATGTGAGTGCTTATATAATAATAATAAACATTATTTCCAAAATCTGGTTTTTAACTTCATATTCACCATTTTTACCATATCTAGAGTTCTACAATGACTTAGAAGCTCATTTTTGGATGAAAAATTCTTCATAATATGTGCTACATATAAATTAGTTATAGCTACTGTCCATTTTGAGTCTAAGTTGCCTTAACAGTCCCTACAAAACTGCTTATTCAGATTACACCACCTAACTTGTTTTGATCATATCTCACTCATTATTTTGATTCCATTGCATGGCCAACTCTCACATGTGTATAACATCATCTACTTACTGTAAATAGATCAAACCATGCAATTTTATCAGTTCATCTTTTAGTTATCTACTGTTTTTATACAGCCAACTAATTAGTCAAGATTTTAGCTTCATTTCTTATGGTTATCATCATTTTTAAGCATATTTATCAACACTTTATCCCCACACAACATTTTTATCATCATATATACATCATATACATATACAAAATGAAAGAAAATACATTTGTTCTTTACAAAATAATAAGAGAAAAATGTAGAGGATGATCTTCTTTACCAATCCAAGTGGATTTCTTGTTTTAGGAAGACAAGAACTTGATGAACACAACAAGTATCTCCAAGACCATCAAATATCAAGAACATAGGTTGGAAAATCAGCCCTAGGACACAAGCAAATCACCTCCAAAGTTGTTAATATGGCCACCAAATGATCAAGTCTTCAAGAGAACACCTTAATAGGACTAGTAAACATGTGGTTTATGGCTAGAAAAGATCAATGATGGTGTTTGTTAGCTTATTTGGGACGGCAAGAGAGGAAGAGTTGAGAGGATTTTAGAGTGGTTTGCATGGAAGAAATGGTAGAAATGAAACAAGTTGCTAGTTTTTGTGTTAGTGGTAAAAGAGTTAGCTTAATGTGTAAGCATATGCTTACACATGTTGTAAGCTAGCTAAGACTTGATGCCACATATGTGTGGTGGTGTCAAGTTGCCGTCCCATATTGCTAGTGGGGTGGGACAAAGTGTTTTGTCCCATCTCACTAGTTTACGGGTATTTCTCGATTCCAGTTTTCTCGATTTGCGTGCCCTCGGGTCGTTTTACGAAAAACGTTTTTATAAATTATGAATTACCGTCACAAAACGAATCCAATAAAAATTGTCTCATCAAAAACGGAGTTCAAAAACGTAAATACGTAATCCTAAGGTTTCCGATTTAGTCGTAAAAGATGCCAAATTATGCACGTAAGCCCAAATTTAAATCCGTAAATTGTGAGTTCGTCAACCAACACAAAAATAAGTTTCAAAATATTATACGAGAAAATATTTCACTACCTGAAAATGTTAGATTTGTCACAGCTTTTCCTCCTAAAAGGGATCAACGTCCTCGTGATCCATTTCATTTGGATGTCCGTTTCTTATTGAAATCGAAGAGGTGCGGATATTTCTTCCACATTTCATCCTCTCGTTCCCAAGTATACTCCGGTCCATGCTTTGAATTCCATCGGATCTTGACAATAGGTATCCGACTTTGTTTCAGTTGCTTTACCTCACGGTCCATAACTTCTACGGGCTCTTCGATAAAATGCAACTTCCCATCTATTCGAACCTTACCTAACGGAATTTTCTCATCACTCACTGCTAGACATTTCTTCAGATTAGATACATGGAATGTGTTGTGAACACCATAAAGTTCTGGGGGTAACTCTAGTTTGTAAGCCACCGGACCTACTCTAGATAAAATCTTAAAGGGTCCAATATAACGGGGATTCAATTTTCCTCGTTTTCCAAATCTTATAACGCCTTTCCATGGCGATACTTTCAACATTACTCGGTCACCCACTTCAAACTCCATTGGCTTCCGCCGCACATCCGCATAACTTTTCTGTCTACTTCGGGCAGTCAACAACCTCTTCTTAATCTGAACTATCATCTCCGTAGTCTCCCGGATCAATTCCGGTCCCGTGAGCTGGGTATCCCCAACTTCACTCCAACATACAGGAGATCTACACTTCCTACCATACAAAGCTTCAAACGGTGCAGCCTTAATACTAGAATGGTAACTATTGTTATACGAAAACTCTGCTAACGACAAATGTTTATCCCAATTCTTAACAAAGTCTAACACACAAGCTCTCAACATATCTTCAAGTGTTTGTATCGTCCTTTCACTCTGCCCATCAGTCTGGGGGTGATAAGCAGTGCTCATGTCGAGATTCGTTCCCAAAGATCTTTGGAGAGATTTCCAAAAATTCGATGCGAATCTAGGATCTCGATCTGAAATGATCGATACAGGCACTCCATGCTTGCATACAACATTATCAAGGTATATTCGAGTCAGCTTCTCTAGTGAGAACTGCTCCTTAACCGGAATGAAGTGTGCTGATTTGGTCAGTCTATCAACAATAACCCAAATCGAATTGTTTCCAGATGATGTTCTAGGAAGCTTGGTGATAAAGTCCATTGTAATTCGCTCCCACTTCCATTCAGGAATCTTTGGTTGTTGAAGTAGTCCTGATGGCTTTTGATGTTCGGCTTTAACTCTAGCACAAGTCAAGCATTGAAGAACATACACAGCTATGTCAGCTTTCATATTCGGCCACCAGTACAACTTCTTCAAATCATGGTACATCTTATCAGATCCCGGATGAATGGAATACTTAGATTTATGGGATTCTAACATAATCAAATCTCTTAAGCCTCAAAACTTAGGTATCAACATACGACCTCTTAAGCATTTCACTCCATCAGCTCTAACATCTAAAGGATCTCCTTCTCCTCGGAACCCTTCATTAACAAAATTATCCTTCTTACAAGCTTCTATTTGCGCATTTCTAATTTGCTCGGGCAAATTATTGTGCACGGTCAAGACTAGAGAACACACCCTGATAGGCTCTCTATCTTTCCTACTTAATGCATCAGCAACAACATTGGCTTTTCCTGGGTGATATTTTATATCACAGTCATAGTCACTTAACAACTCTATCCATCTTCGTTGCCTCATGTTCAATTCCTTCTGGTCGAGAATATACTGTAGGCTTTTATGATCGGTGAATACCGTACACTTGGTGCCATACAGATAATGTCTCCACAACCTAAGAGCAAAGACTACAGCTCCTAACTCAAGATCATGAGTAGTATAATTCTCCTCATTCTTCCTTAATTTCCTAGAAGCATAAGCTATCACTTTCTCTCGCTACATCAAAACAACTCCATAACCTCTAAGAGATGCATCACAATACACTACAAAATCTTCACTCCCGTCGGGTAATGATAAGATTGGCGCACTACATAATTTTTGCTTCAATGTCTGAAATGATCCATCTTCATCACTTCCCCAAACGAAAAGTTTATTCTTCTGAGTAAGCTTAGTCAAGGGTTTAGCTATCAAAGAAAATTCTTTAATGAATCGCCTATAATAGCCAGCTAATCCTAAGAATTGTCGCACTTCCGTTGGCGTTGTCGGTGCAGACCAATTCTTAATAGCTTCAACCTTTGCAGAATCAACATGAATTCCATCTCTGTTAATCACATGACCAAGAAATTGCACAGAATCTAACCAGAAATCACACTTCGAAAACTTAGCATACAACCTTTCATCCTTCAACAACTTCAAAACAATCCTCAAATGTTCTCTATGCTAATCTTCATTCTTAGAATAGATCAGAATATCGTCAATAAACACAATCACAAATTTATCCAAGTAGGGCTTGCACACTCGATTCATTAAATCCATGAAAACCGCAGGTGCGTTAGTTAACCCAAATGGCATTACTTGAAATTCATAGTGTCCATAACGAGTTCTAAATGCAGTTATAGGAATATCTTCTTCACGGACGCGAAGTTGGTGATATCCTGACCGCAAATCTATCTTAGAATACACACTAGATCCTTGCAGTTGATCAAACAAATCATCAAACCTAGGTAAAGGATATCGATTCTTAATTGTCAACTTATTCAGTTCCCTATAATCAATGCACATACGAAAAGATCCATCCTTCTTCTTAACGAACAAGACTGGAGCTCCCCAAGGCGACGAGCTCGGTCGAATAAAACCTTTATCAGACAACTCCTTAAGTTGCTCAGATAACTCCTTTAATTCAGAAGGGGCTAATCGGTAAGGCGCACGTGCAACCGGTGCAGCACCAGGAATTAAATCGATTCGAAACTCTACTTGCCTTATCGGTGGAAGTCTGGGTAAATCCTTAGGAAATACCTCAGGAAATTCACAAATAATAGGTACATCTTCCAATCGTTTCTCCCTAGACTCATTCCCGGTCACTTGAGCTAAGAATAACTCACAACCGTTCCTGATGTACTTTTGGACTTTAATACATGAAACGATTTTCAAACGGGATTCACCTCGACTACCATCAATTACTAACGTCCTATTCCTAAGAGGAATCTTAACCTTCTTCTCTCCACATAAAATAGTAGCATTATTCAACGACAACCAATCCATACCAATAATAATATCAAAACTACCTAATTCTATCAACATCAAATCAATCGGAAAGGAATGGTTCAAGAGATTTAGAGAGCATCCTTCTAATAGCTTATTAGTTTTCACTAATTTACCATCAGCCAATTTTACCTCGTAACTGGTACTTATCTCAACAGGTTCAATATCAATAAGGGCACTAAATTTAGTGGATACAAAGCTCCTATCGGCACCCGAATCGAATAAAGCAACAGCATAATGATTGTTGAGTAAAAACGTACCGGTAACGACATTCGGATCCTCTTTCTTCACCTCAATTGTTCCAAGTTGGTAGATACCACCCTGGGGGTTTCTTCCAGGTACAATCGCTTTCAACTTGGGGCATTCCGATTTCCTATGACCTTCTCATTACAGTTGAAGCAAATGGTTCCCTTCTTACACCTTTCAACCTTGTGTCCAAGCTTTCCGCAATTTCGGCACTTCCAGCAGTCGCCAGCATGCCTCTTGTTGCCACACTTAGGACATCTATCATCGTTGCGCGGTGCATTGTAGGTAAGAGCATTTGCATTCCCCTTTCTCTGGTTCTGACGGCGATTGAAATTCTTCCTATTATCACCTCTATCTACACGATCACCGTCTCCCTTTCTTTTCTCACCTACACGGGCTTCATCTTCCCTATCCTGAATTATCTGTCCAATGAGTTGGTAAGCCATTCGAACAGCATCATCAATAGTCAGTGGTTTCGATGATGTTACGTCCCCCCGGATATTTCTGGTCAACCCTTTCACATATTGCTCAATTCGGATCTCTTCGGGTTCAACCAATCGAGGACATAGCAAGGCCAACTCATGGAATCGGTTCGTGTAACTATCAATGTCCACACCTTTCATTCTCAAATGAATCAACTCCTGTTCTAACCTAATAATCACACTACGAGGACAAAACTCCAAAGTCATCCACTTCTTGATTTCAGCCCAAGGAGTAGCATTAGCAGCATCAAGACCCATGAAAGCAATTCTCCCATTCCACCAAGTCAACGCACGACCTTTAAGAGTAGCCATAGCAAAAGTCACCTTATCTTCCTCCTTACACTTACTAATCCTAAACACCGATTCAATCTTCTCAATCCACTGGCTTAATCCTACAGCACCTTCAGTTCCATTAAAAGGTAGAGGTTCACACTTCATGAACGTCACATAAGTACAGCCACCAACTTCATGTGCATTCGTTCCAAGTCCTCCTACATTTCCTCCAGCATTAGCATTCACATTATTAGCATTCACATTCACATTAGTACCGCCAATTCCACTACCGCCAGCTCCACTACCGCCAGCTCCACTACCGCCAGCTCCACTACCGCCAGCTCCACTACCGCCAGCTCCATTTCCAGCATTTGCCATAAATTCAGTCATAGATGCGGTAACTTGCTCCATAACAATCCTACGTACATCATCCTCAGTCACAGCCTTCTTGGGCGGCATAGTTCTATAATTCCACAATTTCAAGGTATTAAGCATTCACCCAACAAAGGATTCATATAATATGGATCGAATTCATAAGCAAGATACAAATAAGGAACAATATGGAATTCAAGACAAGATACATATTTCATTCGATCTGAAACAAAAGTATTGTCTTAGTACATCCATATCAAAGTTCTAGCACTATTTACACTCAAAATTCGTGCCAAGTCTACTACTAACAAGTCGGTTCAGTCAAAGCTACAAGCACAAAAGATATAAAGGTCACTACTAAACACAGACTGGTCTACTGAGAACCGCCAGATGGTCCATCATCCATCGTCTTCTGGATCTTCGCCGGACGATCACTAGACACATCTTCAGCTGGGCGCTTACGGATTACTCCTCTTTCAACCATGTCGGCATAAAATCTACTGTTCCATCCCACGGATATATTCAACTCCTTTTCGGCTTTCTCACGCATCGCACGAGCTACACTCAACTGAATCTCCATAGAATTCACCTTTCTCTTCGTAGCAGCATACTCACCACTTTCCAATACTGATAACCTCCTAAAAGCCTCATTCAAACCACGTTCTACATCACTCAAATCCAAACTAAGCAATTCTCGCTCTTTCTCGCCAATCTTAGCCTTCGACTCCAAATAAGCAACCTGAGTCTGAACAACACCTAATCCAACCTCTGTCACACAACTCTTAACACGGGAAGCATCTAGATCACGTCTCAAGGCCCATGGTGCAAGACCATCAATATGAGTAGCCTCTCGAGTACTAGACGACTCTCTTATCTCACGTCTACGAGTAGCAATACCATCAGTACCGTCAGGTGCATCGTCATCCTCATCCTCCTCTGATTCAGAATCAGATTCAGACGATTCAGACATTTCGTCCCTAGGTAACTCATCCTCAGAATCAGACAAACAAACTGGTGGGGGCAAAGGCTCGCCCTCTGGAACATCATACGGATAAATAAGCTCAGCTTCCTCATCGTCATCAACCTCAACATCTATACCTACATCCTCCTCGACATCCTCGTCGTCAATCTCATCATCTAACTCATCTAACCCAATCTCATCCTCATTCTTAATATCAGCATTCTCAATCTCCACATTCTCATTACCCACATTCTCAATATCCACATTCTCATTACCCACATTCTCAATCTCATTCTCTACTAAGTCAACCTGAGGGGAAATCTGATCTCCTAGTCCTAACTCGGGCTCGGGATCCTCAAATGGTTCCTCCTCATCATCAATATCAAAATCTACTAAGTCTAAATAAGGATCATCTTCTATATTAGGTTCGGGAATAGCATGGTTTTCTACAGGAATATTAGGGTCAGCCATGACAATCTGCATTTATATATATTTATCTCGTATTAGGATAACATACTAGTTAAACAATTACATAATGAAATCACGATATATACATATATATATATAAATTATATTATATATATCAAAATATATATCTTCTCAATAGGGCTTGTTGGTAACGCCGGAGATCTCTGGCACCGTTATAGTCAAAAGTTTTTTCAAATATTTTTTCAAATGTTCATTGTCAAAAGATTTTGAAAAGTTTTGTTCAAAACCTTGGTTTTTAAAATCTTTTGTTCTCTATAACGAGAGCTCTGGTACCAAACTGTAACACTCTCATTTTTCGTATCGGTACAGCGGAAGGGTCTTTCAGAGTGTTACGGGATAGCACAATAACTCCAATCATAGACAACACATAAAAATGGTTGTACAAGGTTTAACAAACATTCATTCGATAAAAAGGTTTAAAAGTGTACAACAGGTCCCAAATTATACAGGTCATTAAGTTTACAAAACACAGATCGAATGAACATTTTTAATATTAAGTGTGGGCCATCAGAGTCGATCTCCATCCGGATTACCTTCAAGCACCTAAGATAGAAAACATGCAAAAATCATATCAGCGAATGCCGAGTGAATTCATAGAGTTTAATGAAAACCGTTATATAAAACAATCATTTACAATCATTTAAAATCAGAACACAAGTATAATATCGGAAGTAAGTCCACATATTGCTAGTCAGGCAATATATAAATCAAGCATACATCTGAAACCGTCCATGAGACCGTAGTCTCTATATTACCATGATAGGTAATATATTCATCGTAATAGCGTCGTTATCGTTTATTATTTATGTCTTATAGCATACGTTGTATATTGTAGGATTATTATTAGCCGCATGACATTGTTACCTTACTGTGAAAACAGCGGGCCGCAAACCCGACAAACAATTTGCCCATCTAAGTTAGCGTGTCGTCACAAAAATCACGCTATGGAATCTTCTCATACATAAATTCGCTTACCAATCAATGTGGTACGACGGGGATCAACCGTCAAGGCGCGAACTTGGGTGATCGTCCCCAAATAGTACTATCAAATGCATAAGCGTCTACCAAATCCCGGTAGTTCACAAATCATGCTAATGGGACTTTAAGTGACATAACCTAACTACTAATAATCCTTTTAGTCTCGAATATAGGGTCATAGCATCATTCGGGTCCATATCATTTAGCATACAATCGGGACTACTTGTGTTCTATTTTTATAAAATCTAGCATGTTATCTCCCTCGCGGGTTTACAAATCATTTTATAAAAAATTTAAAAGAGTGCGAGGCTATGAACTCACGTTGTTAATGAAAGGCGGATTAACGGCTACGGGCGTGCTTCGGTCACAGAAACCTATATAAATAATAATCGGTCTTAGACTCGGTCCAATGACTTTTATCAAAATAACAATATACATATGATGATTTTGTACATATGATGATGATCAAGTGGGTTTATAAATCCTTGTTTACTCATTTTAGCGTTTACGTTTTGGTAACGTCTTACTAGTTCACTAGTTTTATCGATTTTACCTATTTTAAGTCCATTAAGTCTTTTATAAGTTCTTTTACTTGTTTTTACCCATTTTATACCTATATGATCAGTATATATATTTTCCATGTTGGGCCCAAATGGGTTAAGCCCAATAAGCTCTTTTTACAAGTATTTATCTTTTTAAGTCTAATTATTAGTCCAATAGGTTTAGTTAGCTCGTAAATGTCCGTAATTCTTATAGTTCGGGTTTTATCGGTTTTTACTTGTCTTAGTTACCTATACATAAGTATATTACTTTTATAAACTTTACATTAGACGGGTTTGGTCGTCTAAGTTTTATTTGGCGAAAAACGTTAATTTTACGTGATAGCCGAAAAAGTCGTAAAAATCAAGTTTATAGTTTTTATTAGTTATAAATATTATTTTACCACCATTTATATAATTTACCCATTTAATTAACCTTTTATACATTTATATAAATAAGTTTTATAAGTTAGTGGGTTTATATTTTTACATTTTATACATTATAATGTGAGTGCTTATATAATAATAATAAACATTATTTCCAAAATCTGATTTTTAACTTCATATTCACCATTTTTACCATATCTAGAGTTATACAATGACTTAGAAGCTCATTTTTGGATGACAAATTCTTCATAATATGTGCTACATATAACTTAGTTATAGCTACTGCCCATTTTGAGTCTAAGTTGCCTTAACAGTCCCTACAAAACTGCTTATTCAGATTACACCACCTAACTTGTTTTGATCATATCTCACTCATTATTTTGATTCCATTGCATGGCCAACTCTCACATGTGTATAACATCATCTAATTACTGTAAATAGATCATACCATGCAATTTTATCAGTTCATCTTTTAGTTATCTACTGTTTTTATACAGCCAACTAATTAGTCAAGATTTTAGCTTCATTTCTTATGGTTATCATCATTTTTAAGCATATTTATCAACACTTGATCCCCACACAACATTTTTATCATCATATATACATCATATACATATACAAAATGAAAGAAAATATATTTGTTCTTTACAAAATAATAAGAGAAAAATGTAGAGGATGATCTTCTTTACCAATCCAAGTGGATTTATTGTTTTAGGAAGACAAGAACTTGATGAACACAACAAGTATCTCCAAGACCATCAAATATCAAGAACATAGGTTGGAAAATCAGCCCTAGGACACAAGCAAATCACCTCCAAAGTTGTTAATATGGCCACCAAATGATCAAGGCTTCAAGAGAACACCTTAATAGGACTAGTAAACATGTGGTTTATGGCTAGAAAAGATCAATGATGGTGTTTGTTAGCTTATTTGGGACGGCAAGAGAGGAAGAGTTGAGAGGATTTTAGAGTGGTTTGCATGGAAGAAATGGTAGAAATGAAACAAGTTGCTAGTTTTTGTGTTAGTGGTAAAAGAGTTAGCTTAATGTGTAAGCATATGCTTACACATGTTGTAAGCTAGCTAAGACTTGATGCCACATATGTGTGGTGGTGTCAAGTTGCCGTCCCATATTTCTAGTGGGGTGGGACAAAGTGTTTTGTCCCATCTCACTAGTTTACGGGTATTTCTCGATTCTAGTTTTCTCGATTTGCGTGCCCTCGGGTCGTTTTACGAAAAACGTTTTTATAAATTATGAATCACCGTCACAAAACGAATCCAATAAAATTTGTCTCATCAAAAACGGAGTTCAAAAACATAAATACGTAATCCTAAGGTTTCCGGTTTAGTCGTAAAAGACGCCAAATTATGCACGTAAGCCCAAATTTAAATCCGTAAATTGTGAGTTCGTCAACCAACACAAAAATAAGTTTCAAAATATTATACGAGAAAATATTTCACTACCTGAAAATGTTAGATTTGTCACATTAGAAATTCATGGTTGTTAGGCAAATCATTTAAGTGCGTTGATTGGTTGAGGGTGCTCAATAGTTAAAAGAATAGTTAAACTTAAAAAGATGTTTTAACTAAAATGAAAAACAAAAGAAATTGAAGGGCCAAGTGTGTAAAATGCCTCAACACTGACTTTAGGTCAAATAATTGACCCCGCCCCTTCTCCCTTGTTTCGTTTCACTGTCACAATCAAACACACAAATCACCCTTGCCGTCATTGATTGTTTCAACCAAGACCTTTTATTTTTCTTTGATTCTCGTTCAAAACATCCAAGGTAACATTGATCATCTCATTTTCTTTGTTTAATTCAATGATTCTCAACATCACCAGTTAGGGTTTATAGATTTAATTGGCTTGATTAAATTGATTGAATAATAAAAAGGGGGTTTTGTTACGGTATAACATAAGCAAAATGCGTTGATTGTGTTTATGCCCAAAATACTTGTGTGTGATGCTAAAACAGTTAAAAGCAAAACCGATTTCAGACTTTGGTTGGGCATAGCCATATTCCGAATTAGGTCAGAAATGTGTGAATTTTGAACTAGGTCAGATATGTGTGAATTCTGAACAAAGTCACGAATGCACTTATTCCGAACTAGGTCAGAAATTGTGTGAATTCCAAACTAAGTCATGAATGCACTTATTCTGAACTAGGTAAGCAATGTCTGAATTCCGAACTAAGTCGCGAATTCACTTATTCCGAACTAGGTCAGAAATGTGTGAATTCCGAACTAAGTCACGAATGCACTTATTCCAAACTAGGTCTCGAATGTCCATATTCTGAACTATGTTCTGATTAAGGATTCCGACTTAGGTCAAAAATGGTATTCCGACTTAGGTCAAAATGCTAAATTCCGACTTAGGTTAGAAATGCTACATCCCGACTTATGTCCTCATGACATATTCCGACTTAGGTAAAAAATGCTACATTCTGACTTAGGTTAGAAATGCTCTATTCCGACTTATATTAGAAATGACATATTCCGACTTAGGTTATAAATGACTTATTCCGACTTAGGTTTGGCATGATGAATTCCGAATTGTGTGTGATATGGACTCCAAATTGCTGTTTCTGTTTGCATGAATTTTAACTTGTTGATTCTTTTGGGCATTGATTGTATCGTTTTTCAAGTGCTAGTTGCTATGTTTTAAGGAAATTGAAATAGGATGCTTTTAAGGTTAATACTACATGATATATATCTCTTGTATCAATGTGTATATTTAATCTTAAGCAGATTTCATGGCTCACACTCAAGAGCAACAAATTCAACTTGACAATGAACTAGTACCAGAAGAAAATCGTCTACCAATCACTACCAATAATCAACGATTGAAAGAAGTCTTCATTCCATCACAAGCAGCATTCAGAATAGCTATCGAAATCCTTAATCTCACACCGATCAAATCTGCACTTCGGATTTCAGCAAGTGTTCCTGAAATTTACATGCATGAGTTATCATCCTCTCTCAAATCCATCACAAACACAAAGTTTTCCTTCAATATCAATCATCAGAAGAAGGAATTTTCTCTTAGACAGTTTTATGAAATCTTTGAATTTCCTCCCCCTAAAGGGAAAACATATGCTCCTGTTCTAGATTTAAAACAAATATTAGATCTGATTGTGTCTCTTGGTTATGATGGATATTTGCCAAACATATCCAAGTTTAACACCTCTAGACTTGGACAACCATGGAAAGCAATCTTTAGTATCATTATCCGATGTCTTACGGGCACATCCAAAGGGTATGATTCTATGAGACTTTCTCAGCCTCGTATTTTCTATGGAATCTACAAGAGACTCGATTTGGATTATGTTGCTCTCATATGGGAAGAATTTCATTATCAAGCCTTCAGAAACGCTAAGAAGAAATCTGACCATTTTCAGTTTCCACGCTTCACTAAGCTCATTATCAATTACTTCATGAAAGCCAATGAAGCTATAGATCGACGTGGAGGATTCTTTGTTAACTCAGAAGATGATGATTTCTTCATAGCACACATGAGACAAGAAGGACAAAAGATTGTTTACTCAGGTATTCCTGCTCCTGTTCCGGATCATATGATGAATGAAAAAATAAAAAAGAGTGCTTTCTATAAGACTCTTCTGAAAGAAAATGAAGATCATTCAAAGAGAGTAGAATTGGGTGAATCCACTACAGAGGTCAAAGCACCAAAACCCAAAGGCAAAAGGAAGGAAACTGATTCCTCAGAAGCTGAGGCACCAACACAAGACAAAGGCAAAAGAACAAAAACAGTGTCTTTATGTGAGAAAAAGGTCAAGGGAAAGAAAACACTTCTCTTAGATGAAGACTTGTTTGAAGACGTGGACGAACAACAATAGCCGTTGACTGAGAAACAACAATCCAAGCAATTGAAGAAGGCTTTAATACAAAGTAGACGGGAGATGGGAGGTAGTGGATCGAAACAGACAACAAAAGTCGTCTTGCCTGAAATTGCTAAATTTGGAGACCCAGATAATTTCGTTGATGAACCAGTTCAGGATGACGAAGATGATCAACAATACGAACAACAAGATACGTTCATTGATGATATTCAACCAGAGACAACAATTACCTGGAACATCCACACGGACAAAGGTGTTACCAAATCCTCGTCTTTGTCAGATCCAGTAGGTAAGTACTTGAACTTTAACTCTCTTGAATCTAAAGTTACTAACACTGATCTTTCAACAAACCCGAACATGGTAAATGTCCCTGTAACTAAGGCCACGACATTTGTACTCAGCACTATTGTAACAACTCATGTCACACCTACACAATCAACTGCTCATCCCACACCATTGTTGACATCTCCACCAGTCACCCTAGGTTTTATGAAAATCATTGAACAACGATTGAAGGCTCAAGAGGATAAGACTATTCTAGTTACAGAGCAATTAGAATCTTCAAAGACAGCCTATGCAATGGAACTCGCTAGTCTTCGTGATGAATTAGCAAGCAAGAAATATTTTGAAAAGAAAATCGATCAGATTCGACAAGAATTAACAAGTCGTCAACAATCTGAAGAGTCAATGAGAGAAAGTCTAGAAGCTACAGTTGAAAGGAAGCAAGAATCAATTAAACGTCTTCGCGTACTCAGAAAAAAAATACAAAGAGGAGAAAGAAGAACTGGTTCAAGCTAATGCTACACTGATTGAATCAATAGATGAAAAGGTTCAAGAATCTATTGAAACTGTACTCCGTCCTCTGCGAGATGAACTAAAAGACATTGCTGCAAGCAAAATGATGGTCAAGTCTTCCGATACTCAGCAGTCCGAGTTTCTCATAGCTCAAAGACTCACATACTACAATTTGAAGAAGCTGTTGCATGCTAAGATGATTCAAGTCGGGTCCTACAACCGAACGCCAGAACAACAAGCACTTCACAAAGCTTTAAAGACGGCAATGAATCAAGACATCGAGATATTTGAAAAACATGGCACCGTCGTCCCATACAGCACTCTCGATCTAGAAAAAGACGATAAAGATGAGGATGAGTCAGACAAACCCAATGAATCCACCGAGAATGAAGAGGACGATGGCGATGACGATGATGATGAAGATGACAATGATGATGATGGTGACAATGATGATAAGGGTGATCGTAATGATGATGATGATGACAGCGAGGACGAACGAATACATGATGAAGATGAACCAGAGAATGATGATGAAGAGGAAAACAATGAAGAGGGGGAAGAGGATGATCACAACAAAGATAAGTCAGATGGTGAAGGGGATCAAACTTCAGGAAAAGGTGACAAGTCTCAAAAGGATAATGTTACTAAAGATCAAACAACTTCAACAGCCGAGGAAACTCCAGACTCTGAGTCAACTCCAACCAGCAAACGCGCCAAAAACTGTCATGATGTTGATGCTAATCTGACATCGGGTTCACTTCAATCAGCTTCAGCTATCACATCTACATCACCACCACAATAACTACCCATCCGAGAACCCGATCAACCAATACCTGAAACATATAAGTCTACACCAGTGAAGGACACTCAACGTACTCAGACAATTCGAGTAATTTTTCCGAATCGAGCTCCAGTATCTACGCAAAGTCATGATATTCCAGAATCAAGCGAACCGGCATGGGTGGATACAATTAATGTAGATGAAAATGCACCCGAGCAACCTTGGGTCACAGAAGCTGCTAGCACTCGTCCGCTAACTCGAGAAGATGAACCAGATTTCTCCCAAATCCTTAACAATCCCATTGACTTCTCAGCATATCTAATCTACAGGTATGGAACTGACAATATAACTCCAGCAATGGTAACTCGAGCATTTTATGATCCCACCATCATTCCTACTTCAACAATCAGTAGAATGGAGGCTGAATACAATGCGAATGAGCTGTTGAAAGCAATGAACCTTCCTCAACGAACATGTCGTCACAGGCCAGAAAATACTCCTCTTCCAATAGCTGATGCTGACAATCAAATTATACGTGATTTCTTTGTCTTCTATGACCTTGAGTATTTGGTAAACGACGCCAAAAAGTATGCGACTTCCTTAACCTTGGTCAAAGCTGCAACTTGGGGGTCAATACCCTGGATTGAAGAAAAGGTTGATCGTATATGGGTAAGGAAATTAATTCCTGAGTATGATCATTATGCTGAACTGGGTGCATCACATTGGGGAGAAACCATACAGAAAGCCTACAGCTACGCATGTCGTTTCAAGTCAAAGACTCCAGTAAAATCCGAGTTCAGAATCAAGGCTATTCTAGGAGTAAGGATTGAACCCAAAGTCGGCTATCATCACATAACAGAGATCAGATTAAAAAGAGAAGACGACAAATACTACTCCATCATGGAAGGAGACTTCTCGGATCTTCCTCTTGTTGACATTGAAGACATGTTACTGTTGATGACTCAAGACACACTCAAACACTTGGACACTGAAGACTACATTGCCCTAAATTCAGCTCTACGAATGCACACTCGTCACATTGTGATCAAGAAAAGAGTTGAAGACTTGCAACTTGGCGTTGAGAGTTATCAGAAGAAGCTAAACCTAACTGCTCCATACACAAAGGTTCCTGATATTCATCACGACAAAAGCCTTCTTTACTTTATGCATTTCTTTATACTTTGATACTCATTTCCATGGACATTGTTTAGTCCTTTCATTTATAGTACTTATGTTTGTGTGTGATGAGTTCTACTTTTGGGATACCGATGTTTGATTCCGGTATTTCCTATATGGTCATGTAATGTTTAGACATTTATCCTTGTATGCTTTGAAGACACGCCATAATCACGCGTGACATTCCATTTATCAAAATGGGGTGTTACGGCTAGGATAGGTTCTTCACACAACTTTTTCTTCAATAATTGAAAATCTATCTCTTGACTATCTCCCCAGACAAACGGTTTGTTCTTTTGAGTCAATTCTGTTAAAGCTTTAGCAATCTTTGAAAAACCTTCGATAAATCTTCGATAATACCCAGCAAGTCCTAAAAATTGTCTAATTTCCGTAGGCGTACTAGGCTTATTCCAATATTTCACCGCTTCAATCTTTACAGGATCCACACGAATACCTTGGATATCAATGACATGTCGTAGGAATTAAACAACATTGATCCAAAATTCGCATTTCGAGTACTTTGCATACAACTCCTCCTTCTTAAGTAACTCGAGAATTATACCAAGATGCTTGGCATGTTCTTCTCTATTACGAGAGTAAATAAGAATATAATCGATAAACACGATTACAAATTTATCCAAGTAAGGCTTACACACTCTGTTCATGAGGTCCATGAAAACAGATGGTGCATTGGTTAAACCAAAAGGCATAACTTGAAATTTATAATGTCCGTATCGTGTCCTGAAAGAAGTTTTAGGAATATCTTCTTCCTTAACTTTTAATTGATGATAACCTGACTGTAAATCAATTTTCAAATATACGCTTGATCCTTGAAGTTGATCAAATAAATCGTCGATTCTGGGTAATGGGTAAGGATTCTCTATAGTAAGTTTGTTTAACTCACGATAATGGATACACATCCTAAAAGATCCATATTTCTTTTTCACAAATAAGACTACAGCTCCCCACGGCGATATGCTTGGTCTAATAAATCCTCGATCAGTTAGTTCTTGGATTTATCATAACAATTCTTGCATTTCCGAAGGTGTTAATCGATAAGGTGCTTTAGCAACTGGTGTTTTTCCTGGTATCAAATCGATTTGAAATTCAACTTGACGTTCAGGTGGCAAACATGGTAATTCTTCAGGAAATACTTCGGGAAAATCTTTAACTATCGGAATATCTTCTAGTCGCTTCGCTTCTTGCAGTTTCTCCGTCACTTGAACTAAGAAAACTTGACTACCTCGGGATACATACTTATTTATCTCTTTAAGCATGATATGAGACTTAGTCGAGTCTTACCTCGCTCCCCATGGACAACCAAAACTTCACCGTTAATAGGAATATGAACGGCTTTCTCGTCACATAAGATTTTAGCATGGTATTTAGATAACCAATCCATCCCTATGACTATGTCAATGCTACCGAGCTTAATTGGTATAAGGTCGATTTCAAAGGATTGGCGGAATAAAGTAATGATACATCCTTGAATAATGGTATTAGTACTAACTATATCGGCCATTTCTACATCATACTCAGTATTCATGGAAACAGTCGGTATATCTAACTTAGCAGCAATTTCAACAGATATGAAACTTCTATCAGCTCCTGAGTCAAATATTACTTTAACCAGATGTTGATTTAGATGAAACATACCCGTAATCGTATTCTGATCATGATCAGTATCGTTCAGCAAATAAACTTTTCCTATGTTATTGCTCTCTTTACGGCACTCATTTACCAGATGCCCTTTTTCTTCACAGTTATGGCAAACCTTAGTTACCGGAATTTGATTACTCCCAGTAGCTGGTCCTTTACTTCTATAGATGCTTGTCTGATGTCCTGTTTTTCCACAGTTTCGACACTTGATAGTGCAAAACCCTGTGTGATGTAGAGAACATTTCTGACAAAAGGGTTGTTTTACATTATAACCATTGGTCGTAGTTACATCATAAACTTTAGAAACATTATTTCTTTTGTTCTGTTGCTGACGATTATTGCCTTGATTATAATTACGAAAACTATTCTTCTAGAATTTATGATTAATAGGAAAATTCCTCCTATCATCAAACTTCCTCTTGTTGTTGACTTCCATTGGTGCAGAATTATACCTTATCACTTGATCCATTAACCGTTGAGTAATAGTGATAACTTCCTCTAAAGTTTGGGGTTTAGAGGCAGTAACATTTCCTTCAATGCTTCTAGGCGATCCACCAGTAAAAGCTTCCATCAACTTTTCAGTATTAGGCACCATATTAGGACATAATGATGCTAATTCCTGAAATCTTCGGATATAAGCTTTAAGATTATTCTCCTTTACTGCTAATTTATAGAATTCCTCCTCCATTTTCCTAATCTCATTGCGAGGACAATACTTCTTAATTAGCAGATTTTTGAATTCATTCCATGGAGTACGATAAGCTTGATCTATCCCAATGGGTTGTGCATATGCATTCCTCCAAGACAAAGCTTGTTCTACTAATGTAGCCGTAGAAAACTTCACTTTACAATCTTCAGAACAGTCACTGCGAACAAATACTGATTTAGTTCTCTCAAACCAGCGGATAAGTCCAACAGCTCCTTCAGATCCTTTATAGTTAAAAGGCTGACAGTTCATGAAATCTTTGTAAGTACATTTCTTTCCACAAGAACTTCTCTTCTAGCAGCATTTTCGTTACTTGCACTGGTTACATTGGTGTCTTGTGCTTGCAAAGCTGCAATCACACTCTCAGCAACCAATTGCCTTATTTCTTTAGGTGTCATATATACTGTTGCAGATGTTGATGCTCTCGTATGAGCCATCCTACCACATAATAACACTTGATTTTATTTAAATTTTCATACGTAGAGTATGGAATAAATTTAATATATCATAGGGTATTTGTTAATTTCTTATTATTTTGACAATTTCATATATGAGGATTCATAATATGAATGACGAATTTCTTAACAAATTCATATGAGGATTCATAATATGAATTATGATAAAACTAAGACAAAATGACAAGAGTTTTTTTAGAACAAAAGCACACTTCTTTATTTATTAACAACTTATCATTCATATTTACACGATAAGCATCGTTGTTATATAAAGGAAACTGTACATATTTTACAAACTACGACTAGATTTCTAAGCTTAATTTGTCATTTTGATCTCCTCAATTCTGTCCAAAATATATCCGGAGTCAGATTGTTGAGTAGTTTTAAGATCTTGGATGAGTGTTTCTAAATTAAGCCTAGTTCTCATTAGTCCTTCTTTCAGTTCAGCATTCTCATTATCAAGTCTTGCCATCGTTATTTCGTAATGATGCATTCTTCTACTTAGTTTAATATTATGGCATCAATTAACGTCCATTTTATATTCCAACTGCGTAAAATGCTCTTTAGTTTCTTTTCTTCCTCTTATTAAATTTCTGATATTACTTTCCACTCTTCTGAAAGCTTCTAAAAATATTTCATCGAGATGACTTGCAATTGAAGATAATTGCCGGTCGTTCTTTTCCACAATCCGTGCTCTAGAGACCTCTTTAGTATCATAAGGAACATCACTACTTCGATTGGGAGACGAATAAAGATCCTCAGGTAACAGAAAACGAGACGTAGGTGAAGGTGTACTATTCATCACTTCAGTTTGATGTGAGAAGTATTCTTGTACTTCAGGTGTAACACCCCATTTTGATAAATGGAATGTCACGCATGATTATGGCATGTCATCAAAGCATACAAGGATAAATGTCTAAACATTACATGACCATAAAGGAAATACCGGAATCAAGCATCGGTATCCCAAAAGTAGAACTCATCACACACAAACATAAGTACTGTAAATGAAAGGACTAAACAATGTCCATGGAAATGAGTATCAAAGTATAAAGAAATGCATAAAGTAAAGAAGGCTAGGAAGCTTCCAATCCATATGCACGTACGCTCAATGTATACGAGCGTCCCTGAGTACCTGCCGTTTTGGGAACATGAAAAGGAAAACGGCTGAGCAATACGCTCAGTGCACGGATATACAAGTATAGCATGAATAATATAAGCATATAAACATGAATCAGCGGAAAAGACTAAGTCCTGGATAACCTGGTTATATCTTAGTAAAACTAGTTTTATAGTTTGAAAAGCCTTATGTTTATCTTGTAAAAATTGTTTAACATATTTACCATTAGCTAATATAGGTCATGAAATATCAACGTGTATGAATACTTGGAGGGGTGAACTCATCATGCAAATTAGAGGGGCTGCCTCTAAATTAATATACTAGTTTTGGGTAGGAGGGATCAGCTCCTTGTGAAGGATGCAAGGCACACACCACATTCACACTGAGTAATCTGCTGAAAACATGTAAACTAGGATGCACCATACGCCCCACCTGATAATAATAATATGGCCAAAAGTTGAAAGGGAAGCCACGAGCTATCACTCCGCCGTGGTGAAGTCATAACACTGGTGCCTCCAGTGTTATGGTTATGGTACCTCCATAACTAGGTGAAACTGGTCATGCATGTATATGGCTTAAGGTATTCTAATTAAACATAAGCAATCAAAACATATAAAACATATACTGGGGAAAATAGTTGGCCGCATACGGGAAATCCTAAGAAGGAAAGAATGTCCATACTGAAAGGACGGAGAATCCGTACCTTGTGTCCAGTGAACGAAGAAGACGAAACGGAAAAAAGTCCTACTTCGGTATCACTAATGCTACATAAATACATACGTGTTATGACTACTGAGTACGTAACTGGTTTTATATCATGTCTTAGCTTGTTTTATATGTTCATGTCATGTTTTACTGATTTAAGCTTTATACTGTGTTTATCATATATTCTGTCTATTCTGATTAAGTATTACTTGTATTTCATGTATTATTATACTTGTTGTGTAATAATAAGTAACTTTCTAAAAAATAGTAGGTTTCCTAAAATAGAAAGTTTCCAAAAATAGAAAGTTACCAAAAAGAGAAAGTTTCAAAAAATAAAAAGTTTCCAAAAATAGAAAGTTTCCAAAAATAGAAAGTTTCCAAAAATAGAAAGTTTCCAAAAATAGAATTACTGCTTAAAATAGATAAGTTTCTAAAAATAGAAAGTTTCCATAAATAGATAAGCTGCCTTAAATAAATAAGTTTATAAAAATAGAAAGTTTCCATAATTAGATATAAGCTGGATAATTAAGCTAATTATATAAGCTTAAGTGTTTATTGATTAATATTCTAAGTCATGTGATTATATAGTATAGTTTATTAATTATTTCATGTGAATTAAATAAACAATAGGTTAAAGTATTTAATTAAATATAACATGATTTAACTAAATAAAGGTAAAAATAAATACTTAGGTCAAAACATGTATTATTATCTATAAATAATATAATCTAAGTCATGTAAATTAATTAATTATAAGTCATGGTTTTAATAATTTATTAATTATATAGTCTAATTAAAAGATAAATACATAGGTCAGAATTTAAGTATTAATAATAATCTTAATAACCTAAGTCATGTAAATTAAATTAATCATGTTCATGGTTTTAATTAATTTAATTTAAGTCTTGTAAAAAAATAATATAACTTGTAAAAATATTAAACCTTGTAAAAAAAACTCATGAACCGGACCGTGTTTTAAATCTAAACATGTGTGAACCGGACCCGTGTTTTAAATCTAAACATGTGTGAACCAGACCCGAAACATCACCATACCCTGACCTAGGTCGGGGTCTCCCTTCCTTGCTGCTGCCGTGACACCATCACCACCAAACCGAGAACATAAGGTCTCGGTGGTGCGAAGTAAGCCAAGCCGAGACCCCCCCCCCCCTGGGGCTCGGTTAGGCGACGGCCAACAAACAAACATCCCCTTAACACCTAATAGATTAAACTCGATGATTAATAACATGATTATTAACTTTTTTTTAATTACTTTATTAAAAACATTCATGATTTTCTGTGATCAATAAATCAAAACATAAAAGAAAAGAGATTGGGGTTTATACCGATCACGTGAAATCAAAAGGATGACCACACTAACGATCCTTGCAATAAATCTAGCACCAAAATCAAACCGAACACACCCTTGGTGTGATGTAAACCCGGCGGCCAAAGGAGAACCAAAAGGTAGAACTAGGCTTTTTCTTGTTTTCTAATTTTTGTGATTATGAAACATGTTTTTCCCTTTTTCCTAGTTTAGTAAATTTTGCATGGGCTTGGCCCATTTTTCTTGTTGTGTCCGCGGGTAAGGGGCCCACATAAGGGTAACCCGAACATTTTCCGTGTCTAAATTATAAGTGTGTTCTCGTGTTCGTGTTTTTACGTGATTTAATTAGTTTTCGATCGTGAGTTAATATATTTATTCGTGATCGTAATAAATATACGTACATACGTAATATTAGCTCGTGATTAATTTACATTCATGATTCCATGTTCGTATGTTTGTGATTATAATTATTATGGAAATAATTATCTTGTGTTAATACGTAATAATTACTTATCGTGATATAACACGTACATAATACTTGTAATTCTTGTTCATGCAACGTAAACATGCTATAAAAGGAAAGTTCTAACCATGTACGTACTATCCTAAGGGTACTATTCATGGTAAAAGCATGCGGTTTAAAAATCTTCCCCTCCTAAAAAGAATAATTCGTCCTCGAATTATAGATAAAGTAAACTGGAAAAAGAAGAACATATCCGAATTTAAAATATGAAATGAGGGTAAGAAGCCCGGATAGACTCCTCTGTTTCCCAAGTGGCTTCCTGCTCGGTGTGATCCCTCCAAAGGATTTTGACGAATGGAATCGTCTTCCTTCTCATGACTCGTTCTTGTCTGTCAAGAACTCGTTCGGGTTCTTCTATGAAAGTGAGATCTTCACGATTCTTTTCCAGTGGATACTGAACCATGTGAAGGGGATGATACTAGTACCCTCTGAGTAAGGACACATGGAAAACAATGTGAACATGAGAAAGCTGCGGAGGTAACGCTAAACGGTAAGATACTTCACCGACTCATTCAATGATATCAAACGGTCCGACGAATCGAGGAATGAGCTTCCCTTTGATTCCAAAACGTCTAACACCCCCAGCCGGCGAAACTTTAAGGAAAACGTGATCTCCTACGTTAAAATGTAAGTTCCTACGATGCTTGTCTACGTAGCTCTACTGACGTGACTGTGCTTCTTAAAGTTTCTGCTTAGCTACTGCGACCTTCTCATTAGTCAACTCTATGATTTGTGTTCCTTCAAGTGTTCGCTCACCAACCTGATCCCTGAAGATTGGGGCACGACACTTCCTGCAGTACAACATCTTGAAAGGAGTACACTTGATACTTGCGTGCTAACTGTTGTTGTTTGCAAACTCCACCAAACAGATATAATCGTCCCAATCACCCGTCCATTCCAATGCACATGACCTCAACATGTCTTCTAATGTCTGAATCGTTCGCTCTGACTGCCCGTCTGTTTGAGGATGAAAAGCCGTGCTAAGCTTAAGTTGTGTACCCTAAGCTTTCTGCAGACTTCTCCAGAATCGCGGAGTGAAACGAGGGTCTCTGTCTGAGACGATGCTGGATGGAGCACCGTGAAGTCTCATGATCTCCCTTCTATAAGTATCGGGGAGTTTACTGACCGAATTTTCCTTGCGGATCGGTAAGAAATGAGCTGATTTGGTAAGTCGATCAACGATAACCCAAATAGCATCGTGCTTCCTCTTGGTTGGCGGAAGACCAGTAACAAAATCCATGGTGATTTTGTCCCACTTCCACTCTAGAATATCTAACGGTTGAAGAAGACCGCTAGATCGTTGATGCTCGATCTTAACCTGCTGGCAGGTAAGACATTTGGAGACGTAAGTAACAACATTCTGTTTCATACCACTCCACCAAAAGTACTGCTTGATGTCATGGTACATCTTGGTCGAACCAGTATGTATAGAGAACAGGGAGCTATGAGCCTCAGCTAATAAGGCTTCCCGGAGTTCTTGATCATCAGGAACACAAAGTCTCGTGCCCTGCCATAAGATACCATCTGCATCCACTGATTTCTCCCCTTTCCGCATCAGTTTGTTCAATGGTAGTGCTAGGCGGGAAAAGTTCTCCACGAACCTACAGTAATAACCAGCTAAGCCTAGGAAGCTGCAGACTTCAGTCGCTAATGTCGGCCTTGGCCATTTGGTAATAGCCTCAACCTTCGCTGGATCCATAGTGATTCCTTCTGTTGATACAATGTGACCTAAGAATGCCACCTTGTCTAACTAGAACTCACACTTGGATAATTTAGCATAAAGCTGCTTCTGGCGAAGAATCTGTAGTACTGTACGAAGATGGTCTTCGTGTTCCTCTTTGGACTTAAAGAAAATCAGGATGTCATCAATGAAAACAATGACGAACTTGTCCCGAAATTCATGGAAGATTATGTTCATCAAATCCATGAACACTGTTGGAGCATTGGTAAGGCCAAATGGCATGACTACAAATTCGTAGTGGCCATAACGTGTACGGAAAGCAGTCTTGGCGATGTCCTGCTCCTTAACCCGTAGCTGATGGTAGCCCGACCTAAGATCAATCTTGGAGAAATGTTTGGCCCCTTGGAGTTGGTCAAACAGATCGTCTATACGTGGTAATGGATACCTATTCCTGATGGTAATCTTGTTGAGCTCGTGATAGTCTATGCTAAGACGCATACTGCCGTCCTTCTTCTTACCAATAAGACCGGTACGCCCCATAGAGATGCGCTCGGTCGAATAAAGCCTCGTTCAAGAAGTTCTTGCAATTGATCCTTCAACTCCTTCAACTCTATGGGAGCCATGCGATAAGGAGCCTTGGAAATTGGCTCAGCTCCTGGGATGAGCTCGATATTAAATACTACTTCACGTGTAGGTGGTATGCCCAGAAGTTCTTCTGGAAATACATCTGGAAATTCTGACACTATCGGCTGATCTTGAATTATTGGGGATTCAGCATCCATGTCACGAACAGTAGCTAGATAACCCTCACAACCATGTGAAAGTAGTGCACGTGCTTGCAGGGTTGATATGATTTGTACAGACCTGCCGGGTATGACCCGTTGTGAATATACTCTGGTGCATTAACATCACCGAAGATCAATCGATATGAATGGCAGTCTATGGTAGCATGATGCTTGGATAGCCAATCCATGCCCAAAAACATGTCAAAATCATAAATATCTAGCAGAAGTGCGTCAAGGACGAACCTTGTCGTCAAACTCTAGGGGAAGGCTCTTGTAGACATGGGTTATAAGTATAGAGTCTCTCAAAGGCGTGGAAATACTGAGTCTATTCTCTAGTGGCATGGGGAGTATCGTAACATTCTTGGCATAAGCAGTAGAAATGACCGAGTGAGTAGCACCCGTATCAAACAGAACACATGCAGCTTGACCATACATATACAAGATTCCAGTGATGGTACTTGTAGACTTGTTGGCCTGATCGCGAGATGTCTTGTAAACGCGTCCAGTAGTAGGAGGCAGCTTGGTATCAGCATGTCCCGATGTGCCCTCCATCTCGCCCTTGCGGTAGTCCTTCATGCAATGGCCAGGAAGACCACACTTGAAGCATGCGTCACTGTCACGGCGACATGGTCCTGGGTGCCTACGGTGGCAAGTAGAGCAAAGAGGATGAGTATATCCTCCAACAGGTTTCCTGACTGGCTGAGAACCTGATAAAAATACTATACATTAGACATGAAAATAGGGTACAAAGGACAATGCGGATAATCGTAAGATTGAATACTAGTGACAGTTGGACGGTTAGGCTGTGAACCTCTCTAGTTCTGGTCCCTACCGTTACCATGATTCTGGTAGAGGATTTGCTAATGTGTCAGTGTTAAGAATCATAACATGTAATCATAATTGCGTAAGTATAAGGACCTACTGCTGTTGGAGTGTCCAGCGTTGTTACGGTAATTATCATTACCGCCACGCCTATCCGTAGCAGAATCGTCGTTAGTCTGACCGTTTCCCTTGGGCTGATTAGGCTGTTGCTGAGTAGCCGGCTGAGACCGGTCCCCAGTCTTCTACTTGGAAGATACAATATAAAGAGATGAAATATTGATATATGCTGAAAGAATACGGATTAGTCACCGCTTGAATACGAATGTTTACCTCTTATCGGGTCTCTCTACTTCCCCGAACTCATCTCTCTCCTACAACATCTCCAGCTTACGTGCTGCATCGGCCACTTGTGCTACCGTGTTGAACGTAGCACACACCAAGTTGTTTGTGACCGATGTACGAAGAGCCCACCTGAATTGGTGTGCCTGCTCTTCAGGAGTACCAGCTGCTGCACCAAGGAAACCAGCTAAGCGAAGAAAGGGCTTCATAAACTCGTTACTATTCTCCCCAGCTTTCTGTCGGATCCCATGGTACTGCCTCTTCAGCTTGTCTTGTTCAGCCTTGGGAAAGAACTTCTCCATCACCCTATCCCTGAACTCAGCCCATGTCAAACCAGCCACCCAATCATCACCTCCCTCAGACTGCTTTAGTGCTATCCACCATGCTAAAACATCACCTTCGAACCGGTAGCATGCCAACCTCGACTTGAAAACGGGGTCACAGCCCATAGCATCGAAGATCTTCTCAATGTGAGCCAACCAGCTTTTAGCTTCACTGGGGCTATCTGTTCTCTCGAAAGATCGAGGACGGAGATTGTTGAATCTCTCCAACCATGTTGCCAATGTTGCTGGAGGAGGAGGAGGAGGTACTGGGTGATGCTGCTGATTGTTGGCAGCCTGAACCTCAGCCCTAATTTCGTTCCTCATCTGAGGAAGCATAGCTTGCATTGCAGCTTGGATTGCTGCATTGAGTTGTTCCTGCTCGCGTGTGAGAACCATATGACAGTATAACATAAAATACATGATTAAACTGATCAAAACATAAACTATATACATGAAAAAAATTTTATACCAACAAATCATGAGAAAAAATTTATGCGGAAAATTTGTACATGAATGCATGATGCAGTTTTATGAAAAATTTTGTATGCCCGAGAGTGAACGCCTATAGTCAGTTCACTCAAAACAAAAGACATGGCGAGGGGACGCCTATGGGTCGGTCCCAAATTTAAAAGTATCGATAAAACACATGTGACTAAATAGGGCCAGTCTTGTACCAACCATTACTTAGTCATAAACCTGCGACAATGACATATATATGTATGCATGAAAATGATGAATGCATGAAAACCGACTGTCAGTTATAGGAAGACCATAGTGACTACCCACTAATCACAGGTCATATTTTGAGAGCCTACAGGTCGAAGCCTTGGCTCTGATACCATAAATGTAACACCCCATTTTGATAAATGGAATGTCACGCGTGATTATCACGTGTTGATGAGGGTCCATTTACTCATCATTTTATACCCATAAAGCCCGGTAAAATGACCAAAAACACTAAAATAGGCTTAATTGTATTTCAAATATGTTTGTTTTGTGTTTTATGTCTTTTAGGTACAAAAGATTGAAAACGGAGCAAAGACGGACAATTTCGGATCGACTCGGCAACGTTCGTGATTTTTACAAGTCAAGATGAAGTCAAAGTCAACCCCGGGATACGACAATGGAATGAGCACAAAAAAACCAAAACCCGAAACCTAAAATATAATTTTACGGGCCAACCACACCCGTTTATTGGGCCGAGTCGGCCTGTATCATTTTATTATCGAAACACTTTAAATAAATATACATGTTCATTCTTTTAGGTTATCCTTTTCGTGTATAAGGCCTTAGCTTAACAAAGCCCATATAAAACCATCACAGCCCATAATGTTGTTACATAACTCTCATTTGGGCCCAAACTTACCACCAACCCTTCATTCGTTATTTACAACATAAAATTAGGTTTAGACACAATTCCATCAGCCACCATTTCTCCACTCCATAGATCATACCTACGAAACCCTAAGTGCCAAATCCTTCCCGCTCTCTTTTCCTATTTCTGCTACAAACCAAAAACCCTACCCCACACTTGATTCAAATACAAATCGAATAGAAACATAAAAGGTGATGTATTTATCGTGTACAAGACTCAAGACAAAGATGTATCAAGACCCACGTGAATAGAAGAGGCCAAAATCAAAACGTCACCAATGATGTTTTAAGATCAAGATTTGGCTATAAAAGGAAGAAGAACCAAGATTGAAGGGACATGCTTTTAATTTTATTAGTGTAGGTTTTTAAATAAAAGTCTTTTAATTTATGTATTTTCTTTCGAATTGTAATTTTAATTCCTTTTTTAAATTTAAAGTCAAAAAATTTTAAGTTGTTCTTTTCAATTCTGTGATGTTCTTGATTTTTTTTCTTTCGAAAATATTAATGCTATTATTTTCGTGTTTAATTTATTTTTATTCCTGTTCGAAAAAAATATATGATTAATGATTTAAGCTCACTGTTATTACTGTTTGGGTTTAGTGCTATTATTGGATTAAAAAATAATTAAAAAAAAGTTTGATGTTACTATTCATCCGGAATCAAAAGATCGTGGCTGCAGGGTGTATCGAAGAATATAGTCATTTTTTTAATTCGATACTGGTTATGAGTATTGTTAGGTTAATTTGTTCAATGTTTGGAATCAATTAAGTTGTAAGTTCCTCAAATTTTTTTATTTTTTTTAATATTGAATCTGCTATTGTTTTTGTATGATCTTGATTTTTTTTAATCTGCTTATGTTGTTAATGTTTCTTATCAAGTTTGTCAACTATTATGTTTATTGCTGTTGATATTTTATTTATCTTTATGTTTGTTTAGTTTGTTGATTTATTTATTTTCTGCATAAACACTTGAACAAGATAATAATGTTTTTTTATGTTAGGAATGTTTTTATCATTTTGAATTGTATTAAATGTCAGTAGTGTTAAGTCTAGTGATGTTGAAGTCTAGTAAGGCCCTCATAGTCAAAATAAACAGCAGTAGAATATGTCCTTGGTTATGCTGCTTTGTTTATTTTTCTTGCTGTGTCAACAACACTCATGAACCAAGTAGTAAGAGTGAAATAAAAAAAAATGCATTTAAAAATATGTTAGGCAGTGGGCTCGAACCCCTCACCTGCTACAGCTTACAAAGGCTTTAGGGACCATTCAATTAACCAACTATTCTATCTTAATTTTCTTGTTATGATTTGCAAAATCTTTTAATTAACCCTTTTGGACATTTCTTATTCAGCCCTATTAGGCTCACATAACAGCTTATTTGGGGCTTATTTTTTAGAGAATTTGTTTTTCTTGCATTTCGTACATCCTTTGGCACTCTTTATTTTTTTTGATATTTTTATAAAATCATTTAATATTTGAAATCTTTTAATTAGTATAAATAGTTTTTAATTCATAATAACTTATTTAAAAAAATATATATATAATTCTTTTTTTTTGAAAATTTTCTATTATCATTTAGTACTTAGGAAAAATAAATTTTATTTTTTAGATTTAAAATTTGATTATTTGCCTTTTATGTCGCGTTTTTACTTTCGATAGCATTTGCGTTTGTGTTAGTTATTTAGCTTACTTTGTTTAGTTTAATTTCCCGATGCCTTATATGCTTTCCCGTAGATGTTTAAGTTTTTCCCATACCTTTTTTTGTATTTCCCTTAGTTTTAAGTTTAATTTAGTATGTCTTAGTTTTATTTCCCGTTCTTTATTTTAAATTCTCATTATTTAAATGATTTTCTCGTAGTTTAGAAACCAAAATCAAATCACTTTTTTATTCAAGCATCCAAAAGTCAAACCAATAACGTAACCGTCAATTTCACACTTCGTTGGGAAACGACTCGGGTGATCACTTGCCCGATATATATATATATATATATATATATATATATATATATATATATATATATATATATATATATATATATATATATATATATATATATATATATATTATATATTATTTTGTGAGTTTTGACTTTTAATTCTTTTTTCTAAAAAAATAGTTTGTCGACTTACGATATTATATATTATTATATATATGTATTATACTTTACATCAAATTTTTGGCGCCACCGCCGGGGGAGTGTGTTGCGACAACTTCGTTACGTTTGATGATTAGTGACTTGAAGATCCTTCCTCGTGAAGTTATTATTTTGTTTGTGAATATTTAAAAAAAAATACAAAAATATTTTTCTTTTCTTTTTATTATATATATAAGACAAAAACAAAAAAAAAATAGAAAAATCAAAAATAAAAAATATTCTTCTTTATCCTCTATCCATTTAATTCTTTTTCTTAACCGTCTTATCGTTTAATTCTTATGTCGACGTTTGTCCGATGCGTAGGGTGTGGAGAACCGTTATATGATTTATCACCTTGTCGACAATGTACTTGTGAACGTTGCGGTAAAGCTTTGTGGTGGATATTGTTTTCTTTGCAAATCAAGAAACGACGTTTCATTTGATAATCCTCACGATTATTCTTATCCACCTCCACAGCCCACTCGTTTGCCATACTCGTGTGCGCATTGTGGAAACGATTACCATTTTAGTATCGATTGTCCATCTCATCCCTCGTTTAACAACGAGCAAGAGCCAGGGTGCAATTATGACTACGATGGAAATAGTTATACACAAAATTCACCGAGTTTTTCCCAACAATATCCTTGTTGTGAAAAGTGTGGGGGCCCTCATGATACTTTTTATGTCAAACGATGAATTTTTATGAGCCAAATCCTTGTTATGATTCCGGTTATGACCATTTTGAGCCCCCACAGCATCCCGTCATGCATCATCAATCCCTTGCTTCTGGAAATGAGCTTAATGAACATGAGTTATTCATTCACGAATTAGTTCAACAAAAAATGAAAAAATATAATAAAACAAGGAATGAAGCTTTGCTAGATAGAGATAACGTTATGATCTCTACGGAAACAATTTTAAAGAAGTTTAATCGTTTTTCTTTTAGAAAGCCAAAGGTTTTATTGATAGCTTGGGATAGATTTTTTGAGATTAAGCATACATGTGGAGAAAAGCAACAACAAGAGTTGCTTCGAAAACTTCTCGAGGATGTAGAAAATGTTAAAGAGGACTTGGCAGAATATATTAATGCTTCAAATTTCAACCATCCTACCTTATACCATGATGATGATGACGAGGATTATACCATTGCAATCACACTAGAGGAGCCCGTTGACTTTCTCATAATGGAGGATGAGCATCTTGACACTATTCCGACAACGGAATCGGACGAATTCATAAAGTCTAGTGTCGAAGACCTTGTCCTAATCTCAAGTGAGCCCGAGGGTATTCTCGACAATTTGTGTGATGTGTCTATTTATGATCATCCTCCGCCTCTTGACATTTCAAAAGATGAATTTGAGATTTTCTCTTATTCTAACGATGTTTCTACTTCGAGTGATGACGGTTCTTTCTCTATTGAGGACATCGATTATGTTGAGGCATCACCTCCCCATTCCAAGCCCATAAGCTTAGAGGAGGTGAAAGATTTTGACCCAAAAGCGGGAGAAATCGAGGATGTTGGGATTTGTGAAAAATTATCGAAGATTAGTGTTTTGATTGCTAAAATCGAGGCATTAAATACCGATTTTCATGAGCCCGTCTATGAGAAGTTCATAGATGAACTTACTCTTCTTCATCCATTTCCATCGGGAAATGAGATTGATTTTGATACCACATTTGAGAGATTCATTTTTGAATCTACTCCATTTGTTCCATCTCCACCGGGAGATGTTGATTACCATCTTAATGATCCCGACTATGATCAATTCACATTTGATCCGGATCCTCTTAAGAATTATCGTATGACCATTCTTGATCCCGAGCTCGATAAATTCACATTTGATATTTCTCTCGTCGACTCGATGATCATTCATGATATTGCTATTCCCACCCTCCCACCCGTTGAGAATAGTGATCATCCATCTTCTCCCATGATGAGTTTAGTTTCCATTCTTAAGGGGTTCACCGATGAACCGCCTTTCGAAGAGAATGAGGACTTCTACAAACTCATTATTCGGACCTTTCTTCCATTTCTTACATATTCTACTCCATATCTTTTCTCCTCCGGGAATGAGGATACCATTTTTGACCCCGACATCTCCATGTATCATTTTTATTCTCTTGAGCCGGGTGTATCTCATCGGTGTGGAACTTTCGTGAAATTCAACATTTATCCAAACTTCTTGAATGAAAGTCCGATGGAGATTTGTTTTCCACTTGCTCCCCCATGACCATTGAATTCGGGCCGAGTCAAGCTACGACTCATTAATAAACAAGCGCTTCTCGGGAGGCAACCCGAGCGGCTTTTGTGGTTCTTCTTCTTTATTTTTGCTAACACTAAGTGTGGGGGAGATGCCTCTTCCATTGTTTGTTGCCATGTGTTTGCTCTATGTTTTTAGGATTCCTGTGATAGAGATGATTGAAGCGCCCGTTTTTAATCCGGCCGCCCAATATCCTATCTTGTTTACTAACGTTTATATAAGGATATCTTATAATTTTTTTTTTTGAAAAAAGCTTTTCGTTCCCACACTTGGCTAGTAGTGTTACTTTTTTACGTTCTATAGTGGCGGCTCCGGCCGGTACTTTGAATATTGAGGGCAATATTCAATTCTAAGTGGGGGGGGGGGGGGGGGGGGAATTCTAGCCGAATTTGATCACATTTGTACCTACTAGTACCCTAGCACCCCCGTTTTGACCAATTTTTTTTACATTTTTATTTAATAAAAATAAGTGCTTTGCACATTTTGTTAAGTATTTTTGTGTCTTGTTTAATTTTGACCCGATCGGGCGTGTTGAGCCCTTAGCTTTGTTCCTTAACTAATTTAGGCTAAGTCTCTTTATTGAGGACGAGAAATGATTGATTAGATTATAAGTTACTATGCTAAACGTAGAGTATTCGTATTCTTTCAAAAACTCATGTGTTTTAGTTGCGTGCTTTTTCTCCCAACGCTTGTATATAAATAAATTGTTAATAAATATTTTTTTAGCGGTTTGATCATTATTGTTGATTTTTAACTAATTCTAGTAGTTTCCGTGTAATTAAATTAGGAATACATTTAAGGTTCGCCAGCGTTACGGATTTGAAATATTGGCACCCCAATAAAGCTTAAATAATTTTTTTTAGTCATTCACAAAAAGTAGAAAAAATTCTAAGCTCAAAAGGCTAAAATCGATGCAAAATACAAGTGAATGGTTTAAAAAATCATCCATAAGCTCTTAATAAATAAAAATTTGGATATATCGTCTTGCTAATGAAACCACCGATAATGAGGCGGATAATAAAAGGCAAGGCAAGACCGAAGCTAATAAGACCACCGATAATGAGACGGATAATAAAAGGCTAAGGTAATCCATGATAATAAAACTTCCGATGATGAGGAGGATAATAAAAGTCATGGTCAATAAGTCAAATATTCAAATCCGTTATAAAACCGTGTTTATCGATCTTTCTTGTTAACTTAATTTTTTGACACCATTACTATTAGGAAAGGTTACTCATTGATGCTTTTAGTTGCACCGTTATAACTCTATTTTTGGACCTAATCTCTTATCAAAACAAGTCAAATATGAATTCTCGTGATCATCATGACAAAAATAAAATTTAGAGATATCAATTAGGAATAAGGGAGTTTAAGTATCATGATTAACGCATATGTGTAGTGTTAGCATTACTAACTTGTAAAAGACAATGATCTCGTTTCACGCTTAGTTTGGAGCGAGTGAAAATCGGGGACGATGAATGAACCTTAGTAGTTTAAATTTTTTTGTCTTGTCCTTTTAAATTTTGAATAAGAGTCGAAACGGGGTATACTTTTGATCCTTTCATTACTTTATATGATCGGATTGCTAGGGACTAGCAATTGATAGTGTGAGGGGATGATGAGGGTCCATTTACTCATCATTTTATACCCATAAAGCCCGGTAAAATGACCAAAAACACTAAAATAGGCTTAATTGTATTGCAAATATGTTTGTTTTGTGTTTTATGTCTTTTAGGTACAAAAGATTGAAAACGGAGCAAAGACGGACAATTTCGGATCGACTCGGCAACGTTCGTGATTTTTACAAGTCAAGATGAAGTCAAAGTCAACCCCGGCATACGACAATGGAATGAGCACGAAAAAAACAAAACCCGAAACCTAAAATATAATTTTACGGGCCAACTGCACCCGTTTATCGGGCCGAGTCGGCCCGTATCATTTTATTATCGAAACACTTTAAATAAATATACATGTTCATTCTTTTAGGTTATTCTTTTCGTGTATAAGGCCTTAGCTTAACAAAGCCCAAATAAAACCATCACAGCCCATAATGTTGTTACATAACTCTCATTTGGGCCTAAACTTACCACCAGCGCTTCATTCGTTATTTACAACATAAAATTAGGTTTAGACACAATTCCATCAGCCAACATTTCTCCAATCCATAGATCATACCTACGAAACCCTAAGTCCCAAATCCTTCCCGCTCTCTTTTCCTCTTTCTGCTACAAACCAAAAACCCTACCCCACACTTGATTCAAATACAAATCGAATAGAAACAAAAAAGGTGATGTATTTTTCGTGTACAAGACTCAAGACAAAGATGTATCAAGACCCACGTGAATAGAAGAGGCCAAAATCAAAACGTCACCAATGACGTTTTAGGATCAAGATTTGGCTATAAAAGGAAGAAGAACCAAGATTGAAGGGACATGCTTTTAATTTTATTAGTGTAGGTTTTTAAATAGAAGTCTTTTAATTTATGTATTTTCTTTCGAATTGTAATTTTAATTCCTTTTTTAAATTTAAAGTCAAAAAATTTTAAGTTGTTCTTTTCAATTCTGTGATGTTCTTGATTTTTTTTCTTTCGAAAACATTAATGCTATTATTTTCGTGTTTAATTTATTTTTATTCCTGTTCGAGAAAAAATATATGATTAATGAATTAAGCTCACTGTTATTACTGTTTGGGTTTAGTGCTATTATTGGATTAAAAAAAATTAAAAAAAAAGTTTGATGTTACTGTTCATCCGGAATCAAAAGATCATGGCTGCGGGGTGAATCGAAGAATATAGTCATTTTTTTTAATTCGATACTGGTTATGAGTATTGTTAGGTTAATTTGTTCAATGTTTGGAATCAATTAAGTTGTAAGTTCCTCATTTTTTTTAATATTGAATATGCTATTGTTTTTGTATGATCTTGATTTTTTTTAATCTGCTTATGTTGTTAATGTTTCTTATCAAGTTTGTCAACTGTTATGTTTATTGCTGTTGATGTTTTATTTATCTTTATGTTTGTTTAGTTTGTTGATTTATTTATTTTCTGCATAAACACTTGAACAAGATAATACTGTTTTTTTATGCTAGGAATGTTTTTATCATTTTGAATTGTATTAAATGTCAGTAGTGTTAAGTCTAGTGATGTTGAAGTCTAGTAAGGCCATCATAGTCAAAATAAAGTAGAATATGTCCTTGGTTATGCTGCTTTGTTTATTTTTCTTGTTGTGTCAACAACACTCATGAACCAAGTAGTAAGAGTGAAATAAAAAAAACTACATTTAAAAATATGTTAGGCAGTGGGCTCGAACCCCTGACCTGCTACAGCATACAAAGGCTTTAGGGACCATTCAATTAACCAACTGTTCTATCTTAATTTTCTTGTTATGATTTGCAAAATCTTTTAATTAACCCTTTTAGACATTTCTTATTCAGACCTATTAGGCTCACATAACAGCTTATTTGGGGCTTATTTTTTAGAGAATTTGTTTTTCTTGCATTTCGTACATCCTTTGGCACACTTTATTATTTTTTGATATTTTTATAAAATCATTTAATATTTGAAATCTTTTAATTAGTATAAATAGTTTTTAATTCATAATAACTTATTTAAAAAAATATATATATAATTCTTTTTTTTTTTGAAAATTTTCTTTTATCATTTAGTACTTAGGAAAAATAAATTTTATTTTTTAGATTTAAAATTTGATTATTTGCCTTTTATGTCGCGTTTTTACTTTCGATAGCATTTGCGTTTGTGTTAGTTATTTAGCTTACTTTGTTTAGTTTAATTTCCCGATGCCTTATATGCTTTCCCGTAGACGTTTAAGTTTTCCCCATACCTTTTATATGTATTTCCCTTAGTTTTAAGTCTAATTTAGTATGTCTTAGTTTTATTTCCCGTTCTTTATTTTAAATTCTCGTTATTTAAATGATTTTCTCGTAGTTTAGAAACCAAAATCAAATCCCTTTTTTATTCAAGCATCCAAAAGTCAAACCAATAACGTAACCGTCAATTTCACACTTCGTTGGGAAACGACTCGGGTGATCACTTGCCCGGTATATATATATATATATTATATTATTTTGTGAGTTTTGACTTTTAATTCTTTTTCCTAAAAAAATTGTTTGTCGACTTACAATATTATATATTATTATATATATGTATTATACTTTACATCACGTGTCATCAAATCATACAAGGATAAATGTCTAAACATTACATGACCATAAAGGAAATACCGGAATCAAACATCAGTATCCCAAAAGTAGAACTCATCACACACAAATATAAGTACTGTAAATGAAAGGACTAAATAATGTCCATGGAAATGAGTATCAAAGTATAAAGAAATGCATAAAGTAAAGAAGGCTAGGAAGATTCCAATCCATATGCACGTACGCTTAAAGTCTACGAGCGTCCCTGAGTAGCTGCCGTTTTGGGAACATGAAAATGAAAATGGCTGAGCAATACGCTAAGTGCACGGATATACAAGTATAGCATGAATAATATAAGCATATAAACATGAAGCAGCAGAAAAGACTAAGTCCTGGATAACCTAGTTATATCTTAGTAAAACTGGTTTTATAGTTTGAAAAGCCTTATGTTTATCTTGTAAAAACTGTTTAACAGATTTACCATTAGCCAATATAGGTCATGAAATATCAACGTGCATGAATACTTAGAGGGGTGACCTCGTCATGCAAATTAGAGGGGTTGCCTCAAATTTAATATACTGGTTTTGGGTAGGAGGGATCAGCTCCTTGGCACACACCACATTCACACTGAGTAATCTGCTGAAAACATGTAAACTAGGATGCACCCATACGCCCGACCTGATAATAATAATATGACCAAAAGCTAAAAGGGACGCCACGAGCTATCACTCCACGGTGGTGAAGTCATAACACGGGTGCCTCCAGTGTTATAGTTATGGCACCTCCATAACTAGGTGAAACTGGTCATGCATGTATATGGCTTAAGGTATTCTATTTAAACATAAGCAATCAAAACATATAAAACATATACTGGGGAAAACAGTTGGCTGCAGACGGGAAATCCTAATAAGGAAAGAATGTCCATACTGAAAGGACGGAGAATCCGTACCTTGTGTCCAGTGAACGAAGAAGACGAACGGAAGAGAGTCCTACTTAGGTATCACTAATGCTACATAAATACATACGTGTATAAGTATCTGATTACTGAGTACGTAACTTGTTTTATATCAATTCTTAGCTTGTTTTATATGTTCATGTCATGTTTTACTGCTTTAAGCTTTATACTGTGTTTATCATATATTTTGTCTATTCTGATTAAGTATTACTTGTATTTCATGTATTATTATACTTGTTGTGTAATAATAAGTAACTTTCTAAACAATAGCAGGTTTCCTAAAATAGAAAGTTTCCAAAAATATAAAGTTACCAAAAATAAAAAGTTTCCAAAAATAGAAAGTTTCTAAAAATAGAAAGTTTCCAAAAATAGAAAGTTTCCAAAAATAGAATTACTGCTTAAAATAGATAAGTGTTTAAAAATAGAAAGTTTCCATAAATAGATTAGCTGCATTAAATAAATAAGTTTCTAAAAATAGAAAGTTTCCATAATTGGATATAAGCTGTATATTTAAGCTAATTATTTAAGCTTAAGTATTTACCGATTAATATTCTAAGTCATGTGATTATATAGTATAGTTTATTAATTATTTTATGTGAATTAAATAAACTATAGGTTAAAGTATTTAATTAAATATAACATGATTTAATTAAATAAAGGTAAAAATAAATACTTAGGTTAAAACATGTATTATTATCTATAAATAATATAACCTAAGTCATGTAAATTAATTAATTATAATTCATGGTTTTAATAATTAATTAATTATATAGTCTAATTAAAAGATAAATACTTAGGTCAAAATTCATGTATTAGTAATAATCTTAATAACCTAAGTCATGTAAATTAAATTAATCATGTTCATGCTTTTAATTAATTTAATTTAAGTCTTGTAAAAAAAATATAACTTGTAAAAATATTAAACCTTGTAAAAAAATAACTCATGAACCGGACCGTGTTTTAAATATAAACATGTGTGAACCGGACCCGTGATTTAAATCTAAACATGTGTGAACCGGACCCGAAACATCACCATACCCCGACCTAGGTCGGGGTCTCCCTTCCTTGCTACTGCCGTGACACCATCACCACCAAACCGAGACCATAAGGTCTCGGTGGTGCGAAGTAAGCCAAGCCGAGACCCCCCCCCCCTTGGGGCTCGGTTAGGCGTCGGCCAACAAACAAACACCCCCTTAACACCTAATAGATTAAACCCCATGATTAATAACATGATTAATAACTTGTTATTAATTAGTTTAATAAAAACATTCATGATTTTATGTGATTAATAAATCAAAACATAAAAGAAAAGAGATTAGGGTTTATACCGATCACGTGAAATCAAAAGGATGAACACACTAACGATCCTTGCAATAAATCTAGCACCAAAATCAAACCGATAACACCCTTGGTGTGATGTAAACCCGGCGGCCAAAGGAGAACCAAAAGGAAGAACTTGGGTTTTTCTTGTTTTCTAATTTTTGTGATTATGAAACATGTTTTTCCCTTTTTCATAGTTTAGTAAATTTTGCATGGGCTTGGCCCATGTTTCTTGTTGTGTCCGCGGGTAAGGGGCCCACATAAGGGTAACCCGAACATTTTCCGTGTCTAGATTATAAGTGTGTTCTCGTGTTCGTGTTTTTACGTGATTTAATTAGTTATCGATCGTGACTTAATATATTTATTCGTGATCGTAATAAATATACGTACATACGTAATATTAGCTCGTGATTAATTTATGTTCATGATTTTATGTTCGTATGTTCGTGATTATAATTATTATTGAAATAATTATCGTGTGTTAATACGTAATAATTACTTATCGTGATATAACACGTACGTAATACTTGTAATTTTTGTTCATGCAACGTAAACGTGCTATAAAAGGAAAGTTCTAACCATGTACGTACTATCGTAAGGGTAATATTCATGGTAAAAGCATGCGGGTTTTACATCAGGAGTATCATAAAAAGACAAATTCAGAACACGCACATCTACTTGAGATGGAGTGAACATCAGGATTTCTCTTTCATCATCGTCGGAAATGAGAATATAGGTGGAAGTAGATATCCTTGTAGATTTTATAACATAATAACATAAGATATGCTACTAAAGGGATAAAAATTTACGCTAGCACTGCTAATGGCTGATAGTCTTGAATTTTTAAAATCTCAGTTATAGTTTAGGATAAACCTTATTCTCTATAACTGCAAGCTCTCATACCAATCTATAACACCCCCATTTTTACCATATAGCAACGGAAGCTAATATGAGGTATTACTTCCTAGTACCATAGTCACAATAATAGAAAATGCTAAAAACACATTTTTATAGAACAAATGTTATCATTCATTTATTTAAATCAGAGTTAATAAATAACTGTACATACGCTGTACAAACACAGGTTTCCCAATGATCAAGTTTTATTAATAGAATGATAACTTATTTCAAGACACCACCTTCGCAGCACGCAAGTCTTCATTACCGAAGATATATGCTTAAAGTCAACAAGAATATTGAGTGAATTTATAAGTTTTAAATATCATTTGAATACAAGTATGACTCTAGGGCTATAGTGTTATACACCCAGTTTTTAAATTCATCGGTTCTTATTACACTATCTCATGACCCAGACTAGACATTATCAGAAAAATCAAACAAATTGCCCTTAAGCAGGAAGATTGCCAGACTATCCTGAATTTTAGCAAAATAAATTATATCTTTTTAGCCTAGGAATGGACCATTAGTTGCTAGCAAGTTCGACTTGCCCAGATAGGAGATGTCAGTCTCCAATAGTACTATTCACGATATTAGCGCTCATTAAATGATTAGCGGTTTACGATTAAAAAGGGACTTTTAATTGCAACAAGTAAACATAATGTCAATAATCATATAGGCAGCATACAAAAACACTTGTATTCCAGTTTTGCATATATACCCCTCACGGGTTTTCAAATTGTTTATAAGCTTTTAAAAGTGAGGCTATAAACTCACCTTAGCCTATAGGGTCTTTTGATTATCCAACCACAATCTTCTCACAGAATCTGGACTGACACACAATATGTATATATACCAAGTGTTAGTCTCTGAGTTCAATCTATTTATATAAAAATTCGTTGATTCAATTATTTTGGAGTAATAGTATCATTGTTCGGGCCATTATACTCCAAAGCATTTCTATAAACGTTTGAGGAGCTAGGGCACTTTAAATCGTAAACCCAACCACTCAGTCAGAACGTAATATCGAGATGGAACATCTTTGTAAAAAGTGCCCTACTAACATGACACAATATATTTTATTACATTTTGAGTTTCAATATTGGCAAAAGTAGCCCTTGTAGTTATAGTTTGGTATATTTACACTTTTTTACCCTTAAAGTATATAGTTTTATAATTGCAATTTCAACCTTCAATATTTAACATTAAGGTCTCAAACTTTACAACATTTATTCTTATAGCTTTTACTTTAATAAAATGACACTTTTGACCAAAAATGATTAATAGTTTCAGAATTGACAGTTTTAGTCCCTAAACTTGTAAAAATCACATAACAAACACAAAAATGATCCAAATGATCCAGGATTTGAAAACAAGTTTATGAACACTCTTATAATCATAATAAAAACATTTCTACAGAATTATAGCTTTTGAAATTGGTTTTTTCTCATTATTAAAAAAAAAACAAAATTAGGGTTTTAAGACATCTTTAACTTATAACTTTCAATTAAATTTATGAAATGACTTAGTTTCTTTTAGATTATCTTTCTAACATAATTTTGGAATTATAAAAAAGTCTAAATAAACATTATTAAAAGATCAAAGCCTTGGTTAACATAGATTTTAGCTAGGTAGCTCCAAAATGGCTCCTTATGGCTTCTTATGAACACAACTCGCTACCAAAGATTCAAGAGCTTCAATGGCAACCTTCTTGACCTAGTTTCTAGTCTTGTGGGATGTACTAAGACTTATATAGAGGTGGAAATGGAGAATGGGTAGGAGATTATAAGAAAACGGGTGAAAGTTCTTCCTATGTCCATTCGCCCCTATTTATACTAGTTTGGCAACTTAGGCTACAAGTTAAGCATCTAAACGTGTAACTTAGCTAGGTATATGACTAAGGATATCTATTGAAGGTCTACAAAAGTTCATAGACTCTAGGTTTGATCTAATCCTTCCTTGTGGCTCAAAATGGATCACGACAACATATAGATGAGAATTGGTGATGTGTAGCAAGCAAGAAGGTGATGCACCTACTTGTCACACTCCTAAAATATCTTACAAGTCATAAATATCAGGTTTTTGAATTTGAAATGGAGGAAAAAGGTTTGAAAATGAGTTTTAGAGGCAAAATACAAAACCGAATTCAATTTCTAGGGCTTGTAACTTATGATTTTTGTTTTTGGTGATAAGGGAAATAGGAAAGTGATTAGTGAATGATTAAGGCTTAATTAGGGTTTAGTAATTATGTTTAAGAGATTTGGTTCCTTGGTTTGAAGTTTAACAAAGGTTTGATGTGAAAATGGGAAGTATACTTTTGTAGATAAGGTTTTCTAGTGATCTAGGGTTTAATCTTAGTAAATGTGATTATCCTCCTCTTAGCTACTGATGTAAACTTAATTTAGGTCCTATACATTGTGTCTTAAGTGTCTAAAGAGTTCTTACACTTGGTTTAATGGTTTAGTTTAGGTAAACATGTCTAAAGAGTGAAAATACCTATTTTGACCTAATTTACAAGTCATGTATTGAAATCTTGTACCTTGTGCATTAGGGTACTTTTACATTGTCTTAATATAATCTTATAATCTTAATAAAGTCCTATGAGTATTGGTAGACTTGTCCTTAAAGAACTAGGTGATGATTCCATGTAGATTTCTTAATATAAGGGTTTCTATATCATTAAGCCTAATGACTTTCTATTTTGGGTAATTAGGGTTTATTTCTTAATATACACTTATTATAAGTCTTATATAGTATGTTAATGACTTCTATGGGTTCTACATTCTTAGTTTAAGGTTTTAATGGGTTGACCGTATTCTAGGGTTATTTAAGTAAGCTTAAGGTTCTATGCTTTAGAAACTTGTACTTTATGATTTAATAATTTGTAAATTAGTTCAAGATAAATGTATGATTATATTATGATACTTAGTTGTGTTTTGTAATTTGTTTCAAAAGATTAGAGTCTAATTCATTATAGGTTGGATTTTATATGCTAATCTTGGTTTTAGGTTATTTTCTTGTAATTAGCTTGTGATTAGTGAATATTAGTATTTTATGATTATTTACCTTCTCTTTATATGGTGGATTAGAATTAGTGTAAAGTGGTTAATAATAGTACATATTCATTTTGTAGTTACATTGCTTGAAATATTAGTTTATAAAGGATTTCTAGGGTTTCTATGGGAATTTAGGGTATCTTTGTTATATTTGAGTTGTTCTTATTCATTGTTTATACATATGATTACTTTTAGAACTCAGACTTGATATATACATAGTGTTTACAACATATAGGCATATGTTGATGTGGCAATTATGATAGTGAGATCCATAAGTCAGTCATATACTGTAGTGAAAATGCAAAAAATTGTGAGTAAAATCACCTCCTTATTTATGAACATGGATATTACATTAGCCAAAAATACTGGATGTTATACCAGTATCAAGTGTGCACCATTTGAGATGTTGTATGGAAGGAAGTGTCGCGCCCCAATCTGTTGGGATCAGGTTGGTGAGCGAATTCTTGAAGGTCCGGAGATGATAGAGGTGACCAACGAGAAGGTTGCCGTCGCCAATGCGAAACTGCAGGAAGCTCATGCACGTCAAAAGAGCTATACCGACAAGCACCGTAGAGATTTGTACTTCAACGTGGGTGATCATGTCTTTCTCAAAGTATCACCGGCGCGTGGAGTTAGGCGTTTTTGAATCAAGAGAAAACTCAGTCCTCGACTCATCGGACCGTTTTATATCCTCGAACGTGTCGGCGAGGTATCGTATCGTTTGGCGTTACCTCCACAGCTATCTCACGTCCACAACGTTTTCCATGTAGAGGATACAACTATCATCCCCTACATATGGTTCAATATCCACTCGAGGAGATTCATGAGGATCTTACTTTTATTGAGGAACCCGAACGACTTCTTGATCGTCATGAGCGAGTCATGAGGAAGAAGACGATTCCTTTCGTCAAAATCATTTGGAGGGACCATCATGAGCGGGAAGCCACTTGGGAGACAGAGGAGTCTATCCGGACTTCTTACCCTCATTTCCAGTTTTGATTCGGGTATGTTTCTCTTTCAGTTTATGTTATCCATAATTAGGGGACGAATTATTCTTTTTAGAGCGGAAGAGTTGTAAAACCCGCATATGAATACCCTGAACAGTACACTACGTAAAATACGAATAAATTAAAACTTCCCATTTATAATATACGACACGTGTCATGAACATGAAATACCAAGAACTATGTATATTATTAATGCACGTTAAAGGTTACGTATAATATTTAATTCACGAATGTACACGAATAATATTTAACATGAAAAACGTTTGGTTTTGGTTTCCGCGACAAAGGAGGAAGGGAGAGGGGCCCAGCCCATTTTTGAAACTTAACAAGTAAACAAATATTCCCCAGGGATTTTCATAACAATTTTTTTTCTCAAAAACAAAAGAAATCCTAGCCCCCTTTGTCTCTGTAGTTGCGGCATCCATCACCACCACAAGGAAGGTTCCTTTGGTATTGATCTTGATTTCATATGTGTTCGTGTTCCCCTTTTTTATTCATTCACGCCAACGGTATATCAAAACCTTAATCTTTCATTCTTTAATTTTTAATCATGAACACATGTATTGAATCTGTATAAATACATAAATTAAAACATGGAAAAAGGGTTTTGTTTGGTTTGTTGTTAGGTTCGACACACAAACCGAGAGCCATAGGCTCTCGGTGACTGTCTTGGTCCACAGCCGAGACCCCCTTTGCGGCTCGATGTGGTTTTCGGCTTGAGCGGCGGCAACCAAGGCACCACAGCGGGTACCTTGGTGCGACAGTAGGTACACAGGCAAGGCAGGGGGAAACCACCGGCTGCGGCCGATGGGAACGGTGACCACAGCAGCGGCAGCCGCCGGCTGCACAACCACTGACTACCACCACAGCCGCGGCTGTTGATGGTGAGTCGGTGTCGGGTTTTTGTTTCTCAGGTTTCGGGCTCGGGATAGTTTTATTAATTTATTTACTAGGTTAATTAAATTAATGTACATGACCAATTAATTAATTTAATTAAAACCATGACTTAGGTTATATTATTAGAATTAATAATACATATTTTAACCTAAGTATTTTTATTTTAGACATTTGTTGTATTAATTCTTTTACTTAGATTACATGAACTAGTAATTAATTAATTAATTCATAACTTAGATTATTTTATTTATTAGATAAATCATGTTATAACCTAAGTATCTATTTAACTTAATTAAATTAAAACCATGCTTAATTTAATTCAATTGTATAAGGTAAAGATTATTAAATGGACCATGACATTTTATTAATTAATAAACCATGCTTTATCATTATTAACTAATAATTAATTTAGCCTAAGTATTTAATTTAATAAACTTTACTAATAATTTATCATGACTTATAACTTATGATTAATAAGCACTAGCTTATATTTTTAGACTTATTAATCCGACTTATTACTATTTAAAGAAACTTACTATTTTTAGAAACTTTCTATTTTTGTAAACTTTCTATTTTTGGAAACTTTCTATTTTTGGAAACCTACTATTTTTAGAAAGTTACTTATTATTACACTACAAGTATAGTAATACAATAACACATGAATTACATACTCAGAATACCCGTAAAACATGAATAAAATACAAGATAACATTTAAAAAAGTAAAACATGACAAGAACATATGAAATAAGTTAAGAACACACAAAAACCAGTAACACACTCAGTAATCAGACAACTTATACATGTCCATTATTTATGTAGCACTTGTGAAGTCGGAGTAGGACTTTCCATCTTTTCCTGTTTCATCGTTCACTGGACATAAGGTATGGATATTACGTCCTTCAGTATGGCCATTCCTTCATATGTTTGATTAGGATTCCCCGTTTGCAGCCATCTGTTTTCACCAGTTATTTTATATGTTTGAATGCTTATGTTATATCTTAAATGCCTGAGCTATATACATGCATGCTAGTTCATCTAGTTATGGAGGTACCATAACCATAACATTAGAGGCACCAGTGTTATGACTTCCCCACGACAGAGTGATTGCTCGTGGCGTCCTTTTTCATCTTTGCCTTATATTTATATTATTATGTGAGGCGTATGGGTGCATCCTAGTTACATGTTTTACAAGATATCCATGGTGAATGAGGTGTGTGCCTTGCATACTTCACAAGGAGTTGATCCCTCCTACCCAGACTATTATAATTAGAGGCAACCCCTCTAATTGCATGATAAGGTCACCCCTCTATGTATTCATGCACGGTGAACCTCATGACCTATATGGGCTCTTGGCTAATTAAAATACAGTTTTCATATAAAAACATAAGTCTTTTAAAACTATAAAACCAGTTTATTATACGTGTACCAGGTTTTCCAAGACTTATTAATTTCCGCTGCTATTAGTCTTTATTATGCTTATGATTCATACTATGTTATATATCCGTTCACTAGGCCTTTTGCACAGCCGTTTCCTTTTCATGTTCCCAAACGGCAGGTACTCAAGACGCACTTAGGACCTTGAGAGTATGTGCATCTGGATGGAAGCTATCCAGCCTCCTTCACCTTATGCATTTTCTTACATTAATTCTTTTGGATATTTCTTAGTCCTTTCCTTTCAGTACTTATATTCATGTGTGTGAGCTTATGTTGGACTATCGATGTTTGTTTCCGGTGTTTCCTTTTATGGTCGTTTAATGTTTTAGACATTTACCTTGCTTGCTTTAATGACACGTCATAATTACCGTGTGATATTCCATTTATCAAAATGGGGTGTAACAATTATGGTATCAGAGCCAAGGTTACGACCTATAGGATCTAACTTGACCTGTGACTAGTGAGTAGTCTTTAGTGTCTTCCTAAAACTGACAATTTGTTTTCATGCATTTGTTTCATGTATTATTGTCACAGAAATTTTGACTAAGTAATGGTTGGTACAAGACTGGCCATATTTACTCGCATATGCTTTTATTCGAATCATTTTGTTTTGGTGAACCGACCTATAGGCGTTCCCTCTCGCCATGTCAATTTTGTTTTGATGAACCGACCCATAGGCGTTCATCCTCATCATGTCAATTTTGTTTTGGTGAACCGACCCATAGGCGTTCACCCAAACTCATGTCATTTCGTTGGCTATGCCTTCATAAACTGTTTCATGCATCATTTTCTTATGTTTATATTATGTTCTAATCAGATTAATCATTACATTTTATTTTATACTGTCAGATGGTTAACACACGTGAGCAAGACATGCAGACAACTATCCAAGCTGCTCTGCAAGATTTACTTCCCCAACTCAGTAATGAGATTCATGTTGAGGTTCAAGCCAACCACAATCAGCACTAGAATCAGAACCCTCCTCCTCATCCATCGGCTACTCTAATTACTTGGCTAGAAAGGTTCAATAAGTAGCAACCTAAATCCTTCGAGCAGACTGACAGCCCATTTGAGGCTGAGAGTCGGATTGCACATGTTGAGAAGATTTTCGACGCCATGGGGTGTGATCCTGTCTTCAAAGCGAGACGTGCTTGTTACAAATTTGAGGGAGACGTGTTGTCATGGTGGAAAGCACTTAAGCAGTCGAATTGTGATAACCCGAACCCGAGGTCATTATTTAATTATATTTTTACGTATATTTTTGAATTTTTTGACGATATTGAATGTCATGAAGTTTGGTGATTTGAGTTGAATGAATGTTGAAAGTTATATTTTTACGTTTTGACGAGTTACGAGGATTATTAGTGATAGCGATATCAACGAATGCCCAAAATTTTACGTTTTATTTCTAGTCATGTCGATGTATGATATTTTGACGTTTTTTTAATTGTGTATTAAGTCGTGTCGGGACTATATAATATCATATTTTGTGTGCGTTTTAAGTTTTGAGAAGTATTTTCATGAAACACGTAAATATTTTCAAAATTGACTAATAGTCATTTCTCGCTTTTTAAACAAGTATTTGTACTTTGCTCCATAAGAATCAACAATTGGCAAAAACTAGCCTTTACTTCCACCATATAAATATATTTTTTTAACAAAAACACATACATACAACTCCCACTAGCAAACTTCTCTCTCTCTCCTTTGTTCGTTCTCTTTGCCGTCACCCTCACACAACACAAACACCCCTTGGACTTTTAATTCTAACTTGAATCTATCAAAACTAAGACAAGACCCATCTTAGTTTTTAGATCTCCTCTTTATTTTGGTATGAAAATCTATAACATGCAAGCACATTTTCTAAAAACCCATTTTTCATGAAAAATCTTGTGTTTTGATCTATTTTGTTGATTGTATATAGGTGTTTATGGTGTTATATATGATTTTTACATGTTTCATGTAAAATTTTTAATTGAGTTTTTATTGATTTGATCATCTAAGTGAAAATAGGGAGTAAGGATTGAAAGTAATGATGTTAGGATGATATTAGATGTAAATATGGTGATAAAATGGGTTAAAATGTGGTTTTATATGATTTTAAGGAGATAATTTAGACCAGCAGCTTTAATGCTGATTTGGGAAAACTTAAGTTTGAATATGAGATGAGATGATTAGATATTGCTGCATAGGATTTCATAAGATTCTATTTGATATAAATTAGAGCTTTTAATTCCAAACGAGGAAGAAGTTATGATAGATTGATTATTCGTGTACCGGGAGGCGAGTATCGAGACAACTTGAAATTATTGTTGATATTTGGATCAAACCTCGGGGACTATAGAATGAGTTTTTGAAAATAGTTAAAGGCTTTTCATGAGTCCTAAACATAGGAGGTTGAGTCTATTTTCAAATCCAAGTGTCGGTTTCATAAATGGAATAGTTTATAAAGGTCAAAATGATGTTGTAAGTTAAATATGTAAAACTGTCCGGATTTTATAATTAAAAGATGTGTTGGGCAGAAGGAATTAGAAGTAAAAACTTTGGATAAAATTTTTGGTGGACTTTCTATATATAGTAAGTGAGTTTCTCAAGTAGTATCATAAGCATTTGATGATTTCAAGTAGGGGAAAACAGTTTGGACATTTAGTATATACCGGCAGATTTTCAATAAAAGAAATAAATAATAAAGTAAAAGATATATATTTATATAGGAATCACTTGAATGGGAATGGTGTGAGTTTAATTTTAGTTTTGAATTATTTATTTGATTTTATTAAGTATAAATTATTATTTGAATGTATTATTAAAGGTGCGTGTTTTATTTGATAGATTGTGAATTTTGTGTTCGCCGGGCATCGTCAATCATTGAAAATCGTCTTACTATTGCTATTACTCAAGGTGAGTCTATAGCCTCGCTTTATACTTGTTTTAATGATTTTAAAATCCGCGAGGGATATACATGCTATTTGAAATAAAATGAACACATTTCATGAATAATTGTTGGACCCGAATGTTGCCTGATGTTGCCTATATGCTGCCTAATGTTGCCTGATGTTGCCTTGAATTGTATAAGTACCTAAGTTTCAAAAGTCCCTAAATTAATGAACTGTTAACTATGTTCTCTCTCTGTTGTGAGTTGGGAATAGCCGCTTATTCAAATGATAGTACTATTGGTCTGACAACCCTATCTGAGACCATGGCTTTACGTTGAGTAACCTCTGGGAAGGATAATTTATGAGAATGAGAATTAGTTGTATAACTTGAAACTAATACCCAAGTAGGGGCAGTGGAATTCATATAGTCATGCTGACATTTGGCGTGGGTGACTAAGTTAAGGGCTCAGTATCTTGAGCTTAATACAATCTAATAGCTATTGCTATAAGACGAAATACTTGATTAATAGATTCTATGGCCACAATGCTATTAAACGATTATGATTGATTTTATCATGTGTTCAAAAGTGTATTGTTAAACCAATAGATTCACTCAGCATTATTTGTTGATTTGCTTAAGCATGTGTTTCAGGTAATCTGAAATGTTGATGAAGGAGCTTGCTTGGGAAGGTTGCGGTGTCGCTTTTATAGTAGTTTAGTCTGAAACGGTTTTCTTTTCCTGTCATTATAAAATGTTATCTTTTGACTTCATGAAACCATAAAAATCATTTTTGAGTAATGTTATAGTTTATAAATAGTTTGTTAATGGGTTGGTATCTTTAGAGGACCGAAACGCTACTCTGATATTAATGAAATTAATTTATTGGGATTGAAAGTTTTAGACTAAAAGGTAGTATTATTTTATCTTATATTTTAAATGTCTCATTTTGAGATCATACCAAGTGTTTTTAGTAACGAGGTTTTAGTTTAGCACCCAAATATGTATTTCCGCTGCACAATGTAATTTGGGGGTGTTAAAGATTGGTAATCAGAGCTTTTAGTTATAGAAAATTAGGTCGATTTTTGTAAATGTCCTAAACTATAACTTTGGTGTCGAAAATATTTTATAAAAGCAACGCAACTTCTCTGCAAGGATCCGGTAATATTTTTATTTGTTTTAGTTATGCTTTATATTATAGATGTATCCCTCAAAATTATTTTGAATCCCTGAGTAATTATTAAGTAAATACTATGATAAGGTATTGGTATTAATGAAAGAACGCTGAGTGCTTTCATCATAATTTCCTTTTATTAGCATTGAATAATTATCACTTGCATTGCATTGCCTTACATTGCATACATATATATTGACATACGTAAATCATTTGCATTTTCATGACCATGCATTGCATATATATTTTTGAATAATGACCTTATGTACTTTTGAATTTTCTGTGATTGTAGAAAATGGCCGATATACCACCTAGTATCAGTAGGGATGGATATACTGTGGGCAATCCTGGGAATCTATTTCCGTGGGGTAATGGTAAGAATACTTGTGGATGGATAGACGACGAGGACGATAAGAATTACTTTTTGGAATCTGAGAGTGATAATTGAGGACTGAGAGCGTAATTGGGAAAACTGAGATTAGGGCTGAGGTAAGAAGTTATGGTACTGATTTTAGGATGTTTCAGGAAGAGAGAGATAGGCTACACAGGTTAAGTGGTTATGAAGCCCACATTAGGCCATTTCTTGGACAGAGTTGGAAGTTTCAGGACAATGAGAAGTACGCTTATTCTCATTACATGAGGTATCCGCCGTGCCAAGGTACGCATCTGAAGTATGGAGGAGAGGAGCCACCGTGCTATGACCTAGAAGGGAGGTGTAGCAAGCTAGATGCGGATGAGGAGGAAGCAGAGGCTAGTCAAGTTGGAGAAATAATGTATCATGTCATATGGAGTGATAAATTGATGAATCTTTCTTGTACTTTAGTTTATGTACTTGTTGTGTTGTATTTAGATTTATTCAGACTTAATGATGTAGTACTGTGGTGGAACATGTTGCCGTTTAGGTTGATAGGGTAAGTGACTGTAGTGAAAGATCTTATCACGATTTTGTCGTACCTTATTGATGCAATCTATTTTACCCTTTATTATCTTAAGTTATCTTTATTATTTCTTTTGTAAGTTGATTGGTGAAATTAGGTAGTCTTGTGTTGTTTGCACATGTAGTATCCATGAAATATCTTGATAAAAGATCCTTCTTTCTATCTCGATGTGTATACTTATCATGATTCTTTCATCCGTGATAACAGTGAAAAGAATTGAGTGAGACATTTTATGTCATTAGTGGATCCCCATGTGACTAAGTCTCTTGAAATATGTCTCCAGAATTAGCAACCTCTAGGGTAGAACATTTGAAGTTGATCGTGCTACAAGGAATCAAGGTGCCGAGACTAAAGATGCTGCTGTTCCAGTTGGAGATGCTTCTGATATTCTGTAAGATTGGAAAGGATGTCTGTATGCTAGATTCCTAAGAATGAGAAGGAATGTTGTAAAGAGTATCTTACGACACTAATGGTGTTTGGAAATGTACAAATATATGGATAAGTTTGAGTAACTGATGGATATATCGTAATATTAGTAGTAATATGGAAATATACAAATGGACGAAATGGAGAGTAATTTTAAGATTGATGATGGTTCGAAATTAAGTGTAGCATAAAAGATAAAAAGAACGGTATTTTTGCAAATGACAATAGGAAATGAAAATTTATTCCCTCTAACAGAAGATAAATTCCGATTTCAACAATTTAAGATAAGGGAGAATGGTATTCATGCTGTTACTGTAAACCATGGAAGCAAGAGGAATTATAATGTGTAAACGATGGATTTGGCACCATATAGGTAATTGTCTATCTACTTGTTGCAAGTATGGACTAGCTGGATGTCGAGCTGCTGAAGGAAGAACAAGCAATGTAGTTATAGGGATTAGTATTCCTGTTATAGTGATTTCATCATGGTAAAAGAGTATGACTAAAGAAATTGTTCAGATAATAGAAATCAATAGGAAAGGAATGTTGCTGTTATTATAGCTTATATTTTTGGAAATGCTGATAAGTCTTGAGATTCAGATGTTGTAATTTGCATATTCTTATTTGATAATCATTGAGTTAGCCTATTGCCCGAATAATGTATCTGATATAATTTGAAGATGTTACATTTAGTTGACCTAAGGATGAGGAATCAACAAGAATTAGCAATTAATTGAAACGAGAAATTAACCGATGGAAAGGTTGTTAATAATTAATGTTATATTAAGAAGATATTTTATGGACTTATGAAATTAGGTGATATCCACATTTAACCAAACTAGGATTGTGTTGGAAATTGTTGGAAGGAGGATGAAAGTCGTAGGGAATGATAAGTAAAGGTGTAAATGATTGGTTTAAAATTTTGCTGAGAGTTGAGTGTTGATTACAAGAATTAATAAATGAAATTTCTACTTAAGGATTTTATTTGGCAAAATGAGAAGGTAAGCAGGAGGAAACTGTAATATGTCGTATTCTCAGTGCACTTCATTAGTAGTAGTCTAAAGGAAATGAGAAGACGTGTTCGTATTTAAGAGTATTTCGCAATTTTCCTGCGAAATCGTAGAGTTCACTGTCGTCTTGGGAAATGAAGTTTTGTGTTAGCTTAGTGTTGGAAGTTATGTAAGCTGCTTGTATGTTTTATCTGAAAAATCTTGTCCAGATTGAAGCAATTAAGGATTTTTCGATACCAACGGAGGCGAATAAAGCTTGTTAATTCCTTTGTTTAAGCTGAGTATTATCAAAGGTTTATCGAAAGGTTTTCACTGATTGTTGAACCATTGATTAAGCTAACAAAGAAGAACTAAATGTGTGAAACCCATTCATACATCCAAGTTGTAGTTTTAATATCTTATCTTCGTTAGCAAAGGAGGTTGTTTATGAACGCTGAGGATAGGTTGAGTTTTGTGCCCGTATTGTCAGAATCGGAGGAATCTAAAGAATTCGTAAATTTGCGGTGATGATATCTCAGCATTACCAAATGGTAGGAGAAAGTGATAAGTGGTGTGTTGACTAAATTAGAGAAATATAAGGGGAGTTATATAATTTTGAGTTTCGGCTATGTGGTACCTATTTTGGAACTGTGAAATATTACTTGTATGGAATCAAGTATGTAATAATAAAGGTTTACTCATATTTAACATATGGGAATTTAAATAGAGATGAGTAAAATATTACTTAGTGTCGAATGAAGGATGATAATCAGTAATTATAATCGAAAGTGATTATGATCATGAGATGTGTTACAGTTCTGGAGGACGAGTGTGGTAGTTAAAGTACTCACTAAGAAGGAGAAGGAAAAATGCTTATAAAGTTCTAAAGTATTTGAGAGTTGAATCTTGAGTTTTGAAATTTTTGAGTCATGAGAATAACGAGGAGTGTGGATTAAATGGAATAAAATTTAAGGATTGAATTAATGAATTAATGGAAAGGAATGTCAAGAAAAGTAGGGCAACAGGTTGTCAAATTTTTTGAAATGGATTGGTAATAAGGATGATTGAGATGGAATATTTTGGAGGAACGAAACTGATTATCGTAATTATCTATTTGAAAAGGATGTGTTAGGAATACGAGAGCTGGTGGTGAATAAATTTTTCAGATCAGAGAGAATTCAATTCTTCCAAGAGTGCTGAACGTGCTATATTTAGTATTAAAGGAATTTCACAAATTAAAGTATTGATATATTCTGGTTGGGATATGATGTATTACGACATTAGGAAGATGTATTAATGGCCATATTTGAGTATATGAAATTAATGGAATTATCTGAACAATATATGATGTAAGAAAGATGAAATGATGTAATATGAGTGATTCAGTAGTTCAGTGTTTGATTGGATAAAGGGGGAAGATGAACATAGAAAATTATTTAGGTGGCTGTTACGAGATGCAATCTGTGAATGGAAAAGAAAGAAATCACTAAGAATATAGTGATGAAATTGTCGATAACGTCGGGTCGTAGTGTCAGTATTCTTAATTTTTTGGAAATCGATGTAAGGAGAAATGAGAATGAAATAAAGATTTGAACATAATTTATATAACCCAGAGACTAAAGTTCACTTTTAATTTATAGAGACCTTTACAGAAAGCGAGAGGAATCGAGTCAAGAATGAATATCGCGTATTCTTCAGAAACCAATGGACAGAGTGAGAGGATAATCTGAACAATGGAGATTGGACTTGTGTAGATGCTATTGAAACTTGGGATGATGTTATTTTTAAATATTTTACTACGAATCCAAACAAAATCAATTGATGATGGAGTCTTTATATGATGATAGTCGTCATATCAGTAATTAGGATGTACAATATGAGGTTTTACATGGTTGTAAGCTAGGTTTTCAAGGTATTGAAGTAGGGAACGAAACTGAGGAAATGATGCAATAGAATTATGAATGATGAAAGATTGGAATTATTAGAAAGTGAAATTTAGAGGTTGAAATATAGTGGAATCCTTTGTTATGGTGATATTATAGGAATTGACTTGAACTGGTGTGAAAGACGTGATGATTTCTTAAGGAAAAGAGATATCATTGATTCTAGAGGTGCGAAATTGCGAGTGTGAGACGGGTCGAGCGCCAGAGCGTCGCTCTTTTTAAGAAGGGTAGGATGTGATAACCCTGACCTGAGGTCATTATGTGATTATATTTATACATATATTTTTGAAATTTTTGACGAGTTTGAATGTCATGATGTTTGGTGATTTGAGTTGAACAATTGTTGAAAGTTATATTTTTACGTTTTGACGAGTTACGAGGATTATTAGTGATCGCGATATCAACGGATGCCCGAAATTTTACGTTTTATTTCTAGTCATGTCGATGTATGATATTTTGACGTTTTAATTTTTAATTGCGTATTAAGTCGTGACGGGACTATATAATATAATATTTTGTGTGCGTTTTATGTTTTGAGAAGTATATTCATGAAACCCGTAAATATTTTCAAAATTGACTTATAGTCATTTCTCGCTCTTTAAACAAGTATTTGTACTTTTGTCCACAAGAATCAACAATAGGCAAAAACTACCTTATACTTCCACGATATAAATAGATTTTTTCTTAACAAAAACACATACATACCACTCCCACTAGGAAAATTCTCTCTCTCTCCCTTGTTCTTTCTCTTTGTCGTCACCCTCACACAACACAAACACCCGTTGGATTTTTAATTCTAGCTTGAATCTATCAAAACTAAGACAAGACTTAGTTTTTATCTCCTCTTCATTTTGGTATAAAAATCTATAACATGCAAGCGCTTTTTCTAAAAAACCCATTTTTTATTAAAAATCTTGTGTTTTGATCTATTTTGTTAATTGTATATATGTGTTTATAGTGTTATATGTGATTTTTTCTTATTGCGTGTAAAATTTTTGAATTGGGTTTTTGATTGATTTGATAATCTAAGTGAAAATAGGGTGTTAGGAATGAAAGTATTGATGTTAAGATGATATTAGATGTAAAAATGGTGATAAAATGGGTTATAAATATAATTTTATATGATTTGTAAGGAGATAATTTATACCAGTAGCTTTAATGCTAATTTTGTAAAACTTAAGTTTGAATATGAGATGAGATGAGATGATTAGACATTGTGGTATAGGATTTCATAAGCTTCGATTTGATATAAATTAGAGCTTCTAACTCCAAACGAGGAAGAAGTTATGATAGATTGATTATTCGTGTACCGGGAGGCGAGTATCGACACAACATGAAATTGTTGTCGAAATTTGGATCAAATATCGGGGACTATAGAATGAGTTTTTGAAAATAGTTAAAGGCTGTTCATGAGTCCTAAACATAGGAGGTTGAGTCTATTTTCAAATCCAAGTGTCGGTTTCATAAATGGAATAGTTTATAAAGGTCAAAATGATGTTGTAAGTTAAATACGTAAAACTGTCCGGATTTTATAATTAAAAGATGTATCAGGCAGAAGGTCTTAGATGTAAAAACTTTGTATAAGATTTTTGGAGGACTTTCTATATATAGTAAGTGAGTTGCTCAAGTAGTATCATAAGCATTTGATGATTTTAAGTAGGGGAAAACAATTTGGACATTTAGTATATACCAATAGATTTTTAATAAAAGAAATAAATAATAAAGTAAAAGATATATATATATATATATATATATATATATATATATATATATATATATATATATATATATATATATATATATATATATATATATATATATATATATATATATATATATATATATATATATATATATATATATATATATATATATATATATATATATATATATATATATATATATATATATATATATATATATATATATAGGAATCACTTGAATAGGAATGGTGTGAGTTTAATTTTAGTTTTTAATTATTTATTTGATTTTATTAAGTATAAATTATTATTTGAATGTATTATTAAAGGTACGTGTTTTATTTGATAGATTGTGAATTTATTGTTCGTCGGGCATCATCAATCGTTGAAAGTCGTCTTAATATTGCTATTACTCAAGGTGAGTATATAGCCTCGCTTTATACTTGTTTTTAATAATCTTAAAATCCGCAGGGGGGATACATACTATTTGAAATAAAATGAACACATGTCATGAATAATTGTTGGACCCAAATGTTACCTGATGTTGCCTATATGCTGCCTAATGTTTCCTGATGTTGCCTTGATATGTATAAGTACCTAAGTTGCAAAAGTCCCTAAATTCATGAACCGTTGACTATGTTCTAACTCTTTGTTGTGAGTTGGGAATAGCCACTTATTCGAATGATAGTACTATTGGGCTGACAACCCTATCTGAGACTAGGGCTTTACGCTGAGTAACCTCTAGGAAGGATAACTTATGAGAATGAGAATTAGTGGTATACCTTGCAAATCATACCCAAGTAGGGGCAGTTGAATTCATATAGTCATGCTGACATTTGGCGTGGGTGACTAAGTTAAGGGGTTGGTGTCATGAGCTTAATAAAATCCAATCGCTATCGCTATAAGATGAAATACCTGATCAATAGATTGTATGGCCACAATGCTATTAAACGATTATGATTGATTTTATCATGTGTTCAAAAGTGTTCTGTTAAACGATTCACTCAGCGTTATTTGTTGATTTGTTTAAGCATGTATTTCAGGTAATCTAAAGTGTTGATGAAGGAGCTTGCTTGGGAAGGTTGCGGTGTCGCTTTTATAGTTGTTCAGTCTGAAACAATTTTCTTTCCCTGTCATTATAAAATGTTATCTTTTGACTTCATGAAACCATAAAAATCATTTTGAGTAATCTTATAGTTGATAAAAAGTTTGTTAATGGGTTGGTATATTTAGGGGGATCGAAACGCTACTCTGATATTTATGAAATTAATTTATTAGAATTGAAAGTTTTAGACTAAAAGGTAGTATTATTTTATCTTATATTTTAAATGTCTCATTTTGAGATGTACCAAGTGTTTTTAGTAACAAGGTTTGAGTTTAGCACCCAAATGTGTATTTCCGTTGCGCAATGTAATTTGGGGGTGTTAAACGAATGGAGGTGACGTCTGGGTTACTGGCTTGACTTGGGCGCAGTTTAAGGAGTTGTTTCTGGGTCAGTTCTTTCCGAAAGCTGAGCATGATCGGATCAAGAGGGAGTATCATGGTATTCGAAAGAGAGCTGGAGAGAATAGTACGGAATTTATGCAAAGATTCCTTCGATTTGCTGGACTCCTTGGCGCAACAAACGGGACTACAGAAGAGCAGGCGTATCACTTTCGCTGGGCTCTTCATACTTCTGTCGCCAACAACTTGGTGTGTGCTACTTTTAATACTGTAGCGCATGTGGTAGATGCAGCTCGCAAGCTAGAGATGCTGTAAGAGAGAGACGAATTTGAAGAAGCTAGAGATGTTTGCTAGGCTTATACAAGGTTTCAATTGGGAGTTGCCACCAAACGAGTTGCATGTTAATCTCGAGGAGAGCTTGCAAGATCTATCAAAGGCTAAGCCATTGTTAGGCTTACCAAAACTACGTCTGCCTTACCACCTTTATACCGCCTAACTTAAAAAAGTTTTTAAACGATTGTACTATAATAATATTGGATGTACGCTTCATTTTCTAATTTTATCATTGTAATGAAAGCTATTGCTTTATTATATCTTTCATATAATAAAAGAATTATGTGATTTTGATGTTTTCTATGCAAACTGATTTTTTGCTTGATTTTAACACGTTCATAAAATCATATGATTCCATTCGTTAAAAAAGTCAAAACTGAATCTAGGTTAGTCGAAACTGAAAGAATTTGTACAGAATGAAAAAATCACTAAAAAACAATGTTTTAAAACTCGGGTTTTTTGGACCCGGTCAAATGACCGGTTCACCGGATCAAACCAATTTTTCCTTAAAGAGAAAAATACATTTATTTACAACGTACGAGATATTAAGCACCTTAAATTTCAAAGATAAAAAACTAAATATGAAACCAAACTAACAAAGACCAAGATGTAAACTACAAGTCTACATGTATATTTATAAAGCTATTAAGCACACAGTATCAAAGTGTATATACATTATATTAAAGAGTGCTGTCATATAATAAGACCACACATACATGACTACATGAGTACATGACCCTCAAACCAAAATTTCTTTTATTATAACTCCATGGGTTTATGTAAATAAAATGTCACAATGCAAAACCCTTTTTTCATCCATGCCCAGATCTTTTCACCCATACACATCTGTCAGACTATCACCATTTTCAGTGACCATCACTGAAACCTACTAATCTTGATCGACATACATGAATCTAAGCCGTAGTTGGTCAATCTTTATCAATCATGTAATGGATTACTAGATTTTTTATCCTGATAAGGGCTCGAGGGGTGCGATTAGTGGTTGCTCCATCCATGCCCAGATCCCTTTTTAACAACCGATCCATCCACTCGTTCTTTTTTTTTCTCTGATAGAGATTGAACCGTCCGTTTCGGTCTAACGGTTTGACTCCAGTCGACTAAATCTGACGGTTCAATCCGGTTTAAACTATGATAAAAAACCGGCCTACAACGGACCGGTCGATACTCTGGTTCACGGTCCAATCGGTTCAACCGACCGGTTCGAACCGGTGTTTAAAACACTGCAAAAAAGTACAAATGTTGATGAGACTGAAATTATACATAGTCTCATCGTCCAAATTGGGCTTAAAACGCTTAAAATATCATCAAAATACCCCTACATATGCTTGTATTTGTGTCTTGTGTATTTTAGGTACGGATATCGTGAAATCAACAAAAGATCACAAGAATGAAGCAAAACCGAACACGAGAAACGAAGCCGCACAAAGAATCGGACCCGAAAAATGAATTTCCAAAGAAGTCCTTGAAGTTTTGAAGATTGTCAAGAATGGTCCTTCAACTTTTGAAGACTTGTCACTTTAGACCCTTGTAAACCTCAATTATTACAAGTTTGGTCCTAAAGTTTCAAGAAATGACTATATAAGCCCTTCAAGAAGTCCCAAATGACAAGAAAGGCCCTTGACTAAAGATTGCTAATATAATGTGCCAAAAATGACAACTTGATGAAAGTCATTTACAAAGGGGAATAAAGAAGTATGCTGCTGAAACATCATTTGTACATAAATTCAAAATTCAGGGGGACATGTGCCACTTTTGAAACCCAACCCACCCTTTTACACGTCACCTTCCACCAGCATGTTTTATTAATTAATTAGTTTTATTTGAAAAATAATTAATTAATGAAATAGGGCGCTTAACATAATCCTAATCCCTGGGTTAGATTAAACCATCACCATATTCCCTCAAGAACCCTAGAAATCGTTTTCCTAAATCCCTTGATAATTAACCCCAATCCCCTCCAGAAACACAATTATCACTAACCTAAACATATCCCCACACCAATATTCTTCCTAGAACAAACCCATGTGGTGTACCCATGGTCCCCTGCCTCTCACTTTCACACCAAAATCGATGGGGGGACAAAATCAAAGGCTGAAAACATATTACTTGGTCCCAAGGATATCACCAACGACCAAGATTGACTCATAACAACCTGGCACAGCAGATAACTCACATGATGCACAAGACCATCTCAAATTTTCAAAGATGCCAAAAAGATCCAAATTTCATCAAGGGCTTTTGAGGAATTTCATTGTTAGGGTTTCTCTACTTTTCTGCATTATAGAATGATCTGTACCCGACTATATAAGGGAGTAGGTTTTCATATTTTCACTGGTTCCAATTTTTATTCAAAATTTTGTAAGAGACGAAATTTGTTGAATATAATTGAGTTCCATTGTGTTCCAATTTTTTTGCTAAAGATTTTGTAATTCCTTTAAAGTAAATGAAAAGTTGGTAATTTTCTTAAAAGAATCTGTAATTCCTTTTTCTATTTTAATAAAGTTGGTATCTATCTTAGCTAAATTCTGAGTTCCAAGATTTAATGTTTTATTTTGAGTTGATAAAAAAGGGTACTTTGTTCTTTTGATGTTACTGTGAAACAGAAAAAAAGAGGCTCAGCTTGGAGTTGTGATATTGTCAGTTCACGAAACCAAAAAAAAAAGAGAAAGAAAAAAAAACTTGTGATTTTGGATTATTGTTGTGCTGGTACTGTACCAATACAAAAAAACAGGGAGGATAAAAAAAAGGAGTATTGTGTTTTTTATGGTCACTCATTCAAGCACTGATGTTGATAAAAAAAAAAGATATGATGTATGAATATCTTGTTGATGTTATTGGGTTCATGTAAGAATTGGGTTATTTATTTGATGTTTGTTCTCCTCATATCGATTCAAGAAGTAATAAGCTCAAGAAGAAGATCTTGGAGTTTTGTTGTTGATGTTGAAGGCATATGCGTTCTTTATGTTGCAAATCCTTGATATAAGCTTTTAAGTATAAGCCATTTTATAAGCTCTTATAGCTCTTGGTTCAGTTGAGAAGAAGTGAAGAAAGGTGTTGGAATGGTTGAGCTGCTGATCTCCAAGGTAAGTTCCCTCAATCTCATTTTTTTTTAGCTTTACTCCTACTATTGTTATAAGCTTGTTTTATGTGGCTATGTGTTATTTGCTTATTGCGTAATTGTAGTTGCTTATTTTTCTGTCACTATTAGTTTTCTTTCATTTAATTTTATGCTTATTGTTTAAATTTGTAATTCACTTTATTAATTTTCTTTTTCTGAATTTAAACTAGTGTTTGGCATAGTATGGGTAGTTATCACTAGATTAGGTTTAAGTTTAGGTCTCAATTGCATTTGTTTCTTGAGGTTAGTAGTAGTAGATTCTAGATTTTGTTTTCATATCATAGTTATAAAATCAAAAAATATAAAAAAAATCATGATGTTCTTAATTTTCTGATGATTCATAGCAGTAGGTTGTGAATTCCTTTGTTTGTAGTTCATTGCTGTTTTTTCTACTTAATTTGTACATGTTATCCGAGGTGTTATGTTATTTGATAGTTCTTCCTAGGTTAGTTGCACTTTAAGTACATTCTGAGCATTCAACGTGGTCTTTTGAGCAAGTTTTATGCAATTAACACCAGCTGTCTTTAATTCCTTTTTATTATTTATTTGATCTTATAATCCAGGAAATAAGTAGCATAGACATAGGAGATGTTCTGTTTTTAACAAACTTGAGGTACATAGTTTTTTTTAGTGGCATAAATATAAGCTCAAAGATCATTACGAGTGCTAATACGCTAGTGCTACTGTATATCAGAATGTTCTTATGTAATTTTCATTATTGAATATACTATATTTGATTTCTGATAGAGTTTTTGTGTTTAAAATTCGTTGGTTAACCAAGGTCACGCCAACTGCTGTCCTTGGCGTTGTAGTTTTTTTTTTGCCAAAAAAGCTGTAAAGCTGTCCAATAAAATAAACTGTGTAGAAAAAGGGAGCTGCAAGACTTGAACCTCTGGCTTTCCAGCATCAAGAGACGCAGCAGCAAACCTCTCTACCATCTGCTCTCTTGGTGTTTTTGATTTACTTTTCTTCTTGTTTTCCTTTGATATAGTTTTGTCAACAAAAAGTTTATTTAAAAAAGAGGATAGCAAAAAAAGGTCAGGTGTGGGCTTCGAACCCCAGACCTGGGAGACCATAGCAGACACAACAACACACTTCAAAACCAACTGCTCTCACTAGTTTTTCATGTCAAAGTATGGAGACTTTTATTAATATAGGATGGTTAGTGTAGCTTCAACTTTTATATAGTCTGCTCTTTTTTTTTTTTAGTAATTTGTAAAGTTTCTTCTTAATCCGTTTTTTTATAATTTGTCACGAAAATTATTTTAGGTTTTTTTTAAAAAAAGGGTCATTTAGTGTAGAGAAAAATAGTTTTAAATTTCTAAAAATAATTTTTTTTTTTTTTTAAAATTAAAAATAAAAAAAATAAAAAAATCTAAAAATCTAAAAAAGTTATTTTAGTCAAGTTTTTAATTTTTCCGCATTTTCTCGATGTGCGTTAATTTTATTATTTTTATGATTATTTTCTTTTTAATTTTTATAAAGTGATCAAAAGAAAAATAGATAAAGGTATTTTAAAATTTTCAATTTTTTTTTTGGTTTACATTTTCTTTTTAATTAGAACTTTTAGAACCTTTTAGTAATTTTTAATTATTTTTTAGGTAAAATTTTTCGTTGGGTCGCGTTTTTACGTTCGTACGTTCGCGCGTTTTCGTCCGTTTTGAGCGTAGTCCGATCTCGTTTTCTTTTCTTTCCTTCTTTCCAAAAGCGAAATCACTCGAATAAATAACGTCTATAATTGTTGAGTAAACACCATACCTCCTCGAGAACGAACTCAACGACGAGTATTCGCGTTTTTCACAAAACGTGATACTTAATACTTACCCGCTTTTGTCGCTTTGTTTTTCCTAAAATAAAGTGTACGAAAATACCGCATCAGATGTCAAAATTCTTAAAAATAGAAAAGATAATTACTACTCGTCTCTCCTACAATTATTGTAACCTAGCAAAAAAATACACAGTTTAATTAAAATGCATTTATGATAAATTATGGTCTCTTACTTTTTAGTAATAAAACTTTTACTTTTAACTAATAATTAGAAAAATAAAATTTGTAATAACAATTTCAAGCAAGAATAAAATGGTAAATTTTATCATTTCCCTATGTGTTTTTAATATTAGACAATTAAACTGAGATATCAAAAAAAAGAAACAAGAAATTAAAATTTGGAATAAAGAGAGTAGAATATTGGTAATTGAATTTTAAATAACTTATATAAAATTGAATGTAAGTTTATAATTATTTGTGTTTCTTTATAATTTTTAAAAATAAACAAATAACCACCATAACTTTATATCTTTACATGAAAAAATACAAGATATATGTATATTTTTAAACATTCATATACGCAAAAGACTATAAATATTAAATTAAAAACGGAAAACTCCAAAAACAATTCTTTTTACATGCGCTAAGAGAACTCATTGTTAGTCCATTACGCACACGAGTTTTAAATATTACATACAACGAAATTATTATTAAAAAAAGGTTATAAATGGAGTTTTAAATATTACTGTAAAAAATATCAAAACCAAACAGATGGCGTATGAATCACACAATCAATCACCCCATTGTGATTATCTTTTATTATAACAATATATACAAGCACACGAGTCCACAATACGAATGTTATCCAAACAAATACAATTAGAAATCAAGAGAGTCCCCACTAGGTGGATCCTATTAATCTATACAAACACTCACACTTACAATGCCCTAACAAATATTGAAAACAAGATCAAGATGATCTTCAGGGAAACAAGATGAAAACCAACCAAAACCCAATCGAAAGAGAGAGAGAGAGAGAGAGAGAGAGAGAGAGAGAGAGAGAGAGAGAGAGAGAGAGAGAGAGAGAGAGAGAGAGAGAGAGAGAGAGATTGCAATGTATGTGTGTAAACTTGTAGTGATAATGAGCTACAACCACCAACTCTTGCCTTATATATAATAACCTTGCAACTAAGTCCCATGCACTTATAAAATTCGCACAAAGTTATATTACGTAAATAATATATACTTGCTAGTCCTAAGTTACAAGCATGTATCACAAAAGGCACATCTTTCAACACCCTCCCTCAAGCTTGTAAGCCAAACAAGTTAACCATACCAAGCTTCTTGACCAATAAAGCATGTTGAAAGGAACCCAAGGCTTTAGTCAGAACATCATCAGTTTGATTCTTAGAATCAACTTTTTCAGTTCTTATAACCCAGAGGTAACTTTCTCTTGAACAAGATGTACATCAATATCAAAACATTTAGTCTTCTCATGCATTACTGGATTAGCAGTAATTTGCATAGCAGACTAATTATCACAGCACAAAGTAAGAGGAAGCAATTGAGTTATGCCAAACTCACTTAGAAGCTTAACCACCCACATAATGTCACAAGTAGCAGCTGCCATTGCCATATATTAAGCTTCCACGGAATACTTAGACAAGGTAACTTGTCTCTTGCTTTTCCAGAGTATCAAGTTTCCATTCACTTATACACAGTAACTAGAAACAGATCTCCTAGTCATACGACTCTTATCCCAATCAGAGTTTGAATAAGCTAAAACCTTATAGTTCTTATAACTCTTATTGAAACTAATACCACTTCCAGGTGCAAGTTACAAGTTCTTAAGTACTCTTAAACCCAAATCTAAATGTGACTGTAAAGGAGCATGCATGTGTTGACTCAAACAATGTACAACATAAGAAATATCAGGTCTGGTTAAAGTTAAGTAGATTATCATACCAACTAATTTTTGACAATCAGTGATATTAACCAAGTAACTATCACCAACAGATTCTTGATGAGCCAACACAATATTCGCAAGAAAAGGTGTAACAACAAGTCTACAAGCCAAAAGCCCATACTCATTTAACAATTCTAAACAATACTTCCTTTGACTAAGACATAATCCTTTTCAGTTTTAAGGACCTCAATTCCCAAAAACTACTTAAGTTCAACAAGATCTTTGATCTTAGACATGTTATTCAATAACTTTTTAAATTTCTCAATTTTAATTTCAGAATTACTAGTTAATACAAGATCATCAACATAAACAAGCAGAAAAAACTTAACTTGACCACCAGTTTTGATATATAAAGAATGATCATTACACAAAACCAGCGTCAAGCAAAGTTTTGGAAAGTTTACTATAACTAACTGTCTAGGACCCTGTTTAAGATAATACATAGACTTATTTATTCTACAAACCATACTATCCCCAGGTTTAGAATAACTGGGAGGAGTAACCATATTAACTTCCTCACACAATTCACCATACAAAAAAGCAATGTTAACATCCACCTGAGATTCAGCAACTTTGCACAGTGATGTAGTGGTTTTACTACTCTTTAGGAAAAGAGAGCAAAAGTGACAAGTATTAAGTGTCGGTTTAGGAAAACCAAGCACTAATGACCCAAAATGGGGATCGTTCTCAAGGAGGCTAGATGTGTGTGTAATGAAATGATTATCTTTGTGATTATATTTTTGAGAAAGAAAAATAGAAATGGGATAAGAAGAGAATGACGGTTACGAAGACGGATTAAACTAAGACGAAAAAGGTGTACACGTAAAACCGTAAAAAGCACCAAAATTAAAATTTTACCCTAAAAGTTCCTAAAAATCACTAAAAATCACTAAAAATCCACAAAATTATTCTAAGAGTTTACAAAAAATCCAAACTTGCCAAAACCTTTTAATTAATTAAATATTAACTTTTTAATGCTAATTAAAGACCTAAAAATCAATATTAACTATTAAAAAGTCCAAAACAAGACTTAAAGTTTTTAAACCTCTAAAATATCCTAATTAAGCTAAAAAGTATTTTTCAAAATTTTAAAACCACTAAAAACTATTTTTAAACAATTAAAAACTATTAAAATCAATTAAAATTTAAAATAATTCTAGAAAATAACTAAAAGACCCTAAAAATATTTGGAAAGTTGAAAAATTCCTAATTAAGTGTCTACAATCTAGGAAAAATATAAAAACTTTGAAAATCATACTTTTAATTTTTAATAATAAAATAATATTAAAATATTATTAAAAATCCAAAAATCATAAAAAATTCTAAAAAGTTGCAAACTAGCTTAGTTTAACCTAAATAACTCAAAAATGAACTTGAAATTACCTAAATACCCTTAATGGGCCTAGAAAATGGGCTAAACCCAAAACAGATCCTTAATGGGCCAAATTTGAGCCCAAATTGAAAAAGTGCCCCAAATAAGCGCAAAAAGCACTACTTGACTCAAAATTTGATTTTAAACAACTTTTTTCAAAGGCCCAAAAGCTGAAAGTGTGAAATAAGCTAGCTTATACCAAACAGCTTATTCTTAATGAGCTTTTTGGCCCATTAAGCTATAAGCTAATGCCATAAGCTCAAATTAGACACACAAGCTTCTTTTGTCCTAAATAAGACTTCTGTAAAAAGAAATTTGAAATAAGCCCAAGGAATAAGCCTGAAAATGCAATAAGCAATCTACAGAAAACGACAAAATAGTCGTTTTTGAGTTCTAGGCCACCCCAAGAGCTGATTCAAGTTTCTAAAGCTTTTAAATGACTTAATTAAGCTATTTCAACAAAAAGTTTTCAAATAAGCTGACTCAATAAGCTGGAAAAAGCAAATAAGCACTTATGAAAAAGTCAATTAAGTTGGTTTTCTAGCAAAAAGTCAAAGTCAAAGTCCAATAAGCTCTAGTCTAATCAAATAGGTCAAATAATAAAGATCTATCACAAAAAATAAGTTGTTGCAAGTCTGGATAAGCTAAAATAGCTTATTGATAAGCTGATTACAAGTTAACACTAGTAGGGGCTAGTTTTGGATGTTGAGTAGTGGAAACTTTTTCCACTGGTTGACTTGTTTGACTTTTTGTCTTTAGTGACTTTTTTAGAGATTCAGATTTCACAAAGGCACCCAAATGATCTTTGGATCATAAGGAGTCAATAACAATCAATAAATCACAACAAGAAACAACCAATTTGTACAGTTAATTCAAACAATCACCAGATCTGTCACAGACTTAGCACAATAAGAAGATTAGGTTCAATAAGCACTAAGAGCAATATTCAGCCAGCCAAATGTTGGGAATAAATTAAGGCCAGATCACTTGAGCGCTGACAAGAGTAAACCAAGCGTTGACAAGAACAAAACAAGCGCTGACAGCTCAAGCGTTGACAAGATAGAGTCAAGCGTTGACACATTGAAGACAAGCACTGATGGGAAGATATACTCTACGCGTTTATTGTATTCTAGATTACTTCTAGTAAAGATAGGAACAACATTGTATTTTCTATATTTATCTTTACCTAGAATAGCTGATACGTAGATTATTGTACAAGGCTTCTTATGTCTATAAAAGAAGACCTTTAGGTTAATGTTTGATATAAGTTTTCATTCGTAAACTACTTTCATTGTAAGCAAGTTTGATATTGATAATCAAAGTGAAAGTTTCTTTATATCATTGTGCGTTCTTGTTTAAGCGTTAATTCCGCATAACACTTAGATTATCATAAGCATATACAAATGTTTCTCTAAGTGTATTACTTGATCTAATCTCGTATACATAAAGCTAAATCGATCTAAGTTTGGGATCAACAAGTGGTATCAGAGCTTGTTGAGGAACTTTTGATCTTAAAGAACACCAGAACCCTAAAAATCACCAAAACCCTAATTTTCTCAGAAACCCTAACAACATCATGTCTGAAGCAATAACCTCCTCCTCCTCAGCCTTACCAAACATCAAGATTCCCATGCTTGATGAAACCAATTTTGACTTGTGGAAGTTCAATTTTGAACAATATCTAGGGATCTATGACTATACACTCTGGGAGATTATTGAATATGGAAACACATTCAATAAGGCTCAAAAGATTGCTAATGTTATTGCTCAAAGAGCAGCTGTTGCTGGATGTTCTGAAGAGGATAAGAGAGAAAAACCTGGAGATGGTAGAGCTGTGGCTGCTGATGACATAGCAAAGAAAAGGGTTGACATGAAAGCCCTAAATATTCTGAAAGTCTCTTTGGGACAAGAAAACCAGCATAAATATAGAGGCTATGAATCTGCTAAGGATCTTTGGGCATCTCTTGAAGTTGCATATGGTGGCAATGCAGACACTAAGGAAGAAAAGAAAAAGCAACTCATGCATGATTATGCTGTCTTCAAAGCTCAACCCAATGAGAAACTGAGTAGTGTGAGAAGTAGATTACTTGACATTACAAGCAAGTTGTCCTTCATGGGGACACAAGTTGGTGATGTTGACATTAATGCTACCTTTCTTATAAGTCTTGGTGAGGCATGGAAGATTGAGGCAAGATCTATTCTTGCCAACAATACTTACAAGAGCTCCTCGTTTGATGACATATACAACAAACTAAGGCTGTTGGAAGATGAAACTCTTTTAGAGCATGGAAGCAAGTCTACCAACAGCAACATGGCCTTCTTCTCTCATAGTGTAGGTCAATTTAATCAGAAGGACTCTTACATGCATCCAGTTACTGGATCATCATATGTCAGCGCTGGAACAAGTCCTGTCAACGTCTCCTATTCAGACGCTGACACATTCAAGAGTGACTCCCCAAGAGTTAAACCTGCTGGTTTAGATTTGGATACTGTATGTGCTTATATTGCTTCTCTGCCCAATGGTTTAGTGATTACATATGAGGACCTTGAGTAGATAAGTGATGAGCACTTGGAAGAGATGGACATCAAGTGGAACATGGCTCTTGCTAGTATAAGAGGAAATAGGTGGAACAGAAGGTTTAAAAAGAAGATGACCTTCAATGCTAAAGACACAACTGGATTTCATAAATCCAAAGTTGAATGCTACAACTGTCATCGTATGGGGCACTTCATGAGGGAGTGCAGATCTCCTAGAAGATCTGATGCTGGTAAACCCTCAAGTCAGGCTATTAAAGCTCAGGATTCCAAACCCATGGTTGCAGTTCAAGGAATTGATGGTATGGGATGGGATTGGAGCTATCTGGCTAAGAATGTTGAAGAGGATAAAGCTTTGGTTGCTGATATTGAAGAAGAAGAGCATGTTGAATATGCTCTCATGGCACACTCATCCTCTTCATTTGATTATGAGGTATATGATGACGATTTTTGTAGCAAAGGTTGTAGGTTAAATACTGAAATACTTAACAAAGAGGTGTTAAGATTATTAGATGATATGAGTACTGAAAGATGTAAATTGTCTAATTACAAACTAGCTCTCACTGAAACTGAGAAAACCGTTTCTGAATACAAGAAAATCGAATTTGACTTAAAAGATAAAATAAACATCTTAAAACATGAGTTAGATGCTAGTATGGATATTAGAAACATCATGGAAAGGGTTAATGGTGAGTTACAGGCTAAGTTAGATGAGGCCATTAAGAATAAAGATAATGTTGGCCTTAAAATTCAAAGATTTGATAGAGCCACCCAAACCCTAGGAGAATGTGTGGGTAAACAAAGGGATCCTAAGGACATGACTGGGATTGGGATGAATGACTACTCTTTGGTTCCACCACCAGCTGGTGACTTCTATGGTGTCCAACAAAAGGACCTATCTTGGATTGGTTTGCCAGAGCTCCAAGAGGACGAATTCATTCCTCCACCAAGAGTTGTCACTCCAGTTGAAGAGTATCATCAAAAGTTGACTGATCTGAATGAATGAAAGAAAGCTAACCCTACTTTATTTGTTAAGGGTGGCTTACTATGTGAAAGTCCCAATGAGTCAACACCCATTAAGGTTACTAACCCACTCATTGGTAAAGTTGTTGACCTAGGCTCAAACACTGATAGAAAACCTAGCATTAAATATGCAGAAATGTATAGGAATACTAGGTCACCCAAGAGCCAAGTTAGCAATAATGGAACAGGCTTCTTCTCTTCTAGACCTAAGGTTGTGTCTAAGAAAGCTTGTTACACTTGTGGTAGCTTTTCACACTTGGCATACAAGTGTGTCAACGCTTCCAAAGCCAGCACTGACAGGAACAATTTCAACGCTGATAGGAACAAAGTCAACGTTGTTAGAAAGTCAAACGTTGTCAGACCCAAATCTTGTGTGCAGCAAAGTCCACAAGTGATTAGACCTGCCCCATTCTTTACTAGAGGGTCTAATACTCATGGACAAAGACCATTTCAAAAGACAAACACCTGGTCAAATAGGCAATGGGTTTCTGTAGCAAACCCTAGGTTCAACGCTGACAAGGGTAATTTCAGCGTTGACAGGACAAATTCTAACGCTGACAGAAACATGACCAGACCTAAATATTTGCAACCACAAGGTAAGGGTCTAAAGATTCTTCAAGCTTAACATGGAGACCCAAGAAAGATCAAAACCCTAATGATAATGGGATTTCAATGACCTACAACAGATTTAATTACATTTCAAAGGTCATTACAAAACCTATTGGGGTTAACTGGGTTTTTCATCCTAAGAAGGATGAGAATGGGGTTATTGTGAGAACTAAGTCTGTTCTTATTGAACAACCAGATGAATCCAAGTCTTTTAAGACTTGGGTTCCCAAAGAAAACTAATTTGTTTTCTTTATGTGCAGGGCATTCAAAGACCGGTAAATGATTATGGATATTGGGATAGTGGATGCTCAAGGCACATGACAGGGAAGGAAGACTATCTGACGAACTTCACTCCCATTAAATATGGTGATAAGGTTTACTTTGGAGGCGGATATGGTACTATCACAGGCAAAGGAACCCTTCTCACCAAGAATTTTGTGTTTTGAGAACGTCTTTCTGGTAAAAGAACTTGATTACAACCTTTTTAGTGTATCACAAGTTTGTGATAACAAAAATTAAGTTCTATTTACTGATACTGAGTGTTTGGTGTTAAGCAAGGATTTTAAGATCCTTGATGAGAAATATATTGAGTATAGAACACCTAGGCATAAGGACATATATAATGTTAATTTAAATGGGATTAAAATGAATAATAATATGTCTTGTTTTTATGCTAAAGCCTCATTAGATGAGAGTAATTTGTGGCACAGGAGACTAGGGCACATAAATTTTAAAAATATAAATAGACTTGTGAGGCTTGGTTTAGTTGATGGTTTGCCTGAGAAGGCCTTCCATAATGACCACTCTTGTGTTGCATGTCTTAAAGGCAAGCAGCACAAGGTCTCATTCAAGTCCAAATAGGTGCACACTAGTTCTAGACCTCTTCATATGCTACACATGGACCTCTTTGGTCCAACCAATATAGAAAGTTTGAATGGTAAGTCATATTGCTTTGTCATCACAGATGACTTTTCTAGGTTTACTTGGACATTCTTTCTAGCTATGAAGAGTGACACAACTGATATTCTAATTGATTTTATCACTTAGATTGAGAAGAGGTCTGGCAATGAGGTTAAAATGCTTAGGAGTGATAATGGTGGAGAATTTAGGAATAAGAAGCTAGATGATTTCTATGCCAGGAAAGGAATTACAAGGCAATTTAGTATTGCTAGAACCCCACAACAAAATGGGGTTGCTGAGAGGAAAAATAGAACCCTAATTGAAGCAGCCAGAACAATGTTGGCTGATGCTCATTTTCCTATAGCCTTTTGGGCTGAGGCTGTTAATACAGCTTGTTATGTGCAAAATAGAGCATTGGTTATCAAAATTCAAAATAAAACACCTTATGAGTTGCTTTGGGGAAGAAAACCTAATATTGATTTTCTCAGACCTTTTGGTTGTCATGTAGTAGTTTTGGACACTAGTGATGCCTTAGGAAAATTTAGTGCAAAAGGTGATGAAGGCTACTTCATGGGGTATTCAGTGCAGAGCAAGGGATATAGGGTTTATCTTAAAGAAGAAAAATGTATACTTGAAAGAGTACATGTTAGGTTTTTAGAAAATAAGTCTAGTGATCCTGAAAGTGGTCCTAATTGGGTGTTTGACTTGGAACCCTTATCTAGAACTTTAAATTATATGCCTGTCACTAATCCAGACATTGTGAAGGTAACTTCAAATGTTGTGGAGGAACAAGTTGTTGATGTTTCAGGTACACAGGTTCATGAGAGGGTTGGATCACAAGCAGAAAAGGCATCTCCTATACTAGAATATGTCACAATTCCTATTTGGACAGATGCTTTTGCTGCTGCTGCTGCTGGAAAAGATAATGGTGGTTTCCAAGTACCACCAGATACAAACATGCATGGTCCTTCAGGCGCTGACAAAGGCAAATCTAGCGCTGACAAGACCAATTCAGACGTTGATGGTTCAGACGTTGACAACCACACTTCAAGCGTTGTTAGCCCAAGCGCTGACAAACAAGATTCAGGCGTTGACAACAATTCTGCACATCTTTTCTCTTCCATTTTTGAACAAGGTGAACCTTCCACTGTTCATGAAGAGGTTCATCCTCATGTTGATGAAAGAGAGTCTGATCAAGAAGACATTGGCACTATGGAGAATGAAATTAAAGATACCACACTTTTTGAGGGAGGAGTACTTACTTCAGTAGTAAGAATCATCCTCCTTCTCAAATCATTGGTAATGTTAATACTCCAGTTCAGACTAGAAGATCTCATCAAGGTCTTGGTGGGTTTATTGCCAATATACACAAGAAGGTTGATACCCCTCTTGTGCAAGCATGTTTGTTTGCCTGTTTTCTGTCACAACAGGAACCCAAGAAAATATTTGATGCTCTCAAAGAACCAAGTTGGGTGGAAGCAATGCAGGATGAGCTTCACCAATTTGCAATTCAGGATGTTTGGGAGCTGGTTGATTGTCCCAGATATGTCAGACCTATAGGGACAAGATGGGTTCTAAGGAACAAGAGAGATGAAAGAGGCATTATGGTCAGAAACAAGGCAAGGTTAGTGGCTCAGGGATATACACAAGAGGAGGGGATAGACTATGAGGAGGTCTTTGCACCAGTTGCAAGGATTGAAGCTATTAGGATTTTTATAGCCTATGCATCTTGCATGGGCTTCAAAGTCTATCAAATGGATGTCAAGAGTGCCTTCCTCTATGGAACTATTGTTGAGGAAGTATATGTCACGCAGCCCCCTGGTTTTGAGGATCCAGAGCATCCAGATGAAGTGTATAGAGTCAAAAAGGCTATGTATGGCCTTCATCAAGCCCCTAGAGCATGGTATGTGTTGGAAATACGTTTTACGTATTTATGAACGATCGGTCGCTCCAACGATAATTATGTAATGGGCTCGTGATCCATTTAATTTATGTATAGTCCATATAGCCCACATGTAGGGTGGGCTATATATATCCCCTCTAGCATGTTAGGAGGGGTTGTTGATTGTCCATTTTTCACTTAATCATTATTCCATTTTTACTTTCTCTCTCTATTCTTCCATTTTCTCTCCTTTCTCTCTCTACTCCCTCATCTCCTTTCTTCATCTCTTTTATATCTATCAATCAATCAACCATCTTAATCCATCAAATCCATCATGTAGAATAGGCCAATGATTTCGTAGACCTTCAATTGGTATCAAGAGCCAAGGTTTGATTGGTTTATTCTTGCTTTTATTTCTTTTTGATTTTGGTGGGTTTTGATTTAATCAAGCTTTTATATTAAAAAGTTTGTATTTTTTTTATATATAAAGTTTGTGTTTTTATGTTTTAGATCATAAAAAGTTTGTATTTTTTATAAAAAGTTTGTGTTTTTATAATAAGTTTATATTTTTTTATGGTTTTTAATCACAAATTTAATCACAAATTTCTATAAAAAGTTTGATTTACTTATTTTATATAAAAATCACAAATTTTTTGGTTAATCATCAATTTCTATAAAAAGTTTGTATTTTTTATTGTTTTTAATCTATCAATTTTATCAATTTCTAAATTTTTATCATTTTTTTTTAATTTTAAAGTTTGTATTTTTTAATTTTTTTTATTTTATTTTTTTATTTTTTTTCGTTTATCAATTTTCAGTTTTATCCTATCTAGTTTTTCAGTTATCAGTTTCTTATATAACTTTGTTATCTAGTGGATCAGTTTTTTTTATAATCAGTTTCTACTTTTTATAAGCAGTTTTTATAGTTTTTATATAATCAGTTATTATCAATTGGGTCTCGAGTTTTGTCTAACATTTCTGTCCAGTTATCTTTGATCGAACCTCAGTCAGTCTCATAAAGTTCCGGGTGAACCTCAGTCAGTCTCAAATCTTCCGATCGAAACTTCCGATTCGAAAACTTCCGATTCGCAAACTTCCGATTCGCAAACTTCCGATTCGGAACTCTTCCGATTCGGAACTCTTCTGATTCGGAACTCTTCCGATTCGGAACTCTTCCGATTCGGAACTCTTCCGATTCGGAACTCTTCCGATTCGGAACTCTTCCGAACGAATGACACTTCCGAATGAAACTTTGTAAATTCAAACACAACGGGCAAGTCATCGTCGTCTCTTAAAACGACTCATACCCTCGACATCTTAACCAAAACCTCGACCCTCACAACCAAAATCGACTCACTAGACTCGACTTGACACAAATACTCTCGACTCGATAATCTCTCGACCACACCAAACAAACTCATTCACTCCTCTCTCGACTGACACTCGAACCAACATCACCTCGTCTCACCCTCACACTCTCTATTTTAACAAAACAAACGACTCACCCTCGACCCTCCCTCAACAGACACAGAACCCCCCCTCACCCTCACTCACCCTCGTCTTCGACCCACCCTCTAGGACACCTGCTACATCGTCCAGACTCCGACACCAGACTCGACACACACACCCTCATTAAACAACCGAAACTCTCACAACACCTCTCTCTTGACATCCTCGTCCCAATCTCACACTCGTTTAACAGAATCCTACCACAAATCTCTCTCGACATCCTCACCCTCGATACCTCACCCAGACCCTCACAACAGACCGTCGACAACATACCCTCACAACAGATAACACAACAAGAAAGACGCTACAGAGGATAGAAAGACTCGAAAAACATTAAAAGAACACCTACCCGAGACCTTATCAAAGGTCTTGAAGATTCACCTTTATTGAGTTATCAATTGTAGATGGGATTCGTGGATGAGATGAGTTTGGTTTGATTCATAAATAATTTTTTCAGTAGTGAGATTGGTTTTTGGTTATCTGTGAGAGAGAGACGGTTTGAGAAAACAAGAGAGATAGAATAAAAGAAATGGGACGGAGGTTTTGAGGAGGAGAGAGAGAAACAAGTTTTGAGGAGGAAACAAGTTTTGAGGATTGTTTTTTTATGTGTTTGTGGTTGTTCACAGGACGGAGTTTACAAGATTTTGTGGAGAATTGTGATTAGGTATAAATAAGGGGCAGAATATTATTTTTTGACTGGCGGAGGTTACAAAGTAACCTGTTTTGGGTTTTATATGTTCTATACTACTTCCTACAGTTTAGTGGGTTACACGTTTTTGATTGGGAGGATAAAACAAAGCCACGCGTTCTTTCCTTTCTTTTCTAAAGAATTTCTTTTATTTTTTATTTTATTTTTTATTTTTTTTTATCTTTAACTACTAGATTTTTTTTAAAAGTATCAAAGTATTTTAAAAATTTCAACGTATTGTTTTTCCTTTCTTTTCTAAAGAATTTCTTTTATTTTTTTATTTTTTTATCTTTAACTACTAGATTTTTTTTTTAAAAGTATCAAAGTATTTTAAAAATATCAAAGTATTGTTTTTCCTTTCTTTTCTAAAGGCGGGTATTTTAAAAGAATTAACGTGGAAAAATATTTGACGGGTTCAAAGTGTTTGTGGCCGGATTTGAAGACAAAGTGACGAGTCAACGTGACGGGTTTTATTTTTAGCGACTACGGATTTTTGATCGGGTTTAATTCATAATCGTTTGAGCCGACAACATCTTTTGAGTCAAATCGAATTTCCTCGATTTGCAATGGACTCGTTAAATTCGACACTTAAAGAGGGAGACTTGCATCGAATGCACGACAAAGCTAGAGAAAGTGGTATAAATTCATTTCAAATGCTTCAATATCATCTAGTCACTCTTTCACGGATTCAAGGAGGGAGCGAATTTGTGACAATCTTTGGTCAAGATCGTCATATATTCATGGACTCAATGTTCACCACTTTGACCGAACTCGCCGAGCAACTCAACCGTGACAACTTTAATCACTCTGCATCGTCAATTGCTTATAAGGCTCTTGTGATACAACTCACGCCTTTCCTCCAATTCAATATCATCAAGTCTGCAAGTTCAGTGATTTGCCAATAGTTTTTTCGAGATACACATACCGAGCTTCGAGTTTTCCGTGATACGATTTTGAAACTCATGTCATCGGTCTCGTCTTCGATTTATAAAATATCTCGACTTCAGCAAGGGTATGATAATGGAGTGCAAGACTCTTCGATGCAAGAGGAAACTGGTCATACGGTTGAAAACTTGGAGCCTATCGATGCCAAGAGCACGGAATCAGGAGGACAACATGATACTAGTGGCACGTCAGGGACTGTTCACGAGATCTCTTTTGCTGACACCTTACCCGTTTATGATGAAGCGCCTGCAAACATGGTACAATGTAATGTTGTTTATGATGTATATGCTGATGACATGCCGCATATTGAGCATTCTGAACCTAATTATGACAAACATGGGATGGAAAAGAGTGATAGAAATGCCACTTCTGATTCATCCGATGTGAGTCATAATGGGGGAGAAAGTGTTCAAAATGCTATAGTACATCATGATAAATGCTTTACAACTGCCTCGTTAACTGATTCTGATTCCAAGATTAAAGAGCTCGAAACGATCGTAGCTCGGCAATCAAAAGATCTTGAGGATGCCAAACTTGAATTTTCTAAGAAAACGGACAAATTTGAAACATACTTTGAAAAACTTAAAAAGTCAAACGTTGTTCTTGAAAGAAAATTGGATCAAACTGTTCTAGATTCTAAAGCTGAAAAGGATAATCTTTTGAAACAAATTCAACTGCTTGAATCTAAGTTGGCATCCCAAGGTAACTTGCTCAAAGAGAATGAGACTTTAAAGGCCCAAGTACAGGAAAAGGTCTTTGCTATAGTCGCGTTGAAAAACGAGTTAAGGAGAAATAGAGGACCTAGTGTGGACACTAAGCTTGAAAAACCATCAATCTTGGGGAAACCGCCTACAAATCAGTTCGTCAGACAACCGATTGTCAGACAACCTACTGCATTTAGATCCGAGCGACCCCAATCCTCGAGACCGCGGTTTGCCTCCCAAGTTGATTTGGGTCATATTTCTAGAACAGTCACTCCACCAACTAGGCCTAATGTGACTAAATCAGTTTTAGCAAGACCTCATCACATGATTGCCCCTAGTTCCTCTAAGAATAGTTCAATGAACACGTCTAGAACTAGTTCAACTGATGTGCGCCATGATTTTGGTCAAAGGGAAGCTATTCAAAAGACACATGTAAGAGATAGCAATGTCCAACCTAGTCACATGCCTTCTAGATTACCCAACACTGCTAATCGTAGCATGTCATCTCCTAGGAGCATCGATCAATCATCTAGGAATTACTCGGTCATTAAATATGCTACTTGTAAAACATGTAGAAAATGTGTCTTTACGGCTAATCATGATTCCTGTATCAAGAAACTACTTAATGAGGTGAACTCCCGTGCTAGACTTAAATCCCAGTGGGTCGCTAAAATGAAACCCATTGGTAAAATGTGGCGCCCCACCGGTAGAACTTTCACTCTTGTAGGAAACGAGTGCCCTTTAACTAGGATTGTCTCTGATTCTACGAAGACTACTAGGGAGGAAATTGCAAAGGATGATACATCACTTAAGCCTGAACTTAAGGTTTTCTATAAAAGGAAACGTTTGCCAACTAAGACAAGTGAATCATCCCCTCAGGCCACCTCTGACACAAGAAAAGAAAACCGTGAACCCCCACGTGCTTCTAAAATAGATATCTCTAACCCATGCAACAGTATACAAACTTCTAATGAGAATGCAGGTACCAAAGTTGATGTTCCAAAAGAACGAAGCGGTCCAATCGTTGTATACCGTTCAACTAAGGACACTCTTAGAGTTTGGTTACTGAAGAAGCAGATATCAGAGAAACTAGTATCTCAGGGGATTCATGGTTAAAGCTTACACAAGGACTTACAGTCACATAACAGACTGTAACTCGATCTCCAAAGACAGGAAAGTTCATCCCGATGATGACTTATCCTAAAAACGAGAAATTCATTTTTCTCGGGCATGAGCTTATGTTAAAAACATTCCACGTTTTTAAGCTCATGCACAAGGACTTATAGTCACATAACAGACTATAACTCGCTATTCAAAGAAAGGAAAGTTTATCGCCGATGGTAAACTTATCCTAACAACGAGAAATTAATTTTTCTCGGGCAAGAGCTTATATAAAAAACATTCCAAGTTTTTAAGCTCATGCACTATGGCTCCTCGTTAAATGACAGACGATGACCCGGACTTCAGAGACAGGGAAGTTTATCTACGCAACGATAACTTACCCTCTTAACAAGAAATTAATTTTTCTTGGACACGAGCTTATCCTAAAACCATTCAAAGGTTTTAAGTTCGTGTAAATGGTTTATCATTAAATATCAGATGGTAACCCGTGCATCAAAGAAAGGAAAGTTTATCGCCGATGATAAACTTATCCTAACAACGAGAAATAAAGTTTTCTCGGGCATGAGCTAAAATTAAAAACATTCGAGGTTTTTAAGCTCATGCACAATGACTTACAGTTAAATGTCAGACTGTAACTCGAACTTAAAATAAAGGAAAGATTATCTTTTATGATAACTTATCCTCTTAACGAGAAATTCACCTTTCTCGGTCATGAGCTTGTATTAAAACATTCGAAGTTTTAAGCTCATAAAGGAAAGTGTATCTTTTAACTAAGAGAACTTTTCCTCGTAACGAGAAATTAACCTTTCTCGGTCATGAGCTTTCCGTTAAAACAGTCAAAGTTTTCAAGCTCATGAACACGACTTCTAAGTAAATGTCAGCTTAGGACTCGTCCTTCAGATAAAAGGAAAGTTTATCGCCGATGGTAACTTATCCTTAACAACGGGAAGTTCACAACTTCTCGGACTTGAGCTCGCTTTTAAGATATTCAACATCTTAAGCTCAAGTAATTGTTTTTCAAAACTTTGAACACAATTTTTCAAGAATTTCTCAAAAGATTTTTCTAAATCTTTCAAAATTGTGTGTTCAAAAACGTTTTGATAAAACGAGCATGTCTTCTGGAATCGATAATATTTACGAACCTAGAAATGTCATTCAATAATGACACGGGGTTGTTAATAAAGTTCGAGCAGAAGTTTAAAAGATTTAAAACATGCTCCATATGGTTTGCTATTATTTCAGATAGCAACCCGCTTTTCATAATCAAGTCAAGCATTTCACCGGAAAGCGTTGACTCAACAACGGGAATTAATTTTCTCGGGGACGTGACGAGGTTACCAACATTCGTGAACAAGAACCATGTGAATCTTTCATATGATGTTCTCCATCATTCAGGTCCTACCTCGTAAATTGTTTATCTTGTGAATTCATTATTATATATGATCTTTGCACGTAATAAATACCTTACACTTGTGTTTAAAAGGTATTTAATTTATGTTTCAGCACACCCTCATTAATTTGAGGGGGAGCTTGTGTAATTCATGAAGATAATTGGACTTGCATTTTTCTTCCCAAATTTTCTTAAAATGCTATTAAATCAATTGATATTAAAAACATCGATTGGGTTAATATTTTTAATATGGGGGAGAAAATGTGATTTAATATGGGAAATGATTAATCACAAATGGTTTGACTTAACGTGCTGGCTCATTCCGACATGTGCGAAATGTTTTCAAATATCGTGGCATATGTTAAGGGGGAGCAAAATGGATTTGCACTTCAAAATGGATTTCATGGTGACATACTCTTACCCAAAACATCTCTATTCATGACGGTGAAGATTGTGGTGACATAAGGATGGTAGGATAGGTTAAAGTCCAATGATTTCTCTAGAACCGGAGGAATCTTCCCAAGGACATTCCATAGCTAGAAATAGTAGTCCTTAGGAAAGATGGAGAAAGATTGTGAATGTAGCTGAATGCCGACCAAGTACTTAAGTTAGCACTGGAACAATCACGACAAGGTGCTACTGATGACGTATTGGTAAGCATTGAAGGGGTTGAAGAATGAAAAAGTATTGTAAAGATAAAGGGTGTAAAGAAAGAAGCCCTCCTTACAACCTTAGGCAGAAACCGGGTCAATACATATGCTATTAAGATCATTGTTTAATGATTCTTAATATTGAAGACAGACATCATGGACCCAGTGATGCAATGCACAACCCATCCCAGCTAACTCAGATATCTCTCAAAAGATATTTGTTTTAATCACACGGAGACAACGCATTATCTATTGATTTATTCACTCCGAATAAATTGGTATTGAAAAGGTGGCACTCCTCTCCAGCCTCCGATCACTAAAATCCAAAATGCACGATCGAGTCTAGAGCCATTTGAGATCATCAAATATCTCATTAGGACACACTTTCATATTTCCTTGCTTCTTCACACATTGTGAAAAGTAAGAAAGATCTTAAGAGTCCTACGCAAAATCTTCATGATCTTGCCTGAACATCCGAGTAATACGAAAGTATTTAATATGAATATGGAAATCCTTCTTGAGCGAATATCAAAAAGCTCATGGTAGGTGACTTGTGCGATTCTTTATGAATCAAACTTGTGATAACTGGAAAGAAACAGTGGTTTAATTCTTAAATGAATTTAAACACGTTCCAGACCTCTACGCAATATCTTAGTGATCTTGCCAGAACATTCAGAGTAATACTATTAAGTATTTACAGTGACGAATGGAAATCCTTCTAGTGTTAACATCAAACAGCACTTGGTAGGTAACTTGCAAGATTCTATATGAATCAAGCTAGTGACAACTGGAAAGCAACGATGGTGCGGTTCTTAATTGAACTTCACTTGTTCCAGGAACATGAATTGACGGCTTCAAATCATGCGGATAATATTATCCAAATGATTTGCTCTTTACGTTCGCAGTCAGCTTTGGACGGTCGAGTAAAGAGAACGGGTTTACCCGCGAAATCTTGTCAAGGAGGTTCTTTATTGAAACTACCTGCCACAAGTACGATATTTAATATCGTCCAACGGTCTTCACCGACCGGAGGTAAAATGCTACCGAATTAGAATGAAATGTTCAAGGCCATTTCATCCGTGTCTATGGTTTGTTGCTAACTGTCTTATGCAGCGTAACAAGAAGGTGGCATTGCGGTGTACAATCCAGAAGTAGTCGTCACCACATGCTTATACTACATACAATTAGTACTTCAACAAATTCAAGAAAGCCCGAAGGTCAAGTCTTCCGCTGTATCAAACTCTGAAGCTTTCAAGAATTTAAAAGTATAAGTATGTGGAACATGAAGTCACGAAGAGGAAAATATCACAAGTGAAGAATGCACAAGGTCAAGGAAAGGAAACATGCTCGAGACTAAAGTCAAAGATCACATCAAGCATATTCACAAGAACAAGATCGAAGACTCAAGCATAGATGCTAGGTTTAAGATTTTGTAAAAAGATGTGACCTCCCTTAGGGGGAGATTGTTGGAAATACGTTTTTCCCAATAAAGTCTCGGTCACATCTTAGTTAGCATAGATCACGAGTTATAGACTATTTAGAACTTTGTTTCTTGGAGCGACCTCCCTTAGGGGGAGATTGTTGGAAATACGTTTTACGTATTTATGAAGGATCGGTCGCTCCAACGATAATTATGTAATGGGCTCGTGATCCATTTAATTTATGTATAGTCCATATAGCCCACATGTAGGGTGGGATATATATATCCCCTCCTAGCATGTTAGGAGGGGTTGTTGATTGTCCATTTTTCACTTAATCATTATTCCATTTTTACTTTCTCTCTCTATTCTTCCATTTTCTCTCCTTTCTGTCTCTACTCCCTCATCTCCTTTCTTCATCTCTTTTATATCTATCAATCAATCAACCATCTTAATCCATCAAATCCATCATGTAGAATAGGCCAATGATTTCGTAGACCTTCAGTATGGAAGTTTGTCTACCTATTTGGTGGACAATGGATTCAAGAGGGGCACCATAGATCAGACACTGTTTACAAAGAAGAAAGGCAAGGATGTGTTGCTTGTGCAGGTCTATGTTGATGATATCATTTTTGGGTCTACTGATCCAAAGATGAGTGAGGATTTCTCCAATCTTATGACAGACAAAATCAAGATGAGTTCTATGGGGGAGATGAACTTCTTTCTTGGTTTACAAGTTCAGCAGAAAGAAGATGGTATCTTCATCTCCCAGGATAAATATGTTGCTGAGATCTTGAAGAAGTTTGGCTTTTCTCCACATGAAAAGAGGGCTACTACTTCTATGGATAGAGAACACCCTTGGGGAAAGATTGGAGATGGGAAAGATGTTGATGTCAGGCACTATAGATCCATGATTGGATCCTTGATGTATCTTACTGCCTCCAGACCTGACATCATGTTTGCTGTGTGTGCTTGTGCACGCCATCAAGTGACTCCCAAAGAATGTCACCTTTATGCTGTGAAGAGGATCTTTAGGTACCTAAGATGCTATCCTAGTCTTGGCTTGTGGTACCCAAAGGATTCAGCATTGGAGCTGATTGCATATTCAGATAGTGATTATGGAGGTGATAAATTTGATAGGAAATCCACAACTGGTGGATGTCAGTTTCTTGGGAGCAGGTTGATATCTTGGCAATGCAAGAAACAAACAGTGGTGGCTAATTCTACAACTGAAGCTGAGTATGTGGCTGCAGCTGCTTGTTGTGGCCAAGTTTTATGGATTCAGAACCAGCTGTTGGACTATGGGTATAATTTCATGCATACCAAGATATTTGTTGACAATAACAGCACTTTATGCATCATTAAGAATCATGTACATCATTCTAAAACTAAACACATAGAAATTAGACACCATTTCATAAGAGCTTGTTTTGAGAAAGGTTTAATACAACCAGATAGGGTTGACACTGAGGAAAATGTGTCAGATTTATTAACTAAACCTTTTGATGCTGGGAGGTTTCAATACTTGGTAACAAGTATTGGAATGGTCAATCTCACATAATATATGTTTTGGAGTCTTTTTGTAAAAGTATGTACAGGATGATGCATTGTTATTGGTCTTATTGATGATTTAGATTTTCCACTATATTTTTCTAACACTGACAAAGGTTTCTTGAACGCTGATAAGTGTTTTTGCAACGTTGTCAGCAACATAATTGTCTAACCCTGACAAAGCTTCCCTCAACGCTGTCATGTGTTATCGGGGCGTTGTCAGCAACAATGTTAGTTTTGTGGTTTTCAATCTAAATTTGTAGAAGGTGTTAGCAGTATACCATTGGATACAGAGTTGCTTATGGATCAATGGAGAAGCATTTGGACAAGTTTTTATTTATGGATGATAGTTGGAATGTTTCATTCCTGTCTTGACATAAATTTTTTTATGTTCATGCATGATTTTAGCAAACTTTTGTATCATAGTTTAAGGGGAGGTATTAGGAACCTTTAGGATGTTTGGGTATCCATATGATACTCTTATCACAATTCTAGATTGTGTCCACAGGTGAGTATGTGTAAAACCCGCATGCTTTTACCATGAATAGTGCCCTTAAGATCATACGTACCAAATTAAAACTTTCCTTTTATAGTACGATTACGTTTACGTGTTAGGATTTTACGTATTACGTACGTGTTAGAACACGATAGGTATTTATTACGCACGAACATGCGATCATGAAATCATGAACGTAATTTAATCACGAGCTAATATTTTTACGTATATATTCATTACAAAGACGAATAAATATATTATGTCACGATCGATAACTAATAAAATTACGTAAACTACGTAACATGTAATCACGGACATTTAAACGATTATTATTATTATGTATATTTAATTTAACACGACAAGTAATTATATACGTAATAATTACGTTTAACACGGGTAATTATAACTAAGAAACTTACGACACTTTTAAATAACGATTGCGCGTACCATTTAAACAAACGCGACTTAATAAATATTACAAGTGTTCTAAGGGGGCTGTTTTGACAATATAGAATAGAGAAGGACTTGGGCTCAAGGCCCAAGTGTTTTTTTTTACTTTTGGCCGTGTATAACAAAAGGGGACGGGGGGTTTCTTTTTGTTTTCCTTTTTCTGCCGACACAAACACACACACAGGAAACCCTAAACCTAAAATGATGCAGCCGCCTATTGTTCTTTCTCTCCTCTGCCACGACCGAAACCAAGAACAAGAAGGAGGAGGATTGATTCACGTTTGTTTTCTATAAACCCTAAATACAAGGTAAGTTAAAAACCCTAATTCGTTTTCTAATTCTTTTCTTTTGATTAATTAATTAAGAACACGAATTTAAGAACATAAACATGGTTAAAACGAGGCTTATTAGTTAAGGGGATGTTCGTTCGGACTGTTTGCACACAAACCGAGACTCATATGAGTCTCGGTGGTGAATTAACTCCCCAGCCGCAACCCTTATTATGGGTGTTGGCTGTTTTGTTCTGTCGGGGGCAGCCTCGAACAAGCAGGGGGAACCACTGGCTACGACCACTGGTGCTGTTGTTCAGACGGTGGGAACCGAGAGCTTATGCTCTCGGTGGGACTATTATAACCAGCAGGGGAAACGGACCACTGACGGGGGTATCACCACCACTGTCGGTGGGATTTTGGGCAGGAAAAGGGGTGTTTGGCAAACCATTTTAGAACAGGCTAAGGGTGTGTTTGGCAGTCAGATTTGTAAAAACAATTAGAGGGCTGTTTGGCTTGGCTTATTTAGAAAACATAATACGAGTTTTACGTTTAAATTAATAAGACACGGGTTCGGTTTTTGATGCTTTTAATAAAATAATACATGGTTACGGGTTATCATTTTAAAGGTTAATTAACTTTACATGCTTATTAATTTTACAAGGTAATTCAATTAATAAATAATGACTTATTAATTGAAAGTTAATTAAATTAATTTAACATGCTAGATAATTAATTTAATTAAAACATGGACTTAGGTTTATTATTATTAATTAATAATACATGATTTTAACCTAAGTAATTATTTATTTACATTAGACTAAGTAATTAATTAATTATTAAAACCATGACTTATAATTAATTAATTTTCATGACTTAGGTTATATTAATATTAATAATACATGTTTTAACCTAAGTATTTATATCCTTATTTAATTAAATCACATTTTATTTAATTAAATACTTTTAACCTATAGTTTAATTAAATTACATGAAATAATTATTAAACTATACACTATACCATATGACTTAGGAAATAATCATGAGAAACACTTAGCTTATATTATTAGCTTAAATAACCAGCTTATTTCTATTTATGGAAACTTTCTATTTTTAGGAACTTATTTAATTAAGGCAGCTAATCTATTTATAGAAACCTTCTATTTTTAGGAACTTATCTATTTTAAGCAGTAATTCTATTTTTGGAAACTTTCTATTTTAGGAAACCTGCTATTTTTAGAAAGTTACTTATTATTACACAGCAAGTATAATAATACAAGAAATGCAAGTAATACTTAAACAGAATATCCATAATACACTATAAATATAGTACAATGTTAAAATCAGTAAAACATGACGTGAACATATAAAATAAGCTAGGACATAACATTTAACCAGTTACGTACTCAGTGATTATATACTTATACATGTATGTATTTATGTAGCATTAGTGATACCGGAGTAGGACTCTTTTCCGTTCGTCTTCTTCGTTCACTGGACATAAGGTACGGATTCCCGTCCTTTCAGTATGGACATTCTTTCCTTATTAGGATTTCCCCGTATGCAGCCAACTGTTTTCCCGTAGTATAAGTATGAGTTTCATTGCTTATGTTTAAATATGATTACCTATAGCCATATACATGCATGACCAGTTTCACCTAGTTATGGAGGTACCATAACCATAACATTAGAGGCACTGATGTTATGACATCACCACGGCGGAGTGATTGCTCGTGGTGTCCCTTCAGCTTTTAGCCATTTATTTATATTTATCATGCGGGGCGTATGGGTGCATCCTAGTTACACGTTTTTATTCAGGATTACATGCTGAATGTGGTGTGTGCCTTGCATCCTTCACAAGGAGCTGATCCCTCCTACCCAAAACCAGTATATTAAATTAGAGGCAGCCCCTCTAATTTGCATGATGAGGTCACCCCTCCAAGTATTCATGCACGGTGGATTTTCATGACCTATATTGGCTAATGGTAAAATATGTTAAACAGTTTTCATAAGATAAACATAAGGCTTTTCAAACTATAAAACCAGTTTTACGAACATGTTCCAGGTTTTCCAGGACTTATACATTTCCGCTGCTATTAAGTCTCTATTATGTTTTAGTCACTTATACTATGTCTATATCCGTGCACTGAGTGTTTTGCTCAGCCGTTACTTTCCTTTCCATGTCGCAAAACAGCAGGTACCCTAGGAAAGACTCGAGCATTTGGAGGACGTGCATCGAATGGGAGCTGCTAGAGACTTCTTTTCCTGTTGCCTTCATATATTTATGCTTGTGTAGTATTTCATTCATTTCTTTTGCTTTATTATGTTTTGGGCTTATGTTTGGGAATCGATGTTTGATTCCGGTTATCTCTATGGTCATGTAATATTTATACATTTATCCTTGTATGCTTTGATGACACGCCATAATTACGCGTGACATTTCTATTATCAAAATGGGGTGTTACAATTATGGTATCAGAGCCAAGTCTTCGACCTGTAGGCTCTAAAACTCAACCTGTGACTAGTGGGTAGTCACCAGGAGCTTCCTAAGCCAACGCTTGTCATTCCACGTATTGACGTTTTCAGCGCATTGTTGTTTTAACCATGATGTTTTCAGCACCTTGAGGTTTTAACCTTGATGTTTTCATCGATATTGTTTTACTAATATGGATGGACAACCGTCATTCATATTTAGTTATGTGTCATTGTTTCATGCATAATGTTCCTCGTGAACTGTGGCTATGTGGACTGAACCCTAGTAGTTCATAAGTAGTCACATAAAATTTTTTCTGATAAGTTTTGACATATGAGTTTCATTTATTTATGTTTCATGTATCATTGTTGCAGGGCTTATGACTAAGTAATGGTTGGTACAGGACTGGCCCTATTTAGTCGCATGTGCTTTTATCGAAACTTTTAATTTTGGGACCGACCCATAGGCGTCCCCTCGCTATGTATTTTGTTTTGGGACCGACTCATAGGCGTCCCCTCGCACATATAAAGGTTTTATAAACTACATTACGCATTCATGCACTGTTTTTCATGCATAAAATTTTTCTCATGATTTAAATTAGCATAAATTTTTTTTCATGTCCCCTCATAAGTTATTATGTTTTTATGTCAAGTATGTTTTCATACTGTCATGGTTAACTTCAGTTTCATGCTGATTATGTTATACACTTCTTCGTGATAGATGGTTTCATGTTTCTTCATGATAATTCCGTCTTCATGTTGATTATGTTTTACGTCTCTTTTGTTATTTACGTTGTCCTGCAAGACATTGTTGGATTTCATTGAATTTTGCTTTTATGATAGTCATGGTTGGTTTTCATTGATCATGCTGTCAGGTAAATCATCGCTGAATTTGGTGTAACCACACCTTAGCGTTTCTCTATGCAACCAGAATGAGGTATATACTGGCATTGCCAGGTTATCATGATGGTTTTCCTAACCGTTTAACTAATATACTTTATTTAGATCATGATAAATGATCTACTCCATACCGATCATTTCATGTGCATTCCACGTGTACTCCACGTACCGTATTTCATGTGTATCACATGTACCTTAATCCATGTGTATTCCACTTGCAATACTTCACGAGTATTCGCTAGTCGATTCTGAATCACCTCAGGCGTATTTTCAATTACTGCTATTCTATAAGATTGCTGATGCCGCTCATAACTGGGAGACGTTACTAAAGATTGACGCTGCAGACGTTCGGAGACGCTACGAGATGCGGATGTTGTTCACAACCTGGAGATCCTACAAGACGAAGACAAAGGCGTCGGAGCAAAGCAATTGGACGAGAAGATGCTTCACCATCAGACGATTTCCATCAATCTTTGTCCCTAATTCTTAGTTACATGTCACACGTCATTTGGCTGTCATTTCAGCCATATGAGTGCAAACCGGTACCAACCGGCCACTCAGCTGAATAGTTACATGAATCACGGTCATGAGAATGACCGTCATGGAACTGACAGACAAGACGATAGTAACCACTACTATGACAGATTTATCCTAGAAATCGCAACCGAGGCTCTGGCCGCGGACGTGATCAGACATACAAATGATCAGTAGTCTAACCGATCCGCCAATCCTGGCATAATAACCTAATATTGGTAGTTCTATTCGTTTTACGTCTCGAGACACGTGTCAAGACATCAGTCAAGACACATGTCTCACGTATATTTTCTAAAGACACATGTCAAGACACCAGTCAAGACACCAGTCAAGACATATGTCATGCTTATAGTTCCAAGAAACGAGTCAAGACACATGACTCACGTCCAACTATGGAACATTTCTAAGAAATTCAGGGTACCCTCCAAGGGTATATCCATTTTGTTGTGCCATGTAGTAATCAGTCCACAAGAATTTCATACTATTACCGGCGCATCAGTGAGAACTGTCACGTTGCCGATGTCACTTTCATTCTTGTAACCTTAAATCATTGATTCGTGACCATGAAGGACGCCTTTCGTATTCCCATGTATAGGAAGGTTTTCCTTCAGCTTAATGATGAGATCCAAGCTGCTAACGCATTTCCTCGGACATACACGAGATGAATTTTATCCTAAATATGTACTATGAACAGCACACCATGCTACGATTCATAATTATGTACAGTAATGTTCAGGCTCCTGAATACATTCAGCTTGATTTTCCATCGGGAAAATCTGTACAAATTATCTATGCTTACAAGCATGTGCGTTGTTAGCCATGGTCGCTAAAATTTTCTAGCTGTCAGTAAGGCACAACCACTTAAGTCCTTTTACGCATAACCAGTTGATTATTCCAAAGTCTTCCCATACATTCCAGAAGAATCTACAAGGAGAAGGATGGTACCATGAGATTATGTGTCGACTACCGTCGGCGTAAACAAATCACCATTCATGACCGTTATTCTCCTCCACGCATTGACGGCAAGTCCAATCAACCATATAGTATTAATCACTTTCCCAAGATCGAACTCATGATCATGCTGCCAACAGTGACGAGTGGAAAAGCAGGACATGTCCATGACTGCTATTCGTACACGACTTGGTCATGCTAGATTTATGATTTTGATTTAGTCTCATCAATGCTCCAACGGCATTATAGGAATGAGTTTCCATGAACTCATAGTAAATTCATCAGTGTTTTCATTGAGGATAACCTGATTTCCTCTAAGCCTAGAGAAGAACAGGAAGACCCTATATGCACTATGTTGCAAATTCTATGACAAGAGAAATTCTACCCTGGAAATTTTCTTTCCAATATCAATTCTGGTTGATTTTAGTAACACACTGAATCACATGGGTGTCTATGGTTAACCTTACCATGACTCAGCTTATGCGTAAAGGAGAGAACCCTACACTACATTAGGTGTTCTAGAAAATCATACGCTAGGAGAAGTCTAGATTTAGAGACTCAAGGTTTCGCAAACTCTTATGTATCAAGTTCGATGAAGCAAGATACAGTTACGTTCATATCTTTATACCTGTCATACAAACAGGCTAAAATAGGACACCAACAGACTGGGATGTTTCATCATCTGAAATTGTGAATTGAAATGGGACAAGATCTCCACGGATTTTGGTTACCAGATTAAAGCAAGCTCAAAAAAAGCAAGATGCTATCTGTGTTATTGCCAACAGTTTGATCAAGTCTGCAAAATCCTTACATCCGTACGGATTTCAGAATCAACGAATTGATCTGACACATTCCATGCCAAGGCTCATCCGATCACTTGGTAATCCCTCAGCTATTGGGTCAGACAAAGATTCGCAATTGTACTCCTAAAATTACTTCACGTCTTCATACTGATTCCACGACTTGCTTTCGCGCTCGCGTTCATGACACTATTCACGTTCATGATCGTATTTTGGCTTACGATTTTACGTTCATTTTCTTCTCATTCTAGGAAGTTTGCAAGAACTTGAGAGACCAGACCCAAGTTTAGTATAACTGCCTATCCTCAGATAGACGTTTCTCGTCATAATCTATGTCTCACCTTCTAGCGTTTGGCGATACCGCCATTATATTCTACGTTCACGATATGTTTCACATATCATGTTCATTCCACGATCCTCATATCATGATCAAGATATGTTACACGTATCATGGATCACGATATGTTTACTCATACTACACTCGCCATATCTCCACGTAGCACGTTAAAATTTTTTCACGTATCACGTTCAAAATTTTTCACGTACTACGTTTCTTTATGTCTCGCGCATCGTTTCTAGTTAACAGTTAAGTCAGATTGTCTTTCATCGTAACGTTTCAGTTACTCTTACACGATTAACTCTTATTCCCTCGATCGAATTTAGGGGATCTACCTTACGTTGATAACCAGGAACTTCTTCGTATTCTAAGTCAAGGTCAGGAGGACCAAGACTTATCATTCGTGTCAAGATCTTATGAAGGAACCGTTCCAAGAGGAAAGCCACTCGGAAACGGACAAGTTCATCCGGACTTCTTATCCGTTTTCTCTCATCGATTAAACATATCCTTTAACTGACGTCACGCTCCATGTCCTTGCAAGACATGTCACGTTCCACGTCATCTTCACATTTCGTCATTTTTACATACCCTTCTAGTTTAATTCGGGTGTGTTCCGCTTCCAGTTACAACATCTATAATTCGGGGACGAATTATTCTTTTTAGGGGGGAAGAGTTGTAAAACCCGCATGCTTTTACCATGAATAGTGCCCTTAAGATCGTACGTACCAAATTAAAACTTTCCTTTTATAGTACGATTACGTTTACGTGTTAGGATTTTACGTATTACGTACGTGTTAGAACACGATAAGTATTTATTACGCACGAACATGCGATCATGAAATCATGAACGTAATTTAATCACGAGCTAATATTTTTACGTATATATATTCATTACGAAGACGAATAAATATATTATGTCACGATCGATAACTAATAAAATTACGTAAACTACGTAACACGTAATCACGGACATTTAAACGATTATTATTATTATGTATATTTAATTTAACACGACAAGTAATTATATACGTAATAATTACGTTTAACACGGGTAATTATAACTAAGAAACTTACGACACTTTTAAATAACGATTACGCGTACCATTTAAACAAACGCGACTTAATAAATATTACAAGTGTTCTAAGGGGGCTATTTTGACAATATAGAATAGAGAAGGACTTGGGCTCAAGGCCCAAGTGTTTTTTTTTTACTTTTGGCCGTGTATAACAAAAGGGGACGGGGGGTTTCTTTTTGTTTTCCTTTTTCTGCCGACACAAACACACACACAGGAAACCTTAAACCTAAAATGATGCAGCCGCCTATTGTTCTTTCTCTCCTCTGCCGCGACCAAAACCAAGAACAAGAAGGAGGAGGATTGATTCACGTTTGTTTTCTATAAACCCTAAATACAAGGTAAGTTAAAAACCCTAATTCGTTTTCTAATTCTTTTCTTTTGATTAATTAATTAAGAACACGAATTTAAGAACATAAACATGGTTAAAACGAGGCTTATTAGTTAAGGGGATGTTCGTTCGGACTGTTTGCACACAAACCGAGACTCATATGAGTCTCGGTGGTGAATTAACTCCCCAGCCGCAACCCTTATTAAGGGTGTTGGCTGTTTTGTTCTGTCGGGGGCAGCCTCGAACAAGCAGGGGAAACCACTGGCTACGGCCAGTGGTGCTGTTGTTCAGACGGTGGGAACCGAGAGCTTATGCTCTCGGTGGGACTATTATAACCAGCAGGGGAAACGGACCACTGACGGGGGTATCACCACCACTGTCGGTGGGATTTTGGGCAGGAAAAGGGGTGTTTGGCAAACCATCTTAGAACAGGCTAAGTGTGTGTTTGGAAGTCAGATTTGTAAAAACAATTAGAGGGCTGTTTGGCTCGGCTTATTTAGAAAACATAATACGAGTTTTACGTTTAAATTAATAAGACACGGGTTCGGTTTTTGATGCTTTTAATAAAATAATACATGGTTACGGGTTATCATTTTAAAGGTTAATTAACTTTACATGCTTATTAATTTTACAAGGTAATTCAATTAATAAATAATGACTTATTAATTGCAAGTTAATTAAATTAATTTAACATGCTAGATAATTAATTTAATTAAAACGTGGACTTAGGTTTATTATTATTAATTAATAATACATGATTTTAACCTAAGTAATTATTTATTTACATTAGACTAAGTAATTAATTAATTATTAAAACCATACTTATAATTAATTAATTTTCATGACTTAGGTTATATTAATATTAATAATACATGTTTTAACCTAAGTATTTATATCCTTATTTAATTAAATCACATTTTATTTAATTAAATACTTTTAACCTATAGTTTAATTAAATTACATGAAATAATTATTAAACTATACACTATACCATATGACTTAGGAAATAATCATGAGAAACACTTAGCTTATATTATTAGCTTAATTAACCAGCTTATTTCTATTTATGGAAACTTTCTATTTTTAGGAACTTATTTAATTAAGGCAGCTAATCTATTTATAGAAACCTTCTATTTTTAGGAACTTATCTATTTTAAGCAGTAATTCTATTTTTGGAAACTTTCTTTTTTAGGAAACCTGCTATTTTTAGAAAGTTACTTATTATTACACAGCAAGTATAATAATACAAGAAATGCAAGTAATACTTAAACAGAATATCCAGAATACACTATAAATACAGTACAATGTTAAAATCAGTAAAACATGACGTGAACATATAAAATAAGCTAGGACATAACATTTAACCAGTTACGTACTCAGTGATTATATACTTATACATGTATGTATTTATGTAGCATTAGTGATACCGGAGTAGGACTCTTTTCCGTTCGTCTTCTTCGTTCACTGGACATAAGGTACGGATTCCCGTCCTTTCAGTATGGACATTCTTTCCTTATTAGGATTTCCCCGTATGCAGCCAACTGTTTTCCCGTAGTATAAGTATGAGTTTGATTGCTTATGTTTAAATATGATTACCTATAGCCATATACATGCATGACCATTTTCACCTAGTTATGGAGGTACCATAACCATAACATTAGAGGCACTGATGTTATGACTTCACCACGGCGGAGTGATTGCTCGTGGCGTCCCTTCAGCTTTTGGCCATTTATTTATATTTATCATGTGGGGCGTATGGGTGCATCCTAGATACACGTTTTTATTCAGGATTACATGGTGAATGTGGTGTGTGCCTTGCATCCTTCACAAGGAGCTGATCCCTCCTACCCAAAACCAGTATATTAAATTAGAGGCAGTCCCTCTAATTTGCATGATGAGGTCACCCCTCCAAGTATTCATGCATGGTGGATTTTCATGACCTATATTGGCTAATGGTAAAATATGTTAAACAGTTTTCATAAGATAAACATAAGGCTTTTCAAACTATAAAACCAATTTTACGAACATGTTCCAGGTTTTCCAGGATTTATACATTTTTGCTGCTATTAAGTCTCTATTATGTTTTAGTCACTTATAATATGTCTATATCCGTGCACTGAGTGTTTTGCTCAGCCGTTACTTTCCTTTCCATGTCGCAAAACAGCAGGTACCCTAGGAAAGACTCGAGCATTTGGAGGACGTGCATCGGATGGGAGCTGCTAGAGACTTCTTTTCCTGTTGCCTTCATATATTTATGCTTGTGTAGTCTTTCATTCATTTCTTTTGCTTTATTATGTTTTGGGCTTATGTTTGGGAACCGATGTTTGATTCCGGTTATCTCTATGGTCATGTAATGTTTATACATTTATCCTTGTATGCTTTGATGACACGCCATAATTACGTGTGACATTTCCATTATCAAAATGAGGTGTTACAGTATGAGTTAGTTTTACTAAATCATGAGGCACTGTAGCATGCAAAGTTGATATACTATGCATGCTGCCAAGACATTTTTGGCCTAGAATTGGTTGTGGTCTGTTGGGAGACATGGGAATGATTTTGTTATGGGAATTACCTAGGAGTAACAAGGAATTTTATAAGATAACTTGGTTGTTAAGAGTTTTGGTTAGCAAGGGACACTAGAGGACTGTTATGTCTATCTTGCTTATGCAAACGTGCATAACTGGACAATGCTTGTCGCCCTATAATAATTATCAGCTTTTGGTTATCTTCACTAGGATAAATTACTTGTTAAGGTCCTTTTTCATTTTTTAAAATATTTTTATTTTTGGACGTTGACAAGAATTTTCCAAGCGTTGTTGTGACCAAATTGGACGCTGACATGGTGTTAGCCTCAAAAATATTGAGCCAAACAAGAATGCTCGGTCATATGTTTATTATGTATCGTATTTTAGAACGTTGTAATAGGTAGTATATTAGTCGTGTTATACGGGCTTAACTTTAGGCTAAAGTTCATTAATAAGTAACTAAAGCCCAAAAGGAAAGCCCGACCCAAACCATATAGTCCATAAAGAAGCCCGCATGTGGGTGGACTATATATACCACCCTCCTAGCATGTTAGGAGGGTTGGTGGTTCATTTTCTAATTCCTTAATCTAATATTTCACAAAGTTCACACACTTCTCTCTCTTTTCTCTCTCTAGTTTCTCTCTCTACAATTCATCTCATTTCTTCCTTTCTTTCTTCTTTAATTCGTATTGTATAACATCACATATTTTAGGGACAACAATTGGTATCAATCGCCACGGGGTAGATTTGTTATTGGTTGTTCTTCTTATATTTGATTCGTGTGATTTCTTCCATAAATCAACTCGAATTCAAATTTTTTTGTGGTTTTCGTGTTCTTTATCTTGCTACAAATCATCTATATACTTGTTGTAGAGATTTGGTTGTTTTGGTTTGGTAAAAATCACGAATTTGTTGCCTAAAAGTTGCTAACTTGTTGCCTAAAAGTTGCCAAAAATCGTTGCCTAAAAAGTTGGAAGAAAAAGCACCATTATTGCGACAGCTTGAATATAGGAAAGGTAAGTACGGTTTCGATCGCAATAACCCTAGGGTTTTACTTTGCGATCCGTATTGCGATAGCCCCCTTATTCCGATATGGGCATTCCGATCGTTATTGCGATCTGGATTGCGACGGTTAAGGCAATCTTGAAACGTTACTCTGCCCACTTTGCGACAGCCACATTACGACAGAATATTGCAATAGGATATTGCGATAGTACATTGCGATAGAATATTGCGACAGAAGGACATTGCGATCCAAAGGACATTCCGATCTAAACATTCCGACAACCTTCATTCCGATAGCACTTTCCGATGGATATTCCGATGACATGTTTTCGCTAAATTTTGTTTGAGTAATTTTTAGACTTAGCCACCATCTAGACTAGTTTCAGAATATCGTTTCCACGAAGATAAAAAAAAAATGAGTTAAAATTTTTTTTCGTCAAGTAAATTCAAATTTTTTCCATACTAGTTTTAGGACATTTCTAGCTCGATTTCAAATTTTGGCGATTACAAAATTTTTGGACTACCGTTTTTGTCGGACTGGAGAATTTATTGTCGGCCTGGAGAAAAATTGCAATTTTCAGAATTTACACCACAACAACAATCACAACAAATCTACTTAAGATCCATACTCACTTCATCATTATAGAGAATTTTGGGATGGATTCTACTGCAGAATATCGTGTGACGAACAACAACATCATGGTCGCGGGTAATAAAGAGAGACCACCAATGCTTGTGGCTGGTCGATATGCTCAATGGCAATCACGCTTTCTTCGCTATCTTGATACAAGACCTAATGGTGATGCCTTGAGACAATGTATTAACAATGGCCCATATGTTTTTTCTGAAATTGATGTTCCTTATACACCAGCCACAGACACATGTCCAGAAGTACCTGCAACAAAGAAAAAGGAAACTTTATCTGACCTTACACCCGAGAAACGTGCTTGGCATGATGCAGAAAAAGAAGCGATCTATATGATCCTAAGTGGAATTGGAGATGATATTTATTCCACAGTCGATGCATGTCCTACAGCACAAGAAATGTGGACGGCCATTGAACGCTTGCAACAAGGAGAGTCTCTCAACAAGCAAGATGTCAAAACAAACTTGTTTTGGAACTTTGGTAAGTTTACTGCATTGGATGGAGAATCAATTGAGTCCTATTATTCAAGATTTTACAAGATGATGAATGATATGACAAGAAACAACTTGGAAGTATCCACCATGCAAGTCAATGTGCAATTTCTACAACAACTCCAACCAGAGTGGACACGTTTTGTCACTTTGGTGAAACAACAGAAGCAGTTAGACAAGGTAAACTATCACACTCTCTTTGATATCTTGAAACAATTTCAGCATGAAGCAAATGAGATTCGAGCTGAACGAGTTGCAAAGACGGCTAATCCACTTGCTTTATTAACTACCACTCAAAATGTTCAAGATCATCGATCTCGTGCTCCTAAGCCATACTCTAGCCCATCATCCTCACCATGATATTCCACATCATCCAAGTCTTCATCATCCACAAGATCACGCGGCAAAGCACCAAGAGCACCTTCACCACCATCTGAGTCATCTTCTAAAGAAGATAGTGATGAAGATCAAGCTCAGAAGAATCGTGAGATGAAACAACAAATTGCTTTCATTATGAAGACTTACCAGAAGATCTACAAACCCACCAACAACAATCTTCGAACATCATCTAACACAAAGAACCGATAATGAACCATAATGAAAGCAATTTGTTGTTGGTGGGTTTGAACATCATCTAACAATCTTCAACAACGTGGTGAAAGTCCTTCTAGGTATGATCGACATAATCCAACGCATGTTGAGGGTTCTGCAAGATATGATCGACAAACTACAAAGTATGATACTCAGAGGATTGCTGCTGCTACTGGGAATAGGGAAACGGTTGGAAGTCAAGTGGTTCAGCAAAGCGGGATTCAATGTTTTAATTGCCAAGGTTTTGGGCATATGGCAAAGGAATGCAGGAAGCCGAAAAGGGTTAGAGACTCCAGCTATCACAAGGAAAAGATGTTGCTATGCAAAAAGATGGAAGCAGGGGTCAAACTGTCAGCTGAGGAAGGAGCTATGCTTGATGACACTGATGATGAAGCCTCCGACCAGGAATTAGAAGCACATTACTCGTATATGGCACATGTTGAAGAAGTTCTCAAAGTCACTGAAGATGACAATGGTCCTATCTTTGACACTGAGCCAATCGATAAGGTACACACTACTGATGAATATAATGTGTTTGGTGATATTCCTGAGCATAGTGATCTACCCAATGCCATTAATGACACGTGTATGATGGAAACGGTTGATAGTAATACCACACCCGATTCATCAGACATGTGCAATAATGAGTCTAAGGATGATCAACATGCAAATGAATATGATGAAGAGGAACGTATTGCGCTTGCTAATTTAATTTCTACTTTACAAAAAGATGTCACGGAAAATAAAAAGAGTCAAAAGCAATTAAAGAAGGCAAACGCTACGCTCACTCAAAGTTTTGAAGAATGCAAAGCTGCTCTTATCAAATCTACTGAGATGACTGAAAGCTATAGAGATGAGCTCCTTCAGAAAACCAAAGAGCTTGAGGGGTACAAGGGAAGTGCGTTAAAAAGTCAAAAGGACGATTTTGAAAACAAATATAATACCACTCTTGAGTTATTAGCTAAAGAGAAGCGTCAATATAATGTTTTCTTAATGGATGAACGTCAAAAAACGTACCTTGCCAATACCAAAGTTAATGAACTTGAACAAAAGCTCTCTATGACCACTACTGATTCTGCTAAAATTCTAGAGGATAAGAAACAAGAGGTAGATGCGTTAAAACAAGACTTCAAAAGTAGATATGATAAAGAAACCGAAAAAGTTACGAAACTAGAAGCACAAGTCGACTTTTTGAAGAACGTTGTTTATAAAACGCATGATTCTATTCAATCCGTAAGAATGCTAGCACCTCCATCGATGTTTAAGGGTCAAGCTAGCTTTGCAAGTCCTGAGTACCTTGCCAAAGCTCAAGCTGCGAACCCGCATCTTTATCTTGATGAGACTGAAAGGACAGATCTTGATTACATGCCTCTAAGTGCCAATAGTGAAGAGACTGCCCTTTGGGATGCTGATAGTCAACCATCAGTTAATAAGGAGTTTGTGAAAGCATATAATTATGCTTATGAGAATATTCTTTATGGTCTGTTCCACAAACAAACTCAGAAATCTCGTGAGGAAGTATTTTTAGAATGCAGGGAAAAGAGAATTCAATGGAAGAAAGCGTTTGCCACTAAGAAAACAAACGTTTCTAAGTTCATCAACTACTTGCCACTAGATGCTTCTAAAAGCAAGAGTAGGCAGATATTTGGGTTTCTTACTCATTACATAGATAATATTAAGTCCATTATTGATAATGATTGGAAACAACGACAAAATGACGAGTGGAAGAAACCAATTCCTCAAGACATAACTGTGCTTGTCAAACAAATCTTAATACCGAACGCGGCCACACTAAAAGAAAATGTTCTTAAATTCGAAAGCTTAATTCGGTCTGAAATGTTTGATGATTTACAATATGTTGAGTCTCTTGAGAAAGCAATTGATGATCTTCAAATGGACAAGTCCGTCTTCTCTGATGAATATGATTTACTCTTGCAAGAATGCGTTTCTAAAGATATTATGTGTGCTTATTTTACATCTTGTGCCGATATTGATGAATATTCTGAAGTTGCATGCCAATATCTTGATAAGCTCAAAGAATGTGAACGTCTTGAAATTGAGCTTTCGAAACGTAAAGAAAATGTTGACAAAAAGGTTTTTGAGTTACTTCAACACAAAACTGATTTCCTTCAAAAACATTGTCATTCACTTGAACTTACTTTGCAAAAAGATGTTGGTCGTTTTTCACATGATAATAAATTGCAAGAAAAACTTTCGCAAACATTTCGAGAAATGAATGAACAGAATTTGGAAATTAAAGGGTTGAAAGCTCAATTACAAGACAGGGACAGAGCGATAGCTGAGCTGCAGAAACTTATTGCTAAAATGGGTGGGAAAATTGTGGAACCTAGCATTAAGAAAAATGTTGTTAGACAACCCAATGCCTCTAAAGAGAATAGATCCTCTATCTTGGGAAAACCATCTGCTTTATCTAATTCCTCGTTTGCAAAACCTGTGTTTGCCCCCAAGATGGATGGAAAGGAAAGGTTACCACAAGCTCAACCCATAAGGAATCCTGTAGCACCAAGCGTTAAGCACAATAATGTGATTAAACCAGGGATGTATAGAATGCCCACTAAGCCCACAAACAAAGATACTCACTCGCCTCAGACTTCTAGAAACACTAATATTCGTGTGTCTTCTACTACAGGAATAGTCTCCACTACTAGTGTTAGCCGGCCTCAGCTTAAGAGCACTCAAGAAAATGATAAGGTCTGGAAACACAAGAATCAAGGGAAGATGAAGCAAGTAGAAGAACACCCTAGGATTTTCAATGTTTCTAAGAATAAAACGTCTGTAATCGCGTGTCATGACGATTTGAATGATTCAACTTTGAATGCTATGAATGTGAAATTTGTTTGTGTCAAATGTGGCAAGTGTGCTAATGCTAATCATTCTATGTGTGCTATGAATAATGTTAAAGGCGTAGAAACTAGAACTAAGAAGCAAACTGTGATGCCTATTAGTACTAGTAAACCCAAACGCAAAGTGAACCATTCTGGTGCTACCCCCACTAAGAAAAGTATTGCATCAGACTCCACTACTAAGAATCCTAGAAGCAAAATTAAGGAATTATATGAGTCTGCCAGTAAGTCTTGGAAATGGTGGTTTGCTAATCAATGTCCTTCCGGATATAAATGGATGCCTAAAGTTAGGACAGAAAATGTGAAAACGAGTGTTAGTTTGCCTTTAAATGTTGATAAAGACACTAATGATTCTACTATCACAACTACTGTGGTATCCAATTTAGCAACTGCTCCATCGTGTTCTAACTCTTCTGCAGGTGATACAAATAATTCTCTTCATAATGGACTCCGTATGCACGAAGCACATGACGGGGAATCTCAAGCTTCTAATTAACTTCGTGGAGAAGTTCCTAGGTACGGTCCGATTCGGAAATGATCAATTTGCACCGATCCTAGGATATGGAGATTTGGTTCAGGGGAATATCACGATTAAAAGGGTATACTACGTCGAAGGGCTCAATCACAATCTTTTCTCGGTTGGTCAATTCTGTGATGCGGATTTGGAAGTTGCTTTCAGAAAGAAGACATGTTTTGTTCGTGATTATGATGGGAATGACTTACTTACCGGTACACGGGGTACTGATCTTTACACAATTTCACTTCAAGACACAACTTCATCAACTCCAATTTGCTTTATGGCTAAAGCTTCAACGACTCAGGCATGGTTATGGCATCAACGTCTTTCTCATCTCAACTTTGATACCATTAACTTTCTTTCCAAGAAAGATATTGTGAGAGGCCTTCCAAGCTTGAAATTCATCAAAGATCATCTTTGTTCTTCTTGTGAACTTTGTAAAGCTAAACGAAGTAGCTTCAAAACAAAGACCACACCAAGCTCTAAAGGACGGTTAGATCTTCTTCACATGGATCTGTGTGGTCCCATGCGTGTTCAGAGTATCAATGGCAAGAAATATATTCTAGTAATAGTCGATGATTACTCAAGGTACACATGGACTCATTTCTTGAGATCCAAAGATGAAACTCCCGACGTTCTCATCAGCTTCCTTAAATTGATACAACGTGGTCTTCAAGCTCAAGTTAAAGTGGTTCGTACTGACAGAGGTACAGAATTTTTGAATTCTAATCTGAGAAAGTATTTTGAAGCCGAAGGGATTGAACATGAAACATCTATTGCTCGAACACCCGAACAAAACGGCGTTGTTGAAAGACGAAACCGTACTTTGGTTGAAGCTGCTCGAACATTATTATCCGCTTCAAAACTTCCACTATACTTTTGGGCCGAAGCCGTGTCAACCGCATGCTACACACAAAACCGCTCCTTAATTATCCCAAGACACGAAAAGACACCATATCACATAATTCATGATCGAAAACCTTCACTCAAACACCTTCATGTTTTTGGATGTACTTGCTACATTATTCGAGATGGTGAAAATTTGGATAAGATGAAAGAGAAAGGTGATGCATGTATTCTTGTGGGATATGCAACTCAGTCAAAGGGATATAGAGTGTTCAACAAAAGAACAAAATTGATTGTCGAGACAATTCACATCCGATTTGATGAATCTCAAGAAATGGCACTTAAACAAAACAGTTTAAGTCCCGATCCACAACGACAAACGACTTCCGTTCACAACCGCACGGAACTCGGAACTCAAGACCACAACAATGAACCGTCAAGTTCAAAGCTGGTTCCTGAACATGTTCCTAGAGCAGATATGACAGTGGACACGACACTTGAAGAGTTGGAAATGTTATATGGACCAATGTATGATGAATATTTCACGGGGGAGAAACAAGTTGTATCAAAGTCTTCCGCTGTCACTCATGATAAGAATGATGAAACCGATCATCGTCAACAACAAGATACAACTTCATCTACTTCAACACGAGTTGCTGCAGATTCACCTCCTCAGAATATCACTTCAACAATCGATCCTACAACATCCACAACTACTGTCATTGCTCCAGAGAACATAAATCAAGCAGACAATGCATTATCTGACGAAGACGATTTTATCAACCCATTCGGTACACCGGTACACGAAACTGGAGAGTCTTCTACTCGCCATGTTGATCCGTCAAATATGCATACTTTCTATCAACGACATCCTTCAACACATCATTGGACCCGAGATCATCCTTTGGTTCACGTAATTGGAAACCCTTCACAGCCCGTTCGCACAAGACGACAGCTTAACTCCGATGGCGATGTTTGTATGTTCGCACTCGCCATGAGTACTGCTGAACCGAAAAACATCAAAGAAGCCATGGCTGACCATGCTTGGATTGAATCGATGACGGATGAACTTCAACAGTTTGAAAGACTTAAAGTCTGGGAACTGGTTGACAGACCATACGATGTAACACCATTAAATCTTCGATGGATCTGGAAAAACAAGATGGATGAAGAAAACACGATCATCAAGAATAAATCTAGGCTAGTGGCTAAAGGGTATGGACAGAAAGAGGGTATTGATTTTGAAGAATCATTTGCACCAGTTGCTCGAATGGAAGCGGTCAGGATTTTTCTTGCTTATGCTGCACATAAGGGATTCATTGTCTATCAAATGGACGTAAAGACGGCGTTTCTTAACGGTCCTTTGAAGGAAGAAGTCTATGTCACGCAGCCGGACGGATTCGTCAATCCTCATTATCCTGACAAGGTGTATCGTCTCCACAAAGCACTATATGGACTCAAGCAAGCTCCAAGGGCGTGGTACGACGAACTCTCAAAATTTCTGGTCTCCAAAGGTTTCTCAAAAGGTTCCATTGATCTAACTTTGTTCACTTATAAATATGGGGATGACATTCTGCTTGTGCAAATTTATGTTGATGACATTATTTTCGGGTCTACAAACCCAAAACTTTCAAAATGGTTTGAAAAAGTAATGCACAACAGATTTGAAATGTCTATGATGGGCGAACTAAAATTCTTTCTAGGAATTCAAGTTCACCAATCCCCAAGTGGTATCTTCATAAACCAAGCTAAGTATTGTCAAGAGATAATCAAAAAGCATGGTATGACTTCATGTGACCCCGTTGGGACACCATTATCAACCACATCGCTAGACGCTGACTTGGAGGGAAATGCCATCGATCAAACGAGATATCGTTCCATGATTGGTTCCCTCATGTACTTGACAGCAAGCAGACCTGATATTCATCATGCTACGTGTTATTGTGCACGTTATCAAGCACGACCCACTGAAAAGCACCTCAAGGAGGTTAAACGGATCTTTCGGTACCTCAAGAATACCATTCATTTGGGACTCTGGTATCCGAGGGAAACCGGTTTCTTTCTAACGGCCTATTCAGATTCTGATCATGCAGGGTGTCTTGATACACGCAAAAGTACTTCTGGTGGTGCACAATTTCTAGGTCAAGATAAGCTTGTGGGATGGTCTTCCAAGAAGCAGGATTGTACGTCACTTTCATCAGCCGAAGCGGAGTATGTGTCTCTATCTGCGTGTTGTGCTCAAGTTCTATGGATGAGAACACAACTCACGGATTATGGCTTCCACTTTGATAAAGTACCTATGTACTGTGACTCAAAGTCGGCCATAGCCATCTCCTGCAATCCAGTACAGCATTCCCGCACGAAGCACATCGATGTCAGATACCACTTCATAAAGGAACAAGTTGAAAGAGGTATCGTTGAATTATACTTTGTTGGAACGGATTACCAATTAGCCGACTTGTTTACGAAAGCTCTGTCGAAAGATAGGTTTGAGTACCTCGTTAGGAAAATTGGTATGAGATGTTTGACTCCAGCAGACCTGGAGATTCTGGCAAAGGTGCCTGCTTGATTTATCTATCAAACATCAACTTGTAAATATCTTTGAAAAAGCAAAATACAAAAATATAAAACACATAAAAGCAAAACACAAAAGTAAAAATCTTTCAAAATCTAAAAATATTCTTCTCGACATGTCTTTCAGTATCGATAATATGGACGTGCCTAGAAATGTCGCTCAATAACGACACGGGTGTGTACATAAAGCTCGAATGAAAGTTGTAAATATTTTTCAAAACATGTCATTTCTTCTTTTAATAAAGGAAATTGTCTATTTTGGACAAATATTTCCAAACAACGGGTAGAGAAATCTATCACGGGTTGAGTTTGTCACAAAACATTCAACGTTTTGAGCTCAACACAATGGCTTGTAATCACTTTCAGATTGCAACCCGAAACTATATTCACGGGGGAGTGTACGATTTCGTGCTCTTACCCTCAGCAAAAGAAGAGAAATCTTCTTACACTTGAGTGGATTCGTCAAGACATTCAAAGTCTATGAACTCAAGTTTATGCTTTAGAAAAACCTCTTCGACAAAAAGAAATAGGATTTTTCAAAAAGCGTTGAACACAATTTTTTCAAGAATTTCTCAATGATTATTCAAAATCTTTCAAAAATTGTGTGTTCAACAACTCCCATCCTCAAAAAAGCGAAATGTGGATCATATCCTCATAATGACAATTCAATTGGATCAATTTTTTGAGGGGGAGCATTTTAACTTCATGCAAAAGATTAACACATCTTTCTCCCAGCGATTTCAAGACTATTTTTTCAAAATATATTTTAATCAAATTTGGTATCTCTAATATCAAAAGATTTTATATATTAGAGATAGGGGGAGAAAATGTGATTAAAATGTGATCTAATATAAGACTCAAGCACTTTAACTCTTACCTACATGTGTGAAACACTTTCGATTATCGATGCACATGTGAAGGGGGAGCATTTCTAAAACGACAAAACTAGCAAGGTGTTAAATGTTTTTCAAACACTTTGTTAGAATTTAAAGTGGTTTTCATGGTTACGATCAAATACTCACAACATCTTTAATTCACGACGTTATTGGTGTCAAAAGGGTGGTTAGGTTTTAGTCCTATGATCCAACCAGAACCGGAGGGATCTTCCCAGGGACAATCCAATAGATTATTAGAAGTCCTTAGGAAAGATGGAGTAGAATGTGAACGTAGCTGAATGCCGACTAAGTACTGATGCTAGCACTGGAACAATCACAACAAGGTGCTAGTAATGATGTCTTGGTAAGCATTGAAGGGGTTGAAGAATGAAAAAGAAATGTAAGGATAAAGGGTGTAAAGAAAGAAGCCCTCCATACAACTTAGGCAGAAACCGGGTCAACTCATCATGAAGACAAACTCATCATGGACCCAGTGATGTGAAGCACAACCCTTTCCTAGCTACTCAGGCTTCTCTCAAAAGAAGTTTGCTTTATTGTCACGGAGAACAACATGACTTCTATTGACTTTCTCACTTCGAGATAGTTGATATTGAATAGGTGGCATCTGATCCAGCCTCCGACCACTAAAAGTGCACAAATCGAGTCTAGAGCCAAGAGATCAATCAAATCTCGTTAGGACACACGGATGAATATCAAGAGAGTCCTACGCTATATCCTTGCGATATTGCTAGAACACTCAGAGTGATACTACTTAGTATTCACAATGATGAGTGGAAATCCTTCCAGTGTTAACATCAAACAGCACTGCGGTAGGTCATATGCAAGATTCTTTATGAATTGAACATATGTAAAACTGAAAAGCAACAGTGGTTTGATTCTGAATTGATTCAAACTCGTTTCAGGTTTCTACGCAATATCTTTATGGTCTTGCCAGAACATTCAGAGTGATATTCATTAATATTCACAGTGACGAATGGAAATCCTTCTAGCGTCAACATCAAACAGCGCTATGGTAGGTGACTTGTGAGATTCTTATGAATCAAACTTGTGTCAACTGGAAAGCAACAATGGTAAGATTCGTTAAGAATCAAACTTGTTCCAGGAATTTGAATTGACGACTTTAATCAAGCGGATATCTATCCAATTGATTTACTCTTTATGTTCGCAGTCTTGCTTCGAGACGGTCGAGTAAAGAGAACGGCTAGTACAGCCGCGAAACCCTGTCAAGGAGATTCTTAATTGAATCTACCTGATCACAGGTACGATATTTAATATCGTATAACGGTCTTCACCGACCGGAGGTAAAACGCTACCGATTTAGGACGAATGTCAAAGCCATTCAGTCCGTGTCTATGTTTTGTCTCGAGAAGGTGGCGTCACGGTGTACACAGCAAAGTCAAAGATTCAAAAAACACATACTCATGCCTAAAGACATATTCAACAATTAATAGTATGAGCATGTGGATGAAGGCACAAGATCGCAAGATGGCAAAGACAAGTCAAGGATGATTTGAAGATCTCAAGCTTAAAGACAAAGTCGAAAGACAACGACAAAGGCTCAAAGATCACAGCATGAAGGAACAAGACTACAATTACACGTTCAAGACTCATTTATGGCGAGACTAGTAATCTCTACAAATTTCCTAAATGACCAAGGTTTATGACCTCTCATTGGGGGAGATTGTTAGCCTCAAAAATATTGAGCCAAACAAGAATGCTCGGTCATATGTTTATTATGTATCGTATTTTAGAACGTTGTAATAGGTAGTATATTAGTCGTGTTATACGGGCTTAACTTTAGGCTAAAGTTCATTAATAAGTAACTAAAGCCCAAAAGGAAAGCCCGACCCAAACCATATAGTCCATAAAGAAGCCCGCATGTGGGTGGACTATATATACCACCCTCCTAGCATGTTAGGAGGGTTGGTGGTTCATTTTCTAATTCCTTAATCTAATATTTCACAAAGTTCACACACTTCTCTCTCTTTTCTCTCTCTAGTTTCTCTCTCTACAATTCATCTCATTTCTTCCTTTCTTTCTTCTTTAATTCGTATTGTATAACATCACATATTTTAGGGACAACACATGGCTATAGGCGAACATTGACAAGATTATAGCCGTTGGGCGTTGATAGGTTATTTTTGACCGTTGACACTCAATGGGACCTACCCAGTTGTTACTTTTTGACATATTTTTAGGCCGTAATTTTGGGAGTTGTTACTTTCATTTAATGCATGAGATAACTTATAAGTTTTTCAATATTTTCATGATTGATTTTTGAAAATACTTGCCTATTTTTGGGCCTATCACATGCATTTTCTTCTCCTATAAATTTGGCTCCTATTTTAAACAGGGTATCTATAATTCTTGTCTAACAAAATTTTCTCTTATCAACTTCATCTTCTTCACTCAAATTTAACAGCTTTCATCAATGGCACCAAAGTTTAAACCATCAGAATTGGAATTGGGGTTCAGATCTCAACACAACATGATTGCGTATCTTGAAGCTGATGATGCTCTGTTTCCCTAATACACACAAATGGTGGCGTATTTGAATGCATCCCCTTTAAGGTATGCTCTTTCTCATGCACCACTCATTCTAGTCACACATATTAAACAGTTTTGGAACACTGTAAGTTCCTCAACAGTTAATAGAGTGACTACATTGACTTCTATTGTTCATGGGAGACCTTGGGTGGTTACTGAGGCTTTGGTACGCCAAGCCTTGCATCTTGATGATGCTGATGGTATAGCCACTCTTCCCATAAATGAAATAGAACAAGGGCTTAGGGCTTTGGGATATCCTTTTCCTGATGAAGGTACCCTAAACAAGTGTCATAAGCAGGAATTTCCCCCAGCCTGGAAGTACCTCATACATGTCCTCCTTCAATGTTTGAGTCCCAAATGCACTACACACAATGAGATCAATAGATCTATTGTCAGTGCTATTGTGTACATTGCAACAGGGGAAAAATTTAATTATTCTAAAATGATTTTTGAGGGCATGTGTAAAAACAAGGGGAACAAAATGACTTTAGCTTATTCCCGTTTTCTACAAATGGTTTTTGATGTTCAAGGTTACTGCTCAAGGGATCACAATGATTTTTATAAGATCCCTGAGCAAAAGAAAGTTATTTTTATGAAGATGAACTCACCACCCCATCGTGACCTACCCTTAACCCAAGCAATGCTTGCTGTTATTACAGCAGCACAACCCCAACCAGACCCCCAACCACAAATTAACCCCCAAACACAACTTGACCCAATTCCTGAACCATTACCTTCACCTGAACATATGCAGCTTGACCAAGATCCCTTCAACGCTGACACATTCAATGTTGGCGTTGATATGTCTATTTCCAACGCTGACACACAACCTTCACAAACCCAAACACCCCTTAACCAACCCACATCCACTCCATCTTCTACACCATCTTCCACACCCCCTGAATATAGGTTGATGAAACGCCAAACGACTACTGGAGTGTTCTCCTCTGGTGGTCCTAGCCATGTAGCAGAGAGAACCACCACCACAAGTGTGGCTGTGATCTGGATGAGGCTGGGACTATTGGTTCTGGCTTAGAAGCTGGCCAAGGCAGTCCCACCATCATTAAGTCCTCATCCTTGCCCAATGAATCTGACTTGGGAGGTCAAATCCCCATTTCAGAAGAGGGCAGATTGGAACCAATGACTCTTTGGAATTGACGACAGTCTGCATAAGCTTGCAAAAGCAAAATGCAGACTTAGTATAAGTTGTCAACTCACAAGGCCTTGAACTCAAGCAATTGAGGGATAGGATTGTTGTTTTGGAGAGTGCTAGTGCAAGGAGGGGTATGGAGGAATCTTCCAAAGGGGAGGAAGATCCAATAAATCTGAGTGATAAGGGTAGCCATGATGGTCAATCAATGGATGTTGCTGAGGCCCTTACAACTTTGAAGAAACAAACAGGTTTTGATACGTCCTTAGTCTCTCCTACAAACTTAAATTTATCATTTACAGCTATGTTGAGAGAGGTTACAAAAGGCACTGAGGGAGGATATTTGGGCGTTGACAAGGAGAATTTGGACGCTGACAGTGATATTTTGGGCGCTGATAGGACAAAATTGGGCGTTGACAGACCTGCACATGAAGGTGATGTATCCCAGTCATCATCTATCATCAAGGAGGTTTCTACACAGGTATCACCATCTACCTTACCAACCATTGCACCATCAGACAAGGGTAAGGGTATAATGGTAGAAGAGATTGTTCCAAAGGATGCAGCTCAAGTTGAGTTTGATAGAAGATTAGCTGCACAAATTATGGAACATGATAAAAAGGAGGTGAAAGAGTCACCATTTGTTGTGACTTCAGAAGAAGGAAGTGATGGAGCTAGCTCAGACTCAAGTGTGATGATTATAGAACCAGAAAGACTTGAGTATGGGGATGAGTTGGCTAAGGAGAAGTTGAGAGAGTTGAAATTGCAGGTTGACTTTGACATGCCAGAGGTGGTTCAAATGTACAATGCTTGGGAAGAAAGATGTACGGAGAATCCAGACTTGACCATTTCAAATCAAATTTGGGGTTTAGAGATTCTTCTCAGAGTTCAGAAAGATTGCCAGGTAATTTTGAAACACAAGGCAAGCAATATTCTCTCAGAATTGAAAAGGGATAGAAGGGAGCTATACTTTATGTTGCTTAGATGTCATGGAGTTGGATGGACTTTTCAGAAGTTGAGGGCTTTGACATTTGATGAGTTGGAAAGCAGGGCTTATCCCATTTGGGTGAGAGTGCAGGAAGCAAACACTCTCAGACTTCTTTCAGATGAAAGAAAGGAGGAACATGCAGAAGAAATGGAACTCAAGAAAGCTATGGTTGTTCCCAGGCCAGTGAAGAAGGGAATTTCATTTGATTTTCCCAAAGATATGGATCCACTATATCCAAGTGAAGCTGTCATTAGAAATAGCCTTAAGCTCGCACCTTTAGAAGCTTCAGATATGGTGCAAGTGTTACCATTAGATTCCAGGAACCCAATTGTGAGCTATGAAGAAGATGAATGTGGGTTTTGGAAGATTGGTAGATATGGCAAAGCGGTACACACTTTTACCACTCTCATATCTTTGTTTGCAAGTTGTGATAGAGAAGACTTGGTGGACCTTTGGAGGTTGCTGGATACCAAGTATGAGGCTGAAGCACCAACTTCAGCTAATGGAATAAAACTGTGGTCCACATTCAAAAGAATGTATGGACCAAAAGATGAGGATCCTGCAATTTGGAAGGATCTTGAAGATGACCTCAGTGGTCTTCAATGGAGGTTATATTCAGCTACTGGTGTTTACCATTTAATTTCTACAAAGTTTGCTGAGTATCTACTTGTGGATGGTCAGTATTTCATATCCAAATCTATTTTGGAGAAGATGAAGGACACTCAGCTGGAAATAGATTATTCAAATGACGTGGCAAAAGATTTGATCAGATTTATTCATTACCAATATGAGAAGGTTTGTAAGATTCCTCTTAGTCCTTAATGCTTATTCAGAAACTTGATCATAAGAGTGGATATCAAGTTTAGGGGAGGATTGTTGGGAATAAATTAAGGCCAGATCACTTGAGCGCTGACAAGAGTAAACCAAGCGTTGACAAGAACAAAACAAGCGCTGACAGCTCAAGCGTTGACAAGATAGAGTCAAGCGTTGACACATTGAAGACAAGCACTGATGGGAAGATATACTCTACGCGTTTATTGTATTCTAGATTACTTCTAGTAAAGATAGGAACAACATTGTATTTTCTATATTTATCTTTACCTAGAATAGCTGATACGTAGATTATTGTACAAGGCTTCTTATGTCTATAAAAGAAGACCTTTAGGTTAATGTTTGATATAAGTTTTCATTCGTAAACTACTTTCATTGTAAGCAAGTTTGATATTGATAGTCAAAGTGAAAGTTTGTTTATATCATTGTGTGTTCTTGTTTAAGTGTTAATTCCGCAAAACACTTAGATTATCATAAGCATATACAAGGTTTCTCTAAGTGTATTACTTGATCTAATCTCGTATACATAAAGCTAAATCGATCTAAGTTTGGGATCAACACCAAACTCAACAAAATGCATACACAAGCTATTATAAACTCAAATGAACAAGTCTAAACAGGTTTCATGCAATGATTCAAAGTTTTAAGCAAGATTCAAGCACCTTAAGTTACTGATGAACACAAGAACATGCAGTTTTACACTTTGCTGATGTATTTGACCAACAAGCCAGATTCAAACCTCAAGATCTATCAGATATGTTATAATAATGATGTTTTAACAACTCTTAACCCTAAGCATGTACAAATACTAGATTTTACCAAAATATTAGGTCAAAAACAGTTAAATTTAACAAGTTATAGCAGAATATGTGATTCAAGGTTTCAAACTCAGAAACTTGTAGCAAAACACTCTCAACCAAGCATATATCAGATATAGAGCACAAACACAAACTTCCACAAACACAATAACAAGATTCCAACTTAAACAGGTAGACCCAAACACCCTTTTAACTTTTCAAAACCAAATTTTTCAAATCAGAAGTGAGATTCAGTTTACCAAATGACCAATCTAGCATATAAACAACATTATCATGCAAGATTAAACAGATTCAAGCCAAGAAAACAACAAGAACAACAGTAGAGCACAAATCCACAAAAAATCCAATATTTATCAGATTTTTAAGGTTTTAAGACAAACCTCATGGATGTACATCCACACCCACGAATGTTAGAGCTTATGTGCTAGCAAGAACAAGCACAAGCTTCCAATAGCAACCCTGCTAAGATTCAACAAGGTTAGAAGCACAATATCAAAACAGAAAGGTGACTTTTTGGAAAATAAACTTGATTAATGCAACTTCTTGTACCCACTCTTGATTATCCCCAAGATATGAACTTCATAACACCTTAATAACACAATTAGGATGCTATGATCAGCTTATATCCCAAGAATTCCAAGATGTACCAAGAAAACTTAGCAAAATATCAAATTTTGATCCAATGTGTAATTTCTTACACAAGGTTTAAAAACGTTTTTAGGTTCAATTCAGTTAACATATAACAATAACAAGCTAAGAAGAAAGTGGCACTTGGTCTTTCTTCAACAAAACTTAACACACTTTCATTAACAGAAAAGAGGATTTACAAGCTGTTGAACAAGGAAAAAAAACCAAAAGCAAGTGAAATGTAAAACTTATATGCCTTTATATAGGCTACAATGGTTCTAGAAATGCAAGGAAAAACGTATAACCCTAATGCTTGAAGTCCCCATTTTTCCCTTGCAGCTTTGGCATCTTTTGAAGATCATGTGATGTTTTCTTGGCTGGTTGTGTGAGTTGGCAAGGGTGAATTGCATCTAAGGGCTCACAATGAGGCTAGAAAGTAAGCAAGAATCATGCACATTGGATGGCTGGCAAGTTTTGGCCTTTTTGTTGATCCCAAACTTAGATCGATTTAGCTTTATGTATACGAGATTAGATCAAGTAATACACGTAGAGAAACCTTTGTATATGTATATGACAATCTAAGTGTTATGTGGAATTAACACTTAAACAAGAACACACAAGATGTAAACAAACTTTCACTTTGATTAATGATAACAAACTTGCTTACAATGAAAGTGTTTAACGTATGAAAACTTATATTGAACAATAACCTAAAGGTCTTCTTTTATAGACATAAGAAGCCTTGTACAATAATCTACGTATCAACTATTCTAGGTAAAGATAAATATAGAAAATACATTGTTGTTCCTATCTTTACTAGAAGTAATCTAGAACATAATAAACGCGTAGATCATATCCTTCCATCAGTGCTTGTCTTCAATGTGTCAACGCTTGACTTATTCTTGTCAACGCTTGATCTTTCAGCGTTTGTTTTCTTCCTGTCAACGCTTGTTTTACTCTTGTCAGCTCTCAAGTAGACTGGCTATAATTTATTCCCAACAATCCTCCCCTAAACTTGATATCTACTCTAGTAATCAAGTTTCTGAATAAACATTAAGAACTAGGAGGAATCTTACAACACTTATCATATTCGTAATAAATAAATCTGATCAAATCTTTGGCCACGTCACTTGAATAATCAATTTCCAGCTGTGTATTCTTCATTGATTGTGGTAAATTACATCCTTTAGGAAAAGGAGCGTAAAAGCGGAAAGTATTAAGTGTACGTTTAGGAAAACGTAAACACTAATGACCCAATGAAGTTCCAAGTTCGTTTCCCAAGGAGGTATATGTGTGTGAAAAACTTGTAAATGATTGTGATTAATGATTGGTTAAGAAAGGGATGAGAAAAGAATATGACGAAGACGTGAAAATTACTACTACAACGACAAAACGTAAAACCGTAAAAACTACAAAAATAAAAAATTAATTCTAAAAATTACCAAAAATACACTAAAAATCAAAATAAATAAACTAAGGGTTTACCACTGATCAAAACTTTTTCAAACCTTTTAAATAATTAAATATTCAATTATTAAATGCTAAATAAAGCCCTAAAAATCAAATAAATTATCAAAAAGCCAAAATAAAGATTTTTCAATTGGTAAACCTCTAAAATGACCTAAAAAGATTAAAAACTATTTTTATAAATTTTTAAACTAATAAAAAATATTTAAAATGATTTAAAAACTATTAAAACTTAAAATAATTATAAAAATTAATCTAAAAGTGATAAAATTATTCTAAAAAATGCTAAATTCCTATTTTAATGTATTAAAGCTAAGAAAAATGTAAAAAGTTGGAAAATGTGAAATTTGAAAAATTAATAATAAAATAATATTAATATAATATTAAAAATCCAAAAATTATAAAAAATTCTAAAAACTTGCAAACTAGTTTATTTTAACCTAAATAAAAAGAAAATCAAAGTGAAATGACCAGAATACCCCTATTGGGCCCTCAAATGGTCCAAAACCAAAAACAGTCAACCTTAATGGGCTTTTTAGCCCAAAAAGTCAAACTTGGCCCAATTGACTTGGAAAAGCCCAATCTGACTCAAAATTTGATTCTAAACACAAAACTCTAAAGGCCCAAAAGCTGAATGTGAGCTTATCACAGCTTAATAAGCAAACAGCTTATCCTTATTGGGCTTTTTACCCCATTAAGCAATAAGCTAATGCCATAAGCTCTAATTTGACACACAACCTTCTCTTGGGATGCTTATGAGATCTGTAAAAAGAAATTTTGAAAAAGCACACTCAATAAGACAGAAATAAGCAAAGTATTATTTCACTAAAAGACAAAATAGTCGTTTTTGAGAAATAAGGCACATCAGGACTTGATTCTACTTGCAAAAGATCACAAATGGACTCAAAAAGCCAAAACAATCAACAAAATTCCAATAAGCAAAACCAATAAGCCAGAATAAGCCAATAAGCACTTATGAAAAAGTCAATTAAGTTGGTTTTCTAGTTAAACCATAAAGTCAACCCACCAAATGCTCCAGTATGAACAAATGGGTCAAATAATGAGCACCTATTACAAAATCCAAGTTGTTGTTGGTTAAAATAAGCTATTATAGCTTACTGATAAGCTGAAACCAATTAACACTAGCAGTGGTAACTAGCAGGGGAAAGGAGTTCCCACTGCTTTGACTATTTGACCAATCTTTTTAGAGAGATTTAGTTGGATTCAAATGGAAACAAGGGCACTCTTGTGATCAGTGAACCACAAGGAGTCAATAGCAACAAGAAAATCCCAATTTGGTTCACACAATAAGCCACAAATGATCAAACAGTCACCAGATCATACACAGACATGGAAATAAGCAGTTATGCACTTAATAAGCAGATTTAGCAAGAATAAGCCAACCAAACTCAACAGGATGCATACACAAGCTATATTAACTATGAATAAGCACAAATCAACTTATAACAAACAATGAATCAAAGTAAACAAAAAGATCAAAGCATAAAAAGTTACTGAAGAACAAGGTGCATATGCAGAAACTATTTTGCTGATCTATTTGACACTAGATCCAAATTCAAGCCTCAAATCCTTCTTCCCTGGTGTAGTTAACCTAGATTTAACACTTGTTAACCCTAGTCTATGATTAGATCTAGGTGTCCCCTAAATTTCAGTCAATTTCACCAAGTAAACAAGATTTTATACCTAATTTATGAATCTATGTGTTTCAAACCACACAATGAGCAGCAAATCAACCAAGTATATCAGATACACAAGTACTAGAAGATAGCAACAATAAACATACACTCAAAACACCACAAATCCAAATCAAGCAGTTGACCCAAACACCCCTTAATCAACTACTTAACAAAGCAACTTGTGATTTCTACTAATAACCTACTGATTTTAATGATCAAAAACACTTACTAGGTAGAAACTAACAGAATCAAACACAAAAATCACCAGCTTAAACACAAGAACTCAAAATCAAAGCACCAAATCCAAAATAGGCAGTAACATGAAATTTTTAGAGGAAATTTAATCAAGAGATTATACCTTCCCTCCACAACATCCTAGGAGGGCCATCTATGCTCCTTGGACCTTGTTCAACAACTAGAACAAGACCAAGGTACTTCAGAGAAGAAGATCAAAGCCTGCTGATGTTAAAAGTAGAACAAGGCTTTGATTATGATATGTCTTTAACACAAAACAACAAACAACTTAACCAAAGGCTTAGAACTCTTCCCAGGCTTGGTGTCAACAAGCTTGAAGGAGCTCAAGGCTTATGCCTAAGGGTTAGTACACAATAATAACCAAAAATCAGAAACTGGGATTCCAAGGCCTTTGAACCTTGAAAACCTTATAAACCAAGACGTGCCTTAACCACAAGATTAAGGAAGGTCTAAACAATCAAATGGAACTCAGATTTAGGCTATTCTAACACCAACTTTTAATCAATCACAAAAGAGAATTAAAAATTTTAAGAAATTCAAATTTTATTAACTTAAAAAGGAATTACAAAGATTGATAGCCTAAAACTGGAACAAAGGGACTCTCACATGTTGAGGTCTCCTTTTATAGGAAAATGCCTGGCTAACACTATTCACAAACCCTAGCACTGAATTCCCTAAAATGCCCTTGAGTCTTCTAGATCATTTGATGGAATGAGCTGTCCAAATGCATCCAAACCGTCTAAAATAGCTTTGATATGAAGCAAAGGATGTGGGCTGTTGATCTTGACACGTGGCAAGCCTTGGAGAGGAAGTTGTCACATGATGGTGAAACGGTTTTGGTGGTGGGGCCTCTTGGTGAGTGGGAGTGAGTGTTTTATGGTTGGGATGGGATTCTGGGCGTGTGAATCAAGTGTGGGTAAGGGTTATTTCATTTTACCCTTTGTTTAAGTGAAGATAGTTACTGGGTTCATAGGGTGAACAATAACTATTTTGATCCGTTTTTGTAGGAGTGGAAAAGTGTTTGGCGCATTTTTGGGTTTGAATGTTTCAAGTATACAACTTTGGCCCTTGTGTTTTGTGAAAACTTGTAAAACGTGTATTTCAGCCAACACAATCTATTTCCTTTGTAAATACTTTCATGACTTGGCAGTTTTGGCACAAAACTTTGGAAACAGGTTTCAAAGGGTTGATTTTGCCATTTTGAGATAATTCAAAGGCTGATCTTGGACATTGTTGATCTTCAAAGGTCTTCAATATAACTTTGACTTCATGAGGGACCATAATTGGCAATTTTGAATTGTTGAGGGACTAAACTTGCCATTTCTTCAAAGTTGAAGGACCATTTGTGTAATTTTGACAAACTTAAGGGATCAAACTTGTAATTATCAATATACAAGGGTTTTAAGTGTCATTTCTTCATTTAATGAGGATCAATCTTGCATAACTTCAAGTCTTCAATGGTATTTGTTGAATATTTCATGAATTAGGGCCCGATTCTTTGTACGACTTCGTTTCTCGTGTCCATTTTTCCTTGTATCTTGTGATCTTTTGTCTTTTTCACGATATCCATACCTAAAATACACAAGTAAACAAACACAAGCATATATATATGGTATTTTATGACATTTTTATGCATTAAAAGCCCGAAAAGAATGATGAGATCATGTATAAATGTCATCTCATCACTCCCCCATACTAAGCAATTGCCGTGCCCTCACGCAATGCTAGAATAAAGTATCTAAGCATCACCAAAGTACAATTTTGTTAACCTTTATTGAAGAGTAAAAGACTTGCAACATACTACGAAGATGTGTAAAGACATAATGTATGATTTTCATCACGAAAGTGACTTTTAAGGTCAAAGAATAGAAACAAGTAAATGTCCTTTAAAGTAATCTTCGTCATCCTTGATTCTCATACATTCCATGCTAAGTGAAAAAATGAGATCATTGTTGGTACAAGTCACAATGCTAACACTACTCATGCGTCCAAATTGTGTAATACTTTTTCTCCCCGCAATCCTAGTTATTATAAAAGGAAATGGGTTACTAGCATTTTTTAACTATTTTTCATGGATCACAAGTGATTCATATTGACTTATTTGAGTAGTTATTAGTCCGAAAGCAAAGTAGCACGATTTGATCGATAGTTAGCCGAAGGACAAAATCTTTTAAAACGGCTTCTCGTGTATCTCCTTAAGTTCATATCTTGGCATAACTCGTTTCACGATTTGAGACCTTTCTCGGACCGATATTTGGCATGTACTTCATACTTCAAATCTTGGGAAGAAGTTCTTGGATATATGGTATTCTCTTCATATATTTGGAATTTCTTCACTTGACGTTTTCGAGAGATTCTTCATATTTGCACCACGACTTTATCATTTTTCTTCAATCTCTACTTTGGATTTTGATATACAACGATCCGCCTCCTTTTAGGACTTGGATATATTTATCCTCATACCTTGTAAGGGTCTTTTTGGATAGACTTTCTCCATGATCTTTAGGGGAGTAATAGATTTTCGTCGTGTGTCTCGATCCTTCATATTGATTTAGGAATAATGATACTTCACGTCATCTTTGGATCTTTAGCAACAAAATAGGTCTCCTCATGCCTTGTTAGGGCCTTTTTGGATGATCGCCAATCTTCGCGTCCCGCTTCAATAAGTTATGCCTTGGCTATGAACTCTATTCAACCCCGAGCAACTTTTAAACGATCTTGTGCTAGAGGCTAAGTAACCTTTCAAATCGTACGACCTTACTTATTGCAATTATGATTTATTCCTAATGCATTGATCTTATGGGAAGAAAAAGCCACAATTAAAGACATATGAGTTTTTGAAAGAACATTTTCATGTTCTACGTTTAGCATGATCACTTGTCTAACTCTATCATCTCTCATTCTTCACTATATAAAGACCTCTAATTAAAGAGACTCGTGAATACTTAGCCATGCAAGTCAAAATTAAGCCAAATTTGGATTAGCTTTCATTAAGACTATATCAAATCAAAGTTTTGGGTTTTCAAGCCACCTATAGGATCTTGCACTTTCTTGGACTTTTTCAAGTTTAGAGAATGCATTTTATAGTTCCCTTGATAAGTGACTTTCTAGGATCAATTATAGAAACTTGCGAAAAGTTCTTGTTCTTAACCCGAATGAGTTAAGACTTTCGCGTTTTAAAGCTCCCTATATAAAAGTCTAGCAAAACTTTAATTGAGCGGGTTAAGGAATGTAAATGGATCCAAATGCCCATCAAGTCAAAAATTATCTCTTATTCTACCCATCGGAAAATATACATTCGTGTCTTAAAAACACTTATGGAAACTAAGAAAAATTTTAAAATTTGGCCATTTTTAGCCTTATTAGCAACAAAACATTGAAAGTTGGAAGGTGTGAGGGCGTAGCAAAGCAAGTACCTATTCACCCCTCCGTACTAAAAGTAAACATTGTCCTCAATGTTTCGAGTCTAAGGGTGGAGCACCCCCATACTAGAGACGAAGAATCGAATGCTTAGGATCTAGCATGGAAAGGGTGATCAACAATATATCTAAAGCCGTTTATTAAGTATGCTAAAAGATAATTGTTAGAACAATAAATAATATGTCATGGATTCGTGAAAAACTTCTTCAAGCAAACGATGGAGGCTCACGTAAACGAACACGAGAGTCTTCAATCGTAGATGATGATGATGATCTAGATAACACAATCACAAACAACCACGAGACAACGAGTTGAAAGGGTACAAGTCCCCTTATTAGTGAATAGTAAGCATAAAGGATAAGCATGGGATCTCCCCCACGAGGCACCTCGTTTTTGATTACCGAGTCATGAGCTCGACTCGATCCCCTCAATGCTAATTATCATTGGGGAAGGTGACTTGGTCGAGGGCAACCATTGAAGGAATTTCCCCACCAAAGTAGTGCTTAAGCCTATGCCCATTCACCTTGAAATTAGGACCATCATCTTGAGGTAGCTCGATGTTCCCATAAGGAAACACTTGTGTAATGGTGAACGGACCCGACCAACGAGATTTCAATTTCCCAGAAAATATCTTAAGTCGAGAGTTAAAAAGTAACACTTGATCACCAACGTTAAAAACCCGGTTTTTAATCTTTGAATCATGAAACTTTTTAGTCTTTTCTTTAAAAATTAATGAATTTTCATAAGCATAGTCTCTTAATTCATCCAATTCATTCAATTGTATTTTCTGGTGATCTCCCGCGGTCTTCAAGTCAAAGTTTGCATGGTTAAGGGCCCAATATGCCTTGTGCTCCAATTCAATGGGCAAATGACAATTCTTCCCATAGACTAACTTATAAGGAGTACAACCGATAGGTGTCTTATAAGCGGTCCTAAAGGCCTATAAAGCGTCATCGAGTTTGTCGGACCATGAAGCACGGTTTTCTCCAATCGACCTTTCTAAAATCCTCTTCAAAGCTCGGTTTGAAACCTCGACTTGCCCACTCGTTTGCGGGTGATAAGCCGTAGAAAGATGATGAGTAACTCCATATTTCTTTAGAACCTTTTCGAATTGGTCATTACAAAAATGGGTTCCACGATCGCTTATAATAGCACGAGGGGTTCCGAACCGAGAGAATAGTTGCTTTAAAAACTTTACTACCACACGAGCATCATTAGTAGGCAAAGCCTTAGCTTCCACCCACTTAGAAAGGTAGTCCACCGCGACGAGGATATATTTGTTGCCATGAGACGATGGGAACGGCCCCATAAAGTCTATTCCCCATATGTCGAAAATCTCACACACTTGAATTATGTTTTGCGGCATTTCATCACGTTGAGACGATTTTCCTTGACGTTGGCACGAATCACACGACTTCACAAGTGCGTGTGAATCACGATAGATAGAAGGCCAAAAGAAGCCGGCATCGAACACTTTCTTAGCCGTGAGATTAGTACCGTGGTGACCACCCGTGGGTCCCTCGTGACAAGCTCTAAGGATATTAGAAGCTTCGGCACCAAACACACAACGTCGAACGAGTTGATCCGCACAAACCCGGAAGAGATAAGGGTCGTCCCAAAAATAGAACTTGACGTCACGAAAGAATTTTCGCTTTTGTTGTGTCGTCATACCCTTGATTATGAAATTGCCCGCATTGTAATTTGCGATGTCGGCAAACCATGGGGTGGTGTCTTTAGAATTCACTACACCGAGGGTCTCAAGAGGAAATTTTTCGGTGATTTCCTTGTTCTCGAAAACATCTTTGTGAGGATCTTCTAGACGAGAGAGATGATCGGCCGCTAGATTCTCGGCTTCTTTTTTGTCAAGCACGGTGACATCAAATTCTTGGAGGAGGAGCATCCAACGAAGCAATCTCGGCTTAGCATCATGCTTAGCTAAGAGATACTTGATAGCAGAATGGTCGGTATACATGATGCTTTTAGTCAAGACGAGATAAGGTCGGAATTTCTCAAAAGCATAGACCACGACAAGGAATTCCTTTTCCGTTGTGGTGTACTTTAATTTAGCCTCGGTCATCGTCTTACTAGCATAGTGGATAGGACGGAAATGTTTGTCATAACGTTGCCCTAAGACGACCCCTATAGCATAATCACTTGCATCGCACATGATTTCAAAGGGTAATTCCCAATTAGGAGCAACAAGAATGGGAGCTTCGGTAAGTTTCCTTTTGAGAGTTTCGAAAGCTCTAACACAATCCTCATTGAAGTTAAAAGGAGCATCCTTCTCGAGAAGGTGTGTCATAGGTCGAGAGATTTTTGAAAAGTCCTTGATGAAACGACGATAAAAGCCCGCATGGCCTAGGAAACTCCTAACTCCCTTAACGATTTTGGTATGAGGTAACTTGGCGATGACGTCTACCTTAGCTTTATCGACCTCAATCCCCGCTTTCGACTCCTTATGTCCTAAGACGATTCCTTGGTCACACATAAAATGACATTTTTTCCCAATTAAGCACAAGATTGGTTTCTTCACAACGTTTTAACATTTGCTCGAGATTCGATAAACACGACGTGAATGAATTGCCAAACATCGAGAAGTCATCCATAAACACTTCCATCGACTTCTCGATCATATCGTGAAAAATCGCCATCATACACCGTTGAAACGTACCCGGTGCATTAAAAAGTCCGAAAGGCATCCTACGATAAGCGAACGTTCCATAAGGACACGTAAACATAGACTTCTCTTGATCACGAGGTCGATAAGGATTTGAAAGTAACCGGAAAAACCATCTAAAAAGCAATAGAATTCATTTCCCGCGAGTCGCTCCAACATTTGATCCATGAAGGGCAAAGGAAAGTGGTCTTTACGAGTGGCGTCATTTAACTTTCGGTAGTCAATACACACCCTCAACCGGTCACAACACGAGTGGGAATTAACTCGTTGTTTTCATTAGGCACAACGGTCATTCCTCCCTTTTTAGGGACACAATGGATTGGGCTCACCCATGGGCTATCAGATATAGGATAAATCATTCCCGCGTCAAGGAGTTTAAGGACCTCCTTTTTAATGACATCGTGAATTTTGGGATTCACCCTTCTTTGACTTTGAATTGCGGGTTTCTAGTCCTCCTCCATTAAAATCTTGTGAGTACAAAATTTTGGGTCAATACCCTTAATGTCGGAAATTTTCCACGCAATTGCCCCTTTATGAGCCTTAAGAACTTTCAAGAGCTCGGTTTTTTCATCATTAGCAAGACCTCTTGCAATAATAACCGACAACTTGTCATCACCTTCCAAGAATGCATATTCAAGGTGAGAAGGAAGATCTTTCAATTCAAGGATAGGTGGTTCCTCGATTGAAGATTTTGGTTCAACACTCATAACTTCCATCGGCGGAAGAAATGGTGGAATAGAAGTATCATCACTAATCAAAACCTCATCTTCATTGTCGATTTCATTTGAAGTGAGGTCGCCTCCTTGGAATGGAGTGAGATTTGGTGTGGAATTAGCAAAAATCGGATCCAAAATAGTGGGATTGCCACTCTGCGAGCTATCGGAAAAACCTAACACTCCTTGTGAAAACTCATCGCAAACCACATCAACGATGTCAATGTGATTGATGGTAGCGATTGCATAAACATGAGAAGGTTTCGAGTTTTGAGTAGCGTTTATAAAAAGTTCCTCTTCGTTGAATCTCAAAGTGATAGTTCTTGCATGAACATCGATAAGCGATCTCGAAGTGTCTAAAAATGAACGACCTAAAATTAGAGGAACTTGAGGATCCGCGGGGATGTCAACTACTATAAAATCAACGGGATAGTAGAACTTCCCCACATTCACGAAAACATCTTCGGCTACTCCACATGCTAAAATCGTAGAATGATCGGCCATCTCGATAGACATGTTCGAAGGAATAAGAGCCGGAAGCGAAAGCGATTTCCAAATGGAAAATGGCATCAAATTAATGCTCGTACCAAGATCGGCCAAGGCGAGGCATTCTTTCATATCTTGTATGTCACAAGGAATGAGAAACTTTCCAGGGTCACCAACTTTTTCCGATATGCGGTTAAGATAAACCGAAGAACAATTAGCAAGCTTTGAAAGCTTTTCCTTATCGCTCATCATACTTTTAAAAGTGGAAGCGAAACGAGGCATATATAACAACGCGTCGGCTAAACTCACATCAAAATGCACTTGTTGAAACATCTTTATAAAAAGCTCGATTTGTTGTTTGTTACGTTCTTGCAATTTCTCTTTGTTTCGTCTCAAAGGGTAGGGTAAAGGTGGTGTGGGTTGGTCATTAGGCAACGGCCTTGGAAACTCGGGTTCCACAATTGGTATTGGTTCAACCGTAGGTGTGGTTTGAGCGGTACTTCGTGGGATTGTAATGTGCTCCTTTTCGACCATCACCTCGGGCTCTTTCTCGATTTCCTTCTCCGTAGAAGTACTTGGACGAGTGATTGGTTCCTTGAAAGTTTTACCACTTCGTGTAGTAATAACCTTCATTTCTCCCTTCGGGTTTGCAATGGTATCACTAGGAAGACCACCCGAGGAAGAGGGTTTACACATGATTGCTTCAAACATCTTAGCCATTCGGTCCTCAAATTTTGATTGCCTAGCATCCGCTTTTAATAACTCTTGCTTAATCTCATGTTGTCCTAATTACATCTTTTGTTTATTTTGTTGAAGACGTTGGACATTTCCTTCCATTTTATTTGCATGAGTTTTAAGTTCATTAGGAAGTTCATTTTTAAGCTCGTTTTTAACTCGGATCTTAAGCTAATCATCTCACGTTGCATGTTATCAAATTTAGCATCATTTGCTTTAGCATAATCCAAAAATTCTCCTTGAAGATTTTTAGTGTGAGCATTTTGAAAACCTTGTGTAGTGTTTTGAAAATCACGGTTTTGGTTTTGATTAGTGACTTGTCCATTCCCATTCTGATAATTCCCTTTGTTGTAGTTACGTGAATTGCCTTGGTAATTAACACCTTGGTTATTGTTTCGATAGTTATTAGCATTTTGATTTGGTGGAGCTTGATTTGGGCGGGAACCTTGACCGTTTTGGTTGTAAGTTCCCGTTGCTACATAAGCACTCGAAGTGTTACCATCCGCGGTAATGCACTCGGAAAGATCATGAGCTCCACCACAAGACAAACAACTCTTAGCAACCGCTTTAACCGAAGCGGAATTTGAAGCTTCTTGAGCTTTCCAATGGGTCATAAGATTAGCAAATCTATCAAAAAACCGATTTTCCTCATTAGCTTCATCATGTAAGGCATTAATGCTATGAGACGATGACGACGATGACGAACCCAAATTGGCAACACTCGGTGTGTTACGAGGGCTATAGACCTTAGATCTATTCTCGATGATTTTCAAAGCCTCATTGGTCATCTTGCACAAAAAATTACCACCCGCGGCGGCATTCAAATAATCTCGTTCATGATCATTAAGCCCATTATAAAAAATGTATCAATTTGATGCAATTCCAAAAAATCATGGTGTGGACATTCATGTAACATTTCTTTAAAGCGTTCCCATGCCATTGAAAAAGTTTCATTATTTCTTTGAACAAATCGTGAAATCTCATTTTTCAAATGTGTTGTTTTAGATGGTGGAAAAAACTTGTTCACAAACTTAGAAACGAGATCACCCCATGTCAAAATCGAATTTGGCGGTTCTTTCTCAAGCCAAATTATTGCGGGTCCATCTAACGAGTATGGAAACAACATCATCTTAATGGCGTCATGTGGAACATCCTTAAACTTGCTAGTAGCGGTGAGACGGGTAAAATTCCTAATGTGATAGTGCGGGTTGTCTTTCTCATGACCTCTAAACTTATTTGCTTGCAACATCGACATTAAACCCGTCTTAATCTCGAAATTCTCCGCAAGGATGGCGGGAATCACTATGGCCTCTCCAAAACCCTCGGTGGGTGCTTGTAGAAACTCCATCATAGTACGATTAGCCATGACGACTTCTTGTTCTACAATAGGTTCAACAATTAGAGGTTGTTCCTCAATCAACGTCTCTTGATTGACTTGCTTTTGAAGACGTTTACGAGCTCGTTTTGCTTGATTACGAGTGATCATAAACTTCACGAAGAATGGGAGGTGAGCAAAGAAGATTCTTTTTTGGGTGTTTTATGAATTTTCAATTTTTTTGTGTTTTTGATTGTTTTTAATTTTTTTGGATTTTGGTGTATCTTCGTAGACAACAATCTACAAAATCTCTCCTCGAATCAAACTATTGATTAAAGAAGCCTCAAAGGAATGAAAACGATCACGTGGAGTGAACGCCTTCGAATGACTTTAGAACTTTGGTGAAAACCAAATTGTTCAAGAGGTTTTAATCACAAAGAAACCAAGCAAATATATTATACGTAATAATACTTTGGGCGGCAAAACCCTCGGTTAGCCTTCAATCTCAAAATACTCACAAGCAAGCGGGGAAATGAGGCGGCGCGAAGCACTTAAGAGCCTTTTTCCTTAGGGTATATTTTATAATACCCGCCTTATACCCACCTTATAGTTTGTATTTTTCAAAATCGAGCTTCACGAAAGTATTTATCTATTTTTGCCTTTTTCTTTTTGTTTGAGATTCAAATACAATAGTTAGGAGATCAAATCCCAATTAAGGTTGTGTTTTCACACTTTTGGAGATATTGTTTATTTGTTGTGATACTTAATACAATATAGTAATAATATTTTCACAAGAAAAACCAAGAAAACCGATAATACGTATTAGTAGAGTTCTACTAATACAAATACTATTTGGTTAATATTAAAAACAAGAATGCAAATTAATCACGACACACCTCCCCGGCAGCGGCGCCAAAATGATTGTGTAAATTACGTCCTTTAGGAAAAGGAGCGTAAAAGCGGAAAGTATTAAGTGTATGTTTAGGAAAACGTAAACACTAATGACCCAATGAAGTTCCAAGTTCGTTTCCCAAGGAGGTATATGTGTGTGAAAAACTTGTAAATGATTATGATTTATGATTGGTTTAGAAAGGGATTAGAAAAGAAGATGACGAAGACGTGAAAATTACTACTACAACGACAAAACGTAAAACCGTAAAAACTACAAAAATAAAAAGTTAAGTCTAAAAATTACGAAAAATTCACAAAAAATCAAAATAAATAAACTAAGGGTTTACCAATGATCAAAACTTTTTCAAACCTTTTAAATAATTAAATATTCAATTTTTAAATGCTAATTAAAGCCCTAAAAATCAAATAAATTATCAAAAAGCCCAAATAAAGATTTTTCAATTGGTAAACCTCTAAAATGACCTAAAAAGATTAAAAACTATTTTTAGAAATTTTTAAACTAATAAAAACTATTTAAAATGATTTAAAAACTATTAAAACTTAAAATAATTATAACAATTAATCTAAAAGTGATAAAATTATTCTAAAAGTTGCTAAATTCCTACTTTAATGTATTAAAGCTAAGAAAAATGTAAAAAGTTGGAAAATGTGAAATTTGAAAAATTAATAATAAAATAATATTAAAATAATATTAAAAATCCAAAAATTATAAAATTCTAAAAACTTGCAAACTAGTTTATTTTAACCTAAATAAACAGAAAATCAAAGTGAAATGACCAGAATACCCCTATTGGGCCCTCAAATTGGCCAAAACCAAAAACAGTCAACCATAATGGGCTTTTTAGCCCAAAAAGTCAAACTTGGCCCAATTGACTTGGAAAAGCCCAATCTGACTCAAAATTTGATTCTAAACACAAAACTCTAAAGGCCCAAAAGCTGAATGTGAGCTTATCACAACTTAATAAGCAAACATCTTATCCTTATTGGGCTTTTTAGCCCATTAAGCAATAAGTTAATGCCATAAGCTCTAATTTGACACACAACCTTCTCTTGGGATGCTTATGAGATCTGTAAAAATAAATTTTGAAAAAGCACACTCAATAAGCCAGAAATAAGCAAAGTATTATTTCACTAAAAGACAAAATAGTCGTTTTTGAGAAATAAGGCACCTCAGGACTTGATTCAACTTGCAAAAGATCACAAATGGACTCAATAAGCCAAAACGATCAACAAAATTCCAATAAGCAAAACTAATAAGCCAAAATAAGCCAATAAGCACTTATGAAAAAGTTAATTAAGTTGGTTTTCTAGTCAAACCCTAAAGTCAACCCACCAAATGCTCCAATATGAACAAATGGGTCAAATAATGAGCACCTATTACAAAATCCAAGGTGTTGTTGGTTAAAATAAGCTATTATAGCTTATTGATAAGCTGAAACCAATTAACACTAGCAGTGGTAACTAGCAGGGGAAAGGAGTTCCCACTGCTCTGACTATTTGACCAAGCTTTTTAAAGAGATTTAGTTGGATTCAATTGGAAACAAGGGTACCCTTGTGATCAGTGAACCACAAGGAGTCAATAGCAACAAGAAAATCCCAATTTGGTTCACACAATAAGCCACAAATGATCAAACAGTCACCAGATCATACACAGACATGGAAATAAGCAGTTATGCACTTAATAAGCAGATTTAGCAAGAATAAGCCAACCAAACTCAACAGGATGCATACACAAGCTATATTAACTATGAATAATCACAAATCAACTTATAACAAACACTGAATCAAAGTAAACAACAAGATCAAAGCATAAAAAGTTACTGAAGAACAAGGTGCATATGCAGAAACTATTTTGTTGATCTATTTGACACTAGATCCAAATTCAAGCCTCAAATCCTTCTTCCCTGGTGTAGTTAACCTAGATTTAACACTTGTTAACCCTAGTCTATGATTGGATCTAGGTGTCCCCTAAATTTCAGTCAATTTCACCAAGTAAACAAGATTTTATACCCAATTTAAGAATCTATGTGTTTCAAACCACAAAATGAGCAGCAAAGCAACCAAGTATATCAGATACACAAGTACTATCTGATAGCAACAATAAACATCCACTCAAAACACCACAAATCCAAATCAAGTAGTTGACCCAAACACCCCTTAATCAACTACTTAACAAAGCAACTTGTGATTTCTACTAATAACCTACTGATTTTAATGATCAAAAACACTTACTAGGTAGCAACTAACAGAATCAAACACAAAAATCACTAGGTTAAACACAAGAACTCAAAATCAAAGCACCAAATCCAAAACAGGCAGTAACATGAAATTTTTAGAGGAAATTTAATCAAGAGATTATACCTGTCCTCCACAACATCCTAGGAGGGCCAGCTATGCTCCTTGGACCTTGTTCAACAACTAGAACAAGACCAAGGTACTTCAGAGAAGAAGATCAAAGCCTGTTGATGTTCAAAGTAGAACAAGGCTTTGATTATGATATGTCTTCAACAAAAAACAGCAAACAACTCAACCAAAGGCTTAGAACTCTTCCCAGGCTTGGTGTCAACAAGCTTGAAGGAGCTCAAGGCTTATGGCTAAGGGTTAGTACACAATAATAACCAAAAATCAGAAACTAGGATTCCAAGGCCTTTGAACCTTGAAAACCTTATAAACCAAGACGTGCCTTAACCACAAGATTAAGGAAGGTCTAAACAATCAAATGGAACTCAGATTTAGGCTATTCAAACACCAACTTTTAATCAATCACAAAAGAGAATTCAAAATTTTAAGAAATTCAAATTTTATTAACTTAAGAAGGAATTACAAAGATTGATAGCCTAAAACTGGAACAAAGGGACTCTCACATGTTGAGGTCTCCTTTTATAGGCAAATGCCTGGCTAACACTATTCACAAACCCTAGCACTGAATTCCCTAAAATGCCCTTGTGTCTTCTAGATCATTTGATGGAATGAGCTGTCCAAATGCATCCAAACCGTTTAAAATAGCTTTGATATGAAGCAAAGGATGTGGGCTGTTGATCTTGACACGTGGCAAGCCTTGGAGAGGAAGTTGTCACATGATGGTGAAACGGTTTTGGTGGTGGGGCCTCTTGGTGAGTGGGAGTGAGTGTTTTAAGGTTCGGATGGGATTCTGGGCGTGTGAATCAAGTGTGGGTAAGGGTAATTTCATTTTACCCTTTGTTTAAGTGAAGATAGTTACTGGGTTTATAGGGTGAACAATAACTATTTTGATCCGTTTTTGTAGGAGTGGAAAAGTGTTTGGCGCATTTTTGGGTTTGAATGTTTCAAGTATACAACTTTGGCCCTTGTGTTTTGTGGAAACTTGTAAAACGTGTATTTCAGCTAACACAATCTATTTCCTTTGTAAATACTTTCATGACTTGGCAGTTTTGGCACAAAACTTTGGAAAAAGGTTTCAAAGGGTTGTTTTTGCCATTTTGAGATAAATCAAGGGCTGATCTTGGACATTGTTGATCTTCAAAGGTCTTCAATATAACTTTGACTTCATGAGGGACCATAATTGGCAATTTTGAATTGTTGAGGGACTAAACTTGCCATTTCTTCAAAGTTGAAGGACCATTTGTGTAATTTTGACAAACTTAAGGGACCAAACTTGTAATTATCAATATACAAGGGTTTTAAGTGTCATTTCTTCATTTAATGAGGATCAATCTTGCATAACTTCAAGTCTTCAAGGGTATTTGTTGAGTATTTCATGAATTAGGGCCTGGTTCTTTGTACGGCTTCGTTTCTCGTGTCCGTTTTTCCTTGTATCTTGTGATCTTTTATCTTTTTCACGATATCCATACCTAAAATACACAAGTAAAAAAACACAAGAATATATATGGTATTTTATGACATTTTTATGCATTAAAAGCCCGAAAAGAACGATGAGATCATGTATAAATGCCATCTCATCATTCATCTTCTCCAAGACTTCCTTGGACATGAAATACTGACCATCTATAAGTAGATACTCAGCAAACTTGGTAGAACTCAATAATAAACACCAGCAGTTGAATACAAACGCCATTGAAGACCATTGAGGTCATCTTCAAGATCCTTCCAAATAGCAGGATCTTCATCTCTTGGTCCACACATTCTTTTGAATGTTGACCACAGTTTTATTGCATTGACTGAAGTGGGAGCTTCAGTCTCATACTTGGCCTCTAACAACCTCCATAGGTCTACCAAGTCTTCTCTATCAAAACTTGCAAACAAAGATATAAGAGTGGTAAAAGTGTGAACCTCTTTTCCATACCTTCCAATCTTCCAAAACCCACACTCATCTTTTTCATAGCTTATAATAGGGTTTCTGGAATCAAGTGGTAACACTTGTACCATATCTGAAGCTTCCAATGGTGAGAGCTTGAGGCTCCTTCTTATAACAGCTTCACTTGGATTCAATCTATCCATATCTTTGGGAAACTCAAGAGAGACTCCCTTCTTCACAGGTCTGGGAACAATCAATGCCTTCTTAAGCTCCATTTCTTCTACAAGCTCTTCTTTCCTTTCATCAGAAAGAAGTCTTAGAGTGTTTTCTTCCTGCACTCTTGCCCAAATGGGAAAAGCTTTGAACTCCAACTCTTGAAATGTCAATCCAATCAATTTCTTATAAGTCCACCCTGTTCCATGACATCTGAGTAGCATGGAGTACAACTCCCTTCTATCCCTTTTCAACATTGAGAGAATATTGCTAGCCCTGTGTTTCAGAATTACCTTGCAATCCTTTTGTACTCTTCGAAGAATCTCCAAACCCTATATTTGGTATGAAATAGTCAAATGTGGATTCTCCATACACCGATGTTCCCAAGCATGGTACATCTGAACCACTTCTGGCATATCAAAATCAACTTGCAATTTCAACTCATTCAACTTCTCTTTTGCCAACTCATCACCATACTTAAGCCTTTCTGGTTGTTCTATAATCATTACACTTGAGTCTGAACTGGCTTCATCACTTCCTTCTTGCTCTTCTGAAGTGACAACAAAAGGTGATTCACCCACCTTCTTTCTTTCTTGTTCTACAATTTGTGCAACCAACCTTCTATCAAACTCAATCTGTGCTGCATTCTTTGGAACATCTACTTCTACCATAATACCCTTACCCTTATCTAATGGATCCAAGGTGGGTAAGGAAGATGGTAATACTTGTGAAGAAACTTCTTTGATGATGGATGATGACTGGAATACATCAACCTCATCTGCAGGTCTGTCAACGCTCAATTTTGCTCTGTCAGCGCCCAAGATACTCATTTCAGCGTTCAAATCTTGCTTGTCAACGCCCAAATTACCTGTCTCAGCGCCTCTTGTAATTTCCTCCAACATATCTGTAAAAGATACATTTAAGTTTGTAGGAGTGACTAGAGACGTATCAAAACCTGGTTGTTTTTTCAAACTTGTTAGGGCCTCAGCAACACCCAAAGATTCACCATCATGTGAGCCCTTGATAGGTGTGTAAACACCCATCCTTTTACCACTTAATTCTGGCTAAAACGAGACCAAAACATGTATTTAATATCATTTGTTTGGAATTATGCGTGGTTTTTGTGTTTATTGTGTTTTCAGAGCCAACCGGATGAATATTAAAGAAAACATGGGATTGCACGGGTTTTACCGAAGAAAAGGACTCAAGATAAAGTCTATTGTCCAAGAGATGCAAAAGATTTGAAGTCACTGGGCCTATTCGAAGATTTATCGAAGAAAAGGACCAAAGATGGAAGATTTACATAAGTCGAAGAAACTCAAGTCTATTAAACGAAGAAATTAAAAGACGAGTTAAATTTAATCGACGACAAATCCCGAATCAGAATCGAAAACGTCAACTTTTCTGAAAAGACGAGAAGACAAGAAGAACGGGAGAAAGCCCACTCACCAACCAAAAGACAAGGCTATATAAAGCCCATCCCCTCACACTTTCCTGGGAGTTTTTTTAGTTTTTCTTCTCTCCCCCTTTTTTCTCCCTTTTAGTTCGTAGCATCACCAACACCACTAGGGTGTTTGGTGATTTTGATCTTTGGTTTTCAATCTTGTAATTGTAATTCTTGTTTTGTGATTGTTAAAACAGTAATCATTAATACAAGTTCTTGTTTAATCTTTCCATTTAATCTTGTTCATCATCATCTTTCTCTTCAAGTTCTTAAGTTCTTATTTCATTGATTTGATCTTCAAAAGTTGTTGGGATTTATGTTTTTTTTGATGGGATTTGTTGCTTATGGTTATTAGATGATTTGTGGTTAATTTGGTAAAACCTTTTTGAGTATTTAGTTTGATTTTTGATTAAATTCGTCTTCCTTGTTCTTCGGGGTTTAGTTACTGTATTTGTGTTTCCAGACTTAAGGATGAACACAAAACTTCCGGATGAGCATAATCTTTCGAATGAGTTTATAGTTCCGAATGAGTTCCTTTTTTTAAAGTTCCGAATGAACTGAAAGTTCCGGATGAACCCAATCTTCCGAATGAACAAAAGTTCCGGATGAAGGTTATTTTCAAAAAGTTCCGAATGAGTTTATAGTTCCGAATGAGTTCCTTTTTTTAAAGTTCCAAATGAACTGAAAGTTCCGGATGAACCCAATCTTCCGAATGAACAAAAGTTCCGGATGAAGGTTATTTTCAAAAAGTTCCGAATGAGTTTATGTTAAGAAAAGTTCCGAATGAGTTTTTTGTTTAAAAGTTCTGAATGAGTTGATTGTTCCGAATAAACTTCCGAATCAAAGTTCCGGATCAACTTCCGAACCAATCTTCCGAGTGAAAGTTCCGAGTGAAGTTCCGACTCAAAGTTCCGAAGAAAGTTCCGGATCAACTTCCGAAGAAAGTTTCGAGTGAAGGATTTCTAGAAGTTCCGAATGAAGACTTCCGGGTGAAAAGTTCCGGATCAATAGTTCCGGATCAATAGTTCCGAATCAAGGTTAAAACTTCCGAATCAAATTTCTTTTAATTTTACTTACTGTTTCTTTTTGTCTGTCTTACCATTTCTCATTGTTCTTATTTTAAGTTTGATTTTAATTTGAAGTTTGATTTTAATTCAAGTTTTGTTAATTGTTATTAATTCAATTACTTTTAAATTTAAGTTTACATCTTTAAGCATTTAACATTTAGTAGATAGAAAACCACTCCCCTTTTTAGTAACCAAGAACAATTATTCCACTTAAGGCCGACATCAATTCGAGAGGACTCTGAGAGATTAATTGAACCCATACAAAATCAAAAGTATCAAATGGCGCCGCTACCGGCTCTTCTCGTTAAGATCAAAAGTTTTTTGTGAGAACTTGGATTTTGGGATCCGTTCCTCGTGAACGTTACTTTTTCATAAAAATTTTCAAAAAATCCAAAAAAATATAAAATTTTCAAAAAATACAAAAAAAATTAAAAAACATAAAAACCAAAAATATTTTTGCCTTGTTTTTCTTTGTTCGTTCTTTTGCAGGTGTATGCGCACTCGATCCACGTCTTATCAAGAGCCCGAGCCTCTCGATAACTTAGACATGGCCGGTGTACAAAACAACAACAACATACCACCTCCAAACAACAATAATAACAACAACAACCCACCTTTCAACAACATGAATAAAAACAACAACAATGAGCCTCTTCCGGATAATCGCCCGATGATTGAACTGCTGCAAGCTCATGTCGATGGCAACACAGATCCAATTGTTATACCAGCAATTGCAGCCAACGATTTCGAGCTCAAGTCAGGCTTTATCCAGATGGTCTCTGCTCAACCATTCTTGGGGCGTACCATTGATGACCCACATGACCACATCAAGAGATTCTTGCAACTCACTAACACGGTCAAGTTCAATGGTGTTCCACAAGAGGTTATCAGGTTACAACTTTTTCCCTTTTCTTTAGAGGGACAAGCCCGGCATTGGCTTGCTAAGGAACCGCCACAGAGTATTCTCTCGTGGACGGATTTGGAAACCAAGTTTATCAATTACTTTTTCCCACCCTCTCGTACTACCGCTTTGCGGAATGAAATCATAAATTTTGAACAAAAGTACGATGAGTCGTTCAGTGAATCTTGGGATCGTTTTAAAGATCTTTTAAGAAAATGCCCACAACATGGTTTTACCAAAGTACATCAAATTAATACTTTTTACAATGGTTTAAGCATGAGTGACCAAGATTCACTAAACAGTGCCTCGGGGGGTAATCTTTTGGCTAAGACTTCCAATGCTGCTTGGGATATCATTGAGAATAAGTCTCGTGTGCAAACCAAGAGTGTTCGGACCAATGTCGCTAGTGCTAGCACTAGTGACAGCGACAAGCGACTGGACAAAATCACTACGCTTCTTGAATCGCTTGTTACCCACACCGTCAGCAACACCAACAGCAGCAACGTTAAAAACGCCCAAGTTAATGCTGTCAGCTAACCTTGTGAGATATGCGGTGGTCCTCACTCTTACACCACTTGTACCGCCACCCAAGACTACCCTGCTGAGAATGTGAATGCAGCATATGGCACCTATCCTCAACCTGTTTATCAACCTAGACCTCAAGGTGACCGTAATTTGCTTAGCTACCGCGGCAACAATTATCTTTCCCCACCCGGTTTTCCTCCTACCAACCCAAACCAACAACAAAACCTCAACCGCCCTCCTCAACAACAACATCAACCTCGTACACCATACATTCCACCTCACAAGCAGCAACAACCACCTCAACGAAACAACCAAGTCTACCAGCAACCTGCTTATCAACCACCCGCTTACAATGCTCCTCCCAACCAACCCACCGCTCTTCACCAAAAAGTGGAAACTTATATGAGGACTAATGATGTGATTGTGGGAAATCTTTAGAGAGAAGTGCTCAACCTGAAAGCAGACTTGGTCAAACAAGGGAACGATTTGAGAGCCGACATGAGAAATACGTTGGATAGCCAAACTAATGACTTGAAGAACATGATGGCTAGTTTCTTCCAAGGTAATCAACCCTCTTCTTCGGGTACTCTTCCAAGTAACACCGTTGCGAATCCAAGAGGGGAGATGAAAGCAATCACTACTCGAAGTGGCAAAGGTACCAAGGAACCCGACCTTCCTATACCTCTACCGGTGGTTGTGACTAAGGAGAACGAGTCACCTGCTCCTATTCATCATCCTTCTACTTCCCCAATTTCTCCGCCTCCTTCACCTTCTACCCCCATTTCCCCACCACCCGTGGTTTTGAGTGATCCTATTCCCCTAAAGCCTTCTTCTTCATCCAATATACCTTATCCTTCAAGGTTGAGGAAAGAGAAGCAAAAGAGCAAGGATGATATTCAAGTTTCAAACTTTCTCAAAATGTTTAAACAATTGAATTTTAACATCTCCTTTGCCGAGGCTCTCGCTCACATGCCCAAATACGCTAAGATGTTTAAAGATCTTCTAAACGACAAGGAGAAGCTTCTTGATATTTCAAACACCCAACTTAATGAGAATTGCTCTGCAGTGCTCTTAAGGAAATTGCCAACCAAGCTTGGTGATCCAGGTCGTTTCTTAATCCCTTGCAACTTCCCGGGAGTAGAGAATTGCATGGCCCTAGCCGATCTAGGTGCCAGTATTAATCTAATGCCTCTAAGCGTTTGGAAGCAATTATCTCTCCCTGAGCTAGTCCCCACCAAAATTACTTTGGAATTAGCTAACCGTACGGTTGCTTATCCAGTGGGGATAGCCGAAGACGTCTTTGTAGGAGTCGACAAATTCACTTTTCCCGCTGATTTCATCGTTGTTGACTACGACATGGACCCTCGTGTGCCATTGATCGTTGGTCGTCCATTCCTGAGGACCGGTCGCACTCTAATCGATGTTGAAGCCGGTGAGCTTATCATGAGAGTGGGTGACGATAAGATCGTCTTCAACATGGGAAAGCTTTCTAAACAGCCTTATTCATACGAGAGTGTTAATTGTATTGACGTTCTTGATGAGGCTTGTGAAAAACACTTCAAAGATGCTTGTAAAAGTATTCCTACCTCTCTTCCCAATGTTGAGACCGTTTCCTCTATCGACTCATCACTATCTCTATTTGGAGAAAGTGATTTCCTTTGGAAATATTTGGAAGCCACCATGGGAGATGTGAATTTAGACAATGACGATTCTACTACAAATTGGGATGAAGATCTCCGCCTCATTGAAAACCTTCTCAAAGAAGACAATCTTTCTCCTCTATCTCCGACGGTTACTGCTATTGATCCTCCTTCTCCTAAAGAGGTGACTAATGATGATCCATCGTTAGTTTCACCATCTATTGAGGATTCTCCCACTCTTGAGCTTAAGGACCTACCTCCTCATCTTGAGTACGTTTTCCTTGAAGACAACGAGAAGTCACCCGTCATCATCGCAAAGGACCTAAAAGAAGAAGAAAAAGCCCGACTTGTCGCCGTGTTGAAGAAGCATAAAACATCTATCGCTTGGAAAATCTCCGACATTCGTGGAATTGATCCTCACTTCTGCACACACAAAATTCTCATGGAGGACGACTTTAAGCCCACAATTCAAAGCCAACGAAGGGTGAATCCAAAAATACATGAAGTCATCAAAACAGAGGTTATCAAACTTCTTGATGCGGGTATGATTTACCCTATTTCGGATTCACCATGGGTTAGTCCAATCCATTGTGTGCCTAAGAAAGGCGGCATCACCGTTGTGCCCAACGCAAAGAACGAGTTGATTCCTACCCGTCTCGTTACTGGGTTGAGAGTTTGTATAGACTACCGCAAACTCAATGATGCCACGAGAAAGGATCATTTCCCTCTACCTTTTATGGACCAAATGCTTGAACGTTTAGCGGGTAATGAATATTACTACTTTCTTGATGGTTTCTCGGGCTATTTTCAAATACCCATCGATCCCCAAGATCAAGAGAAGACAACATTCACTTGTCCCTATGGCACATTTGCTTACAAAAGAATGCCTTTTGGCTTATGTAATGCCCCCGGGACTTTCCAAAGGTGCATGTTGGCTATCTTCCATGACATGGTTGAACAAACAATGGAAGTCTTCATGGATGATTTCTCGGTCTTCGGGGATTCCTTCTCTTCTTGCCTTGCCAATTTGGAACATATGCTTCAGCGGTGCGAAGACACTCGACTTGTTCTGAATTGGGAAAAATGCCATTTTATGGTAAAAGAAGGCATTGTGCTAGGACACAAAATCTCTAAAGCCGGTCTTGAAGTCGACCGTGCTAAAGTATATGTCATAGCCAAATTACCTCCATCTTCAACCGTGAAGGGTGTGAGAAGCTTTCTGGGTCATGCGGGCTTCTACCGTCGATTCATCAAAGATTTTTCTCAAATCGCTCGCCCGATGACCCACCTCTTGGAAAAAGATACTCCTTTTATCTTTTCCAAAGAGTGTCTTGAAGCCTTCAACTCGCTTAAGGATAAGCTTACTAAGGCACCCGTCTTGGTTACCCCTAATTGGGAGCTGCCTTTCGAGTTGATGTGCGATACTAGCGACTTTGCTATTGGTGCGGTTTTGGGCCAAAGAGTGAATAAACACTTCCAACCAATCCACTATGCTAGCAAGACTATGACGGGGGCACAATTGCATTATACGACAACCGAAAAAGAGCTTTTAGCTGTTGTCTATGCTTTTGAAAAGTTCCGCCCCTATCTTGTCCTTTCCACCACTAGAGTATACACGGACCATTCCGCGTTGAAGTACTTGATGACAAAGCATGATTCTAAGCTAAGACTTCTTCGCTGGGTTTTACTCCTTCAAGAATTCAACATTGAAATTCGTGACAAGAAGGGAGCAAAAAACCTGGCCGCGGATCATCTGAGCAGACTTGAGGATCCATATCAAGGGGATCATCCGAACAAAGAGATCAATGACTCTTTCCCCCTTGAGACCTTAATGTCTATAGATCTCAATCTCGATGGCACCCCGTGGTTTGCGGATATTTCAAACTACTTAGCGGGTGGTGTTCTCATCCAAGGGTTAACATCCCAACAAAAAAAGAAGTTCTTGAACGATGTTAAGACTTACTTTTGGGATGACCCTTTTCTATTCAAACAATGCGCTGACTTGATTATTCGCCGATGTGTTGATGGACCGGCCGCTTTGGACATTCTCCAGGCTTGCCACAAAGGACCCACCGGTGGTCACTTTGGTCCCAACTACACTGCCAAAAAAGTGTTTGATTCGGGATTCTATTGGCCCACCATTTACCGTGATGCTCACGAGATGGTTAAACATTGTGATTCTTGCCAAAAACAAGGCAAGATCACACATAAAGATGAGATGCCTCAAAATTTCATACAAGAATGTGAAATCTTTGACGTATGGGGCATCGACTTTATGGGGCCATTCCCTCCTTCTAAAGGCAACAAATACATCCTTGTCGCTGTTGACTACGTTTCCAAATGGGTTGAAGCCAAGGCTTTACCCACTAACGACGCGAGGGTGGTTTGTAAATTCTTGAAACAATTGTTTGCTCGATTCGGTGTTCCTCGTGCTATTATCAGTGACCGCGGGACTCATTTTTGCAACGATCAATTTGCAAGAGTCATGGAAAAGTATGGTGTCAATCACCGTCTTTCCACCGCTTATCATCCTCAAACCAACGGTCAAGCCGAAATATCCAACCGTGGATTGAAAAGAATTTTGGAACGTACTGCGGGAGAGCATCGTGACGCGTGGGCCGATAAGTTAGATGATGCTCTGTGGGCTTTCCGTACTGCTTACATGACCCCGATCGGCTGTACGCCCTATCGTCTTGTGTACGAGAAAGCTTGCCACCTCCCTATCGAGCTGGAACATAAGGCATACTGGGCCTTGAAGTGGGCTAACTTCGACATCAACAAAGCCGGTGATTTTCGCAAGATTCAACTCAACGAGCTACAAGAATTGAGGAATCAAGCTTACGAGAACTCATTGATCTACAAGGAGAAGACCAAGATGATCCACGATGCTAAAATCAAGAACCGAGAGTTCCACATTGGTGATCAAGTCTTACTCTTTAACTCTCGGTTGAAGATCTTCTCAGGCAAGTTGAAGAGCCGCTGGTCTGGTCCATTCACCATCGCCAATGTTTTTCCCTATGGCACCATTGAGCTTTCTCAGCCAAATGGGCCCAACTTCAAGGTGAATGGCCAGCGTTTGAAATTGTACTTTGGTGAGGACATATCTCAAGAGATGAATCCATCCCTCACCACGTTCCCCATGAACTAATTTTGGGCCGAGTCAGGCTCGTGACTCGGTTATCAAAAACAAGCGCTCCTCGGGAGGCAGCCCGAGTATCTATCCTTTTCCATTTAACCTCATAAGTGTAGGGGGACCTCTATAGGGTGTTTGTTTTTGTGTGGTGATGTGATTACAGGGATAAGTGCACTCTTGGACTCTCTGAAGAACCGTGCTCCCGTGTTATCCGAAATCCGGTTCTATCTCTCAACTATCGTGATTCAATTTTCTTCATACTCACATTTGAAATTGATCACTTTAGTCGTCTCTTCCTTAACTCGAGTTAACCAACGTGCACAATGTCATAAGTGTAGGGGAGATTTTTTTCCCACATGCTTAAACATTGAGGACAATGTTTATCTTAAGTGTAGGGGGACTTCTATCGAAGTTTTAAGTGGACTTTTCCATGAAAATGCCTTCAATTAACCGGAAAATCATATTTTTCAACATTTTTCAAATTTTTATTAACTTTGGCCATTTAGTTGTAATTTTTAAATTTTTATCGTTGCTTTCATATGTATATACCCCGCAATAAAGTCAAATTTTAATAAAGTGGTGTAGCTAGTTTAGAAGTCTTTGACATATTAGGCCCGTTGCGATTATTTTGACTCAACCCGAATAGACTTATCTAAGTTTATTCTAGCTAGTATCCTTAACCATGTAGACCTTAATTGGTTTATTAGGCTAAGTATCCACGAGTCTCATTACTTGAGATTTTAAATTGTGGAGGACGAGAAATGATAGAGTCAATTATAAGTCGGTATTCTTGCACAAGCTCACTTGGTGTAATTATTTGCCTATTCTCCCATCACTTGCTAATAATTTATCTGCAATAAGTAAGGTCGTACGATTAGAAAAGTTACTTAGCTTCTAGCCCAAGATCGTTTAAAAGTTGCTCGGTAATGATAAGAGTTCATAGCCAAGGCATAACTTATGAAGTGGGGCGCGAAGATTGGCGAGTCCGAAAAGGCCCTAACAAGGCATGAGGATCCCATTTTATTGCTAAAGATCCAAGGTGATGTGAAAAGCATTATTCCCAAAGTCAATATGAAGGATCAAGACTCACGACGAAAAGCAATCAACTCCCATAAAGATCATGGAGAAGTCTATCCGAAAAGACCCTAACAAGGTATGAGGATAAATAGATCAAAGTCCGAAAAGGAGGCGGATCGTTGTATCTCAAAATCCCAAATAGAGATTGAAGAAATAATCATGAAGTCGTGGTCAACAAAGTTGGAGTACCCCTCAAAAGTCTCCAAGTGAAGAAACTCTATGAACGATGAGAAGACCATTATCTCAAGCACGTCTCTCAAGATATGAAGTATGAAGTACATGCCAAATATCGGCCCGAGAAAGGTCTCAAATTGTGAACCGAGTTATGCCAAGATATGAACTTTTTGATATCCCGAGAAGCAGTTTTAAGAGATTTTGTCCTTTAGCTAACTATTGATCAAATCGTCCTACTTTGCTTTCAGCCTAAATAAATTATCGAAATAAGTCCAAAAATGCATCTTCATGATCATTCTAAGACAAAAATAAAATATAAGAGATACACCTAGGAATAAGGGAGTTTAAGCATTTAATTAAGCCATGTGTGTAAGTGTTTGAATTGCTAACTTATAATAACAATGATCTCGTTTTTAAGCTTAGTTTGGGGAACGTGAAACTTGAGGGTGATAAATCTTCGCAGCACCAAAGCCCTAATGTAAGTCCTTGATTTCTTTGCAAGTTATTTCTATCCTTTTGTTTACTTTAAAGTTTTAATTTCTATTAGTATTTTAATTTTTGTTTAGTAGTATTTAAATAAGGCCAAGGTTGATTAATCATGAGAAAAGTGTAAAATTGCTTTATCACTAAGCATTGCATGAGGGCATGGCAATGGTTAAGTGTAGGGGATTTGATAGGTGTGTAAACACCCATCCTTTTACCACTTAATTCTGGCTAAAACGAGACCAAAACACGTATTTAATATCATTTGTTTGGTATTATGCGTGGTTTTTGTGTTTATTGTGTTTTCAGAGCCAACCGGATGAATATTAAAGAAAACATGGGATTGCACGGGTTTTACCGAAGAAAAGGGCTCAAGATAAAGTCTATTGTCCAAGAGATGCAAAAGATTTGAAGTCACTGGGCCTATTCGAAGATTTATCGAAGAAAAGGACCAAAGATGGAAGATTTACATAAGTCGAAGAAACTCAAGTCTATAAAACAAAGAAATTAAAAGACGAGTTAAATTTAATCGACGACAAATCCCGAATCAGAATCGAAAACGTCAACTTTTCTGAAAAGACGAGAAGACAAGAAGAACGGGAGAAAGCCCACTCACCAACCAAAAGACAAGGCTATATAAAGCCCATCCCCTCACACTTTCCTGGGAGTTTTTTTTAGTTTTTCTTCTCTCCCCCCTTTTTTCTCCCTTTTAGTTCGTAGCATCACCAACACCACTAGGGTGTTTGGTGATTTTGATCTTTGGTTTTTAATCTTGTAATTTTAATTCTTGTTTTGTGATTGTTAAAACAGTAATCATTAATACAAGTTCTTGTTTAATCTTTCCATTTAATCTTGTTCATCATCATCTTTCTCTTCAAGTTCTTAAGTTCTTATTTCATTGATTTGATCTTCAAAAGTTGTTGGGATTAATGTTTTTGTTGATGGGATTTGTTGCTTATTGTTATTAGATGATTTGTGGTTAATTTGGTAAAACCTTTTTGAGTATTTAGTTTTATTTTTGATTAAATTCGTCTTCCTTGTTCTTCGGGGTTTAGTTACTGTATTTGTGTTTCCAGACTTCCGGATGAACACAAAACTTCCGGATGAACATAATCTTCCGAATGAGTTTATAGTTCCGAATGAGTTCCTTTTTTTAAAGTTCCGAATGAACTGAAAGTTCCGGATGAACCCAATCTTCCGAATGAACAAAAGTTCCGGATGAAGGTTATTTTCAAAAAGTTCCGAATGAGTTTATAGTTCCGAATGAGTTCCTTTTTTTAAAGTTCCGAACGAACTGAAAGTTCCGGATGAACCCAATCTTCCGAATGAACAAAAGTTCCGGATGAAGGTTATTTTCAAAAAGTTCCGAATGAGTTTATGTTAAGAAAAGTTCCGAATGACTTTTTTGTTTAAAAGTTCCGAATGAATTGATTGTTCCGAATAAACTTCCGAATTAAAGTTTCGGATCAACTTCCGAACCAATCTTCCGAGTGAAAGTTCTGAGTGAAGTTCCGACTCAAAGTTCCGAAGAAAGTTCCGGATCAACTTCCGAAGAAAGTTCCGAGTGAAGGATTTCTAGAAGTTCCTAATGAAGACTTCCGGGTGAAAAGTTCCGGATCAATAGTTTCGAATCAAGGTTAAAACTTCCGAATCAAATTTCTTTTAATTTTACTTACTGTTTCTTTTTGTCTGTCTTACCATTTCTCATTGTTCTTATTTTAAGTTTGATTTTAATTTTAAGTTTGATTTTAATTCAAGTTTTGTTAATTGTTATTAATTCAATTACTTTTAAATTTAAGTTTACATCTTTAAGCATTTAACATTTAGTAGATAGAAAACCACTCCCCTTTTTAGTAACCAAGAACAATTATTCAACTTAAGGCCGAGATCAGTTTGAGAGGATTCTGAGAGATTAATTGAACCCATACAAAATGATAGTATCAGCCCTTATCACTCACATTTATCTGTTCATCCTCCCCTTTGGAAGATTCCTCCATCCCACGCCTTGTGCTAGCATTCTCCAAGATAACAATAATCTTCCTCAATTGCTTGAGTTCAAGGCCTTGTTACTGACAACTTGTACCAAGTCTGCATTTTGCTTTTGTAAGCTAATGCAGACTGCCGTCAATTCCATCAATGTCATTGGTTCCAATCTGCCCTCCTCTAAAATGGGTATTTGACCTCCCAAGTTAGATTCATTGGGCATGGATGAGGTCTTAATGATGGTAGGACTGTCTTGGCCAGCTTCTAAGCCAGAACCAATAGTCCCAGCCTCATCCATAGCACCAACCACACTTGTGGTGGTGGTTCTCTTTGCTACATGGCTAGGAACACTAGAGGAGAACACTCCAGTAGTTCTTTGGCGTTTTTGCAACCTATATTGTGTTGGGGGAGAAGATGATGTGGATTGGGTGGATGTGGGTTGGTTAAGGGGTGTTTGGGTCTGTGAAGGATTGGTGTCAACGTTTGGAATAGGCATGTCAACGCCAACATTTAAAGTGTCAGCGTCGAAGGGTTCTTGGTCAATATGCATGTGTTGTGGTGAAGGTAAAGGTTCAGGTATTGGGTCAAGTTGGGGTTGTGGGTCTGGTTGGGGTTGTGCTGCTTCAATGACAACAATCATAGCTGGGGTTAGGGGTAAGTCACGATGTGGGGTGTGACACCCTAGAACCGAGGTCATTAACGTTACCCTAAATTACGCTAATTTTTGAAATTTTTAATAAATTTTAATTTCTATATTTATAAGTATTTTGGTTAAAGCCGATGTTCGAGGTTATAATTTTTACGATTGACGATTCAAGAAGGACGATGACGATTACGATCCCGACGGATGCCCAATTTTATATAGTTATTGACGATTTATCGATAATGTAATTTTTCGAGAATTTTATTTACGGTTCATGTTAAGTTGAGTCGGGTGAGTTTTATAGCCTTCCGAGTACATTTAAAGTATCCCAAAAATATTTTGGAGTGTTCGGGATGATTTCTGACTCCCGTAAAATTTTCTAAATTGACTAGTGAGTCGAACCCGTAAAGTTTTGAGGACGTTTTTAACTTAAGGCCAAAAGAAACCTTTATTTGCAAATTGGTCCCTCCCAATCACACAAAAATGCACAAACACAAACATATAGTGACATTTAGACAAAACAAAATCAAAACTCTCCCTCTCTTGCCCTTAAAGCCGACGGTCACCCCCAAACCCACCAAGAACACCATTAAAAGTTTTTCTACTTGATTTTCATTGAAATTAAGGTTAGACCACATCTAATCTTGTCATTCCCCACCTTTCTATGTACTTAAATCCCACATGCATTCAAATAAATTTTCCAAAAATTTTCAAGAACATTCAAATTCGTTTTTTAGGCTAATTGTTGTGATGCATGTTAAATTCATGTGTAATGGAAGCATAATCACCAATAAAACCCATCAAAATTCATTTGGTTGTGGTGATTTGGTCACCCAAACCCCACGGCACAAGGGGGTGTTTGGGGAGCCATGGTGGTTGATGAATTTTGAGCATTATCTTGTGTTTGGTTTAGTGTTTAGTGATGTTTTAGATAGGTTTAAGTGGTTGCATGTTCGTTTTTAGATGATTAGGATTATGAGGTTGGTTGATCAATAGGGGTAGGACTGAAAATTTGTGTTTGGTTGTGATTAAGGAAGCTTAGGATGATGCCTAGTGGTGATTAGTAGGATTGGAATCGAGTTTAAGCATGATTTTGGAGTAGTCAAATTTAGGCAGAAACTTTGAGGTCATTTCATAAAAATTATTTTTCCTACAGGTCTTGAAAACTAAATGAAGTTATAGAGGGTCTTTTTATCTTTAATTTGGTATAAGGTAGAGCCCGTGACTCAAAACGAGCTAAAAGTTATGAGGTTTTAAAGATCGAGTACCGGGAGACGAGAACTTTCATAATCCGAATTTATGTATAGTTTTAGTCAAATCCCGAGGACCACAAGTATGAATTGGTAAATGGTTAAGGGTCAAATTTTGGTCACAAACCTGTATAAATGAGTCTATAAGTTGACTTAGGAGTCAAAGAAGTCAAAGGTGCATTTCATATAGGTCAAAGAAGTCCAAGTTGGTCGAAGTACAATTTCAGCCCGTAAAATGTAGTTTTTGAAAAGCGTTGAGTAACGAGTCGTAAAAGTAAAAACTTTTATTGGGATTAAAAACAGGTTATCTACAGGTCTTATAGGATTTTTGAGAATTTTGTCAAATTTTATAAGTATGGTTAAATATGGTAAAACATCCCGTACTTTCGGTGAGTACCGGCGGAAATGGATAAAAATGGATGACGTAAGTAATAAGAACGAATGGTATAAAATGAGTAATGCTTGTTGTTTTGTTTTGGCGTGAGTTATAATTGTCCTAAGTGACTAGTACTTATGTATTTTATACAGTACCGTAAGGTATTTAAAATGAGATTACTCATTACGCGTTATTTGTGATAGGTGTTGATTTACCCGGGCATCCGTAACATCGTCAGTGATCATCTCTCGAACTACCGACTACTTAATATATAAGGTGTGAATTTATAGCCTCGCTTATATTTATTTCAAATTGTTTTACCCGCGAGGGAAATGCATGCTAGTTTTTAAAAGGAACGTATATCATGAATGATTGTTAGACCCGAAAGTTGCCTTAGAAATTGTGTTGAGTACCAAGTTGCCAAAGACCCTAAATTCATGAACTATTAACTATTGTCCTGCCCTCGAGTAGGGGGAAATAGCCGCTTATGCAATTTGTAGTACTACGGGGCTAACGACCCAATGCTAGCCGAGAAGCTGTACGTTGAGTAAGTTCTGCGGTAGATTATTTTGTATGAGAGATAAGGTATAATTGCAACTGATGCCTTTAGAAGGGGCACTGGTTTCATCTGAATCACGCCGGTAATTATTACGCGGGTGATTGAGTTAACGGATTAGTGTCATGAGCTTAAACACAATTGTCAGTATCCTGAATATAGATTGTTTGATCGACAAGTCTATAAATGATCACGAATGGTTTTTATTTTATATACGTTCAAATGAATTGTAAAACCTATGAATTCCACTCAACGTTTTCGTTGACCAAAATTTTGGCATGTGTTTCAGGTAACCGCTGAAGTGTAGAATGGAGCATGCATGGGATGGAGGTTGTGTGTATGGCTTGGAGTCCGCTTGTTTTTCCTCCTTTTTCTACTTAAACATTTTTAAAGTTTAATGTAATGTTGTTGTGAAACTGAAATTCTTGGGTTGAGATTCATGGGGACCGAAAACGCTAAACTCTGTTGTACCAAGTGGGGTTGGAAAAACCGTGGACATGTATCATCTAACAATTTTTAATTCAAGTTTTAAGTTGACGTCTTTTTAGCGTCGTTTGATATATCTTGTGTGCAATGAATACTGTGTAGCACCCAATGTTGTAGTTCCGCTGCGCATAGCATTTGTGGGGGTGTTACAGATTGGTAATCAGAGCCATGAGTTATAGAGAACTAGGTCGTTTTTGAAAATCCTAAACTATAACTTTTGGTGTCGTAAGAAATGGTCCAAGCACACACAACTATCCTGCATGGCTTCGGTAAGATTTATTTTTGTATTCATGGCATTTGACGTATACTTTTGAGTGAAGTATATATGTGGGTAATTATTACGTAAGTATGGAGATTACTATATGTAGACGTTGAATTTTACGTGGAATATCCGACATCGTAATTTTTGTACTAATCATGCATGAGCATCATATTATTACATTTTGGGCATATGTACCACCTTTGCATTGCATTTGCATGCATGTATTTATAACTATTGTATAATTACTTATGTACCCTCCGAAATTCGCAGTTATTGCAGGAATGGCCGAGGTACCGCCTAATGATAATGGAAACGATTACGTCGTAGGTCGCGAAGGGGGAAGTGTTGGAACCGCAGCTGAAGGACAAGCTGAGACGAACGATGTGCAAGCCCAGGACCCCGACCAAGGAAGAACTACTTGCCCCAGGCCTATGCGTACTTCCCATCTGGTTGGTGCACCAGGTATCCCCAGAAGAGCCGAAGGTGCAGTGAGCGCAAATTCTCTTCATCAAGGCATCTCAAGAATTTGCTGCCCCGGGCCGAGAGTTCATCATGATGTACGACGGGTTGTGAGAGGTTTGGACGAATCAATGTGCATGCGGTATGTAGTGGAATCAAGGGTGATCAGTATATTCGACGAGAATGAAAGGGCGGACCAAAGACTGTTGGAAAGGACTGCAAGAGTTGAGTATGATGGGAATGTAAACAAAAGTGACATCAACAGTCTAAGATCAATGGTTGCAAATTTAAGCGCTAGTCTTGACCGTGTTAGGGAGGATCAAGTGAGGTTGTCAAGGATGCAGAGTTGGGAGCATCGAGTTAGAGCATCATTGCCCCCGGATTGGAGATTCATGGACGATTTGGAGATGGAGGCTAATGACTTCATGATTCAGCCGCCTACTAGAGGTGCTTGTATTACGGTGGGAAGTCAGGTAGCGATTGAGTGTGGATCCACATCAGGGACGAAAAAGGAGACGGAATGTGGGCCGGATGATAAAGGAAAGAGAAAAATGGATGATGTGGATGAGGACGATAGCGATGAGGAACCCGAGGAAGACGATGACGAGCCGCCATCCAAGAGGCCGTGTGGATCACCACATGCCTAGTTACTTATTTTGTATTTTTCTTTGATCATTGTAATAGAACTGTTTTAGACTTTTGTATGATGGTATTATGACGAGAAACTTAAGTACTTGAGTTTTGTGGTGAACGATTGTAGTGGCAATACTTGTCACGATTTTGGTTAATTATCAATACAATCCATGTTACCTTTCATGATCTGTGATATGTCTTAAATTTGATCTTTTGTGATGTGAATTGATGAATATTAGTAACTCTGTAGTGATGTGTCGTTGTATGTATATTATGTCTGGGAAACTTGATATGTATACTTACATTGTTTTTCTATTTTCCCTGTCTTGCAGAAAGAGATATTCGATAACACCATGCCTCCAAAGTTGACCGCCGATCGTGTTAACACAATGATTCAGGAAGCTATAGCAAATGCGTTGGAAGCGGACCGAGCCGGGAGAAATCAGGACCAGGGAAGGAACGCGGGGAGACAGCAAGCCCCGAGAGTGTGTACCTATTCTAGCATTATGAAATGCGGTCCCACGCAGTTCCGTGGAACGGGTGGAGCTTTAGAACTTAGACGATGGTTGGAAAAGGTTGAAAGTACGTTCGAAATCAGCGGTTGTGCAGAAGCGGACAAAGTGAAGTTTGCGGCTGCTACGTTTCTTGATGATGCGTTAAGTTGGTGGAATACCCAGGTAGCCACGGTTGGATTGGCTGTAGCGAATGCAAGGACGTGGAATGCGACAAAAGCTCTGTTGACTAAGAAGTTTTGCCCGGAAGAGGAATTGGGGCAATTGGAGGATGAGTTGAGGCACTTGACCTTGAAGAACAACGATATCGCTGCCTACACTAGGAGGTTTAATGAGTTAAGCCTTTTGTGTCCAGACATATTTGCCAATGATGCCAAGAAAATGAAACAGTACATTAAGGGTTTATCCAGCAATATCAAAGGTGAAACAACTTCGTCAAAACCTGGATCGTTTGATGAAGCGGTCCAGATGGCTCGCGCATTGATGGACGTCAAGCTCCAGGACAAGCAGAACTCCATTGCGGAAGGCAACAAGAGGAAATGGGAAGCGGCACAAAGTAATCAATCCCAGGGCCAGAACCGAGGTGGAAATCGAAACAACCATGGTCCGAACCGAAATCAACAGTTTAACCAAAGAAGGAATGAAGGGATGAGGGCAGTGACGAACCCTAGAGGAGTGAAAGTGAATCCCCATTGTGGTAGGTGCAATTTGTATCATGTTGGGAATTGCCCGCCTGCATGCGGCAAGTGTGGAAAGGCAGGTCATAGGACATCTGGTTGCCGAACGTGAGGAGTAGCCACTGGGGCGAATGCTATCAGGATGAGGGGATGTTATGGTTGTGGAGAAAGAGGTCATGTGCAAGTGAATTGCCCGAAGGCAGGAAACAAGCGGGGAGGTAACAACGCGGCTGCTGTGTATCAAGTGGGAACGGCTGATAAACCACAGGGTCCTAATGTGGTTACCGGTACGTTTTTGCTAGACGCTTGTTATGCTAGTATTTTGTTTGATTCTGGCTCCGACAAGAGTTTTGTAGATGTTAGATTTAGTCGTCATATTGATAGAGAACCGGTGTTGTTAGCGACTAGTTATAACGTTGAGTTAGCCGATGGAAAAATTGTTAGTACGAATTCTATACTGAAAGGGTGTACCTTGAAGTTAGGAAATTACGCTTTTAAAATCGACTTGATGCCTATAGAGCTAGGATCGTTTGACGTGATTGTGGGAATGGATTGGCTAATGGCGCACAGTGCTATGATCGTCTGTGGCGAGAGATTGGTTCAGATTCCGTTGAGGAATAAAGTTTTGACGGTGAAGGGAGACGAATGCACTTCTCGTTTGAAAGTGATTTCCTGTTTGAAAATGATGAATTATGTAGAGAGCGGATGCGATGTGTTTTTGGCACAAGTTTCGAGTGATGGTGATTTAGAGGCAAGGATTGAAGAGGTACCAGTTATCTGCGAATATCCGGAAGTTTTTCCAGACGAGTTGCCGGGTTTACCGCCTGCCCGTGAGGTCGAATTTCGAATTGATTTGGTGCCAGGAGCTGCGCCGGTTGCGCGTGCACCTTATCGCTTAGCACCATCCGAGTTAAAGGAGTTATCGGATCAACTGAAGGAATTGATGGACAAGGGATTTATTAGGCCGAGCTCATCACCTTGGGGAGCGCCAGTGTTGTTCGTAAAGAAGAAAGATGGTTCATTTCGGATGTGTATTGACTATAGGGAACTCAATAAGCTGACGGTTAAGAATCGGTACCCATTACCGAGGATTGACGATTTGTTTGATCAATTGCAAGGTTCCAGTGTATACTCAAAGATCGATTTAAGATCAGAGTATCATCAACTGCGTGTAAGAGAGGAGGATACTCCTGTAACTGCCTTTCGTACGCGGTATGGACACTTTGAATTTTGAGTGATGCCGTTTGGGTTGACAAACGCGCCTGCTGTATTCATGGACCTCATGAATCGCGTGTGCAAGCCGTATCTAGATAAGTTTGTTATTGTTTTCATCGATGACATACTTATTTACTCTAAAAGTAAGGAGGAGCACGAGAAGCACCTAAGAAAGATTTTGGAGTTGTTAAAGAAGGAGAAGCTGTATGCAAAATTCTCGAAGTGTGAGTTTTGGTTGGAATCAGTGCAGTTCTTAGGTCACGTGATTGATAGTAAGGGAGTTCGTGTGGATCCTGCCAAGGTCGAAGCGATCAGGGAATGGTCAGCACCGACGACGCCGACTGAAGTTCGACAATTCCTTGGTTTAGCTGGGTATTATCGAAGGTTTATTGAAGGATTTTCGTTGATTGCAAAACCATTGACAAGGCTTACCGAAAAGAATAGGGTGTATGAATGGGGAAATGAGGAAGAACTTGCTTTCAAAACGCTCAAGGATAAGTTATGTTCCGCACCGATATTGTCATTGCCTGAAGGGACCGAAGACTTTGTAGTGTATTGTGATGCGTCTCGTAAGGGTTATGGAGCGGTATTGATGCAACGTGAAAAGGTAATAGCTTACGCGTCGAGGCAACTGAGGAAGAATGAGGAGAACTACATGACGCACGATTTGGAATTAGGAGCTGTAGTTTTTGCGTTAAAGTTGTGGAGACACTATTTGTACGGGACGAAGTGTGTTGTATTCACTGACCACAAGAGTTTGCAACACATTTTAGATCAAAAGGAGTTGAATATGCGACAGAGACGATGGGTTGAACTACTGAGTGATTATGACTACGAAATTCGCTACCACCCTGGCAAGGCGAATGTTGTAGCGGATGCACTGAGTAGGAAGGAACGGGAGAAACCTTTGAGGGTCAGAGCTTTAGTAATGACTGAGAGCGTTGACTTAACCGAAACTATACTGAAGGCTCAAGAGAGAGGACTAATGAAAGGGAATGTTGAAGCTGAGAACTTGGGACGAATGTTGAAACCTCTTTTCGTGATTAGGTCAGACGGACTGAGATATTTTGAGAATCGGATTTGGTTACCATTGTGTTCATCTGAGGAAGGAAAGCCTGGAGTTCGAGAATTGGTTATGAACGAGTCGCATAAGTCGAAGTATTCGATACATCCTGGATCGGATAAAATGTATCACGACCTGAAGAAAGTTTATTGGTGGCCGAATATGAAGGCGGATATTGCTCGTTACGTTAGTAAGTGTTTGACTTGCGCGAAGGTACAAGCAGAGCATAAGAAACCAACTGGATTGTTGGTACAACCAGAGATCCCAGAATGGAAATGGGAGAAAATCGCTATGGATTTCGTGACGGGTTTACCTAGAACTCCTAGTGGATGTGATATGATATGGGTGATAGTGGATAGGTTAACGAAATCTGCTCATTTCTTACCGATGAAGAAGACGGACAGCATGGAAAAGCTAGCCAGTGTGTACGTGAAAGAGATCGTCTGTAGACATGGAGTGCCGTTATCGATCATTTCGGATCGCGACAGTAGATTTACATCGGAATTTTGGAAATCGCTTCAACGTGCGATGGGCACTGACGGCCAGAGTGAACGAACTATTCAGACGATGGAGGACATGCTCCGAGCATGCGTGATTGATTTTGGAGGAAGTTGGGAACGCCACTTGCCTCTAGTGGAATTTTCGTATAATAATAGTTATCATGCGAGTATCAAGGCAGCACCGTTCGAAGCATTGTATGGAAGGAAGTGTAGATCGCCTGTGTGTTGGAGTGAAGTAGGGGAAAGTCAATTGACTGGACCCGAAATGGTTTTAGAAACGACAGAGAAGATTGTGCAAATCAAGAACCGACTACTTGCTGCGAGAAGCCGACAGAAGAGTTATGCCGATAACCGAAGGAAACCGTTGGAGTTTGAAGTTGGAGATATGGTTATGCTCAAGGTATCGCCGTGGAAGGGTGTAATTCGTTTTGGGAAGAAAGGAAAGTTGAGTCCAAGGTATATTGGACCGTTTAAGATCGTCGAACGAATTGGACCAGTAGCGTATAAGTTAGAATTGCCGAACGAGCTTAGTGCTATTCACGACACGTTTCACGTATCGAACCTGAAGAAGAGTTTGGCGGACAAGGAATTGGTGATTCCTTTGGACGAGATTCGACTGGACGACAAAATGCATTTTGTGGAAGAACCTGTGGAAATTATGGACCGAGAGGTCAAGAGGCTGAAGCGTAGTAGAATTCCTATTGTGAAGGTCCGATGGAATTCTAAGCGTGGACCGGAATACACTTGGGAACGTGAGGACTTTTTCAAGGAAAGATATCCTCATCTGTTCCAGTAGAACGAAATGTGAGTACAAGAAGAGGCGAGCGCCGGGACGTCGCTCTCTTTAAGGAGGGGTGGATGTGACACCCTAGAACCGAGGTCATTAACGTTACCCTAAATTACGCTAATTTTTGAAATTTTTAATAAATTTTAATTTCTATATTTATAAGTATTTTGGTTAAAGCCGATGTTCGAGGTTATAATTTTTACGATTGACGATTCAAGAAGGACGATGACGATTACGATCCCGATGGATGCCCAATTTTATATAGTTATTGACGATTTATCGATAATGTAATTTTTCGAGAATTTTATTTACGGTTCATGTTAAGTTGAGTCGGGTGAGTTTTATAGCCTTCCGAGTACATTTAAAGTATCCCAAAAATATTTTGGAGTGTTCGGGATGATTTCCGACTCCCGTAAAATTTTCTAAATTGACTAGTGAGTCGAACCCGTAAAGTTTTGAGGACGTTTTTAACTTAATGCCAAAAGAAACCTTTATTTGCAAATTGGTCCCTCCCAATCACACAAAAATGCACAAACACAAACACATAGTGACATTTAGACAAAACAAAATCAAAACTCTCCCTCTCTTGCCCTTAAAGCCGACGGTCACCCCCAAACCCACCAAGAACACCATTAAAAATTTTTCTACTTGATTTTCATTGAAATTAAGGTTAGACCACATCTAATCTTGTCATTCCCCACCTTTCTATGTACTTAAATCCCACATGCATTCAAATAAATTTTACAAAAATTTTCAAGAACATGCAAATTCGTTTTTGAGGCTAATTGTTGTGATGCATGTTAAATTCATGTGTAATGGAAGCATAATCACCAATAAAACCCACCAAAATTCATTTGGTTGTGGTGATTTGGTCACCCAAACCCCACGGCACAAGGGGGTGTTTGGGGAGCCATGGTGGTTGATGAATTTTGAGCATTATCTTGTGTTTGGTTTAGTGTTTAGTGATGTTTTAGATAGGTTTAAGTGGTTGCATGTTCGTTTTTAGATGATTAGGATTATGAGGTTGGTTGATCAATAGGGGTAGGACTGAAAATTTTTGTTTGGTTGTGATTAAGGAAGCTTAGGATGATGCCTAGTGGTGATTAGTAGGATTGGAATCGAGTTTAAGCATGATTTTGGAGTAGTCAAATTTAGGCAGAAACTTTGAGGTCATTTCATAAAAATTATTTTTCCTATAGGTCTTGAAAACTAAATGAAGTTATAGAGGGTCTTTTTATCTTTAATTTGGTATAAGGTAGAGCCCGTGACTCAAAACGAGCTAAAAGTTATGAGGTTTTAAAGATCGAGTACCGGGAGACGAGAACTTTCATAATCCGAATTTATGTATAGTTTTAGTCAAATCCCGAGGACCACAAGTATGAATTGGTAAATGGTTAAGGGTCAAATTTTGGTCACAAACCTGTATAAATGAGTCTATAAGTTGACTTAGGAGTCAAAGAAGTCAAAGGTGCATTTCATATAGGTCAAAGAAGTCCAAGTTGGTCGAAGTACAATTTCAGCCCATAAAATGTAGTTTTTGAAAAGCGTTGAGTAACGAGTCGTAAAAGTAAAAACTTTTATTGGGATTAAAAACAGGTTATCTACAGGTCTTATAGGATTTTTGAGAATTTTGTCAAATTTTATAAGTATGGTTAAAGATGGTAAAACAGCCCGTACTTTCGGTGAGTACCGGCGGAAATGGATAAAAATGGATGACGTAAGTAATAAGAACGAATGGTATAAAATGAGTAATGCTTGTTGTTTTGTTTTTGCGTGAGTTATAATTGTCCTAAGTGACTAGTACTTATGTATTTTATACAGTACCGTAAGGTATTTAAAATGAGATTACTCATTACGCGTTATTTGTGATAGGTGTTGATTTACCCGGGCATCCGTAACATCGTCAGTGATCATCTCAAGAACTACCGACTACTTAATATATAAGGTGTGAATTTATAGCCTCGCTTATATTTATTTCAAATTGTTTTACCCGCGAGGGAAATGCATGCTAGTTTTTAAAAGGAACGTATATCATGAATGACTGTTAGACCCGAAAGTTGCCTTAGAAATTGTGTTGAGTACCAAGTTGCCAAAGACCCTAAATTCATGAACTATTAACTATTGTCCTGCCCTCGAGTAGGGGGAAATAGCCGCTTATGCAATTTGTAGTACTACGGGGCTAACGACCCAATGCTAGCCGAGAAGCTGTACGTTGAGTAAGTTCTGCGGTAGATTATTTTGTATGAGAGATAAGGTATAATTGCAACTGATGCCTTTAGAAGGGGCACTGGTTTCATCTGAATCACGCCGGTAATTATTACGCGGGTGATTGAGTTAACGGATTAGTGTCATGAGCTTAAACACAATTGTCAGTATCCTGAATATAGATTGTTTGATCGACAAGTCTATAAATGATCACGAATGGTTTTTATTTTATATACGTTCAAATGAATTGTAAAACCTATGAATTCCACTCAACGTTTTCGTTGACTAAAATTTTGGCATGTGTTTCAGGTAACCGCTGAAGTGTAGAATGGAGCATGCATGGGATGGAGGTTGTGTGTATGGCTTGGAGTCCGCTTGTTTTTCCTCCTTTTTCTACTTAAACATTTCTAAAGTTTAATGTAATGTTGTTGTGAAACTGAAATTCTTGGGTTGAGATTCATGGGGACCGAAAAAGCTAAACTCTGTTGTACCAAGTGGGGTTGGAAAAACCGTGGACATGTATCATCTAACAATTTTTAATTCAAGTTTTAAGTTGACGTCTTTTTAGCGTCGTTTGATATATCTTGTGTGCAATGAATACTGTGTAGCACCCAATGTTGTAGTTCCGCTGCGCATAGCATTTGTGGGGGTGTTACATGGGGGTGAGTTCATCTTTGTAAAAATTTCTTTCTTTTGTACAGGGATCTCATAAAAATCATCATGATCCCTTGTGCAGTAACTTTGGACATCAAAAACCATTTGTAAAAATCTGGGATAAGCTAAAGTCATTTTGTTCCCTTTATTTTTACACATGCCCTCAAAAATCATTTTGGAATAATTAAACTTTTACCCAGTAGCAATGCACACAATAGCACTAGCAATAGATCTATTGATCTCATTGTGTGCAGTACACTTGGGACTCAAACATTGCAAGAGGACATGTATTAGGTACTTCTAGGCTGGGGGAAACTCCTGTCTATGATATTTATTTAAAGTTCCCTCATCAGGGAAAGGATAACCCAAAGCCCTTAGTCCTTGTTCTATTTCATGAATGGGGAGGGTGGTGATAGGTGTGTAAACACCCATCCTTTTTACCACTTAATTACAATAATAACCGGGCCAAAACGTGTATTTTATGTCTTTTATGTCGGAATTATGCGTGGTTTGTGTTTTTGTTGTGATTTAGGACGAAAAGGTGAAAAGTGGAGAAAACACGGGCATTCACGGGCTTTTATCGAAGATAAAGAAGAAAGACGAAGTCAAGAAGTCAAGAGTGCAAAAAGAACGGAAGTCCAAGACCAATTCTGAAGATTTATCGAAGAAAAAGTCAAAAGACGGAAGTTTACTAAAAGCCGAAGAACTCAAGTCTTATTTATTGAAGAATTAATAGACGAGTTTAAAGAAATCCCGAGCCAAAAGTCAATAAAGTCCAAGATTAACAAAAGATTAAGAAGGGAAAGACTTAATGGTGCAATTAAGAAGAAATGAAGGAGGGGAGGAAGCTTCCTAAGCATTCCTTAATCCTCCCCTATAAATAGTCATTAGATAACTCATTTTCATTCTTGTTGGCTAGAGTGACACTAGTTCTTCCACCTTTAATTTTGTGCACATTTACTTTTCATGTCAATTTAAATACATTGTATTGCACTTTTAATACCTTTAATTTCCAAGTAAGTGTTCCTTAATTTTCTTGTTTTTATCTCTCATTCTACCTTTCTTTCTTTGCTTGATCTTTATGTTTATGTGTTTGTTATCTTGCTTATTTTATTAAAGGTTATGTTTTTATGCTTTTGATTGTTTTGGATTATTGATTTTATAGCTTATTTGTTTTCATCTTAAAGTTTCTTAAGTTTTTATAAAAGTTATTTTTATATAAAATTTGTTTTCGTAAACTTTGTTTCATTTTGTGTTTTTAAAAGTCTTAAATTTCAGTTTAGTAGCTTTTTCTTATACGTGTTTGCTTATGATTTTAGGTGTGTGCTTATTTGTTTATAGCTTATTAGTTCTAGCTTATTTCGTGTTATTTCCTTCGTATTCCGATCATAGTTATCGGAAAAGGGTTTCTCATTCCGACCAGCACTCCTTTGGCTTGGTCGGAAAAGGGTTTTGATTTTCCGATTGGAGGGTTTGAAAACATTCCGATCAGGGTGCGTTGCAACATTCCGATCAGGGCAAGATTGGTATTCCGATCAGGTAGGTGACAGCATTCCGATCTGAGTCCACTCCTCATTCCGATCTGTTGATTGTTTTGCATTCCGATTAGTGGATTCCGATACACATTCCGATCTGGGTTTGTTTGGTTATTCCGATAAGGACAGGTGACAACATTCTGATTGGGGTTTCCAATCAACATTCCGACCAGAAGGGTAAGTGTATTCCGATTGGGATACTGATCGGAATATATTCCGATTGGGTATGGTTTTACTATTTTGTCTTGTTTAATCTTTAAGTTCTATTTTTAATACTTTGTCATATTTTAATTCTCGTCACGTTTTAATTTTAAGTCACTTAATTTCTCGTCATTTACTTTTCAAAGTTTTTAATATTGCACCTTTCACTTTTAATTAGACTTAGATTTATTTTAACGCCATTTTATAATTTCTCGCCATTTATTTTTAAGTTTTGCACTTTTATTTTTCAACAACGACAAATATTTTTCTTAACCAAAAACAATTGAGTTACACTTAAAACCATTTTCAATTCGATTAGACATACGACAAAGAATCTTTTTAATTAGGCAAAAACCTAGTATTAAATGGCGCCGCTGCCGGCTCTTTTCGTAAAGATTAACGGTTTTCTGTGAGAGACGCGTTGCTTTTTGGGATCCGTTCACTTGTGAACGTTATTTTTCTTGCATAAAAAATTCAAAACACCATAAAAATTAAAAAAATTGTTAAAAATCCATAAAAATTAAAAATTTCAAAAATCCAAAAAGATTTTATCTTTATTGTGTATATATATTGTCTTTGTGTTTGGTTTCTTTTTCTTTTGCATTTTCAGGTGTATGCGTACTAGATCTTCTAATTATCAAGAGCCCGAGACTCGAGAAGATTTAAGTATGTCAGGTGTTAACAACAACAATAATCCACCGCACCTCAACAATAACAACAATGTTCTTCCACAGACCGATCTTCGGACAATGGAAGAGCTTTGTCAACCTACCATGTTTGGACGAGGAGGACCGATTGCGCCGATGCAAATCACGGCTCTGGAGTTTTCGTTGAAGCACCACATGATTCAGAAAGTGCAAACAAATCCTTTCCGTGGATTGCCTGATGATGATGCCAACAAACACCTCGACAAGTTCATTACAATCACTCAAAGCATGAAGTTGCCCGGTGCCACAATGGATGTTCTTCGCCTTCAACTCTTTCCACATACTTTATCACATCATGCCGAGAAATGGTTTGTTCGTCTCCCGAAGAATTCTATTCACACTTGGGATGACATGACTCAACGCTTTTTGTCGCGCTACTTTCCACCATCCATGGTCACGAGCCTTCGTAATCAAATCAGCGGTTTCATGCAAGAACCCGATGAAACTCTTTTTGATGCTTGGGAAAGATATAATGTCTTGATTGCTCGTTGTCCAAACCACAACATGCTCCCTGTGACCTTAATTGATACTTTCTACAACGGTTTGACTTTTCGTGATCGTGATACGATTAATCCAGCCACCGATGGCACATTTATGAAAAGGAGACCCGAGGAGTGTAGAGAGTTTATTGAGAACATGACTACTCACCACAAAAACTGGGATTCCTCTGCTTCTTCAAGGAACAACCCGAGATTCAATGTTTCTTCTACTTCACCAACCCCTGATACGACCGAACTCACCCGCATGATGACTGAAATGAGCAAAAGTATCTTGTTTCTCGCTTCAAACCAACAACAACAAGTTAAAAGCGGTTGCACCTTCTTGGAAACATGCGGCGGTCCTCACTCATACACCGATTTTCCTTCTACACAAGGAAATCCGGAAAATGTGTATGCAGCTTATGGTAATTATTCACCGGAAAATTACCAAGCTCGACCTCAAGGGGATAGAAATTTGCTGAGTTACCGGTCCAACAACTACCTTTCACCCGGTTTTTCTCCTCAAAACCAAAACCCCGCCAACAACTACAATAGAAGCAACCAAATCCCACCAAGAGCTTCTAATCCTTATCACCCACCCACTCAACAAACCCCACCCATTAATCCCGATGTTGAAGCCATCATAAGAACCCAAGGTGAGCAAATCAAGAATCTGCAGAGTCAAATTATCAATCTTAAAGGAGATATTACCAAGCAAGGGAATGAGATAAGATCCGAGCTTCGAGATAATATCCAATCCTCTTTCAGCAATCAAACAAATGTTTTGAAGAATATGCTTGCTAGTTTCTTGCCCGCCGCTCAACCTTCTACTTCGAGTTCTCTACCTTCAAACACCGTCACCAATCCGCGAGCAAATGTGAGTGCTATTACTACCCGTAGTGTAGTCACCATCGTAGGACCACCAATCCCGCCCCCATCATCTACACCTCCTCCACCACCATTTATCCCTACTCTTCCTACACCTAGTATTAGTGCACCATTACCGTCTCCGCCTCGTCATGACGATGTACCTTGGAAGGAACCTTCAACATCTCAACCTTCAACATCTCACCCTTTACCACCTTCACCTTCACCACCCAAACCCAATATTCCATATCCTTCTCGCTTAGGCAAGACCAACGAACTAACTAAGAATGAATGTCAAGTGTCGAGTTATATGAAGATGCTCTCTCAAGTGAACATCAACATTAGCCTTGTTGAAGCACTTGTCCACATGCCGAAATTTGTTAAAGCATTTAAGGAATTGCTTAACAAAAAGGAGCAATTGATTGAGCTCGCCAACACACGCTTAAATGAAAACTGCTCTGCAGTTATTCTTTAAGAACTTCCGGAAAAGCTTGGAGATCCCGGTCGTTTTGTGTTGCCTTGCATCTTTAACAAAACCGAAGAATTTACTGCCCTAGCTGATCTCGGGGCCAGTATAAATCTTATGCCTTTGAGTGTTTGGAAAACACTATCATTACCCGACCTTACTCCAACAAAGATGACTCTTGAACTTGCAAATCGCACTCTCGCTTACCCCGTTGGTATTGCCGAAGACGTGTTCATTAAAGTTGGCACATTTACTTTCCCGGTCGACTTTGTGGTTGTTGATTATGAAATGGACCCTCGTATTCCTTTAATACTTGGTCGGCCATTCTTGAGAACCGGACGAGCTCTAGTTGATGTTGCCGAAGGTGAGTTAATCTTAAGAGTCGGGAATGATGCACAAGTTTTCAAAATGGGGAAGCTTACAAGCAAATCCTATGGACGAGAATCTGCGAATATGATTAATGTGCTCGATGATTTTGTCATCTACAGCAATCCTCTATTCGAGTCTTGCATTGATAATCCACTGTTTTAAGATGATGTGGATGATTCTCTCTCCAATATGGAACCTTCTATCATTTATGATTCTCCACCGATCTTTGATGCTTATGATGATGATTCTAGCTCAGATTCGGATGATTTTGATGATTGTACTTCCGAGTATCCCGACCTACCCATGTATGATGATTTCGATGAGTCTGATACTCTTTCGAGCGATTCTTCACATGATGAAGATCCTCCGTCATCCATGCTTAATCCTACTTTGGATGATTACTCTTTTGAGGAAGACTTCTCTACGTTTCTCAACACTTACTTCCCTCATGAGAGTGATGCCCCTCCTTTGGACTTTGAAGATTATCGTCTTGATCCTGCTTTGGATTTGAAGAAAATTCTTTCAAAGGAGAAGAAACCGGTCGACACCGACATCCGCAGCACATATGATTTAACACCTCTTTTTCCACCTTCTGAGGACGAGGTTGTGCATCTTCTTCGCGGATCATCTTCTTCACACTCTGCTGAGCCTGAGTGCTATTTTCCCTTAAAGGAAAAGGTGTTCGACCCCGGTATCGATATTCTGCAGCCATCTCAGTATCCACCTGATGAAATAAAAGGAAAATTTTTTGGAACTTATGGAAATCTGCTTGCACCACTTCACCCTTGCTTCCACCGTGCTCCATCACTGCTTAAGGGAACCTTGCCTACTCTTCTTTGGCTTGCCTTGTTCGCCTTAAGCTTGTGCTATTTGATGGGCGAAAACTATGTCTTTGATCCTGGTGGATATGTTTCATGCTTCTTCCTATGATGATAAGGGTCGGGTCAGGCTCACGACTCGGTAATCAAAAATCAAGCGCTTCATGGGAGGCAACTGATAGGTGTGTAAACACCCATCCTTCTTACCACTTAATTACAATAATAACCGAGCCAAACGTGTATTTTATGTCTTTTATATCGGAATTATGCGTGGTTTGTGTTTTTGTTGTGATTTAGGACGAAATTGTGAAAAGTGGGGAAAACACGGCATTCACGGGCTTTTATTGAAGAAAAAGATGAAAAATGAAGTCGAGAAGTCAAGAGTGCAAAAAGAACGGAAGTCCAAGACCAATTCTGAAGATTTGTCGAAGAAAAAGTCGAAAGATGGAAGTTTACTTAAAGCCGAAGAACTCAAGTCTACTTTACTGAAGAATTAAAAGATGAGTTCAAAGAAATCCCGAGACAAAACCCTTTAAAGTCCAAGATTAATGAAGAATAAAGGCTTAAAGACTAATGGTGCAATTAACAAAGAGATTAAGAAGGAAGGGCCTAATGATGCAATTTAGAGAAAATGAAGGAGGGGAGGAAGCTTCCTTAATCCTCCCCTATAAATAGTCATTAGATGTTAATCGTTTTTCTTTGTTAGCTAATCGTGACAATTAGTTCTTCCACTTTAAATTACCTTGTCATTTAAATACTTGTCAAATTTAAATTCCTGTCTTGCACCTTAATTACCATTTAATTTCAAGTAAGTTTTTCTTTTAATTCTTGTCAATCTTTATCTTTAGCTTGTTAATATCATTCTACCTTTCTTAATCTTTGATTCTTATTGTTTATGTTCATGTTCATGTTCTTATTTTTCTTATTTTGATCAAGTGTTTTTGATTATTTTGATTAGTTTTGTGAGTTTGATTGTTTTGGATTTATTGTTTATGATTAATAGTTGTTTCTTTGTTTGTTTGATTTAATCTTGTGGTTGATTTAGCTTTATTTTGATTAAATTCGTGCATATTTTGTTCTCCTTGTTCTTTGGTTTGTTTGTTTCTGTTTTCTCCCAGGTACTGATCTTTTCCAGCAACATTCCGTATCAAGTTCTTTACCCTGGAGCTCCATCCGGAATATTTGATATTCCGGATAGGGAAACATTCCGCATAGGGAAAGGTATTCCGAATAGGCACTTCATTCCGAGTAAGGGTAGATATTCCGAATAGGAATAGATATTCCGGATAGAGGTAACTTTCCGAATAGCCAATATATTCCGCATAGAAGTGTTATTCCGAGTAAGGCTCGATATTCCGAATAGGGGATTTATTCAGCATAGGGGATTTATTCCGCATAGAACACTTTATTCCGCATAGGGACTTATTCCGGGTAGATGACAATATTCCGGGTAAGGAACTATTCCGAATAGGGGATATATTCCGCATAGGAATTATTCCGAGTTGCCATTATTCCGAATAGGCTGCATTGTTCCGAATAGAGGGTTTTATTCTGGATAGGTGACATATTCCGAGTAAGCTTAATATTCCGAATAGAGTTTATTCCGGATAGGGGTAATTTTTAGTTTCTTTCATTTTAGTCTTTAATTTTCTTAATTTTGAGCTTTAATTTTCCCGCCTTTCTACTTAGTCGCACTTTAAGTTTATTTGCCTTAGATTTATTTTAGCATTGCCTTGGTTTAAGTTTTAGTTTTAGTTGCATTTTAAGTTTGCCTTAGTTAGATTTAAGTTTGCGTTATTTACATTTAGTGCCCTTTAATTTTAGCCTCGCTTTTAAATACTTGCCTTTTATTTTAAATTAGATTTAGATTTACATTTACTGCACCTTTACTTTAATTGTCTTTGCACATTTAATATACTACAACGACACAATTATTTGTTCCACCAAAGATCAGCTGAGTCGCACACTAAACCGGTTATCAATTCGTTAAGACCACTACTTCGAACTTTAATTTTTATACGGGGTGTCAAAAGCCGTGTATCAAATGGCGCTGTTGCCGGCTCTTTTCGTAAAGATTAACGATTTTCTGTGAGAGACGCGTTGCTTTTTGGGATCCGTTCACTTGTGAGCGTTATTTTTCTTGCACAAAAATTTAAAAAAAAAATTCAAAAATCATAAAAATTAAAAATTGATAAAAATCCATAAAAATTAAAAATTACAAAAATCCAAAAAGATTTTATCTTTATTGTGTATATATATTGTCTTTGTGTTTGGTTTCTTTTTCTTTTACATTTTCAGGTGTATGCGTACTAGATCTTCTAATTATCAAGAGCCCGAGACTCAAGAAGATTTAGCTATTTCAGGTGTTAACAACAATAATCCACCGCACCTCAACAATAACAACAATGTTCTTCCACAGCCCGATCTTCGGACAATGGAGGAGCTTTGTCAACCTACCATGTTTGGACGAGGAGGACCGATTGCGCCGATGCAAATCACGGCTCCGGAGTTTTCGTTGAAGCACCACATGATTCAACAAGTGCAAACTAATCCATTCGCCGGAATGCCTGATGATGATGCCAACAAACACCTCGACAAGTTCATTACAATCACCCAAAGCATGAAGTTTCCTGGTGCCACAATGGATGTTCTACGCCTACAACTCTTCCCACATACTTTATCGCATCATGCCGAGAAATGGTTTGATCTCTCCCAAAGAATTCTATTCACACTTGAAATGACATGACTCAACGCTTTTTGTCGCGCTACTTTCCACCATCCATGGTCACGAGCTTTCGCAATCAAATCAGCGGTTTCATGCAAGACCCCGATGAATCTCTTTTTGATGCTTGGGAAAGATATAATGTCTTGATTGATCGTTGTCCAAACCACAACATGCTCCCTGTGACCTTAATTGATACTTTCTACAACGGTTTGACTTTTCGAGATCGTGATACGATTAATGCAGCCGCCGGTGGCACATTCATGAAAAGGAGACCCGAGGAGTGTAGAGTGTTAATTGAGAACATGACTACTCACCACAAAAACTGGGATTCCTCCGCTTCTTCAAGGAACAACCCGAGAGTCAATGTCTCTTCTACTTCAGCAAACCCTGATATGACCGAACTCACCCGCATGATGACTGAAATGAGCAAAAGTATCACGCTTCTCGCTTCAAACCAACAACAACAACAAGTTAAAGTAGTTGCTAATCCTTGTGAAACATGCAGCGGTCCTCATTCATACACCGATTGTCCTTCGACTCAAGGAAATCCGGAAAATGTGTATGCAGCTTATGGTAATTATTCACCGGAAAATTACCAAGCTCGACCTCAAGGGGATAGAAATTTGCTGAGTTACCGATCCAACAATTACCTTTCACCTGGTTTTTCTCCTCAAAACCATAACCCCGCCAACAACTACAATAGAAGCAACCAAATCCCACCAAGAGCTTCTAATCCTTATCACCCACCCGCCCAACAAACCCCACCCATTAATCCCGATGTTGAAGCCATCATGTGAACCCAAGGTGAGCAAATCAAGAATCTGCAAAGCCAAATTATCAATCTGAAAGGAGATATCACCAAGCAAGGGAATGAGATTAGATCCGAGCTTCGAGATAATATTCAATCCTCCTTCAGCAATCAAACCAATGATTTGAAGAATATGCTTTCTAGTTTCTTGCCCGCAGCTCAACCTTCTATTTCAAGTTCTCTACCTTCAAACACCGTCACCAATCCGCGAGCTAATGTGAGTGCTATTACTACTCGTAGTGGAATTACCATTGTCGATCCACCAATCCCACCCCATCATCTACACCTCCTCCACCACCATTTATCCCTAATCCTCCTACACCTAGTATTAGTGCACCATTACCGCCTCGGCCTCGTCATGACAATGTTTCTAGGAAGGACCCTTCAACATCTCAACCTTTACCTACTACACCTGCACCTTCACCACCTAAACCCAATATCCCTTACCCCTCTCGTTTAGGCAAAACCAAAATGCTAACCTAGGATGACGCTGAAGTGTCACGCTATATGAAGATGATCTCTCAAATTAACTTCAACATTAGCTTTCTTGAGGCACTTGTCCACATGCCCAAATTTGTCAAAGCATTTAAGGAATTTCTTAAAAAGAAGGAGAAGCTGATTGAACTCGCCAACACACGCTTAAATGAAAACTGCTCTGAAGTTATTCTTAAAGAACTTCCGGAAAAGCTTGGAGATCCTGGTCGTTTTGTGTTGCCTTGCGTGTTCAACAAAACTGAAGAATTTACTGCCCTTGCTGATCTCGGGGCTAGTATTAATCTTATGCCTTTGAGTGTTTGGAAAACACTATCATTACCCGACCTTACTCCAACAAAGATGACTCTTGAACTTGCAAATCGCACTCTCCTTACCCTGTTGGTATAGCCGAAGACGTGTTCATCAAAGTTGGCACATTTACTTTCCCGGTCGAGTTTGTGGTTGTTGATTATGAAATGAACCCTCGTATTCCTTTAATACTTGGTCGACCATTCTTGAGAACCGGACGAGCTCTAGTTGATGTTGCCGAAGGTGAGTTAATCTTAAGAGTCAGGGATGATGCACAAGTTTTCAAAATGGGGAAGCTTACTAGTACAGCCTTTTGAGGACGAGAATCAGTGAATATGATTAATGTGCATGATGACTTCGTTGTCTACAACAATCCTCTATTCGACTCTTGCATCGATAATCCACTTTTTCATGATGATGTGGATGATTCTCGCTCCACTTTGGAACCTTCTCCCATTTATGATTCTCCACCGGTCTTTGATGCTTATGATGATGAGTCTAGCTCAGATTTGGATGATTATGATGACCTTACTTCTGAGTATCCCGAGCTGCCCACATATGATGATTTTGATGAGGCTGATACTCTTCCGAGCGATTCTTCACATGATGAAGATCCTCCGCCATCACTCGATCCTACTTTGGACGATTACTCATTTGAGGAAGACTTCTCTACGTTTCTTAATACTTACTTTCCTCATGTGAGTGATGCTCCTCCTTATGATTTTGAAGATTATCGCCTTGATCCTACTTTGGATTTGAAGAACATTCTTTCAAAGGAGAAGAAACCGGTCGACACCAATATCCGCAGCACGTATGAGTTAACACCTCTTTGTCCCCCTTTTGAGGACGAGGTTGTGCTTCTTCGCGGATCTTCTTCCCATTCTGCTGAGCCTGAGTGCTATTTTCCCCTAAAGGAAAAGGTGTTCGACCCCGGTATTGAAATCTTTAAGCCATCTCAGTATCCACCTGATGAAATAAAAGGAAACATCTTTGGAACTATTGAAGACATGCTTGCACCTCACCATACTTTCTCCCACCATTGCCCATCGCTGCTTAAGGGAACCTTGCCTATTCTTCTTTGGCTTGCCTTGTTCACCTTAAGCTTGTGCTATTTGATGGACGAAAACTATGTCTTTGATCCTGGTGGATATGTTTCATGCTTCTTCCGTTGATCATCAAGGTCGAGTCAGGCTCACGACTCGGTTAACAAAAATCAAGCGCTTCTTGGGAGGCAACCCATGCATCTATCTTTTCGCTTTCTTTATCCTAAGTGTAGGGGAGACCCGTTGGTTCGCTTTCCTCTCCTATCTTCTTAATCAGGGATTCAAGCGCTCAATGATCCACTCTTGATGATTCTTGACGACCCGTGATTCCGTGTTCCCTTCTTCCCGGTTCTATCCTAAACTCTTTTCGATTCACTATTTTATATTTTCCAATATTAAAATAGGAATCTCTTTACTTGTCTCTTCCTTAGCGAGATTTAAACAAAGTGCACAATGTCCTAAGTGTAGGGGAGTTTACTCCCACATGCTTAAACATTGAGGACAATGTTTATCTTAAGTGTAGGGGGGACTTCTATCGAAGTTAAGTGGCATTTCCTTGTATTTGTCCTCATTTTAACCGGAAAATCAATTTTTCGACATTTTTCAAAATTTTTGATCTATTTTGGCCTATTAGATTTTTCCTTTTGTATATTTATTTTCTTTCTTTGCTAGAATAAATGTTTAATAAAGTGGTTTTAATTTTCAAACGTTGTGAATCTTTTGACTCAACCCGAGTTTACTTATCTAAGTTATTCTAGCTAGTATCCTTAACGCGTTTAAGTCAAGTTTTGCTAGGCTTTTATGTAGGGAGCTATAAAACGCGAAAGTCTTAACTCTCACGGGTTAAGAACAAGAACTTTTCGCAAGTTCCTATAATTGATCCTAGAGAGTCGTTTATCAAGGGAACTTTAAAATGTGATTTCTAAACTTGAAAAAGTCTAAGAATTTGCAAGATCCTATAGGCGACTCGAAAACCCAAAACTTTGATTTAATAGGCTAAGCATCCACGAGTCTCATTCCTTGAGATTTTAAACTGTGGAGAACGAGAGATGATAGAGCCAATTATAAGTTTGGTATTCTTTCGGGAATTTATGTGAGTTAATTATAAGCCTATTCTCCCATCGCTTGTTAATAAATTTATCTACAATAAATAAGGTTGTACGATTTGAAAAGTTACTTAGCTTATAGCCCAAGATCGTTTAAAAGTTGCTCGGTATGGATTAGAGTTCATAGCCAAGGCATAACTTATTGAAGCGGGACGCGAAGAATGGCGAGTCCATAAAGGTGCTAACAATGCATGAGGGCTATATTTTGTTGCTAAAGATCCAAAGTGATGTGAATAATCATTTATCGAAAATCAATATGAAGGATCGAGACACACGACGAAAGCAAATACTCCCCAAAAGTCATGGAGAAGTGTATCCGAAAAGACCCTAGCAAGGTATGAGGATAAATGAAGCCATGTCCAAAAAGGAGGCGGATCGTTGTATATCAAAGTCCAAAATAAAGATTGGAGAAAAATGAAGAAGTCGTGGTCCAAGTATGAATCTCTCAAAACTTCAAGTGAAGAAATTCCTATTATGAAGAGAAGGCCATTATTTCATGAACGTCTCTCAAGGTTTGAAGTATGAAGTCGCTGCCAAATATCGGTCCGAGAAAGGTCTCAAATCGCGAAGCGAGTTATGCCAAGATATGAACTTTATGAGGTCCCGAGAAGCAGTTTTAAAAGATTTTGTCCTTTAGCTAACTATTGATTAAATCGTACACTTTATTTTCGGCCTTAATAAATTATCAAAATAAGTCAAAAATGCATCATCGTGATCATTCAAGACAACAATAAAATATAAGAGATACACCTAGGAATAAGGGAGTCTAAGTGAATAATTGGCCCACATGAGTTCGTGTTAGTTTGATAACTTATAATAACAATGATCTCGTTTTTAAGCTTGGTTTAGAGAAAGTGAAAACTTGAGGATGATGATTATTCATAACATTTCCAAAACCCAAGGTATGCTTTTTGATTTCTTCACTTTGAATGTTTATAGTTTTCTATCTCTTTAATAAAGGCCACTATGGATTCATTATGATGAAAAGTGTAAACGTGCTTTGTAACTAATGCATTGCATGAGGACATTGCAATGGTCAAGTGTAGGGGATTTGATAGGTGTGTAAACACCCATCCTTCTTACCACTTAATTACAATAATAACCGAGCCAAACGTGTATTTTATGTCTTTTATGTCGGAATTATGTGTGGTTTGTGTTTTTGTTGTGATTTAGGACGAAATTGTGAAAAGTGGGGAAAACACGGCATTCACGGGCTTTTATTGAAGAAAAAGATGAAAAATGAAGTCGAGAAGTCAAGAGTGCAAAAAGAACGGAAGTCCGAAGTCGAAAGACGGAAGTTTACTTATAGCCGAAGAACTCAAGTCTACTTTACTGAAGAATTAAAATACGAGTTCAAAGAAATCCCGAGACAAAACCATTTAAAGTCCAAAATTAACGAAGAATAAAGGCTTAAGGACTAATGGTGCAATTAACAAAGAGATTAAGAAGGAAGGGCCTAATGATGCAATTTAGAGAAAATGAAGGAGGGGAGGAAGCTTCCTTAATCCTCCCCTATAAATAGTCATTAGATGATAATCATTTTTCTTTGTTGGCTAATCGTGACAATTAGTTCTTACACTTTAAATTACATTGTCATTTAAATACTTGTCAAATTTAAATTCCTGTCTTGCACCTTAATTACCATTTAATTTCAAGTAATTTTTTCTTTTAATTCTTGTCAATCTTTATCTTTAGCTTGTTAATCTCATTCTACCTTTCTTAATCTTTGATTCTAATTGTTTATGTTCATGTTCATGTTCTTATTTTTCTTATTTTGATCAAGTGTTTTTGATTATTTTGATTAGTTTTGTGAGTTTGATTGTTTTGGATTGATTGTTTATGGTTAATAGTTGTTTATTTGTTTGTTTGATTTAATCTTGTGGTTGATTTAGCTTTGTTTTGATTAAATTTGTGCATATTTTGTTCTCCTTGTTCTTTGGTTTGTTTGTTTCTGTTTTCTCCCAGGTACTGATCTTTTCCAGCAACATTCCGTATCAAGTTCTTTACCCTGGAGCTCCATCCGGAATATTTGATATTCCGGATAGGGAAACATTCCTTATAGGGAAAGGTATTCCGAATAGGCACTTCATTCCGAGTAAGGGTAGATATTTCGAATAGGAATAAATATTCCGGATAGAGGTTACTTTTCGAATAGCCAATATATTCCGCATAGAAGTGTTATTCCGAGTAAGGCTCGATATTCCGAATAGGGGATTTATTCAGCATAGGGGATTTATTCCGCATAGAACACTTTATTCCGCATAGGGACTTATTCCGGGTAGATGACAATATTCCGGGTAAGGAACTATTCCGAATAGGGGATATATTCCGCATAGGAATTATTCCGAGTTGCCATTATTCCGAATAGGCTGCATTGTTCCGAATAGAGGGTTTTATTCCGGATAGGTGACATATTCCGAGTAAGCTTAATATTCCGAATAGGGTTTATTCCGGATAGGGGTAATTTCAGTTTCTTTCATTTTAGTCTTTAATTTTCTTAATTTCGAGCTTTAATTTTCCCGCCTTTTTACTTAGTCGCACTTTAAGTTTATTTGCCTTAGATTTATTTTAGCCTTGCCTTGGTTTAAGTTTTAGTTTTAGTTGCGTTTTAAGTTTGCCTTAGTTAGATTTAAGTTTGCGTTATTTACATTTAGTGCCCTTTAATTTTAGCCTCGCTTTTAAATACTTGCCTTTTATTATAAATTAGATTTAGATTTACATTTACTGTACCTTTACTTTAATTGTCTTTGCACATTTAATATACTACAACGACACAATTATTTGTTCCACCAAAGATCAGCTGAGTCGCACACTAAACCGGTTATCAATTCGTTAAGACCACTACTTCGAACTTTAATTTTTATACGGGGTGTCAAAAGCCGTGTATCAGCAACCCATGCATCTATCTTTTAGCTTTCTTTATCCTAAGTGTAGGGGAAACCCGTTGGTGTTTGCTATTTCCTCTCCTCTCTTAATCAGGGATTCGAGCTCAATGATCCACTCTTGATGATTCTTGACGACCCGTGATTCTGTGTTCCACTTTCCCGGTTCTATCCTAAACTCTTTTCGATTCACTATTTTATATTTTCTCAATATTAAAATAGGAATCTCTTTAGTTGTCTCTTCCTTAGCGAGATTTAAACAAAGTGCACAATATCCTAAGTGTAGGGGAGTTTACTCCCACATGCTTAAACATTGAGGACAATGTTTATCTTAAGTGTAGGGGGGAATTCTATCGAATTTAAGTGGCCTTTTCCTTGTATTTGTCCTCATTTTAACCGGAAAATCAATTTTTCGATATTTTCCAAAATTTTTGATCTATTTTGGCCTATTAGTTTTTCCCTTTGTATAGTTATTTTCTTTCCTTGCTAGAGTAAATCTTTAAATAAGTGGTTTTAATTTTCAAACGTTGTGAATCTTTTGACTCAACCCGAGTTTACTTATCTAAGTTTACTCTAGCTAGTATCCTTAACGTGTTTAAGTCAAGTTTTGCTAGGCTTTTATATACGGAGCTATAAAACGCGAAAGTCTTAACTCTCACGGGTTAAGAACAAGAACATTTCGCAAGTTCCTATAATTGATCCTAGAGAGTCGTTTATCAAGGGAACTTTAAAATGCGATTTCTAAACTTGAAAAAGTCTAAGAATTTGCAAGATCCTATAGGCGACTCGAAAACCCAAAACTTTGATTTAATAGGCTAAGCATCCACGAGTCTCATTCCTTGAGATTTTAAACTATGGAGATTGAGAGAAGATAGAGTCAATTATAAGTTTGGTATTCTTTCGTGAATTTATGTGAGTTAATTATAAGCCTATTCTCCCATCGCTTGCTAAATAAATTTATCTGCAATAAATAAGGTTGTACGATTTGAAAAGTTACTTAGCTTCTAACACAAGATCGTTTAAAAGTTGCTCGGTATGGATTAGATTTCATAGCCAAGGCATAACTTATTGAAGCGGGATGCGAAGATTGGCGAGTCCAAAAAGGTCCTAACAAGACATGAGGGCTATATTTTGTTGCTAAAGATCCAAAGTGATTTGAAGAATCATTTATCGAAAATCAATAAGAAGGATCGAGACACACGACGAAAAGCAAAAACTCCCCAAAATTCATGGAGAAGTGTATCCGAAAAGACCCTAGCAAGGTATGAGGATAAATAGATCCAAGTCATAAAAGGAGGCGGATCGTTGTATATCAAAGTCCAAAATAAAGATTGGAGAAAAATGAAGAAGTCGTGGTCCAAGTATGAATCTCTCAAAACTTCAAGTGAAGAAATTCCTATTATGAAGAGAAGGCCATTATTTCATGAACGTCTCTCAAGGTTTGAAGTATGAAGTCGCTGCCAAATATCGATCCGAGAAAGGTCTCAAATCGCGAAGCGAGTTATGCCAAGATATGAACTCTATGAGGTCCCGAGAAGCAGTTTTAAAAGATTTTGTCCTTTAACTAACTATTGATTAAATCGTTCACTTTATTTTCGGACTAAATAACTATCGAAATAAGTCAACAATGCATCCTCGTGATCATTCAAGACAACAATAAAATATAAGAGATACACCTAGGAATAAGGGAGTCTAAGTGAGTAATTGGCCCACATGAGTTCGTGTTAGTTTGCTAACTTATAATAACAATGATCTCGTTTTTAAGCTTGGTTTGGAGAAAGTGAAAACTTGAGGATGATGATTATTCATGACATTTCCAAAACCCAAGGTATGTTTTTAATTTCTTTATTTTCTTCCTTTGAATGTTTATAGTTTGATTTAAGTTCATTTAGATACTAAACTTATCTAAGATATGGGGGGATTCATCCCCATCCTTCATCTCTTTTTCATCAAATGACCAAGATTAAATCCTTAATTTACACAGCAAGTGTATTTCAGTCATTTCGCCATCTACTATATAATGTTTTTTCTTCTTTCTTCTCTCACAAATAACACACCTCTGATCTCTCTTTCTCTCTCTACCCCTGGTTTACTTTATCTCGCTACCCCCGATCTATAATCACGATCTACTGTATCATGAATCTATCAAAACGCGATCGAGATGAATCCATGACGAATTCATCACGAACATCTATAATCACGAATTGATTCATCCATCACCAAGTTTGATTAATATGTATTATTATTTTTAGCTTATTTGGTTTAAATAAGCTTATTAATGTATTATCATTAGCTTTTAATTGGATTATTATGAACGAATCTTTTTGGATTGATTGTTCTTAATTATAAGCTAAGTTCTTAGATGAGAAGTTATGAATAAGTTATGAAGTTGGATTAATAAGCTAGTTAGTTTGAATAAGCTTATGAATAAGCTTTTTTTAATAAGAGTAGCGTTATGAATAAGCTTTGTAAATTAAATGATTTTGAATTTATTGTGTTGCATTATAAGATAGCTTATTAGATTATTTCAATACGTTTTTGTGAATAAGATAGTTATGAATAAGCTTATTTTCATGTTAATAAGCTGTATTATTATGATTTTTTTAACTTTCTGATGTTATCATATATGATGTACATTTCTTTTCATATATAATAGATATATCATATATGATAACTGATGATATATCATATATGATATATCAAATAAATCATAAGAAAAAACAGATTTTGTATGAGTATCTTTTAGAAAATCTGTATAAACTCTTGAAATCTGCCTTCTAACATATATATGAGTAATTTATTTTGGTAATAAAATTTTGCATAATATGTTGTTTTTTTTTCTTTTATAAATGCAGTCAAACAGAGATGGTGTGATTGCCCTATTTGGAGCAAAGGAGAGAGGGATGTTGATTATAACAACAAGATGTGCACGGATGTGTTTTAAGGATCAAGACGGAGTATGCGTTGTTCATGAATTCATCATTTGATAATTCGTTTTAAGAATAGTGTATTATTGAAAAAGAAGATTAGATTTTCAATAATAATGTTGTTAGCACCTTTTGATTTTGTATAAATGGTTATCATATATAATATCAGATGTATATCATATATAATTTTACATTAGGTTATGTTCTGTATGAATTATCATATATGATTCTGTTCAAAAGTATATTTTTTTATGTTATGAACAAGTGTTTAGTTATTAATTGTGCATACTTTTTGTTGTAATCATGAGTTCATCAGATTCTTTGTTTAATATATCCAAGTTTTCTTTGAGTATCATATATGATAATGCATTATCATATATGATAGTGCATTATCATATATGGCTTAATTTATCAAACCATCATGACATAATACCAAGAAAGTTAATAAAATTAACAAGACGTTGTATCAGTTACCAATGGATTATAAAATCGTCCATATAATTCAAAACTCCATTAGGAGATTACAAAGAAAAAACAAACAATAAACGTAAAAAATTCATGAGCTTCTTCACTAAGCTTCTTGGCCTTTTGGATGCTTTTAATATTCAACATGCCTTATAAACAGCTTCCTCTACACAAAAAAAGAAGATTTAATTCAATTTTCAAGCACTAATCATATATGATATATTTTATCATATATGATATTTTAGCTTAAATCATATATGATATAGTATATCATATATGATATGTTACTAGCAAGTCATACTAAATATGTTCAACGAGATTAAGCCATAAAAAAGAAGAGTTAATTAAATTTTCAACCACATAATCATATATGATATATTTTTTCATATATGATACTTTAGCTTATATTATATATGATATAGTATATCATATATGATACTTCACAAACAGGTCATACTAAATCTGTTCAACGAGATTAAGCCATAAAACCTTATAATTCACGAAAATAAGCTAATAAGTTAGCTTATAATTCATCATAATAAAGATGATGATAATCTATAAGCTTATTCACATTAGTTAGCTTTAAATTTACGTAGTTTCTCAAAGAAGCTATAAAAGAATAAGATGAATTATAAGCTTATTCACATCGAATAAGCTAAAAAAAGATGAACTAAAATAAATCGAATGAACTTTACCTTATTTAAGAAGTGGATGATCGATTTACGAAAGTGATGATCGATGAATTTGATGTTTGTGATGATTGATTAAGACATGAATATGTGTACGTGTGTGTGTTTTTGTGTGTGTTTTAGAGAGAAGAAGAAAAAGGAAACTTTGATCTAGATCTGAGATGTGGAATTGGTATGTGGTGTTAGGTGGGAGGGGTAAAATGACGAAAATACCCCTCCACTTTTTTTTAATTAGAAAATAAAATTAATGTGAGCCTTTGATCAAGATTAGATGGAAGGTGGGGATTAGTCCCTTGAATCCAAAAGATATAAGGGATCCAAAATAACCGGACTCTTATAGTTTTCTATCTCTTTAATAAAGGCCAACATGGGTTAAACTTGATGAAAAATGTAAAAGTGCTTTGTAACTAATGCATTGCATGAAGACATTGCAATGGTCAAGTGTAGGGGATTTGATAGGTGTGTAAACACCCATCCTTTTTACCACTTAATTACAATAATAACCGGGCCAAAACGTGTATTTTATGTCTTTTATGTCGGAATTATGCGTGGTTTGTGTTTTTGTTGTGATTTAGGACGAAAAGGTGAAAAGTGGAGAAAACACGGGCATTCACGGGCTTTTATCGAAGATAAAGACGAAAGACGAAGTCAAGAAGTCAAGAGTGCAAAAAGAACGGAAGTCCAAGACCAATTCTGAAGATTTATCGAAGAAAAAGTCAAATGACGGAAGTTTACTAAAAGCCGAAGAACTCAAGTCTTATTTATTGAAGAACTAAAAGACGAGTTTAAAGAAATCCAGAGCCAAAAGTCATTAAAGTCAAAGATTAACAAAAGATTAAGAAGGGAAGGACTTAATGGTGCAATTAAGAAGAAATGATGGAGGGGAGGAAGCTTCCTAAGCATTCCTTAATCCTCCCCAATAAATAGTCATTAGATAACTCATTTTCATTCTTGTTGGCTAGAGTGACACTAGTTCTTCCACCTTTAATTTTGTGCACATTTACTTTTCATGTCAATTTAAATACATTGTCTTGCACTTTTAATACCTTTAATTTCCAAGTAAGTGTTCTTTAATTTTCTTGTTTTTATCTCTCATTCTACCTTTCTTTCTTTGCTTGATCTTTATGTATATGTGTTTGTTATCTTGCTTATTTGATTAAAGGTTATGTTTTTATGCTTTTGATTGTTTTAGATTATTGATTTTATAGCTTATTTGTTTTCATCTTAAAGTTTCTTAAGTTTTTATAAAAGTTATTTTTATATAAAATTTGGTTTCGTAAACTTTGTTTCATTTTGTGTTTTCAAAAGTCTTTAAATTTCAGTTTAGTAGCTTTTTCTTATACGTGTTTGCTTAGGATTTTAGGTGTGTGCTTATTTGTTTATAGCTTATTAGTTCTAGCTTATTTCGTGTTATTTCCTCCGTAGTCCGATCATAGTGATCGGAAAAGGGTTTCTCATTCCGACCAGCACCCCTTTGGCTTGGTCGGAAAAGGGTTTCGATTTTCCGATTGGAGGGTTTGAAAACATTTCGATCAGGGTGCGTTGCAACATCCCGATCAGGGCAAGTTTTGTATTCCGATCAGGTAGGTGACAGCATTCCGATCTGAGTCCACTCCTCATTCCGATCTGGTGATTGTTTTGCATTCCGATTAGTGGATTCCGATACACATTCCGATCTGGGTTTGTTTGGTTATTCTGATAAGGACAGGTGACAACATTCCGATTGGGGTTTCCAATCAACATTCCGACCAGAAGGGTAAGTGTATTCCGATTGGGATACTGATCAGAATATATTCCGATTGGGTATGGTTTTACTATTTTGTCTTGTTTAATCTTTAAGTTCTATTTTTAATACCTTGTCATATTTTAATTCTCGTCACGTTTTAATTTTAAGTCACTTAATTTCTCGTCATTTACTTTTCAAAGTTTTTAATATTGCACCTTTCACTTTTAATTAGACATAGATTTATTTTAACGCCATTTTATAATTTTTCGCCATTTATTTTCAAGTCTTTGCACACCTTTTTATATACTACAACGACAACAATTGTTTCACCAAAGAACGACTGAGTCATACTTAAAACCATTTTTCAATTCGATTAGACATACTAGAACGATAATTTTCATACGGGGTGTCAAAACCTTGTATTAGTGGTTATACCATCTACATCATCAAGATGCAAAGCTTGGCGAACCAAAGCTTCAGTAACTACCCATGTGCGCCCATGAACAATAGACGATAATGTAGTAACTCTATTAACTGTTGAGGAACTAACATTGTTCCAAAACTGCTTAATATGTGTGACAGGAATGAGTGGAGCATGAGAAAGAGCATACCTAATTGGGGATGCATTCAAATACGCCACCATTTGTGTGTATTGGGGAAACAGAGTGTCATCAGCTTCCAGATATGCTATCATGTTGTGTTGACTCCTGAATCCCAATTCCAAATCACTTGGTTTAAATTTTGGTGCCATTGTTGAAAGCTGTTTGAATGATTGATAAAGATGAAGTATAGGAGAAAATATTGTTAGACAAGAATGATAGGTACCCTGTTTAAAATAGGAGCCATATATATAGTAGAGAAACAAGCATGTGATTGGTCAAAAAAGGCAATGATACAAGCGTTTGGATGGGTTCGGATTTAGTTCTCGGTATCTCCTCGAATTGATAACGGCTCTAAGTGGAATGATTTGTTCTTGGTTTAATAAAAAGGTGTTGGTTTGTTTATCTATTTTAAACTAATGACAAATACGTAAGTGTCGAAGAGTAAAATTAAAGCTTTTAAAAGATTAAACTAGATTGACAAGTTAAAAGTAAATGCTTGAAAACGTAAGGGAAACATTAGACAAATACTTAAAACTTTATAAAACTTTGAAATCTAAAAACTCAGTCCATCGGAATATTGCAAATGAAGGTCCATCGAAATGACAAAATCATAACCATCGGAATACATAAATGTAAAGCTGTCGGAATGTTAAAGTCCGTTCTGTCGCAATGTGCATCTATCGGAAAGATCTAGATCAGAACGTATAAAATCTAAGCACACCTATCGCAATATTGTTCAGATCAGAATGTTGTACTAGATCGGAATGTAGCTGTCGAAAATTGGGCAGAGTTTCGTCCAAAAAGGAACCTTAGTCCCGTCGGAATGTGCGATCGCAATATGCGATCGCAATCCCAGATCGGAATAAGGGGGAATTACTACCCGATCGCAAAGTAGAACCCACACCTGGGTTATTGCGATCAAAATAAGCACCCGTCGGAATGTGTATAACCCTTCTATTGCGATGAAATGCAAAACTAATCCGAAAATGGTGAAAAGCTAAAACTTCAATAAGCACTTACAATAAGCTATTTTAACCGGGACTTAAGCACTTCAAAAAGATTAAATTGAACAACTTTTGAAGACGAGAAACCTTAAACTTTATAAACAAAACTTTTGAATGACTTAAACTTATATGGAATTCGAAAACCAATAAGCTAAAACAAGCAATAAGCAAATAAGCATAGAAGGCCTATAGCTTATACGTGTGAGAGCTTAAAAAGAAACAAGAAAGATCAAACTTTGATCACGAACTCATCCACAAATCCAAACCGTATGGAATTAAACAATCGGATTAAGGATTTATATAAACTAAGAAAAGTAGAAGAAAATTGAAGAAATTACAATCTTAACTTTAATAAGATTAATGAAATCCAAAGTACAAAGATCAAAGAAAGCTTAAATTTTAAAAGATGAAAACAAAGAAAAAGTTTAGTGAGAGAAAGTTTGGAACTTTCTCTCTCTAAAACTAGAGAAAATGAAAAACTAAAGAACTAACTAACTAAGTGTCTAATTTTTGTGAAGTAAGGTCCTATATATATGCGTGTGGTATGGGCTTGTGAATGGGCCTTGGTATCGGGCTTCTTTTCTTCTTTCTTCTTTAGTCTTCACGCTTCTTTAAATAAACGTTTCCGACTTTGGATTTTTTGAAGTGTCGGTGAATAATTCCAACTCGTCTTATAATCTTTTGTTTAATAGACTCGAGTTCTTCGACATATATGAATCTTCCATCTTTGGCTCTATTCTTTGATAAATCTTTAAATAGGCACAGTGACTTCAAATCTTTTGCATCTCTTGGACAATAGACTTCGTCTTGAGTCTTTTTTTTGATAAAACCCGTGCAATCCCATGTTTTCTTCAATATTCATCCGGTAGACTCTGAAAGCACAATAAACACAAAACCCACGCATAATTCCAAACAAATGATATTAAATACGTGTTTTGGTCTTGTTTTAGCCAGAAATAAGTGGTAAAGGATGGGTGTTTTCACACCTATCAAATCCCCTTCACTTAACCATTGTCATGCCCTTATGCAATGCTTAGTGATAAAGCAAATTTACATTTTTCTCATAATCAATCAACCTTGGCCTTATTAAAATACTATTAAACAAAAATTAAAGTACTAAGAGAAATTAAAATTTTAAAGTAACAAAAGGATAGAAAACCATTTTTCACTTGAAAATAGCTATATGGAAATAACTTGCAAAGAGATCAAGGACTTACATTAGGGCTTTTGGTGCTGCGAAGATTTATCACCCTCAAGTTTCACGTTCCCCAAACTAAGCTTAAAAACGAGATCATTGTTATTATAAGTTAGCAAATCAAACACTTACTTACATGGCTTAATTATATGCTTAAACTCCCTTATTCCTAGGTGTATCTCTTATATTTTATTTTTGTCTTAAAATGATCATGAAGATGCATTTTTGGACTTATTTCGATAGTTATTTAGGCTGAAAGCAAAGTAGGACGATTTGATCAATAGTTAGCTAAAGGATAAAATCTCTTAAAACTGCTTCTCGGGATATCAAAAAGTTCATATCTTGGCACAACTTGGTTCACGATTTGAGACCTTTCTCGGGCCGATATTTGGCATGTACTTCATACTTCATATCTTCGAGAGACGTTCTTGAGATAATGGTCTTCTCATCGTTAATAGAGTTTCTTCACTTGGAGACTTTTGAGGGGTACTCCAACTTTGTTGACCACGACTTCATGATTATTTCTTCAATCTCTAATTGGGATTTTGAGATACAACGATCCGCCTCCTTTTCGGACTTGGATCTATTTATCCTCATACCTTGTTAGGGTCTTTTCGGATAGACTTCTCCGTGATCTTTATGGGAGTTGATTGCTTTTCGTCGTGAGTATTGATCCTTCATATTGATTTTGGGAATAATGCTTTTCACATCACTTTGGATCTTCAACAATAAAATTGAATCCTCATGCCTTATTAGGGCCTTTTCGGACTCGCCAATCTTCGCGCCCCGCTTCATAAGTTATGCCTTGGCTATGAACTCTTATCATTACCGAGCAACTTTTAAACGATCTTGGGCTAGAAGCTAAGTAACTTTTCAAATCGTACGACCTTACTTATTGCAGATAAATTATTAGCAAGTGATGGGAGAATAGGCAAATAATTACACCAAGTGAGCTTGTGCAAGAATACCGACTTATAATTGACTCTATCATTTCTCGTTCTCCACAATTTAAAATCTCAAGTAATGAGACTCGTAGATACTTAGCATAATAAACCAATTAAGGTCTACATGGTTAAGGATACTAGCTAGAATAAACTTGGATAAGTCTCTTCGGGTTGAGTCAAAATAATCGCAACGGGCCTAATATGTCAAAGATTTCTAAACTAGCTACACCACTTTATTAATATTTTTTACTTTATTGCGGGATATGTACATATGAAAGAAACGATAAAAATTTAAAAATTACGACTAAATGGCCAAAGTTAATAAAAAATTTGAAAAATGTTGAAAAAGATGATTTTCCGGTTAAATGAAGGCATTTTCATGGAAAAGTCCACTTAAAACTTCGATAGAAGTCCCCCTACACTTAAGATAAACATTGTCCTCAATGTTTAACCATGTGGGAAAAGTCTCCCCTACAGTTAGGACATTGTGCATGTTGGTTAACTCAAGTTAAGGAAGAGACGACTAAAGTGATCAATTTCAAATGTGAGTATGAAGAAAATGGAATCACGATAGTTGAGAGATAGAACCGGATTTAGGATAACACGGTAGCATGGTTCTTCGGAGATTCCAAGAGTGCACTTATCCCTGTAATCACATTACCACACAAATACAAACACCTATATAGGTCCCCCTACACTTAGGAGGTTAAAACAGAAAAGGATAGATACTCGGGTTGCCTCCCGAGGAGCGCTTGTTTTTGATAACCGAGTCACGAGCCTGACTCGACCCAAAATTAGTTCATGGGGAACGTGGTGAGGGATGGAATCATCTCCTGAGAGATGTCCTCACCAAAGTACAACTTCACTCGTTGGCCATTCACCTTAAAATTAGGTCCATTAGGTTGAGCGAGCTCGAGAGTACCATATGGAAAAATTTGGGCAATGGTGAATGGTTCTTAATCTTAGAGTCGTGAATGAGCTTAGTCTTATCCTTATAGATCAAATAATTTTCATAAGCCTCATTACGGAGTTCATTCAGCTCATTGAGTTGGATCTTGCGTAGGTCACCGGCTTTGTTGATATCAAAATTAGCCCACTTCAAGGCCCAGTAAGCCTTGTGCTCCAACTCAATGGGGAGGTGGCATGCTTTTCCGTACACGAGACGATATGGTGTACAACCAATCGAAGTCTTGTATGCGGTACGAAAAGCACACAAAGCATCATCAAGTTTATCAGCCCATGAGGCACGATGCTCTCCCACGGTTCTTTCGAGAATTCACTTTAATCCTCGGTTGGATATTTCAGCCTGGCCATTAGTTTGTGGGTGGTAGGCGGTGGAAAGACGATGATTTACACCATACTTTCCATGACTCTAGCAAATTGGTCGTTGCAAAAATGAGTCCCGCGATCACTAATAATGGCACGAGGCACACCGAATCTAGCGAATAGCGATTTCAAAAAGTTACAAACCACCCTTGCGTCATTAGAGGGTAAAGCTTTGACTTCAACCCATTTGGAGACGTAGTCAACGACTACAAGGATGTATTTGTTTCCTTTAGATGAAGGGCATGCCCATAAAGTCGATACCCCAAACATCAAAGATTTCACATTCTTGTATGAAATTCTGGGGCATCTCGTCTTTATGTGTGATCTTGCCTTGTTTTTGGTAAGCATCACAATGTTTAACCATCTCGTGAGCATCACGGTAAATGGTGGGCCAATAAAATCCCGATTCAAAAACTTTTTTGACGGTGTAGTTGGGACCAAAGTGACCACCGGTGGGTCCTTTGTGGCAAGCGTCAAGGATTTCTAAAGCTGCCGGTCCATCAACACATCAGCGAATAATCAAGTCAGCACATTGCTTGAATAGATACGGGTCATCCCAAAAGTAAGTCTTAATGTCGTTAAAGAACTTCTTCTTTTTCTGGGATGTTAACCCGTCAACGAGAATTCCACCCGCCAAGTAGTTTGCAATGTCCGCAAACCACGGGGTTTCATCAGCAGTCGAGTTGATAGACATTAAGGTCTCCAAGGGAAAAGAATCATTGATTTCTTTGTTCGGATGATCCCCTTGGTAAGGATCCTCAAGTCTACTGAGATGATCCGCGGCTAGGTTTTCAGCTCCTTTTTTATCGCGAATTTCGATTTTAAATTCTTGGAGTAGCAAAACCCAGCGAAGAAGTCTTGGTTTGGAATCTTGCTTAGTCAACAAGTACTTCAACGCGGAATGATCGGTATACACGATTGTGGTAGAGAGGACAAGATAGGGGCGGAACATTTCAAAAGCATAGACAACAGCTAAAAGCTCTTTTTTGGTTGTCGTGTAATGCAATTGAGCCCCAGTCATTGTCTTGCTAGCGTAATGGATTGGTTGGAAGTGTTTATTCACTCTTTGGCCTAAAACCGCTCCAATAGAAAAGTCACTAGCATCGCACATCAACTCGAAAGGAAGCTCCTAATTAGGGGTAACCAAGACGGGTGCCCTAGTTAGCTTATCCTTAAGCGAGTTGAAGGCTTCGATACACTCTTTGGAAAAGATAAAAGGAGTATCTTTTTCCAAGAGGTGGGTCATCGGGCGAGCGATTTGAGAAAAATCTTTGATGAATCGACGGTAGAAGCCCGCATGACCAAGGAAACTTCTCACACCCTTCACTGTTGAAGGTGGAGGCAACTTAGCGATAACATCGACTTTAGCATGGTCTACTTCGAGACCGGATTTGGAGATTTTGTGCCCTAGCACGATGCCCTCTTTTACCATGAAATGGCATTTTTCCCAATTAAGAACAAGCCGAGTGTCTTCACACCGCTTCAGCATACGTTATAAATTGGCAAGGCAAGCAGAGAAAGAATCGCCATAAACCGAAAAATCATCCATGAATACTTCCATAGTGTCTTCCACAATGTCATGGAAGATAGCCATCATACACCTTTGGAACGTCCCAGGAGCATTACATAAACCAAAAGGCATGCGTTTGTAAGCAAATGTTCCATAGGGACAAGTGAATGTGGTCTTTTCTTGGTCCTTGGGATCGATGGGAATTTGAAAATACCCGGAGAAACCGTCTAAGAAGTAGTAATAGTCATTACCAGCTAGACGCTCGAGCATTTGATCCATGAAGGGAAGAGGAAAGTGGTCTTTTCTCGTGGCATCATTGAGCTTGTGATAATCAATACAAACTCTCCACCCAGTAACGAGACAAGTGGGAATCAACTCGTTGTGTTCATTGGAAACAACGGTTATTCCGCCCTTCTTGGGCACACAATGGACGGGACTTACCCACGGCGAATCTGAAATAGGGTAAATCAAGCCGGCATCTAGAAGTTTGATAACCTCTTGTTTGATGACGTCATGAATTTTAGGATTAACCCTTCTTTGGCTCTGTATTGCGGGTTTAAAGTCATCTTCCATGAGAATCTTATGAGTACAAAAGTTCGGATCAATTCCGCGGATATCGGAAATTTTCCAAGCAATTGCCTTCTTATGATCTTTAAGCACGGCGATGAGGCGAGATTTTTCTTCTTCTTTTAAGTCCTTCGCGATAATGACAGGCGACTTCTTGTTTTCTTCAAGGAACACGTACTCGAGATGGGGCGGCAACTCCTTAAGTGCTAAATCCGGAGGATTTTCGATGGGAAGCGTTTTTAAAGTCGAAGCATCGATAGCAATAACCGTGGGAGATGGTGGAGAAAGATTGTCTTCTTTGAGAAGGTTTTCAAAGAAATGCATGTCTTCATCCCAATCGGTGGGAGAATCGTCATTAGCTAAGTTCACATTTCCCATGGTGGCTTCAAGATCTTTCCAAAAGAAATCACTTTCTCCAAATAGAGATAGTGATGAATCAATAGAGGAAACGGTCTCAACATTGGGAAGAGAGGTAGGAATATTTTTACAAGCATCAATAAAGTGTTCTTCACAAGCCTCATCCAGAACGTCAATACAATTAACACTCTCGTATGAATAAGGTTGTTTAGACAACTTTCCCATGTTGAAGACGATTTTATCGTCACCCACTCTCATGATAAGCTCACCGGCTTCGACATCGATGAAAGTGCGACCGGTTCTCAAGAATGGACGACCAACGATCAATGGCACACGAGGGTCCATGTCGTAGTCAACGACAACGAAATCGGCAGGAAAAGTGAATTTGTCGACTCCTACAAAGACGTCTTCGGCTATCCCCACTGGATAAGCAACCGTACGGTTAGCTAATTCCAAAGTCATTTTGGTGGAGACTAGCTCAGGGAGAGATAATTGCTTCCAAACGCTTAGAGGCATTAAGTTAATACTCGCACCTAGATCGGCTAGGGCCATGCAATTCTCTACTCCCGGGAAGTTACAAGGGATTAAGAAATGACCCGGATCACCAAGCTTGGTTGGCAATTTCCTTAAGAGCACTACAGAGCAATTCTCATTAAGTTGGGTGTTAGCAATATCAAGAAGCTTCTCCTTGTCGCTAAGAAGATCTTTGAACATTTTTGCGTACTTAGGCATGTGAGCGAGAGCCTCAGCGAAGGAGATGTTAAAATTTAATTGTTTAAACATTTTGAGAAAGTTCGAAACCTGAATATCATCCTTGCTTTTGAGCTTCTCTTTCCTCAACCTAGATGGATAAGGTATATCGGAAGAAGAGGAAGTCTTTGGGAGAATAGGATCACTCACATCCTTGGGTGGAGGAGGTGTAGAAGTAAGAGGTGGAGAAATTGGGGAAGGAGAAGGATGAGGAATAGGAGCAGGTGACTCATTTTCCTTAGTCATAGTCACCGGTGGAGGTATAGGAAGCATGGGTTCCTTGGTACCTTTGCCACTGCGAGTGGTGATTGCTTTCATCTCCCCTCTTGGATTCGCAACGGTGTTACTCGGAAGAGTACCCGAAGAAGAAGGTTGATTACCTTGGAAGAAACTAGCCATCATGTTTTTTAAGTCATTCGTTTGACTAACCAAAGTGTTTCTCATGTCAGCTCTCAGATCGTTCCCTTGTTTTACCAGGTCGGCTTTCAAGTTGCGCACTTCCTGTTGGAGATTGTCCACGATCACATCATTAGTCCTCATGTAGGTTCCAATGTCTTGGTGCAATGCGGTGGGTTGGTTGGAAGGAGCATTGTATGCGGGTGGTTGATAAGCAGGTTGCTGGTAAACTTGGTTGTTTCTTTGAGGTGGGTTTTGTTGTTTGTGAGGTGGTATGTATGGTCCACGAGATTGTTGTTGTTGTTGAGGAGGGCGGTTGAGGTTTTGTTGTTGGTTTGGGTTGTTGTGAGTAAAACCGGGTGGTGAGATATAGTTGTTGGAGCGGTAGCTAAGCAGGTTGCGGTCACCTTGAGGACGAGCTTGATAAGCGGGTTGAGGATAGGTACCGTATGCTGCATTCACATTCTCAGACGGGTAGTCTTGGGTGGCAGTACAAGTGGTGTAACAGTCAGGACCCCCGCATATCTTACATGGTTGGCTAACAGCATTCACTTGAGCGTGGTGAGCGTTTTTAGCGTTGATGCTGTTAGTGTTGCTGGCGGTTTGGGTAGCAAGCGATTCAAGAAGCGCAGTGATTTTGTCAAGTCGCTTATCGCTGTCACTAGTACTAGCACTAGCGACATTGGTCCGAACACTCTTGGTTTACACACGAGACTTATTCTCAATGACATCCCAAGCAGCATTGGAAGTCTTAGCCAAAAGATTACCCCCCGAGGCATTGTTTAGTGAATCTTGGTCATTCATGCTTAAACCATTATAAAAAGTGTTAATTTGATGCACTTTGATAAAACCATGTTGTGGGCATTTTCTTAAAAGATCTTTGAAACGATCCCAAGATTCACTTAAAGACTCATCGTACTTTTGTTCAAAATTAATGATTTCATTCCACAAAGCGGTAGTACGAGAGGGTGGGAAAAATTAGTTGATAAACTTGGTCTCCAAATCCGTCCACGTAAGAATACTCTGTGGCGGTTACTTAGCAAGCCAATGCCGAGCTTGTCCCTCTAAAGAAAAGGGAAAAAGTTGTTAACGGATTACCTCTTGTGGAACACCATTGAATTTGACCGTATTCGTGAGTTGTAGAAATCTCTTGATGTGGTCATGTGGATCATCAATGGTACGCCCCAAGAATGGTTGAGCAGAGACCATCTGGATAAAGCCGGATTTGAGCTCAAAGTTGTTGGCTGCAATCGCGGGTATGACAATTGGATCATCGTTACCATCTACATGTGCTTGCAGAAGTTCAATCATCGGGTGATTATCCGGTAGAGGCTCATTGTTGTTATTATTGTTGTTGAAAGGTGGGTTGTTATTGTTATTATTGTTTTGAGGTGGGTTATTGTTGTTGTTTTGTACACCGGCCATGTCTAAGTCTTCGAGAGGCTCGGGCTCTTGATAAGACGTTGATCGTGTACGCATGCACCTGCAAAAGAACTAACAAGGCAAAAACAAAGCAAAAATATTTTTGGTTTTTATGTTTTTTAATTTTTAGGATTTTTGAAAATTTTATATTTTTTAGGGTTTTTTGAAAATTTTTATGAAAAAGTAACGTTCACGGTGAACGGATCCCAAAATCCAAGTTCTCACAAAAAATTGTTGATCTTAACGAGAAGAGCCGGCAGCGGCGCCATTTGATACAAGCGTTTGGATGGGTTCGGATTTAGTTCTCTGTATCTCCTCGAATTGATAACGGCTCTAAGTGGAATGATTTGTTCTTGGTTTAATAAAAAGGTGTTGGTTTGTTTATCTATTTTAAACTAATGACAAATACGTAAGTGTCGAAGAGTAAAATTAAAGCTTTTAAAAGATTAAACTAGATTGACAAGTTAAAAGTAAATGCTTGAAAACGTAAGGGAAAGATTAGACAAATACTTAAAACTTTATAAAACTTTGAAATCTAAAAACTCAGTCCATCGGAATATTGCAAATGAAGGTCCATCGGAATGACAAAATCATAACCATCGGAATACATAAATGTAAAGCTGTCGGAATGTTAAAGTCCGTTCTGTCGCAATGTGCATCTATCGGAAAGATCTAGATCGGAACGTATAAAATCTAAGCACACCTATCGAAATATTGTTCAGATCGGAATGTTGTACTAGATCGGAATGTAGCTGTCGAGAATTGGGTAGAGTTTCGTCCAAAAAGGAACCTTAGTCCCGTCGGAATGTGCGATCGCAATATGCGATCGCAATCCCAGATCGGAATAAGGGGGAATTACTACCCGATCGCAAAGTAGAACCCACACCTGGGTTATTGCGATCAAAATAAGCACCCGTCAGAATGTGTATAACCCTTCTATTGCGATGAAATGCAAAACTAATCCGAAAATGGTGAAAAGCTAAAACTTCAATAAGCACTTACAATAAGCTATTTTAACCGGGACTTAATCACTTCAAAAAGATTAAATTGAACAACTTTTGAAGACGAGAAACCTTAAACTTTATAAACAAAACTTTTGAATGACTAAAACTTATATGGAATCCGAAAACCAATAAGCTAAAACAAGCAATAAGCAAATAAGCATAGAAGGCCTATAGCTTATACGTGTGAGAGCTTAAAAAGAAACAAGAAAGATCAAACTTTGATCACGAACTCATCCACAAATCCAAACCGTATGGAATTGAACAATCGGATTAAGGATTTAGATAAACTAAGAAAAGTAGAAGAAAATTGAAGAAATTAAAAGCTTAACTTGAATAAGATTAATGAAATCCAAAGTACAAAGATCAAAGAAAGCTTAAGTTTTAAAAGATGAAAACAAAGAAAAAGTTTAGTGAGAGAAATTTTGGAACTTTATCTCTCTAAAACTAGAGAAAATGAAAAACTAAAGAACTAACTAAGTGTCTAATTTTTGTGAAGTAAGGTCCTATATATAGGCGTGTGGTATGGGCTTGTGAATGGGTCTTGGTATCGGGCTTCTTTTCTTCTTTCTTCTTTAGTCTTCACGCTTCTTTAAATAAACGTTTCCGACTTTGGATTTTTAGAAGTGTCGGTGAATAATTCCAACTCGTCTTATAATCTTTTGTTTAATAGACTCGAGTTCTTCGACATATATGAATCTTCCATCTTTGGCTCTATTCTTCGATAAATCTTTAAATAGGCACAGTGACTTCAAATCTTTTGCATCTCTTGGACAATAGACTTCATCTTGCGTCTTTTTATTCAATAAAACCCGTGCAATCCCATGTTTTCTTCAATATTCATCCGGTTGACTCTGAAAGCACAATAAACACAAAAACCACGCATAATTCCAAACAAATGATATTAAATACGTGTTTTGGTCTTGTTTTAGCCAGAAATAAGTGGTAAAAGGATGGGTGTTTTCACACCTATCAGGCAACTATTTTCAAAATACAATCATGAAAATATTGAAAAGAAATAAGTTTATCTCATGCATTAAATGAAAGTTATCTGCTCCCAAAATTACGGCCCAAAAATATGTCAAAAAGTAACAACTGGGTAGGTCCCATTGAGTGTCAACGGTAAAAAATAACCCATCAACGCCCAACGGCTATATTCTTGTCAACGTTTGCCAAAGCCATGTCAGCGTCTAAATTGGTCACAACAACGCTTGGAAAAATACTTGTCAGCGTCCAAAAATAAAAATATTTAAAAATGAAAAATGACCTTAACAAAGTAATTTATCCTAGAGAAGATAACCTATAAGTTGATAATTATTATAGGGCGGCAAGCACTGTCCAGTTATGCACACTTGCTTATGCAAGATAGACATAACAGTCCTCTAGTGTCCCTTGCTAACCAAAACTCTTAACAACTAAGTTACCTCATAAAATTCCTTGTTACTCCCAGATAAAACCCATGATAAAATCATTCCCAAGTCTCCCAACAGACCACAACCAATTGTAGGCCAAAAATGTCTTGGCAGCATGCATAGTATATCAACTTTGCATGCTACAGTGCCTCATGATTTAGTAAAACTAACTCATACTCACCTGTGGACACAATCTAGAATTGTGATAAGAGTATCATAAGGATACCCAAACATCCTAAAGTGTCACACCCCACCATGGCGGAATATGGGGCGCGACGTATGGATATCATTACAACATGGCGTGTCTATAGAGATAACTATATGAAATAAGAAATGTCATAAAATGGAGACACAAAGTCAAGACAATATCTCATCAGACTCAGGAGTCTAGGTAAGTAGGTAACAGTCCTACCGCTTACCCAAGACAAACAAATAACATAACCAAACAAATATATGTGTGCCACAGTATCACTTATTAAAAGTGTTAATGTAAGTAATGCCTAAAAACATTATTAGTGTTAACTAATCTTTCTTAGTTTTGATCACAACAAACCATACAACACATTTAGTGTAGAAACACAAAATGAATTATTTAACTAACACTATCATCAAGGTAATTGTGACAAATCTAACATTTTCAGGTAGTAAAATATTTTCTCGTATAATATTTTGAAACTTATTTTTGTGTTGGTTGACGAACTCACAATTTACGGATTTAAGTTTGGGCTTACGTGCATAATTTGGCGTCTTTTACGACTAAACCGGAAACCTTAGGATTACGTATTTACGTTTTTGAACTCCGTTTTTGATGAGACAATTTTTATTGGATTCGTTTTGTGACGTTGATTCATAATTTATAAAAACTTTTTTCGTAAAACGACCCGAGGGCACGCAAATCGAGAAAACTAGAATCGAGAAATACCCGTAAACTAGTGAGATGGAACAAAACACTTTGTCCCACCCCACTAGCTATATGGGACGGCTACACTTGACACCACAACACAAGGTGGCATCTAGTTTAACTTACACATTCCAAGTGTAAGCATAAGCTTACACTCCAAGCTAACACATACCACTAACTAGCTAAACAAGCAACTTGTTTCATTATACCATCATTCTTACATGCAATCCACTCCAAAAACTCTCTCAAACCTCCCTCTCTTGCCGTCCCAAATAAGCCAACAAACACCATCTTTGATCTTTTCTAGCCATAAACCACATGTTTACTAGTTCTATTAAGGTGTTCTCTTGAAGCCTTGATCATTTGGTGGCCATATTAACAACTTTGGAGGTGATTTGCTTGTGTCCTAGGGCTGATTTTCCAACCTATGTTCTTGATATTTGATGGTCTTGGAGATACTTGTTGTGTTCATCAAGTTCTTGTCTTCCTAAAACAAGAAATCCACTTAGATTGGTAAAGAAGATCATCCTCTCCATTTTTCTCTTGTTATTTTGTAAAGAACAAATGTATTTTCTTTCATTTTGTATATATGATGTATATATGATGATAAAAATGTTGTGTGGGGATCAAGTGTTGATAAATATGCTTAAAAAGGATGATAACTATAAGAAATGAAGCTAAAATCTTGACTATTTAGTTGTCTGTATAAAAACAGTAGATAACTAAAAGATGAACTGATAAAATTGCATGGTTTGATCCATTTACAGTAAGTAGATGATGTTATACACATGTGAGAGTTGTCCATGCAATGGAATCAAAATAATGAGTGAGATATGATCAAAACAAGTTAGGTGGTATAATCTGAATAAGAAGTTTTGTAGGGACTGTTAGGGAAACTTAAACTCAAAATGGGCAGTAGCTATATCTAAGTTATATGTAGCACATATTATGAAGAACATGTCATCCAAAAATGAGCTTCTAAGTCTTTATATAACTCTAGATATGGTAAAAATGGTGAACATTAAGTTAAAAATCAGATTATTGGAAATAATGTTTATTATTATTATATAAGCACTCACATTATAATGTATAAAATGTAAAAATATAAACCCACTAACATATAAAACTTATTTATATAAATGTATAAAAGGTTAATTAAATGGGTAAATTATATAAATGGTGGTAAAATAATATTTATAAGTAATAAAAACAATAAACTTGATTTTTACGACTTTTTCGGCTATCGCCGTAAAATTAACGTTTTTCGCCAAATAAAACTTAGACGACCAAACCCGTCTAATGTAAAGTTTATAAAAGTCATATACTGATGTATAGATAACTAAGACAAGTAAAAACCGATAAAACCCGAACTATAAGAATTACGGACATTTATGAGCTAACTAAACATATTGGACTAATAATTGGACTTAATAAGATAAAAACTTGTAAAAAGAAATTATTGGGCTTAACCCATTTGGGCCCAACATGGAAAGTATATATACTGATCATATAGGTATAAAAAGGATAAAAACAAGTTAAAGAACTTATAAAAGGCTTATTGGACTTAAAATAGGTAAATAGGTAAAACTAGCGAACTAGTAAGACGTTACCAAAACGTAAACACTAAAATGAGTAACCAAGGATGTATAAACCCACTTGAACATCATCATATGCACAAAATCATCATATGTATATTGATATTTTGATAAAAGTCATTGGACCGAGTCTAAGACCGATTATTATTTATATAGGTTTCCGTGACCGAAGCACCCCCGTAGCCGATAATCCGCCTTTTATTAACAACGTGAGTTCATAGCCTCGCACTCTTTTAAATGTTTTATAAAATGATTTGTAAACCCGCGAGGGAGATAACATGCTAGATTTTTATAAAAATAGAACACAAGTAGTCCCGATTGTATGCTTAATGATATGGACCCGAATGATGCTATGACCCTATATTCGAGACTAAAAGGATTATTAGTAGTTAGGTTATGTCACTTAAAGTCCCATTAGCATGAATTGTGAACTACCGGGAATTGGTAGACGCTTATGCATTTGATAGTACTATTTGGGGACGATCACCCCAGTTCGCGCCTTGACGGTTGATCCCCGTCGTACCACATTGATTGGTAAGCGAATTTATGTATGAGAAGATTCCATAGCGTGATTTTTGTGACGACACGCTAACTTAGATGTGCAAATTGTTTGTCGGGTTCGCGACCCGCTGTTTCACAGTAAGGTAACAATGTCATGCGGCTAATAATAATCCTACAATATAAAACATAAATACAAAACGATAACGACGCTATTACGATGAATATATTACCTATCATGGTAATATAGAGACTACGGTCTCATGGACGGTTTAAGATGTATGCTTGATTTATATATTGCCTGACTAGCAATATGAGGACTTACTTCCGATATTATACTTGTGTTCTGATTTTAACTGAATGTAAATGATTGTTTTTATATAACGGTTTTCATTAAACTCTATGAATTCACTCGGCATTCGCTGATATGATTTTTGCATGTTTTTATCTCAGGTGCTTGAAGGTAATCCGGATGGAGATCGACTCTGATGGCCCACACTTAATATTAAAAATGTTCATTCGATCTGTGTTTTGTAAACTATATGACCTGTATAATTTGGGACCTGTTGTACGCTTTTAAACTTTTTATCGAATGAATGTTTGTTAAACCTTGTACAGCCATTTTTATGTGTTGTCTATGATTGGAGTTATTGTGCTATCCCGTAACACTCTGAAAGACCCTTCCGCTGTACCGATACGAAAAATGAGAGTGTTCCAGTTTGGTACCAGAGCTCTCGTTGTAGAGAACAAAAGATTTTAAAAACCAAGGTTTTGAACAAAACTTTTCAAAATCTTTTGACAATGAACATTTGAGAAAATATTTGAAAAATCTTTTGACTATAACGGTGCCAGAGATCTTCGACGTTACCAACAAGCCCTATTGAGAAGATATATATTTTGATATATATAATTTAATTTATATATATGTATATATCGTGATTTCATTATGTAATTGTCTAAATAGTATGTTATCCTAATACGAGATATATATATAAATGCAGATTGTCATGGCTGACCCTAATATTCCTGTAGAAAACCATGCTATTCCCGAACCTAATATAGAAGATGATCCTTATTTAGACTTAGTAGATTTTGATATCGATGACGAGGAGGAACCATTTGAGGATCCCGAGCCCGAGTTAGGACTAGGAGATCAGATTGCCCCTCAGGTTGACATAGTAGAGAATGAGATTGAGAATGTTGATATTGAGAATGATGATGAGATTAGGTTAGATAATTTAGATGATGAGATTGACGACGAGGATGTAGAGGAGGATGTAGGTATAGATGTTGAGGTTGATGACCATGAGGAAGCCGAGCTTATTTATCCGTATGATGTTCCAGAGGGCGAGCCTTTGCCCCCACCAGTTTGTTTGTTTGATTCTGAGGATGAGTTACCTAGGAATGAAATGTCTGAATCATCTGAATCTGATTCTGAATCAGAGGAGGATGAGGATGACGATGCACCTGACGGTACTGATGGTATTGCTACTCGTAGACGTGAGATAGGAGAGTCGTCTAGTACTCGAGAGGCTACTCATATTGATGGTCTTGCACCATGGGCCTTGAGACGTGATCTAGATGCTTCCCGTGTTAAGATTTGTGTGACAGAGGTTGGATTAGGTGTTGTTCAGACTCAGGTTGCTTATTTGGAGTCGAAGACAAAGGTTGGCGAGAAAGAGCGAGAATTGCTTAGTTTGGATTTGAGTGATGTAGAACGTGGTTTGAATGAGGCTTTTAGGAGGTTATCGGTATTGGAAAGTGCTGAGTATGCTGCTATGAAGAAAAAGGTGAATACTATGGAAATTTAGTTGAGTGTGGCTCGTGCGATGCGTGAGAAAGCCGAAAAGGAGTTGAATATATCCGTGGGATGGAACAGTAGGTTTTATGCTGACATGGTTGAAAGAGGAGTGATCCGTAAGCGCCCAGCTGAAGATGTGTCTAGTGATCGTCCGACGAAGATCCAGAAGACGATGGATGATGGACCATCTGGCGGTTCTCAGTAGACCAGTCTGTGTTTAGTAGTGACCTTTATATCTTTTGTGCTTGTAGCTTCGACTGAACCGACTTGTTAGTAATAGACTTGGCACGAATTTTTAGTGTATATAGTGTTAGAACTTTGATATGGATGTACTAAGACAATACTTTTGTTTCAGATCGAATGAAATATGTATCTTGTCTTGAATTCCATATTGTGCCTTATTTGTATCTTGATTATGAATTCGATCCATATTATATGAATCCTTTGTTGGGTGAATGCTTAATACTTTGAAATTGTGAAATTATAGAACTATGCCGCCCAAGAAGGCTGTGACTGAGGATGATGTACGTAGGATTATTACGGAGCAAGTTACCGCATCTATGACTGAATTTATGGCAAATGCTAGAAATGAAGCTGGCGGTAGTGGAGTTGGCGGTAGTGGAGCTGGCGGTAGTGGAGCTGGCGGTAGTGGAGCTGGCGGTAGTGGAATTGGCGGTACTAATGTGAATGTGAATGCTAATAATGTGAATGCTAATGTTGGAGGAAATGTAGGAGGACTTGGAACTAATGCACCTGAAGTTGGTGGCTGTACTTATGTGACGTTCATGAAGTGTGAACCTCTACCTTTTAATGGAACTGAAGGTGCTGTAGGACTAAGTCAGTGGATTGAGAAGATTGAATCGGTGTTTCGGATTAGTAAGTGTAAGGAGGAAGATAAGGTGACTTTTGCTATGGCTACTCTTAAAGGTCGTGCGTTGACTTGGTGGAACGGGAGAATTGCTTTCATGGGTCTTGATGCTGCTAATGCTACTCCTTGGGCTGAAATTAAGAAGTGGATGACTTTGGAGTTTTGTCCTCGTAGTGTAATTATTAGGTTAGAGCAAGAGTTGATTCATCTGAGAATGAAAGGTGTGGACATTGATAGTTACACGAACCGATTCCATGAGTTGGCCTTGCTATGTCCTCGATTGGTTGAACCCGAAGAGATCCGAATTGAGCAATATGTGAAAGGGTTGACCAGGAATATCCGGGGGGACGTGACATCATCGAAACCACTGACCATTGATGATGCTGTTCGAATGGCTTACCAACTCATTGGACAGATAATTCAGGATAAGGAAGATGAAGCCCGTGTAGGTGAGAAAAGAAAGGGAGACGGTGATCGTGTAGATAGAGGTGATAATAGGAAGAATTTCAATCGCCGTCAGAACCAGAGAAAGGGGAATGCAAATGCTCTTACCTACAATGCACCGCGCAACGATGATAGATGTCCTAAGTGTGGCAACAAGAGGCATGCTGGCGACAGCTGGAAGTGCCAAAATTGCGGAAAGCTTGGACACAAGGTTGAAAGGTGTAAGAAGGGAACCATTTGCTTCAACTATAATGAGGAAGGTCATAGGAAATCGGAATGCCCCAAGTTGAAAGCGATTGTACCTGGAAGAAACCCCCAGGGTGGTATCTACCAACTTGGAACAATTGAGGTGAAGAAAGAGGATCCTAATGTCGTTACCGATACGTTCTTACTCAACAATCATTATGCTGTTGCTTTATTCGATTCGGGTGCCGATAGGAGCTTTGTATCCACAAAATTTAGTGCCCTTATCGATATTGAACTTGTTGAGATAAGTACCAGTTACGAGGTGGAATTAGCTGATGGTAAATTAGTGAAAACTAATAAGCTATTAGAAGGATGCTCTCTAAATCTCTTAAACCATTCCTTTCCGATTGATTTGATGTTGATAGAATTAGGTAGTTTTGATATTATTATTGGTATGGATTGGTTGTCGTTGAATAATGCTACTATTTTATGTGGAGAGAAGAAAGTTAAGATTCCTCTTAGGAATAGGACGTTAGTAATTGATGGTAGTCGAGGTGAATCCCGTTTGAAAATAGTTTCATGTATTAAAGTCCAAAAGTACATCAGGAACGGTTGTGAGTTATTCTTAGCTCAAGTGACCGGGAATGAGTCTAGGGAGAAACGATTGGAAGATGTACCTATTATTTGTGAATTTCCTGAGGTATTTCCTAAAGATTTACCCGAACTTCCACCGATAAGGCAAGTAGAGTTTCGAATCGATTTAATTCCTGGTGCTGCACCGGTGGCACGTGCGCCTTACCGATTAGCCCCTTCTGAATTAAAGGAGTTATCTAAGCAACTTAAGGAGTTGTCTGATAAAGATTTTATTCGACCGAGCTCGTCGCCTTGGGGAGCTCCAGTCTTGGTCGTTAAGAAGAAGGATGGATCTTTTCGTATGTGCATTGATTATAGGGAACTGAATAAGTTGACAATTAAAAATCGATATCCTTTACCTAGGATTGATGATTTGTTTGATCAACTGCAAGGATCTAGTGTGTATTCTAAGATAGATTTGCGGTCAGGATATCACCAACTTCGCGTCCGTGAAGAAGATATTCCTATAACTGCATTTAGAACTCGTTATGGACACTATGAATTTCAAGTAATGCCATTTGGGTTAACTAACGCACCTGCGGTTTTCATGGATTTAATGAATCGAGTGTGCAAGCCCTACTTGGATAAATTTGTGATTGTGTTTATTGACGATATTCTAATCTATTCTAAGAATGAAGATGAGCATAGAGAACATTTGAGGATTGTTTTGAAATTGTTGAAGGATGAAAGGTTGTATGCTAAGTTTTCGAAGTGTGATTTCTTGTTAGATTCTGTGCAATTTCTTGGTCATGTGATTAACAGAGATGGAATTCATGTTGATCCTGCAAAGGTTGAAGCTATTAAGAATTGGTCTGCACCGACAACGCCAACGGTAGTGCGACAGTTCTTAGGATTGGCTGGCCATTATAGGCGATTCATTAAATAATTTTCTTTGATAGCTAAACCCTTGACTAAGCTTACTCAGAAGAATAAACCTTTCGTTTGGGGAAGTGATGAAGATGGAGTATTTCAGACATTGAAGCAAAAATTATGTAGTGCGCCAATCTTATCATTACCCGACGGGAGTGAAGATTTTGTAGTGTATTGTGATGCATCTCTTAGAGGTTATGGAGCTGTTTTGATGCAGAGAGAGAAAGTGATAGCTTATGCTTCTAGGCAATTAAAGAAGAATGAGGAGAATTATACTACTCATGATCTTGAGTTAGGAGCTGTAGTCTTTGCTCTTAGGTTGTGGAGACATTATCTGTATGGCACCAAGTGTACGGTATTCACCGATCACAAAAGCCTACAGTATATTCTCGATCAGAAGGAATTGAACATGAGGCAACGAAGATGGATAGAGTTGTTAAGTGATTATGATTGTGATATAAAATATCACCCAGGAAAAGCCAATGTTGTTGCTGATGCGTTGAGTAGGAAAGATAGAGAGCCTATCAGGGTGCGTTCTCTAGTCTTGACCGTGCACAATAATTTGCCTGAGCAAATTAGAAATGCGCAAATAGAAGCTTGTAAGAAGGAGAATTTTGTTAATGAAGGGTTCCGAGGAGAAGGAGATCCTTTAGAGGTTAGAGCTGATGGAGTGAAATGCTTAAGAGGTCGTATGTGGATACCTAAGTTTGGAGGCTTAAGAGATTTGATTATGTTAGAATCCCATAAATCTAAGTATTCCATTCATCCGGGATCTGATAAGATGTACCATGATTTGAAGAAGTTGTACTGGTGGCCGAATATGAAAGCTGACATAGCTATGTATGTTCTTCAATGCTTGACTTGTGCTAGAGTCAAAGCGGAACATCAAAAGCCATCAGGACTACTTCAACAACCAAAGATTCCTGAATGGAAGTAGGAGCGAATTACAATGGAATTTATCACCAAGCTTCCAAGAACATCATCTGGAAACAATTCGATTTTGGTTATTGTCGATAGACTGACCAAATCAGCACACTTCATTCCGGTTAAGGAGCAGTTCTCACTGGAGAAGCTGACTCGAATATACCTTGATAATGTTGTATGCAAGCATGGAGTGCCTGTATCGATCATTTCAGATCGAGATCCTAGATTCGCATCGAATTTTTGGAAATCTCTCCAAAGATCTTTGGGAACGAATCTTGATATGAGCACTGCTTATCACCCCTAGACTGATGGGCAGAGTGAAAGGACGATACAAACACTGGAAGATATGTTGAGAACTTGTGTGTTAGACTTTGGTAAGAATTGGGATAAACATTTGTCGTTAGCAGAGTTTTCGTATAACAATAGTTACCATTCTAGTATTAAGGCTGCACCGTTTGAAGCTTTGTATGGTAGGAAGTGTAGATCTCCTGTATGTTGGAGTGAAGTTGGGGATACCCAGCTCACGGGACCGGAATTGATCCGGGAGACTACGGAGATGATAGTTCTGATTAAGAAGAGGTTGTTGACTGCCCGTAGTAGACAGAAAAGTTACGCGGATGTGCGGCGGAAGCCAATGGAGTTTGAAGTGGGTGACCGAGTAATGTTGAAAGTATCGCCATGAAAAGGCGTTATCAGATTTGGAAAGCGAGGGAAATTGAATCCCCGTTATATTGGAACCTTTAAGATTTTATCTAGAGTAGGTCCGGTGGCTTACAAACTAGAGTTACCCCCAGAACTTCATGGTGTTCACAACACATTCCATATATCTAATCTGAAGAAATGTCTAGCAGTGAGTGATGAGAAAATTCCGTTAGGTAAGGTTCGAATAGATGGGAAGTTGTATTTTATCGAAGAGCCCGTAGAAGTTATGGACCGTGAGGTAAAGCAACTGAAACAAAGTCGGATACCTATTGTCAAGATCTGATGGAATTCAAAGCATGGACCGGAGTATACTTGGGAATGAGAGGATGAAATGTGGAAGAAATATCCGCACCTCTTCGATTTCAATAAGAAACGGACATCCAAATGAAATGGATCACGAGGACGTTGATCCCTTTTAGGAGGAAAAGATGTGACAAATCTAACATTTTCAGGTAGTAAAATATTTTCTCCTATAATATTTTGAAACTTATTTTTGTGTTGGTTGACGAACTCACAATTTACGGATTTAAATTTGGGCTTACGTGCATAATTTGGCGTCTTTTACGACTAAACCAGAAACCTTAGGATTACGTATTTACGTTTTTGAACTCCGTTTTTGATGAGACAATTTTTATTGGATTCGTTTTTTGACGTTGATTCATAATTTATAAAAACGTTTTTCGTAAAACGACCCGAGGGCACGCAAATCGAGAAAACTAGAATCGAGAAATACCCGTAAACTAGTGAGATGGGACAAAACACTTTGTCCCACCCCACTAGCTATATGGGACGGCTACACTTGACACCACAACACAAGGTGGCATCAAGTTTAACTTACACATTCCAAGTGTAAGCATAAGCTTACATTCCAAGCTAACAAATACCACTAACTAGCTAAACTAGCAACTTGTTTCATTATACCATCATTCTTACATGCAATCCACTCCAAAAACTCTCTCAACCCTCCCTCTCTTGCCGTCCCAAATAAGCCAACAAACACCATCTTTGATCTTTTCTAGTCATAAACCACATGTTTACTAGTTCTATTAAGGTGTTCTCTTGAAGCCTTGATCATTTGGTGGCCATATTAACAAATTTGGAGGTGATTTGCTTGTGTCCTAGGGCTGATTTTCCAACCTATGTTCTTGATATTTGATGGTCTTGGAGATACTTGTTGTGTTCATCAAGTTCTTGTCTTCCTAAAACAAGAAATCCACTTGGATTGGTAAAGAAGATCATCCTCTCCATTTTTCTCTTGTTATTTTGTAAAGAAAAAATGTATTTTCTTTCATTTTGTATATGTATATGATGTATATATGATGATAAAAATGTTGTGTGGGGATCAAGTGTTGATAAATATGCTTAAAAGGATGATAACTATAAGAAATGAAGCTAAAATCTTGACTATTTAGTTGGCTGTATAAAAACAGTAGATAACTAAAAGATGAACTAATAAAATTGCATGGTTTGATCCATTTACAGTAAGTAGATGATGTTATACACATGTGAGAGTTGGCCATGCAATGGAATCAAAATAATGAGTGAGATATGATCAAAACAAGTTAGGTGGTATAATCTGAATAAGCAGTTTTGTAGGGACCGTTAAGGCAACTTAAACTCAAAATGGGCAGTAGCTATAACTAAGTTATATGTAGCACATATTATGAAGAACATGTCATCTAAAAATTAGCTTCTAAGTCATTATAGAACTCTAGATATGGTAAAAATGGTGAACATGAAGTTAAAAATCAGATTTTTGGAAATAATGTTTATTATTATTATATAAGCACTCACATTATAATGTATAAAATGTAAAAATATAAACCCACTAACTTATAAAACTTATTTATATAAACGTATAAAAGGTTAATTAAATGGGTAAATTATATAAATGGTGGTAAAATAATATTTATAAATAATAAAAACTATAAACTTGATTTTTACGACTTTTTCGGCTATCGCCGTAAAATTAACGTTTTTCGCCAAATAAAACTTAGACGACCAAACCCGTCTAATGTAAAGTTTATAAAATTCATATACTGATGTATAGATAACTAAGACAAGTAAAAACCGATAAAACCCGAACTATAAGAATTACGGACATTTACGAGCTAACTAAACATATTGGACTAATAATTGGACTTAATAAGATAAAAACTTGTAAAAAGAACTTATTGGGCTTAACCCATTTGGGCCCAACATGGAAAGTATATATACTGATCATATAGGTATAAAAAGGATAAAAACAAGTTAAAGAACTTATAAAAGGCTTATTGGACTTAAAATAGGTAAATAGGTAAAACTAGCGAACTAGTAAGACGTTACCAAAACGTAAACACTAAAATGAGTAAACAAGGATGTATAAACCCACTTGAACATCATCATATGCACAAAATCATCATATGTATATTGATATTTTGATAAAAGTCATTGGACCGAGTCTAAGACCGATTATTATTTATATAGGTTCCATGACCGAAGCACGCCCGTAGCCGATAATCCGCCTTTCATTAACAACGTGAGTTCATAGCCTCGCACTCTTTTAAATGTTTTATAAAATGATTTGTAAACCCGCGAGGGAGATAACATGCTAGATTTTTATAAAAATAGAACACAAGTAGTCCCGATTGTATGCTTAATGATATGGACCCGAATGATGCTATGACCCTATATTCGAGACTAAAAGGATTATTAGTAGTTAGGTTATGTCACTTAAAGTCCCATTAGCATGAATTGTGAACTACCGGGATTTGGTAGACGCTTATGCATTTGATAGTACTATTTGGGGACGATCACCCCAGTTCGCGCCTTGACGGTTGATCCCCGTCGTACCACATTGATTGGTAAGTGAATTTATGTATGAGAAGATTCCATAGCGTGATTTTTGTGACGACACGCTAACTTAGATGGGAAAATTGTTTGTCGGGTTCGCGGCCCGCTGTTTCACAGTAAGGTAACAATGTCATGCGGCTAATAATAATCCTACAATATAAAACATAAATACAAAACGATAACGACGCTATTACGATGAATATATTACCTATCATGGTAATATAGAGACTACGGTCTCATGGACGGTTTAAGATGTATGCTTGATTTATATATTGCCTGACTAGCAATATGAGGACTTACTTCCGATATTATACTTGTGTTCTGATTTTAAATGAATGTAAATGATTGTTTTTATATAACGGTTTTCATTAAACTCTATGAATTCACTCGGCATTCGCTGATATGATTTTTGCATGTTTTTATCTCAGGTGCTTGAAGGTAATCCGGATGGAGATCGACTCTGATGGCCCACACTTAATATTAAAAATGTTCATTCGATCTGTGTTTTGTAAACTATATGACCTGTATAATTTGGGACCTGTTGTACGCTTTTAAACTTTTTATCGAATGAATGTTTGTTAAACCTTGTACAACCATTTTTATGTGTTGTCTATGATTGGAGTTATTGTGCTATCTCGTAACACTCTGAAAGACCCTTCCGCTGTACCGATACGAAAAATGAGAGTGTTACAGTAATAATCATATCACTAACCTTTCTTAATCATACTTAGTGATCATCAAAATGATTATCCTTAAAACTCACTTTTGCTAATAAGACAAAAGACTTTTTAATAAACTTTCTTTTTTAGAAAATGTTTTATTAAAATGGAAAATGAAAATTTGAAAATGGCATATTCCAAATGCTGTTAGAATATCCTTTGAAGGGTTTAAATACCTCAGATATTCCCACCCCACTAAAAGACAAAAAACGGAGCGGAGTCTAGTGGCGGTACCTTAAGTACCTACGCGGTACCTTAGCGATATGGTACCGCGGGGTGAGATAAGGTACCGCGCACAGTATCCGTTATAGATCCGTTGTAACTTTGTCTCCTTTAAATAGTGGGTCAAATCTCATTTTCCAGCAAGCCTCTTGGACGTTTTTCTCAACCCTCTTTCTATTTTCTATAGCATAATCATTAGTAAATGATCACTTAAATTGTTAAGGATGTTTACATATGATTATCCTCTTGATCCCCTCCTTTACCATGTCCAATGAGAAGATCACCTACTCACTAGTATTGTGATAAAGATGAATCTATGAGCTAGTCATATTCATCATGATACCCCTTTTTGTTTTAGGTCAATCCAATGTATTTATGAATACTTGGACTAGTTGTGTTCATCCAAGTTATTTGTGGATACTTGGATTTGTTGTGTACATCCATTGCATATGTGTTTGCTTGGATTTGTGTTGTGTAAATCCAAGCTACATGTGTGTACTTGGATAAGTCTAGTTGAGTTGTAATAGATTTGATTAGGAGTTCTCACTAAACTATAAAGTGATGTGGTCGTGTCTTGTGAGTTCTCACTAATCTTTAAAGTGACTAGTAGTTGTGTTGTGTGAAGTTCTCACTTAGCTTCAAAGTGAAGAGTCGTGAAGATTGGTTCTAGCTTTCGATTAGAACTCGACATCTAGCTTTGTCTCATAAAATGGTGAAGTAGGCAACGTCATGAAGATTGGTTCTACCTTAAGATTAGAACTCGACATCTAGCCTTGTGTCGTTAAATCGTGAAGTAGGCAACGTCGTGTAGATTGGTCCTAGCTAAAGATTAGGTCTCGACATTTAGCTTAGTGTCGGAAAATAATGTAAGCAACGATGTAAGGTTTTCTCCGCCGAGAAGGGAGCTTTTGGATATAGTGGAAATCTCGAGTAGGTGTACTCGAGGAGTGGAGTAGAAACGAGGATAGAGCCTCGTTGTCGAACCACTATAAATCTTGGTGTCTTCCCACTAGGTTGTCTCCTTCCTTGCTCTTTACTTATTTCATTATCATTATACTTGCTTATTATCCTTGCTAGTGTATTTCAATTGAACCTAATCATTATGCAACTTAGCTTCAAGTAAAAGATAGTTTTGATACAAACCGAATTGAAAGTAATTTTAATTTGGTCACCAATCGAAGAGAAACTATTCAACCCCCCCCCCCCCTTCTAGTTTCTACAATTGGTTTCAGAGCGATGGTCACTCAAGATCTTTGAAGTATATTGTACTTTAAAACTTGGATCGATCCATTGTCTCCTCAAATTAGAAGGTCTAGTTGTACTAAAGTTTCTCTTTGGTCAAAACTATGTTTTCTTTGAAAAATAGGTCTTTTAATTGATAACTTTGCATCCCACTTAAGATTAGTAGCCTTTATGCATTTTAGATATACTTTTGAAATGTATCTACTAGTTTACATCTTACTTTGTGTAGGTACTCATGAAGATCAATCAATTTATTGGTTATGGATTGAGTTACTTGCATTTTTAGAAGAATCATCTTCATTGATCTTTAACATCTTTGAATGATGATACCAAGATGATTCGGAATGATACTAGTCCTTGAAGACTTAGTACTCATCATAGTCATTGATTGGGCATAGCACTTATTCCTCCATGGATTGCTCTTTGTGGCCAAGGTACGCTTTCGTTCTTCCACACGTCCTTTGATCATTCTTTTTATCATTACTTGACTATGTGCTTGTTCTCGGCATCCTTGCATTGACATTTATTTGTGGTTTGTGTTTCTTTTCTTTTATCCTCTCAAACCTTCATTGCTTGGATACTTGACTCACTATGGTGATGTAGAGTGAGTTAGTAGAAGGTTAAAGTATCAAGCATGATTTCCATGGTTTGCACCCATACGGTTAGTAGGCCCTTTGTGGGAGAGAAAGTGAATTAATACTTTGCTCATATTTTGGTTTACACTAAGACTATTATTGAAAGTGATCTTAGTTTAGACTTGAATAATTGCTTTGTGCTTATTCATTACCAAAGTTGTTTATCGTTTCGCCGGAAAGGCACGTCTTAAACCACTATATATGACACACGCTCTTCGTTTCAACTACTTGAAGATTGTAATTAATCCCTAGAGCATTGATCCTAGTCTTGATTTAATTCTCTTGACTTCTCTCCACTTAGTCGTTTTGCTACGAGTAGTCGTTTGTCCGTTTCGGTTCTTTTCGATCTTGATTTAACTCGTAATCCTTCATTAAGGCATATTGCTTAGTGTTATGATGATCCAATGATATTCTAAAAGGCTCATGATTTAATTTTAAGTATTTTAGAAAAACTGGATTTTAAAAAATTGGCGTTTTTCAGAGATAGAAACCTGCCTCTGTAGGCGGTTCCTTATCTCCGCGGCTCAAACCCACGGTACCTTATCGATAAGGTACCGCGGGCAGTAACTTTTGTCAGAGCGCCAGTTTGTGTTTTTTATTCTTTTTCAAACCAAACTCTCTCTCCCAAAAACACACAGCCGACGGGTTTTACCTTTTCCACCATTGTTGAAGCTTCCAAAACCTTCAATCACTCAAATTAATTGATTCCAAGTTGTGGGTTTCACTCATCCTTCATCTAACATAAATTAATTGTACTTAATCATGCCTTCTCAATTTCACAAAGATCATCAATTCACTAGAGATTATATGCCCGACATCTCTCAAACCTTTGTTTCCTCTCAAATCCAAAACGCTTTTCCATCCCTTTCCTCTCGTTGTTTCCATGAGGGTAGGATTGTAGACTCAAGAATAGCGGGAGATAATTATATCAACTCTATGTTCGAGCTAATTGGGTTTGATTGTTTGCTTTACATAGACGAGGTAATTTATCCCTTGTTCCTTCTTGAGTTCTTTAGTACTTACTCCATGCTTGAAATCAACGACCAAATCTTTATCCGTTTCTTGTTGAATGGTCAAATCATTCAATATTCCCTCGATGACTTTGGTGATATTCTTGGTGTGCCATTTGAAGGCACTTGTCGTTTCACGGATAAGTGGAGACTAGATGCTCTCTTGGAGTCAAACGACAAACCTCCAAATGACACCACCGAAGTTGATCTAAATTTCATCCTTGAAATCATCACGAAAGAGCGTAGTGGAAACGTTGTGAGAAGCCTTCATACAAATGTGCGAAATGTGAATAGGTATGAAGTGCTCTCAAGCGACCTTAAGGATTATATGCTCCAATGGGCAAACATCCTTAGGGAAAATGTGTTTTGTCTTGGTGGGAACCGGGATCATATCCCGGCTTGCATGGGGCATATGTTGTTTTGCCTATTTACTTCCACCAAGTACAATCTTGCATATTACATCGCTCGACATATAAATTATGCTCTTTCTAAACCCAAAACAAACCTCCCTTATGCTATGCTTCTTACTCGCCTCTTTAGAAGGGTTGGTCAAGATTTTCCTCAACTCGATCTTTCTTGCTTTCACCCGGTTCAACGTGTTATGTTGCCTATTCAAGAGGCGTATCAACGAAAGCAAAGAAGTGACCGTGGTTCTAGAAAATCCGACCATCAAGAGCCGGATGAGGAGGACACCGATATGCCACCAAGTAATGGTGATGGCATCGGTCCTAGTTCTCATTTTGACTCTTCGAGCAACTCCCATCCATCCTCAAATCAATTCGAGGATGATTTTGAAGACTTAGCTCCTCCTCCTCCTCACCCTTCTAGTGATGTTCCTGAAGATCTCAATATGGAGCATCTTTATCGTGAGAATCTTAGAACCCGGGGAGAATTACATGAACACCGAGTGGAGTCAAGAAAAGGGTTCAAGTATTTGGGAAAGATGATCAAGGGTTTAGGAAAGAAAAGGAGGTGAAGACTTTGAAGTTGTGTCAAAGTTTAGATTTGATGGTTTAACATTTGGTTATCAACACTTTGGTTTAGTTGTTTATTAACTTGTGTTGCATGCTTGGATTACCAATTATTTTGATCCTTAAATGTTTATTATGCCATCATGTGTGTGTTTTACATAGCTTTGTGCATGCCATGTGATAGTTAGCTTATTAGATTATGATATGTAGTTAACTTTGTCTTGTGAAACCTTTGGGAAAAATCTGGGTTTATCAAAAACTGGGATGGGAAATTTTTGAAAACCTTCTGGTCGCGGTTCCATATCAACCCGCGGTTCCTTATCGATAAGGTACCGCCGGTCCTAGATAAGGAACCGCCGGTCACTGTGCACGACAGCATCTTTGCTTTACAATGTTTTCTTAATTTTGTGTAAACCTTGCATGATTTTCAGTAATAAACTGCACATTTCCTAAACTAGGGTATCTAAATTCATTATTCACCTAAAATGATTTTAACCCATTACTAGTTTGGATCATCCCCTCAACCATTTAAACCCACCTTGTTTGCCATGTTCTTCACACATCAAACATACTTCACTAAAACTTAAACCACCCTAATCAACCATGGTGTGTACCAAAACCTCAAACACTTCCAAGACCTCCACCCCAAGAAAAACACTCAAAATAAGGGTTAAGGTAGCTAAGCCTAACTCTTCACCTTTCCATACACCTAAGAATGAGAATGCTCCTATCCTCATTTCTTCATCACCTACCCCACCTCTTGCACCATGCAAGACTTCTTCCACCCATGGTACTAACCACTCCATTGGTTCTACCTCCTCTTCATTCAATTCTAGAATGAATGAGCTTTCTTCACCCTTCACTCCAAGTGCAACCTTGGAAGTGACCACACAACCTCAACCAATCCAAAGCATTCCTTTTGGGAACGACATTGATGACACTTTGGTGACTTCACCATTTACCCCTCACAACTCACCAATTTCACCAATCTTGGAGAATTTTCCTCCACACTCACCCATTTCCCCTTTGGGGAACATGCCTCCACTTTCACCCACATCACCCTTGGAGAACATGCCTCCTCCACCTCCACCCAACTCAAACATCCCAATTTTGGGTGTCCCACTTTCCCTCCTCTTGGGTGATCCTTACTTTGTGTTTCAACAAACTCATGGTCCTAGATGTCCATGTTGTCTCTACAACCACTTCCTCATCCAAAACCTAAGGATGGATATGTATGGACTACATAGGGGTTTGCAAGATTTCTTGCTTGCTTTTTTCTCCATGCCTCCTCCTAGGAGATGAATGATGGAGTTCTTTTAATAAAGATTTTCAACAACAAGCTAAAGAAAACCACTTATCTAGATTTTATGTTAAGCTAGCTATGTATTAGTTACTCTTTATTTGTCTTTGTACTTGTTTCACTAATGAATGTTTTATGTTGTTGACTTATTGATTTAGCTTTGTGTGATTCTATCCTTTTGTGCACACTAATCAACTTTAATTTGAAATTAAAATTGAACCTAAATCTATCACAACCGCTAAACTTGACTAAAATTGGTTCAAAATGATATCTAATTATTTTGTCACCCTTTGTCAAGACATTCTTTGTGAATGTGTTGCTTTATGCAACCCTAGAATATTTTGGTTCTAATAGAGGTAAAAATCCAAGATTTGCAATTTTTTTGAAAAAGTCTTAGTTTTTCCCAAAACCCAGGAAAAACATGGTTTAAAGTCCACTGGACGCGGTTCTTTAAGGACCCGCGGTTCCTTAGTGATATGGAACCGCCAACCCATATAAGGTACCGCGGCCAGAAAGTAATTTTTGACGAATTTTTGGTCAAAACCTTTAAACCCTATTCCCAGTCAAGATTCCTTGTTTACTCAAATTGACTAAACATTCCTTGACAATACACATTTTGTATTCAAATTCTTACCTTGATTACATTTTACTTATACCCCAACCTTGAGATTTCATTCTCACACCTTCCCAACCTTGAGAATTCATTCTCACATAACCTTGAGATATCATTCTCACACTTTCACAATGCCTAACTCCTACATTCCCAACCTTGACATCTCTTTGTCACAACCCCACTCACCCAAAGCTTCCTCTTCCAAGCTTTCAAAGAAACCGAAAATCTCGGTTCGACCCGTTTGGGTTAAGAAGAATGAACCATCTTCGTTCAAACCACCCAAAAACCCTACCTTCTCTCCAATCAAGTATTGGAATGAGACTTATACCATAAACCCCATCACCAGAGCAAAAGAACATGTTCTACCACCACCACAATCCTTCAATACCCCCCAACTCAATGACCTTTCCACCTTCCCAAACCTCACAAGGCACTGTGAAAACATTCCCAAACCCTTTACCCCACCACCACCAAACCCTAAGTTTGATGCCATACCCACATCAAACGATTTTGTGTTGCATCATGGATCCTCGTGTGATTGTTGCCGATTTCAACAAATTGAACTTGCTCATGTGTATGAGAAGTTAAATTTTCTTGAATTCCTCCTCACTCGACCTCCTATTCAAGTTTTCGTTCCGGTGGACAAAACTTCGAATGATGCATCGTCGTCTTTTTAGTTTTTGTTTTAGCAATCTTGGAAAATATCACTATTAGACTAGCTTATGCTTAGTGGTTTATTTTTCATATTTATTGCTTTTATATACTCATACTATGTGTATGACTATCTTCTTTGTTGTTTTTTTTGTAACTTTGGTGTTATTTGTGTGCTATCTAATTAGTTCTATTTTTGAGTTGATCTTGGTTAAATTTTTACAATTGCTTATGGGTGATTCCATCAATTCTAAAGCTTTAACCCATTGACAAGCTTATCATCTTCATCTTATTGAAGTTTGATTTTGTCAATTACCTCTTTGGACATACTTAGCAAAATACTTGCTTCTAATTTGAGATTTCTTCTCTTTCTCCCTCTCAAGTTACTTAGTAGGTAGTGATCATATATACATTGGTGTTTCTTTCCTATCTACTAACCTTTGTGTAGCATGTCACCTTAGCTCACAAACTTGGTGCCCCAAGCAAGGGGGAGCAACCACCAAGTGGGAGCTACTAGCAAAGTTCGATGCACTACAAAGACTTATGCTAACCTTTTTGCTACGACAAAGGGGGAGAAATGATAGTGATAAACTAGTTAATAATTCCATAGTTTGTGTTTATACGTAAATGAGTTTATCGTTTGTCGTAATCAAAAAGGGGGAGATTGTTAATGCAAGTAATGCCTAAAAACATTATTAGTGTTAACTAATCTTTCTTAGTTTTGATCACAACAAACCATACAACACATTTAGTGTTGAAACACAAAATGAATTATTTAACTAACACTATCATCAAGGTAATAATCATATCACTAACCTTTCTTAATCATAATTAGTGATCATCAAATAGATTATCCTTAAAACTCACTTTTGCTAATAAGACAAAAGACTTTTTAATAAACTTTCTTTTTTAGAAAATGTTTTATTAAAATGGAAAATGAAAATTTGAAAATGGCATATTCCAAATGCTGTTAGAATATCCTATAAGGGTTTAAATACCTCAGATATTCCCACCCTACTAAAAGACAAAAAACGGATCGGAGTCTAGTAGCGGTACCTTAAGTACCTACGCGGTACATTAGCGATATGGTACCGCGAGGTGAGATAAGGTACCGCGCACAGTATCCGTTATAGATCCGTTGTAACTTTGTCTCCTTTAAATAGTGGGTCAAATCTCATTTTCCAGCAAGCCTCTTGGACGTTTTTCTCAGCCCTCTTTCTATTTTCTATAGCATAATCATTAGTAAATGATCACTTAAATTGTTAAGGATGTTTACATATGATTATCCTCTTGATCCCCTCCTTTACCATGTCCAATGAGAAGATCACTCACTCACTAGTGTTGTGATAAAGATGAATATATGAGCTAGTCATATTCATCATGATACCCCTTTTTTTTAGGTCAATCCAATGTATTTATGAATACTTGGACTAGTTGTGTTCATCCAAGTTATTTGTGGATACTTGGATTTGTTGTGTACATCCATTGCATATGTGTTTTGTAACACCCCCAAATTTTATACAACTTGATACAGCGGAAGACTAGTTGGTGTTACGGGATAGCACATTACTCACATCATAGACAACGCATAAAATCGCGTCGTTTATTTATAAAGCTTTTCCATTCAATAATATCAAAGTTACATCGGTCCCAAGTCATTATATTTCATACAAAGTTTTACAAAGTATTTGAATGGAAAAATATTGTTTAAGTGCGGGCCATGAATTCTTGTCGTCTTCCCGAGAATTACCTTCAAGTACCTGAGATAAAACATGTTAAAAGAAAAGGTCAGCGATAACACCGAGTGAATTCATAGAGTTTAATAAAATCCATCAATATAATATCAGTATAAAATTATTACTGAAAATCATCTTGTACAAATCATTTTAATAGGCCATAAAATAGCCAAAGTCGTTTTATACAAATCCTTATCGAAAATCATAATATAGGCATTTGCCTAAAAAAATCATTATACGAATCATTGTCGTTAAAAACACCATACAATACGTTTTGCAACGTTGTATAGATCAAATAAAAACCGTTATATGAATATGGTTATATAAAACCAAAACACGAACATAATATCAATAGTATGACCCTGTATTGCTAGTCAGGCAATACATTGTAATTCGAAGCGTCTAATATTATTTTGTAAACTTGGATTATTATAAGCCGCATGACATTGTTACCTTACTAAACCAAAACGGGTAGCTAACCCGATACCAATTTTGCCCATCTAAAGTAGCGTGTCGTCACAAAGGTCACGCTATGGAAATCTTCTCATACATAAATTCGCTTACCAATCAATGTGGCACGACGGGGATCAACCGTCAAGGCGCGAACTGGGGTGATCGTCCCCAAATAGTACTATTAAATGCATAAGCGTCTACCAACTCCCGGTAGTTCACAATTCATGCTAATGGGACTTTTAGTGACATAACCTAACTTTAATAATCCATTTTATTTCATCTATCGGGTCCATTAATCATTTATCGGGTCATACAATCGGGTCATTCAATCATTCGGGTCCAAAATCAATAAACAAACAATCGGGACAAATGGTGTCCTATTTTATAAAAACTATCATGTTATCTCCCTCGCGGGTTTATAAAACATTTATAAAAACATTTAAAAGAGTGCGAGGCTATGAACTCACGTTGATATGGGAAGGCGGGTTATCGGCAATTCGGACGTACGGTACGTGCTTCAATCACGGAAACCTAGACAAATAATAATCGGTCTTAGACTCATGTCCAATGACTTTATAAAAATAACAATTATGTATACATATGATGATTTTGTACATATGATGATGATCAAGTGGGTTTACATATTCTCGTTTACTCATTTTAGAGTTGTGTGTCGATAACTTTTATACTAATTTACTAGTTTTACCCATTTACGTGTCTTAAGTCCAAATAAGCTTATTATAAGTTATTTAACTTATTTTAATCCATTTTTTTTACTTATATTATCAGTACATACACTTTCAAGTTGGGCCCAAATGGGTTAAGCCCAATAAGTTCTTTTTATGGGTGTTTATCTTATTTAGTCCAATTATTAGCCCAAATATTAGTCCAATATGTTTACTTAGCTCGTTAATGTCCGTATGCCCTATAGTTCGGGTTTTATTGGTTTTTACTTGTTATACATGTCTATATATCAGTATATAAGTTTTGTAAAGTTTTCATTAGACGGGTCCAACCATCTAAGTTTTATTTAACAAAAACGTTAATTTTACGGCAATAGCCGAAAAAGTCGTAAAAATCATGTTTATAGTTTTATATCTTATAAAACATAACAAGTTACCATTTTTATAAAATGTCCACTTATTTATCATTGTACATATTTTTATAAATAAAATTCATGAGTTAGTGGGTTTTAATTATAATTTATACTATTAAAATTTGAGTGCTTTATAATAGTATTATTCTCTAATTTCCAAAAATCTGATTTTTATCTTCACTTTCACCAAAACTGCCATATCTTCAGTTCTACATGGATATAGAAGCTCAAATTTTTATCACATAAACTACATGATATGTGTTAAATATAACTCTTCTATAGCTACTGTTGAATCATCCTTTAAGTATTTTCTAAAAATCGTCCAAAACAGTAACCTCAGATTTATACCATAAACTTGTTTTGATCATATCTCACTCATTATTTTGATTCCATTGCATGGCCAACTCTCACATGTGTTCAAGACCCATAGCTTACTGTATATCAATTCTACTTCATCATTTTATCAGTTTACCATATGGTTTTTTTACTGTTTTATACAGCCATCAAATTTAACCAAGATTTTAACCTTGTTTCTTATGGGTTTTCACCTTTTTAATCATGTTTATCAACAACAAATCCCCACATAACATTTTTATCATCATATAATCATCATATACATATACAATAGGAAATAAAATACATGTTTACATAATCAAATTAACAAGAAGATGAGGAGGACAATCTTTATACCACCATGATGATGTAGGTTGATCAAAACATGGATTTTTGATGGAGAAACTTGTGCATAGCCAAGACCATCTTCAAGACCACCATGCTCCATGAACTCCTTGTGGAAAATCAGCCCCAAGACACCATGAATACTCCTCCTTGGATGTTATAACTTGCACCAATCAATAGGGCTTCAAAAGGGCATCAACATGTATATGAATAACATAGGATTTTGTGGTTAAATTTGATCAATGATGGATGTTTTTAAGAGATATGGGACGAACTAGAGAGAGGGTAGAGAGGATTTTGAGTGGTATTGCATGGTGAAAATGAAAGAAATGGTAAATGGCAAGTGGTTTTGTTGTAAGGTAGCTTAATGTTTAAGCTTAAGACATGTGTAAGGCTTGTTAGCTACTCTTGACACCTCATGGTGTTAAGTAGCTAGTTGTGGCCGGTTTTGGGGGTGGGACAAGTGTCCCACTTGTCTCATCCCCATTTATTTACGGTTACTCCTCGATTCTAGTTTCCTCGATTTGCGTGCCCTCGGGTCGTTTTACGAAAAACGTTTTTATAAATTATGAATCAACGTCACAAAACGAATCCAATAAAAATTGTTTCATCAAAAACGGAGTTCGAAAACGTAAATACGTAATCCTAGGGTTTCCGGTTTAGTCGTAAAGGACGTTAAAATAAAATCGTAAGTCCTAATCTCTTCTCGTAAATTTGTGAGTTTATGAACCAACACAAATTTTAAACTACAAAACAATATTCATGGATAAATTTATTTTCTGAAATGTCGGACTGTCACCAAGGACGGTGTATGTAAACGTAAGCATATAACGTTGAATCCTCCGGTTTAGACGTAGTCGATGCTACTTCAAGACGTAAATCCAAATTTCTTCCCAAAAATAAGTGAGTTCATATTGTATCATTAAAATAATATTTTCAAATAATATTTGAGAATAAAATTATCAACCATAAACTAATGGATTGTCACAGCATTTACCCCTAAACAGGATCTTTGTCCTCAAAGATCATCTTACCTTACTACTCGCTTCTTATAGATTTAAAGCCATGTGGGTATTTCTTCCACATTCGGTCTTTTCTCACAAGTGTAATCCATTATAATACGCGAGTTTCATCAAACATAACTACGGGAATAAGATCAGGCTAAATGTTGACTTACTTTCTCTATCCATGATGTTCACAGGTTTCTGATGAATGCAACTTTTCGCCGATCTAAGCTTTACTAAGAATAATCAGATTTTCACTTGATAGATATTCCATCAAGTTCGATATACGAAACATAATTCACGCAGTCTTTGAAGTCCTAGGGTAGATCCGGCTTATATGCCTTTCAATCCCGACTTTTACATCATCTCAATGGTCCCATACAACGGGGACTTATATCCCATGATTTGTCAGATCATGAATTCATTTTTCCAAGTTTAAAAATTGTGGCATAACTTTGCTACCCATTTGGCACTTCAAGATCTACATTCCACATTCACTTAACTTCTTGCCCACTACCGGCTGTCAATAATCAGATCCTAATTTCAACAATCATTTCAGATCTCGCGGGTCGGGTATTTTGTAAGGATAGGTTCGCCATCATAGGAAACCTTAAACCTAAGAGACATATCCAACTTACAGTGGGTGTATATCGGGTGTCCTTATCTCAACTCCTGCTTACAGATGCTCTAAGATTTAGATCCTAACAAGATTTGATCTCAATCCTAATACGATGATTATCAATGATAATCTTTCCAAAGGAAAACGATTATACGGTTTATTACCAAAGGTCTTTCATTCAAACATAAAACAACACTTATATTACTCTGTATCATTACTTTACCTCGTCCCTTCGATTTGGGATGGTACATAGTACTCTCATCAAGGTTCGTTCTCAATGATTTCTGAGCAAATCTCTAGAAATTCGATGCGAAGCGAGGATCTTGATATATAGATGATCGATACAGGCACACTATGTTTACATAACTCTTTTGCATTTATCATTAACGGGAATGATATTAGCAGATTTGGTCAGTCTGTCGACGATGACCCAAATCGAATCAAATTCAGATGATGACCTTTGCAATAGCTAGACGTTTACTAATGTATGAGGAGATCTTTGCCTTCATAATTTGCCATCAGTACAACTTCTTCTGATAATGATACATTTAGTCATAAATGACATAAATAGAATACTTATACTTACAAATTCCAACATAACTATATTTCATAATCTCCATATTTAAATAATCACAAGTGGTCTTTTATACATTTAACGCTATCGGCTTCTCAATTATAATGGTTCATATTAGTCGTGAACCCCTTTTTATTATATATATTATTCTTTTTACAGACATTGTTTATTTTTATATTGTTCGGCAAATTATTTTGCACCTTCATTATTAAGGAACATGTCCTAACTGGTTCTTTATCCTTTTTATATAATATGTCAGTATCTATATTGACTTCTCATGATGATGTAATTATCATGTCCACAATTATCTCAGATATTCTTTCTATATTATGCGTCAGTATTTACGTTCACCTTCCTGATGAAATAAATATCACAACCGTATTTATTCAAAATTCTTTCTTCATATCTTCTATGTTTTAGTTTCTTCTCAACTATCATTTTTATCCGTTTTACTCAATCTGTCGTCTAAAGCGTCGATAATTATTATAATTAATTAAATAATTATTAGTTAATTTTTATGAAACGTGAACGTAAAAATTTTAAATTTCTTAGTTCGACCAATTATATAAAATGTTCAAAAATAATTTGAATTTAATTAACAAGATTTTTGTTGATTTATCGAAAATATTTAATAAGATTTCGTAAATGTTCGAAAAACCTTTGTTTATACTTTGGTCAAAGTTTTCTTAGTTTGAAAAGCAAAAATTGTCGTTTCAAATTTCAAGTAATAAGTTATATAGTTTCCTTAATTCTTCTTAAGTTGTTTTTGAGGTATACACAATCATTTACCCCTAAACAGGAGTTTAGTTAAATGATTAGTGTATAAGGGAACAATCCCTTTAAAAATCCTTTGTTAAAACATTCGTCAAACATATTTCCATTTCTTTTTGGTAAAATCCAAAGTCTTAAAAGGGCTCTTAATTTTTGAAGAGTCTATATGCATACATCTTACCATTATTAATCCAACGGTCATTTTATGTAAAGGATTAAGTCCTTAATCACGTGTTAATTATTCAAGGTTCAGGTTTTCATTGTTTAGCCAATTCAGGGCAATTTATAACTAATTATTAACTCATTATTATTATTATATACAAACAATTGGTCCTTAATGATCTCAAGCATGAATTTATCAATTTACAGCCTTCACATGTGATTCAGCCAATTTATGAATGCTACATGTGCATTGGTCAATCCAAACGACATCACGTGGAACTCATAATGTTCATTACAAGTACCGGATGTAGTGATTGGAATAGATAATCTTTTTCGCAGATGCGAAGTTGATGATAACCATGCCGTGGATCAAATCTTTAAAACATACGCTAAAACCTTGTAAATGATCGAACAAATCTTCCATTTCGAGTTATGGATATCGTTTTCGATTGTCAATTTACTCAGTCACAGTAATCTATAAATATAAGGAAAGATAACACCATAGCTCTTTAGGATGACAAGCTTGGTATAATAAAATCTTTCTCCGACAACTTTCTCAGTTGTACGGTAATTCCTTAAATTCAGATGGTGCTGACGTACAGTGCACAAGCCATAAGTGCAGCACCGGAAATATAATCAATACCGATTTCAACTTGCCTTAATGGCGGAAGTCTAGTTAATTCATCAACAAATACTTACTAAGGTTTCAAATAGCAGAAACATCTTTTAATAAATTAATATTAGGTTCTTTCTAGATTACAATATCTATAACTAGTTCACAACCATTCATGGTATAATTTTAAGTCTAAATGCGGGATGAGGTCATCCATCAAGAATTATTTAGATCACCTTTGATAATCAGCATCTTATCATTTAGGGTAATTCTACTCGAGTTCCCATCAATTAAGAAAATGTCGTCATGTCATAATCAATCAATCCATTCTACTGGCATTACCAACTTTCCAGTTTTATTGTCGTCGATAAGATGTGAACTTCTCAAAAGACTAACAATAACTGATAATCCTTTACAAATTCAAGGATATATGGAGATACAACTACAATTAAAAGAGTAAGGTCAACGCATAATCTACGCGATAGAATTTCAAATCAGATACAGACGAAAACATTTAATGAATATGAATATATTCCATGTTTTCATAATTTGAGTACGCATTCGAAAGCTACTCGGATCGTTACCCAGGTCATTTAAATGAAATCAGATCATAAGAAATGATAAGAACGTCGATACATTCAGTCGGGTATCAACACTCGGTAATCAGATACTTTTCCTAAGAATCTCACTACGGGAGAATTGGACAAGAAAGGAATATCAATTGTCAATTGTCAAATGAGACAATTTCCACAGATGAGTAAATTCGACTCAGAAGAATAAATAGTACGGGCACATATGTAGGTGTCCCTAACACTATGTCCCTATTTTTCACTTCTTGCAGATCTCATAAAATTTAATCTTTCACAATCATCAAAGAAAATGTAGTTTTTATTCATTAGTTTTATGGTGACTACTAATCAGTCTTGCATAGTCCATTCCAAATTGTATGTAGGCGCGCAACTATATACAATTTCAAGATTAACGATGCAATACTCAGTTCGTCAAAATTTTATCATCATGTTTATAATAAAAACATTTTCATGCTTAATTCTTTAATAAGAATCAAAAAATAAATTTACAAAGATTTTCCTTGTTATGAAAACAATTATGTTTTTCCAAGGTACTTTATAAACAACCTCATTTCGATAACAATCACTTATAAATCTTACTTTGAATAATCCTTATAGTAATGAAAATTCAATTTTTCTCAATGGATACGGTTTTATCTTATAAAAACAACGAGTGATCTGCAGAAGAGTGATGAAAGCTTGTTCACCAAGAACTAACTACGATATGATAGGAAATGAGCTTAGCCAATTAATCATGAGGTTCATGACCTCGATGGCACTCAGGAAGAATAATCCACAACGTAAGTTGATTCAAGATGAGTACTTGTTCAATGGTTGCATCACTAATGCGAACATTAGGATATAGCAATAAAGGATAGATAACATTGATACATGTAGAATTTAGCAATCAAAGGTAGTCTTTCCATTAATCACAAACAAGTCAAAATTGTACCGTAACACGTTACGCGTCACTATGTCATACAATTCTCAGAACTCATCCTACCAACTGATATCTCAGTTAAGTTAGGGATTTTTAAAAGATACCACAATGATTACTAATCTACAAGAGTCATTAGGTGTCCTACCTGTCCCGAAAGATCCATCGGTCCCAATTCAGAAGAAGATTTCTTCAATTTATTTATTGGACACTGGGCATCCTCATTAGTGGACAATGGCCTAGGAACAACACTCAACACGAATCAACAATCAATAAAAACCTTATAATCTAATCACAAAACTTAACGACTCATATTAACAATCTCATATTCCATACAGGTTAAATTTTACTTCATTCAAGTTTCAACCAATTTTATACTCAATTCGATATCCCACCTTATTATCCAATACTTCAACCTTATTCTTAGGCCTTAAAAGGGCAACATAAGTTCAATATGATCAACACTTAATTCCAATCCTATAACTCCTTTATCAATAACAATTATCAAATGAGTCACTAGTATGAAATGACTCGATCAGTCAATTAGACTTCTCGGAAAGGTACTAGTGGCATGAGGCTTTTGGGTAGTGGTTCCAATTACAGCCTCAAGTGCAACATTCACCCTTTCGATTTCAATTTAAGAATTGGATGACAACGAATCAGATGACATCTTTCTAGGTGGTAACATTTCGTCAAACTCCACTCTATAAGGAAAGATCGTCATGACATCGATATCAGATTTAATCTCGCCAAATCTTATTCAATATTACAATCAACTAATATCTACATTTCTACGAATATCAACCATTTGTTGGGATCATAATTATCAACAACTTGGTTTAGATCTAGGATAGCTAGAATTCCTACGAGAATAACTTCGATTAATTTACTAGGGGATTTAGGGTTTCTTGTGACAATCTACGTCGTATAAATACCTCGTATAAAAATCAAAATAATCATCAAACAATCATGTAATAAAATTACATTATATATATATAATCCAAGTTATATATATATATATTAAAATAACACTTCTCAGTCTTGGCCTTGTCGGTAACTCGGGAATTCTTCGGCACCGTTATAGTCAAAAGATTTTTAGACATTTTTAGAAAAATGTTTTTAGTTAAAAGATTTTGAAAATTTTTATTCAAAACCTTAGTTTTTAAAAATCTTTCGTTCTCTATAACGAGAGCTCTGGTACCAAACTGTAACACCCCCAAATTTTATACAACTTGATACAGCGGAAGACTAGTTGGTGTTACGGGATAGCACATTACTCACATCATAGACAACGCATAAAAATCGCGTCGTTTATTTATAAAGCTTTTCCATTAAATAATATCAAAGTTACATCGGTCCCAAGTCATTATATTTCATACAAAGTTTTACAAAGTATTTGAATGGAAAAATATTGTTTAAGTGCGGGCCATGAATTCTTGTCGTCTTCCCGAGAATTACCTTCAAGTACCTGAGATAAAACATGTTAAAAGAAAAGGTCAGCGATAACGCCGAGTGAATTCATAGAGTTTAATAAAATCCATCAATATAATATCAGTATAAAATTATTACTGAAAATCATCTTGTACAAATCATTTTAATAGGCCATAAAATAGCCAAAGTCGTTTTATACAAATCCTTATCGAAAATCATAATATAGGCATTTGCCTAAAAAAATCATTATACGAATCATTGTCGTTAAAAACACCATACAATACGTTTTGCAACGTTGTATAGATCAAATAAAAACCGTTATATGAATATGGTTATATAAAACCAAAACACGAACATAATATCAATAGTATGACCCTGTATTGCTAGTCAGGCAATACATCGTAATTCGAAGCGTCTAATATTATTTTGTAAACTTGGATTATTATAAGCCGCATGACATTGTTACCTTACTAAACCAAAACGGGTAGCTAACCCGATACCAATTTTGCCCATCTAAAGTAGCGTGTCGTCACAAAGGTCACGCTATGGAAATCTTCTCATACATAAATTCGCTTACCAATCAATGTGGCACGACGGGGATCAACCGTCAAGGCGCGAACTGGGGTGATCGTCCCCAAATAGTACTATTAAATGCATAAGCGTCTACCAACTCCCGGTAGTTCACAATTCATGCTAATGGGACTTTTAGTGACATAACCTAACTTTAATAATCCATTTTATTTCATCTATCGGGTCCATTAATCATTTATCGGGTCATACAATCGGGTCATTCAATCATTCGGGTCCAAAAACAATAAACAAACAATCGGGACAAATGGTGTCCTATTTTATAAAAACTATCAGGTTATCTCCCTCGCGGGTTTATAAAACATTTATAAAAACATTTAAAAGAGTGCGAGGCTATGAACTCACGTTGATATGGGAAGGCGGGTTATCGGCAATTCGGACGTACGGTACGTGCTTCAATCACGGAAACCTAGACAAATAATAATCGGTCTTAGACTCATGTCCAATGACTTTATAAAAATAACAATTATGTATACATATGATGATTTTGTACATATGATGATGATCAAGTGGGTTTACATATTCTCGTTTACTCATTTTAGAGTTGTGTGTCGATAACTTTTATACTAATTTACTAGTTTTACCCATTTACGTGTCTTAAGTCCAAATAAGCTTATTATAAGTTATTTAACTTATTTTAATCCATTTTTTTTACTTATATTATCAGTACATACACTTTCAAGTTGGGCCCAAATGGGTTAAGCCCAATAAGTTCTTTTTATGGGTGTTTATCTTATTTAGTCCAATTATTAGCCCAAGTATTAGTCCAATATGTTTACTTAGCTCGTTAATGTCCGTATGCCCTATAGTTCGGGTTTTATTGGTTTTTACTTGTTATACATGTCTATATATCAGTATATAAGTTTTGTAAAGTTTTCATTAGACGGGTCCAACCATCTAAGTTTTATTTAACAAAAACGTTAATTTTACGGCAATAGCCGAAAAAGTCGTAAAAATCATGTTTATAGTTTTATATCTTATAAAACATAACAAGTTACCATTTTTATAAAATGTCCACTTATTTATCATTGTACATATTTTTATAAATAAAATTCATGAGTTAGTGGGTTTTAATTATAATTTATACTATTAAAATTTGAGTGCTTATATAATAGTATTATTCTCTAATTTCCAAAAATCTGATTTTTATCTTCACTTTCACCAAAACTGCCATATCTTGAGTTCTACATGGAGATAGAAGCTCAAATATTTATCACATAAACTACATGATATGTGCTACATTTAACTCTTCTATAGCTACTGTTGAATCATCCTTTAAGTATTTTCTAAAAATCATCCAAAACAGTAACCTCAGATTTATACCCTAAACTTGTTTTGATCATATCTCACTCATTATTTTGATTCCATTGCATGGCCAACTCTCACATGTGTTCAAGACCCATAACTTACTGTATATCAATTCTACTTCATCATTTTATCAGTTTACCATATGGTTTTTTTACTGTTTTATACAGCCATCAAATTTAACCAAGATTTTAACCTTGTTTCTTATGGTTTTTCACCTTTTTAATCATGTTTATCAACAACAAATCCCCACATAACATTTTTATCATCATATAATCATCATATACATATACAATAGGAAATAAAATACATGTTTACATAATCAAATTAACAAGAAGATGAGGAGGACAATCTTTATACCACCATGATGATGTAGGTTGATCAAAACATGGATTTTTGATGGAGAAACTTGTGCATAGCCAAGACCATCTTCAAGACCACCATGCTCCATGAACTCCTTGTGGAAAATCAGCCCCAAGACACCATGAATACTCCTCCTTGGATGTTATAACTTGCACCAATCAATAGGGCTTCAAAAGGGCATCAACATGTATATGAATAACATAGGATTTTGTGGTTAAATTTGATCAATGATGGATGTTTTTTAGAGATATGGGACGAACTAGAGAGAGGGTAGAGAGGATTTTGAGTGGTATTGCATGGTGAAAATGAAAGAAATGGTAAATGGCAAGTGGTTTTGTTGTAAGGTAGCTTAATGTTTAAGCTTAAGACATGTGTAAGGCTTGTTAGCTACTCTTGACACCTCATGGTGTTAAGTAGCTAGTTGTGGCCGGTTTTGGGGGTGGGACAAGTGTCCCACTTGTCTCATCCCCATTTATTTACGGGTACTCCTCGATTCTAGTTTCCTCGATTTGCGTGCCCTCGGGTCGTTTTACGAAAAACGTTTTTATAAATTATGAATCAACGTCACAAAACGAATCCAATAAAAATTGTTTCATCAAAAACGGAGTTCGAAAACGTAAATACGTAATCCTAGGGTTTCCGGTTTAGTCGTAAAGGACGTTAAAATAAAATCGTAAGTCCTAATCTCTTCTCGTAAATTTGTGAGTTTATGAACCAACACAAATTTAAAACTCCAAAACAATATTCATGGATAAATTTATTTTCTGAAATGTCGGACTGTCACCAAGGACGGTGTATGTAAACGTAAGCACGTAACGTTGAATCCTCCGGTTTAGACGTAGTCGATGCTACTTCAAGACGTAAATCCAAATTTCTTCCCAAAAATAAGTGATTTCATATTGTATCATTAAAATAATATTTTCAAATAATATTTGAGAATAAAATTATCAACCATAAACTGACGGATTGTCACATGTTTGCTTGGATTTGTGTTGTGTAAATCCAAGCTACATGTGTGTACTTGGATAAGTCTAGTTGAGTTGTAATAGATTTGATTAGGAGTTCTCACTAAACTATAAAGTGATGTGGTTGTTGTTGGAAATACGTTTTACGTATTTATGAAGGATCGGTCGCTCCAACGATAATTATGTAATGGGCTCGTGATCCACTTAGTTAAGTATAGTCCATATAGCCCACATGTAGGGTGGGCTATATATATACCCCTCCTAGCATGTTAGGAGGGGGTTGGTCATTCATTCATTATCACTTTTCATTAATCTAATCTTACTTTCTCTCTCTACTTTTCTTCCCTCTCCTTTCTCTCTCTACACCTAATCTCCTTCTTCCCCATCTCTTCCACCAAATCCATAGATCTAATACATCCATTACCAAATCCTTAGAATTAGTAGGCCTTCAATTGGTATCAAGAGCCATGGTTAAATCTTAGGATTTGCATTTTTTTTTATCTTTTGATTTGGTGGTAAAAATCCTTTCTTTTCTAATTTTCTATCCAATCTTCTCATCATTTAATCAATTTTTTTATCAATTTTTTTTAAATTTTATCAATTTTCATTTTTTATCAGTTTTATTCTTTTTCGTATGTTTTTTACCAACAGTTTTTTTATTATCAGTTTTTTTTAGTATCATTTTATCAATTTTTTTAAAATAATCAGTTTTTCTTTTTCAATAATAAGTTTTTTATAATCACATTTTTTTCATTTTTTTTTAATCAAGTCAAGTTTATCTATTTTTTTTTTATTCAGTCAAGTTTTTTTTATTCAGTCGTTCTTTTTTTTTTTCATTTTTTAATCAATTTTTTTAATCAGTCACTTTTTAATTATTTTTAATCAAATTTTTTTAGATCAGTTATCAGTCCAAAGGTTTTTTCTTGGTCAAAACAGTCCATGTGTCCAATCCAAACAGTCCAAAATTGTCAAGTATCATCTGTCTTTTTCCATCAGTCTTTCAATTTTTTTGAGATCGAACGATTTCATTTTTCAGCATAAGAAAACTTTCCGCATAGACAAAGTTCCGCATAGACAAAGTTCCGCATAGACAAAGTTCCGCATAGACAAAGTTCCGCATAGACAAAGTTCCGAATAGGGAAAGTTCCGAATAGGGAAAGTTCCGAATAGGGAAAGTTCCGAATAGGGAAAGTTCCGAATAGGGAAAGTTCCGAATAGGGAAAGTTCCGAATAGGGAAAGTTCCGAATAGGGAAAGTTCCGAATAGGGAAAGTTCCGAATAGGACTATCATTTGACTCCCTCGACACACTTAACACTCTCTCAAAACCTTTAGACTAAACCAAAAACGACTCAAACAAAAACAGAAACCAAGACTCCTCGTCTCTCGTATTACCCACCCAATACACCCTCGACTCACCCCTACAAACGGACTCGATCTCACATCTCTCCCAAACCCTCATCCTCGACACATCTCTCGAGCCTCCCTCTCTCGACAATATTCTCACCCTCGACGACCCATCCCAACCCTCTCGAACACCATTCCAAACACCCATCTCACACAGACAACTCAACCTACGACCAAAACCTCTCTCGACTCTATACTTGGATTCAACTAATTTACCAAAGACAAAGACCCTCACAAGACTCTCGAACAAGTCTAAACAAACACACCTCTCGTCTCACACACCCTTAACACTCACCTTCGACTCAACTCACAAAATCATCACAACTCTCGACTCTCAAACCTCTCAGCCTAACAGGACCCCCATCTCTCGACTCCCTCAACTCTCTCCCTCGAACTGACTCGACCGCTCGTCTCACAAAAACAACACCTTTCGAACTCAAATCTCACACCCTCGTCACAAACCATTCCCACCCCTAACCCATCCCAACCCTACCCATCACCTTCGTCACCCATCAAAACCCAAGTACCCAACACCACTCTCTCTCGACAAAACAACCTCGACACCCTCGTCACAAACCATTCCCACCCTTACCTTCACCCTCACCCTCGACCCCCCTCACAATCACAAACCAAAACAGACTCCATTTTTTTTATCAAGACTCCTTCATCAACACCATACTCTCAACACCCTCACCCCCCGACTCCCTCTCGGCACAGACTACATAACACCCTCACCACTCGAACCCAAAAAGACTGATTTTTTACAATAAGCCACAAAAACTCTCGATCTCACTTTTATTCAAAAGGATCATTGATCCAAGACTCAAAACAGAAAGACGCTACAGAAGAAGAGAGACTCAATTACTCAACAAGAAATTAAAGTACCTACCCGAGACCTTATAATTAAAGATCTTGAAGATTGTTTTCTTGATCATTCCTGAGAAAATCAAAAGAGACGGCGGGTTTGATTGAGTGGAGTAGGGTTTAATCCGTTTTGCGTTTGACTTAAGATTGATCCCATGAATCAGAAGTTGTGAGTTTGTGAGTTGTGAAAGAGAGAGAGATAGTAGGATAGAGACGGACGAGTGTTTTTTTGTGTTTAGGAGAGAGAGTGAGTTATCTCGTTTTGGTGGGCGGATTAAACAAAGCATTGGGGGACGATATTTATTGAGTGGGGCGGTGGCATAACTTTGATTGGGCCACGTTTCTTTCGACGGAGATAACAAGAAATCCACATTTAATTAACTTTTTATCAGATTTTATTATATTGATTGTCGTTGGAAGCGAGGTGTTATTTGTTTTGGGACACGTATACTTTCTTTTTTGTTAAAATAGACATTTAATTAATTTCTTATCAGATTTTATTTTTATTTTTCTATTTTTCTAATTTTATCTTCCATTTTTAAAATATCACATTTTAGTTAAATTAAATTTTTTGTATTTTTGGCAAATCGTGTCGAGGCATAACGTGGAAAACTATTTGTCGGGTTAAACGTTTTTGTGGCCGGATTTAAAGACAAACGTGACGAGTCAAAGTGACGAGCTTCATTTATATCATCCATCGAGGAACTTTAAGTATTATTTACGGGTCTTTCGTTTTAATCGATCTTTAATGGATTCGTTCGATTCGACATGTCAAAAGGGAGAGTTGTATTTAAGGCAAAACGAAGTTAAGAAATGTGGCATCACCTCCTTTCAACTACTCCAGTCTCATCTTGTCACTCTTTCGGGGATTCAAGGAGGGCGCGAATTTGTGACAATCTTTGGACAAGATCGTCATATATTCATCGACTCCATTTTTACCGCTTTGACCCAACTCGCCGAGCAACTCAACCATGGAAACTTTAATCACTCTGCATCGGTACTTGCATATAAGGCTCTTGTGACACACCTCACGCCTTTCCTCCAATTTAATATCATCCAACCTGAAAGTTCATTGATTTGCCAATCATTTCTTCGAGATACACATACCGAGTTTAGAGCTTTCCGTGATACGATTTTGAAACTCATGTCATCGGTCTCGTCTTCGATATATCAAAGATCACAACTTCAGCAAGTGTATGTTAATGGAGTGCAAGAATCAATGCCGCAGATGCAAGAGGAGAATGGTCATACGGTTGACAACTTGGAGCCTAACGATGGCAAGAGCACGGATTCAGAAGGACAACATGATATCAGTGGCACGTCGGGGACTGTTCACGAGATTTCTCTTGATGACACCTTACCCATTTATGACGAAGAGCCTGCAAACATGGTACAATGTGATGTTGGTTATGATGTATATGCTGATGACATGCCGCATATTGAGCATTCTGAACCTACTTATGACAAACATGGGATGGAAACGAGTGATAGAAATACTACTTCTGATTCATCCGATGTAAGTCATAATGGGGGAGAGATTGTTCAGAATGCTATAGTACATCATGAAAATTGTATTATAACTGCTTCATTGTCTGCTTCTGATTCCAAGATTAAAGAGCTCGAAACGATCGTAGCTCGGCAATCAAAAGATCTTGAGGATGCCAAACTTGAATTTTCTAAGAAAACGGTCAAATTTGAAACATACTTTGAAAAACTTGAAAAATCAAACGTTGTTCTTGAAAGAAAATTGGATCAAACTGTTTTAGATTCTAAAGCTGAAAAGGATAATCTTTTGAAACAAATTCAACTGCTTGAATCTAAGTTGGCATCCCAAGATAACGTGCTCAAAGAGAATGAGAATTTAAAAGACCAAGTACAGGAAAAGGTCTTTGCTATAGCCGCGTTGAAAAACGAGTTAAGGAAAAATAGAGGACCTAGTGTGGACACTAAGCTTGAAAAACCATCAATCTTGGGGAAACCGCCTACAAATCAGTTCGTCAGACAACCGATTGTCAGACAACCTACTGCATTTAGATCCGAGCGACCACAATCCTCGAGACCGCGGTTTGCCTCCCAAGTTGATTTGGTTCATCTTATTAGACCAGTCACTCCAGCAACTAGGCCCAATGTGATCACTCCAGCTTTAGCAAGACCAAATCATATGATTGCCTCTAGTTTCCCTAAAAATACCAAGACCACGTCTAGAACTAGTTCAAATGACGTTTGCCACAAATCTGGTCAAAGGGAAGCTATTCAAAAGACACATGTAAGAGATAGCAATGTCCAACCTAGTCAGATGCCTTCTAGATTACCCAACACTGCTAACCATAGCATGCCATCTTCTAGGAGCATCGATCAATCATCTAGGAATTATTCAGACATTAAATATGCTACTTGTAAAACATGTAGAAAATGTGTCTTTACGGCAAATCATGATGCTTGTGTCAAGAAATTACTTGATGAGGTGAACTCTCGTGCTAGAATTAAGTCCCAGTGGATAGCTAAAATCAAACCCTTTGGTAAAGTTTGGCGCCCCACTGGTAGAACTTTTACTCTTGTAGGAAACGAGTGCCCTTTAACTAGGATAGTCTCTGATTCTACGAAGACTACTAGGGAGGAAATTGCAAAGGATGATACATCACTTAAGCCTGAACTTAAGATTTTCTATAAAAGGAAACGTTTGCCAAATAAGACAAGTGAATCATCCCCTCAGGCCACCTCTGACACAAGTAAAGCCAACTGTGAACCCCCACGTGCTTCTATAATTGATATCGCTAACCCATGTCAAAGCAAGCAAATTCCTAATGAGATTGCAGGTACCAAAGTTGATGTTCCAAAAGAACGAAGCGGTCCAATCGTTGTGTACCGTTCAACTAAGGACACTCTTAGAGTTTGGTTGCTGAAGAAGCAGATATCAGAGAAACAACTGTCTCAGGGGATTCATGGTTAAGCTGCACAAGGACTTATAGTCACATCACAGACTATAACTCGATCATCAAAGAAAGGAAAGTTTATCACCGATGATAAACTTATCCTAAAAACGAGAAATTCATTTTTCTCGGGCATGAGCTTATATCAAAAACATTCCAAGTTTTTTAAGCTCATGCATTAAGGCTCTTCATTAAATGTCAGATGATGACCCGATCTTCAAATTAAGGAAAGTTTATCACCGATGATAAACTTATCCTCACAACGAGAAATTAATTTTTCTCGGGCATGAGCTTATATTAAAAACATTCAAAGTTTTTAAGCTCATGCACAATGACTTACAGTTAAATATCAGACTGTAACTCGGACTTCAATTTTAGGAAAGCTTATCTTTAAAGATAGCTTATCCTCGTAACGGGAAATTAAATTTTCTCGGTCATGAGCTTGTATTAAAACATTCCTGGTTTTAAGCTCAGAAAGGAAAGTGAATCTTTTAAATAAGAGAACTTTTCCTCATAACGAGAAATTCACCTTTCTCGGTCATGAGCTTTCCGTTAAACAAGTCAAAGTTTTCAAGCTCATGAAAACGACTTCTAAGTAAATGTCAGCTTAGGACTCGTTCTTCAGATAAAAGGAAAGTTTATCGCCGATGATAAACTTATCCTTAACAACGGGAAGTTTACAACTTCTCGGACTTGAGCTCGCTTTTAAGATATTCAACATCTTAAGCTCAAGTAATTGTTTTTCAAAACTTTGAACACAATTTTTCAAGAATTTCTCAAAAGATTTTTCTAAATCTTTCAAAATTGTGTGTTCAAAAATGTTTTGATAAAAAGAGCATGTCTTCTGGAATCGATAATATTTACGAACCTAGAAATGTCATTCAATAATGATACGGGGTTGTAAATAAAGTTCGAGCAGTAGTTCAAACTTTTAAAACATGCTCAAAATGGTTTGCTATTATTTCAGATAGCAACCCGCTTTTCATAATCAAGTCAAGCATTTCACCGGAAAGCTTTGACTCAACAACGGGAATTAATTTTCTCGGGGACGTGACGAGGTGACCAACATTCGTGAACAAGAACCATGTGCTTCTTTCATATGCTGTTCTCCATTATTCAGGTCCAACCTCGTACATTGCTAATCTTGTGAATTCATTATCATATATTGATCTTTGCACGTGTTAAATACCTTACACTTGTGTTTAAAAGGTATTTAATTTACGTTTCAAGTACACCCTCATTAATTTGAGGGGGAGCTTGTGTAATTCATGAAGATAATTGGATTTGCATTTTTCTTCCCAAATTTTCTTAAAACGCTATTAAATCAATTGATATTAAAAACATCGATTGGGTTAATATTTTTAATATGGGGGAGAAAATGTGATTTAATATGGGATATGATCAATCATAAATGGTTTGACTTAACGTGTTAGCTCATCCCGACATGTGTGAAATGTTTTCGAATATCGTAGCATATGTTAAGGGGGAGCAAAATGGATTTGCACTTCAAAATGGATTTCATGGTGACATACACTTACCCAAAACATCTCTTTTCACGACGATGAAGATTGTGGTGACACAAGGATGGTAGGATAGGTTAAAGTCCAATGATTTCTCTAGAACCGGAGGAATCTTCCCAAGGACATTCCATAGCTAGAAATAGTAGTCCTTAGGAAAGATGGAGAAAGATTGTGAACGTAGCTGAATGCCGACCAAGTACTTAAGTTAGCACTGGAACAATCACAACAAGGTGCTAGTTATGACGTATTGGTAAGCATTGAAGGGGTTGAAGAATGAAAAAGAATTGTAAAGATAAAGGGTGTAAAGAAAGAAGCCCTCCTTACAACCTTAGGCAGAAACCGGGTCAATTCATATGCTATTGAGATCATTTTTGCTAATGATTCTCGGTATTGAAGAAAGACATCATGGACCCAGTGATGCAATGCACAACCCTTCCCAGCTAACTCAAATATCTCTCAAAAGGTATTTGTTTTAATCACACGGAGATCAACACATTATCTACTGGTTTATTCACTCCGAATAAATTGGTATTGAAAAGGTGGCACTCCTCTCCAGCCTCCGATCACTAAAAATCCAAAATGCACGATCGAGTCTAGAGCCATTTGAGATCATCAAATATCTCATTAGGACACACTTTCATAGTTACTTGCTTCTTTACACACTGTGAAAAGTAAGAAAGTTCTTAAGAGTCCTACGCAAAATCTTCATGATCTTGCCTGAACATCCGAGTAATACGAAAGTATTTACAATGAAGATGGAAATCCTTCTTGAGCGAATATCAAAAAGCTCATGGTAGGTGACTTGTGCGATTCTTTATGAATCAAACTTGTGATAACTGGAAAGCAACAGTGGTTTAATTCTTAAATGAATTTAAACACGTTCCAGGCCTCTACGCATTATCATATGATCTTGCCAGAACATTCAGAGTGACTCTTTATTGATCACAGTGACGAGTGGAAATCCTTCTAGTGTTAACATCAAACAGCACTTGGTAGGTAACTTGCAAGATTCTTTATGAATCAAGCTAGTGACAACTGGAAAGCAACGATGGTGCGGTTCTTAATTGAACTTCACTTGTTCCAGGAACATGAATTGACGGCTTCAAATCATGCGGATAATATTATCCAAATGATTCACTCTTTACGTTCGCAGTCAGCTTTGGACAGTCGAGTAAAGAGAACGGGTTTACCCGTGAAATCTTGTCAAGGAGGTTCTTTATTGAAACTACCTGTCACAAGTACGATATTTAATATCGTCCAACGGTCTTCACCGACCGGAGGTAAAATGCTACCGAATTAGAATGAAATGTTCAAGGCCATTTCATCCGTGTATATGGTTTGTTGCTAACTGTCTTATGCAGCGTAACAAGAAGGTGGCATTGCGGTGTATAATCCAGAAGAAGTCGTCACCACATGCTTATACTACATACACTTAGTACTTCAACAAATTCAAGAAAGTCTGAAGGTCAAGTCTTCCGCTGTATCAAACTCTGAAGCTTTCAAGAATTTAAAGGTATAAGTATGTGGAACATGAAGTCACAAAGAGGCAAATTTCACAAGTGACAAATGCACAAGGTCAAGGCAAGGAAACATGCTCAAGAAATAAAGTCAAAGATCACTTCAAGCAAATTCACAAGAACAAGATCGAAGACTCAAGCATAGATGCTAGGTTTAAGATTTTGTAAAATGGTGTGACCTCCCTTAGGGGGAGATTGTTGGAAATGTGTTTTCCCAAAGAAAGTCTCGGTCACATCATTATTAGCATAGATCACGAGCCATAGTATATTTAGAACTTTGTAACTTGGAGCGACCTCCCTTAGGGGGAGATTGTTGGAAATACGTTTTACGTATTTATGAAGGATCGGTCGCTCCAACGATAATTATGTAATGGGCTCGTGATCCACTTAGTTAAGTATAGTCCATATAGCCCACATGTAGGGTGGGCTATATATATACCCCTCCTAGCATGTTAGGAGGGGGTTGGTCATTCATTCATTATCACTTTTCATTAATCTAATCTTACTTTCTCTCTCTACTTTTCTTCCCTCTCCTTTCTCTCTCTACACCTAATCTCCTTCTTCCCCATCTCTTCCACCAAATCCATAGATCTAATACATCCATTACCAAATCCTTAGAATTAGTAGGCCTTCAGTTGTGTCTTGTGAGTTCTCACTAAACTTTAAAGTGACTAGTAGTTGTGTTGTGTGAAGTTCTCACTTAGCTTCAAAGTGAAGAGTCGTGAAGATTGGTTCTAGCTTTCGATTAGAACTCGATATCTAGCCTTGTGTCGTAAAATGGTGAAGTAGGCAACGTCGTGAAGATTGGTTCTACCTTAAGATTAGAACTCGACATCTAGCCTTGTGTCGTTAAATCGTGAAGTAGGCAACGTCGTGTAGATTGGTCCTAGCTAAAGATTAGGTCTCGACATTTAGCTTAGTGTCGGAAAATAATGTAAGCAATGATGTAAGGTTTTCTCCGCCGAGAAGGGAGCTTGTGGATATAGTGGAAATCTCGAGTAGGTGTACTCGAGGAGTGGAGTAGAAACGAGGATAGAGCCTCGTTGTCGAACCACTATAAATCTTGGTGTCTTCCCACTAGGTTGTCTCATTCCTTGCTCTTTACTTATTTCATTATCATTATACTTGCTTATTATCCTTGCTAGTGTATTTCAATTGAACCTAATCATTATGCAACTTAGCTTCAAGTAAAAGATAGTTTTGATACAAACCGAATTGAAAGTAGTTTTAATTTGGTCACCAATCGAAGAGAAACTATTCAACCCCCCCCCCCCCCCCTTCTAGTTTCTACAAAAAGAACAAATAAAAACTAAGAAGGAAACGGGGATTCTCCTTCTATATGCATTCCTAAGCTTCTCCAATCCTAGCCACTTATGTTCTCATGCTTAACCATAGTATCACCTGAAAGAGACACTAAAACACGTCAACATAAAGTTGGTGAGAGTCATAGGTTTAGACTCCAATGCTAAATCAATTACAAGCTATGAATAACAACCATCAACACAATAACATATGGACAATGTGCTACAATTATGTATTAACAACTAGCATTCAAGATCAATCATTCCAAACCAAAATCCAAGGCTCCTACCTTGCCAAACAACATGGTACCATAGATGATCACACTATGTACCTATCCCGAGGCCACTACCTTGTCAAACCACAAGGCCACTACCTTGTCAAACCACAAGGCCACTACCTTGTCAAGCCACAATAACTGAGACGGCACGTGTCCCCCGATCCAAATCATACACAATCAAAAATCACAAATCAGTTCATCACATAATGTACACACAAGTCCATCTCCAATCACAAACACATTAACATCATCAATTTAGAAAATAACTCAACACAGTGTCTCTTCCATCCCATCTGGAAGTCAAAATCAATATTAAACATGGGACTATGAAACTCACCTGATAGCTTCTTCACAAGTCCTCGCACTAGCAACAAGCTAACAAACCAAAAACACGAAATCAATATACGAACCAATCACTAAGATGGCTCATCAACCTATGATGGACATCTAGTCTATTCCCGTATAATTACCTCATTGTTAAGCTCTAATCACCCCATTACCCTTCCTTAACAAGTCCCTAACTTGGTTAAGTTTAATAGCTATCCCGTTCATAATTTTACACAAAACAGTCCTAGTTTTAGGTCTCAAAATTTTAAGTCAAACGTCCAGTTAAACATACCCATGGTTTTTGTAAAAGGAATATTCACACTTTTATACATGTTAGCTAAAACCTCCCACTTGCCCTAACCTTAAAGCTACTGTTAAGGCCCAGATATATGTGTATATATTGCTACCTATCCAGAATTCACTGATTTTAAACGTATGAAAAGTTCATTACCATTAGAGGGTCTTACCCTAAACCACAATCTTAGCCCAAGTGCATATCCTTACTACAATATATAAACCATCTCTCATGTTCGTGAGAAGATCCCAATGCAACCCTAAGTACCCCAAACAACCCAAAACTTAAAAAGAAAACAGGCTTAATTCAAAACTGTTTTGACATCCGACTGTTGTAACCTGTTTTGACCTACAACTTAGTTCTTGTTTCTTGATTTAGAAAGCCAACTCAATTACCTATCCAGGGATATTTTGATCGCATCTTGAATGTTCCTAGAACTCGAGATATGATCAAAACAATTGACTCGAAATTCTGTCCAGTTTTTAAAAACGGGTTTAACAAAATCAACCTCATTAATTAACCCTAATCCCTCTAATTACAAGCCCTAATTTATTTAATCATTAAAATATGATTAATATACTATTTTAAATTAAACCCTAATCTAATCCATCATATGATCATAGAAACATTAAAACATTTAATTTGAAAAGGGTTAAGAAGGTTTTACCTTTGAATTAATTGAAGATGAAGAAAACCTAATTTTTTGAAGAACCCTAATTGGCCACCATTGATGAATTTCGGCTAGGAGATGTTATGGAGGTTAAAAACCTGATTATTATGGTTATGAGTTGGGTTTGGTTAAGTCCTAAAGGCCCCCTAATCCCATTACAATTCCATTGGGCCTGTTTTGGGCTTTTCCCTTCTTTCTTTCTTCTTTGGTGCGTCCGAACCGACCCAAACACCCCTAAATTCGTTTTTTTTTATTTTCATTATTTAATATTATGTTAATAATATTACCTTAATTTTCCTTAATTTATTTCAGCTCCTAAAGCTTCCAAAACCTCAAAACCGTAAAACTAGTCAAATTTACGCGTTTTACCGTAAAAGACGTAAAATATACACTTTTATAAAAAATCTCAAATTTTGAAATAAACTTTATAACTAAGTCCTAAATGACTTAAAACCATCCCGAAAAATATTCATATGGATAATTACCTCACTTGAGACCTCTAAATGCTAAACCGTAAATCCTAAAAAAATACTATTACTTATATACTTATACGTAAACACCACAATATCACCATTTTCATTTCATAGTCACCACTTGTGAGCTCATGAACATGAAATAACCGTTCCTTGATTTACATATGAGTACTCTATACTCATAAACGATAACCACACCAACCTCGTTCACACAAAATAAACACGTAAACACACAATTCAAGTAAGCACACATAAAATAACCTAAAAGTAAGACCAAGTGACAAACCCAAAACCACGGTTGTCACATCACTCCCTCCTAATAGAAATCTCGTCCCGAGGTTCACTCCCAAACTCAAACTTATTCTCAGCAAACAAACGAGGATGCATATCCCTGATAAAACCTTCACGTTCAAACGTGAACTCAATTTACACGAAAATAATCTCAACCAACAACACATGAGCCTTAATCGTCCGTGAGGAAACTTATCAAAACCATAAAGTTATGTAACCAACCTAACTAAATCTTGCAACTCATCAAACAAGAACTGTCTTGAAACCAAGTTAAGAGCCGTCACATAACTCAACGTGTTTAAAACTGTCATCCCGATTTCAGTCTTACTCATAAATACCATAAATCAAAACTCATCAAAATATAACCACGTATAATAAGGTCTAAAGAACTCTCAAATTCCTTCCCAACTCATCTCTATGTTAACCCTCCAAGTGTTCATTACCGCAAAATACCCAAAACACGAGTTTAAACCATGTTGTCCGAAAATTAACCTTGAACTGAACACTTGTACAATTAATTCGACCAAGCTACTGACTTCCAATTACGAAACATTCTGAATATTTGAAAAGTATGTTCCGAGTACATAATTTTAGGTTTTTGAATCACCCAAAAACCTTTAAAAATGAATAAGTTATGACCAAAATAATTTTTCTCAAAATCTGCCTAGGCATTAGCGACAGTATCTGACAGTTAGCGACATATTTTGACATATTAGCAACAGTTTCTGCCTACTCCGATTTATACCAAAAAAAAAAAGATTCTTAAACCCTAAAACCCCCCCATTAATTACCAAAACTAGAACCTAATTTATTTTAATTCCAGAAAATTAAAACTCTATTAATTACATGATTTTAACATATTTCACTAAATAAGAACAAAATTTTTAACTTAAGAACAATAACTTTAGGTGATCAAAACAAAAATATTTTAAAATAACCGAGTCATGCTTATATGTTAAAGAATTTATATTCCACCTTATTTGAAACATGATCCCGACACTTCCTTATTTCATCGACTACCAACAACTATTTTTTTTTCAATTTGCAAGTTCTATTTTTTTTACCATGTATAACTCGAAACAAAAGACATCGTTACCCCAAAAAGAAATCTCCACCATCTCAAAATCCTTCACGCCAAAAGTACCGTACAAACAAACACGTGAAATGAGGACCCGAGAAATGCGCTACTACAGAAGTTGAACATCTCAAAGAGAAACGAGCTAGCAACCATCCCAAGAATACAACCGGTCAGTAGAAAATAATTTTACATACATAGGCATAAGCGTACATACACTCAAATCCATCCAACATATACTATACAAGCATGTATTAACCCTCTTTCATGTAATCATACTTGAAAGTCCAGTGGTGTTGTGGCACATATATAATTATGTAGGCCTCCATAATTATACATGTTCCCTTTCACCAATGTACTCCCTCCTATGATGACACTTATAAGAAATTAATACTGTAACACCCCCAAATTTATACAACTCATTTCAGCGAAAGACTAGTTGGTGTTACGGGATAGCACATTACTCACATCATAGACAACGCATAAAAATCGCGTCGTTTAATAATAAATCATTTCCATTCATAAACATCAAAGTTACATAGGTCCCAAGTCATATTATTTCATACAAAGTTTTTACAAAGTATTTGAATGGAAAAATGTTGTTTAAGTGCGGGCCATGAATTCTTGTTGTCTTCCCGAGAATTACCTTCAAGTACCTGAGATAAAACATGTTAAAAGAAAAGGTCAGCGATAACGCCGAGTGAATTCATAGAGTTTAAAAAATTCCATCAGTATAACTTTGGTATAAAATTAGTACCAAAAATCAATTCGTACAAATCATTGTAATGGGCCGTAGAATAGCCAAAATCATTTTATACAAATCTTTATAATAGGCCATAAAATAGCCAAAATCATTTTATACAAATCCTTATCGAAAATCATAATATAGGCATTTGCCTTAAAATCAATATACGAGCCAATGTCGTAAAAACATCATACAATACGTCTTATGACGTTGTATAAAATCAAATAAAAACCGTTATATGAATATGGTTATGAAAACCAAAATACCAACATAATATCAATAGTATGACCCAGTATTGCTAGTCAGGCAATACATCGTAATTCGGAGCGTCCAGTAATATTTTGGTGATTGGATTATTATAAGCCGCATGACATTGTTACCTTACTAAAACCAAAACGGGTAGCTAACCCGATACCAATTTTGCCCATCTAAAGTAGCGTGTCGTCACAAAGGTCACGCTATTGAAATCTTCTCATACATAAATTCGCTTACCAATCAATGTGGCACGACGGGGATCAACCGTCAAGGCGCGAACTGGGGTGATCGTCCCCAAATAGTACTATTAAATGCATAAGCGTCTACCAACTCCCGGTAGTTCACAATTCATGCTAATGGGACTTTTAGTGACATAACCTAACTTCAATAATCCATTTTTATTTCATCTATCGGGTCCTTTAATCATTCATAGGGTCATACAATCAGGTCATTCAATCATTCGGGTCCAAAATCAATAAACAAACAATCGGGACAAATGGTGTCCAAACTTTTATAAAAACTAACATGTTATCTCCCTCGCGGGTTTATAAAGCATTTATAAAACATTTAAAAGAGTGCGAGGCTATGAACTCACGTTGATATGGGAAGGCGGGTGATCGGCAATTCGGACGTACGGTACGTGCTTCAATCACGGAAACCTATATGAATAATAATCGGTCTTAGACGTTTGTCAAATGACTTTATAAAAATAACAATTATGTATACCTATGATGATTATATATATATGATGATCAAGTGGGTTTACATATTCTCATTTACTCATTTTTGTACTATGTGTCGATAACTTTTATACTAGTTTTCTCGTTTTACCCATTTACGTGTCTTAAGTCCAATAAGCTTATTATAAGTCATTTAACTTATTTTAATCCATTTGGTACTTATATTATCAGTTCTTAAACTTTACAAGTTGGGCCCAAATGGGTTAAGCCCAATAAGTTCTTTTTAGGAATGTTTAACTTATTTAGTCCAATTATTAGCCCAATGTGTTTATTTTAGCTCGTTAATGTCCGTATGCCCAATAGTTCGGGTTTTATCGGTTTTTACTTGTTATACATGTTTATATATCAGTATATAAGTTTTATAAAGTTTACATTAGACGGTTCCAACCATCTAAGTTTTATTTAACAAAAACGTTAATTTTACGGCAATAGCCGAAAAAGTCGTAAAAATCAAGTTTTATAAATATTATTTTACCACCATTTATATAAGTTATTCATTCATTTACCCTTTTACATATTTATATAAATAAGTTTTATAAGTTAGTGGGTTTTTATTTTACATTTTATATATTAAAATGTGGGTGCTTATATAATAGTATTATTATTTAATTTCCAAAAATCTGATTTTTAACTTCATCTTCACCAAAACTTCCATATCTTGAGTTTTACATGGAGATAGAAGCTCAAATTTTTATCACATAAACTACATGATATGTGCTACAATTAACTCTTCTATAGCTACTGTTGAATCATCTTCTAAATATTTTCTAAAAATCGTCCAAAACAGTAACTTCAGATTTGTATCTTAAACTTGTTTTGATCATATCTCACTCATTATTTTGATTCCATTGCATGGCCAACTCTCACATGTGTACAAGACCCATAGCTTACTGTAAATAGATTCTACTTCATCATATTATCAGTCCATGACTTGTTTATTTACTGTTTTACACAGCCAACATATTTAGACAAGATTTTAGACTTGTTTCTTATAATTTTTTATCTTTTTATCCATGATTATCAACAACAAATCCCCACATAACATTTTTATCATCATATAATCATCATAAATATATACAATAGGAAATAAAATACATGTTTACATAATCAAAATAACAAGAAGATGAGGAGGACAATCTTTATACCACCATGATGATGTAGGTTGATCAAAACATGGATTTTGATGGAGAAACTTGTGATGCACCAAGACCTTCTTCATGACCACCAATCTTCCTAATCTCCTTGTAGAAAATCAGCCCTCCTACTCCATGAAAACTCCTCCTTGGATGTTATAAGTACCACCAATCAATAAGGTTTCAAAAGGACTTCAACATGTATATGAATAACATGGGATTTTGTGGTTAATTTAGATCAAATGAGGGTGTTCTTGTGGTGGATATGGACGGCATTTTTAGAGAGAGAGAAGGAGGATGGAAGTTGTTTGCATGAGTGTGTGAGTGGTAAGTGGTTTAGTTACATGGTTTTGATAGTGGAAAGGCTTAAGATGTAAGCTAAGTTACACTTGTAACTAGCTAGCTTAAAATTTGACACCAAGTATGTTAAGTTGTAGTGTTGGCCGGTTTTGATGGGGTGGGACAAGTGTCCCACTTGTCTCATCCCATTTATTTACGGGTACTCCTCGATTCTAGTTTCCTCGATTTGCGTGCCCTCGGGTCGTTTTACGAAAAACGTTTTTATAAATTATGAATCAACGTCACAAAACGAATCCAATAAAAATTGTCTTATCAAAAACGGAGTTCGAAAACGTAAATACGTAATCCTAAGGTTTCCGGTTTAGTCGTAAAGGACGTTAAAATAAAATCGTAAGTCCTAATCTCTTCTCGTAAATTTGTGAGTTTATGAACTAACACAAATTTAAAACTCCAAAATAATATTCATGGACAAATTTATTTTCTGAAATGTCGGACTGTCACCAAAGATGGTGTATGTAAACGTAAGCACGTAACGTTGAATCCTCCGGTTTAGACGTAGTCGATGCTACTTCAAGACGTAAATCCAAATTTCTTCCCAAAAATAAGTGAGTTCATATTGTAAAATTAAATTAATGTTTTCAAACAAATATTGAGAATAAAATATCGACCATAAATTGACGGATTGTCACAGCATTTACCCCTAAACAGGATCTTTGTCCTCAAAGATCATCTTACCTTACTACTCGCTTCTTATAGAGTTAAAGCCATGTGGTTATTTCCTCCACATTCGGTCTTTTCTCACAAGTGTAATCCATTATAATACGCGAGTTTCATCAATCATAACTACGGGAATAAGATCAGGCTTAATGTTGACTTACTTTCTCTATCCATGATGTTCACGGGTTTTTGATGAATGCAACTTTTCACCGATCTAAGCTCTACTAAGAATAATCAGATTCTCACTTGATGGATATTCCATCAAGTTCGATATACGAAGCATAATTCACGCAGTCTTTGAAGTCCTAGGGTAGATCCAGCTTATATGCCTTTCAATCCCAACTTTTACATCATTTCAATGGTCCCATACAACGGGGACTTATATCCCATGATTTGTCAGATCATGAATTCATTTTTCCAAGGTTAAAAATTGTGGCATAACTTCGTTACCCATTTGGCACTTCAAGATCTACTTTTCATATTCACATATCCTCTTGCCCACTATCGGCAGTCAATAATCAAATCCTAATTTCATCAATCATTTCAGATCTCGCGGTTCGGGTATTTTGCAGGGATAGGTTTGCCATCATAGGGAACCTTAAACCTAAAAGACATGTCCAACTCATTATGGGTGTATGTCGGATGTCTTTATCTCAACTCTTGCTTACAGATGCTCTGAGATTTAGATCCTAACAAGATTCGATCTCAATCCTAATACGATAATTATCAATGATAATCCTTCCAAAGGAAAACGATTATACGGTCTATTATCAAAGGTCGATCATTCAAACATAAAGCAGCACTTATAGTATTTTGTATCGTTACTTTACCTCGTCCCTTCGATTTGGGGTGGTAAACAGTACTCTCTTCAAGATTCGTTCTCAATGATTTCTGAGCAAATCTCTATAAATTTGATGCGAAGCGAGGATCTTGATATAGATGATCGATACAGGCACGCTATGTTTACATAACTCTTTGCATTTATCATTAACGAGAATGATATTAGCAGATTTGGTCAGTCTGTCGAGGATGACCCAAATCGAATCAAATTCAGATGATGACCTTTGCAATAGCTAGACGTTTACTAATGTATGAGGCGATGTCTGCCTTCATAATTGCCATCAGTACAACTTCTTCAGACAAAGATACTTTTAGTCATAAATGACATAAATAGAATACTTATACTTACAAATTCCAACATAACTATATCTCATTATCTCCATATTTATACAATCACAAGCGGTCTTTTATACATTTAATGCTATCAGCTTCTCAATCTTAATGATTCATACTAGCCGTAAAACCTTTCACTATTTATATTATCCTTCTTACACACATCGTTCATTTTTATATCGTTCGGCAATTTATTTTGCACGTTCATTATTAAGAAATATATCCTAATTGGTTCTTTATCCTTTTTGTATAATACGTCAGTATCTATATTTACTTCTCACGATGATATAATTATCATGTCCATCATTCACTCAGGCATTCTTTCTATATTATGCGTCAGTAATTACGTTCACCTTCCTGATGAAATAAATATCACAATCGTATTTATTCAAAATTCTTTCTTCATATCTTCTAAGTCTCAGTTTAATTTCAGCTATCATTTTTATCCGTTTTTCTCAATCCATCGTCTATAACGTCGATAATTATTATAATTAATTAAATATTCAATATTCAATTTTTATGAAATGTAAATGTAAAAGTTTTTAAATTTCTTAGTTCGACCAATTATATAAAATGTTCAAAAATAATTTGAATTTAATTAACAAGATTTTTGTTGATTTATCGAAAATATTTAATAAGATTCGTAAATGTTTGAAAAACCTTTGTTTATACTTTGGTCAAAGTTCCCTTAGTTGAAAAGTAAAAATTGTCGTTTCAAATTTCGAGTCATAAGTTATATAGTTTCCTCAATTCTCCTTAAGTTGTCTAGAAGTATACACAAACATTTACCCCTAAACAGAAGTTTAGTTAAATGGTTTGTGTATAAGGGAATAATCCCTCTAAAAATCCTTTGTTAAAACATTCGTCAAAACATATTTCCATTTTCTTTTTGGTAAAATCCAAAGTCTTAAAAGGGCTCTTAATTTTTGAAGAGTCTATATGCATACATCTTACCATTACTAATCCAACGGTCTTTTTATGTAAAGGATTAAGTCCTTAATCACGTGTTAATTATTCAAGGTTTAGGTTTTCATTGTTTAGCCAATTCAGGGCATTCTTATTAATAATTATTAATTCATCCTTATTTTTATATACAAACAAATAGTCCTTAATGATCACGAGCATGAATTTATCAAATTACAGCCTACACACGTGATTCACCAAATTTATGAATGCTACATGTGTATTAGTCAATCCAAACGTCATCTCATGAAACTTATAATGTTCATTACAAGTTCTAGATGTAGTGATTGGAATACATAATCTTCTTCGCAGATGCGAAGTTGATGATAACCATGCCGTGGATCAAATCTTTAAAACATACAGTAGAACCTTGTAAATGATCGAACAAATCTTCCATTTCGAGTTATGGATATCGTTTTCGATTGTCAATTTACTCAGTCACAGTAATCTATACATGTAAGGAAAGATTACACCATAGCTCTTCAGGATGACAGGCTTGGTATAATAAAACCTTTCTCCGACAACTTTCTCAGTTGTACGGTAATTCCTTAAATTCAGATGGTGCTGATGTACAGTGCACAAGTCACAAGTGCAGCACCGGAAATATAACCAATACCAAATTCAACTTGCCTTAGTGGCGAAAGTCTAGGTAGTTCACCAACAAATACCTCCTAAAGTTTCAGATAAGATAAACATCTTTTAATAAATACATACTAGGTTCCTTCTAGGATTATAATATCTATAACTAATTCACAACCATACGCGGTATAATTTCAGGTCTAAATGCGGGATATGGTCATCCATCAAGGATTATTTAGATCACTTTTGATAATCAACATCTTATCATTTAGGGAAATTCTACTTGAGTTCCCATCAATTAAGACAATGTCGTCATGTCATAATCAATCAATTCATTCCACTGGCACTATCAACTTTCCAGTTTTATTGCCGTCGATGAGATGCGAATTTCTCAAAAGTCTAATATTAATTCATAATCCTTCACAAATTCAAGGATATCTGGATACACAATTACTATCTAAAGAGCAAGGTCAACGCATAATCTACGCGATAGAATTTCAAATCAGATACAGACGAAAACATTTAACGAATATGAATATATCCCATGTTTTCATAATTTGAGTACGCATTCGAAAGCTCCTCGAATCGTTACCCAGGTCATTCAAATGAAACCAAATCATAAGAAATGATAAGAACGTCGATACATCCAGTCGGGTATCAACACTCGATAATCAAATATTTTTCCTAAGAATCTTACTACGGGAGAATTGGACAAGAATGGATTGTCAATTGTCAAGTAAGACAATTTCCACAGATGAGTAAAGTTAACTCAGAAGAATAGATGCTACAGGCACATATGTAGGTGTCCCTAACATTATGTCCTTATTTTTCACTTCTTGCAGATCTCATAAAATTTAATATTTCACAATTTTCAAAGAAAATGTAGTGTTTATTCATTGGTTTTATGGCGACTACTAATCAGTCTTGCATAGTCTATTCCAAATTGTATGTAGGCGCGCAACTATATACAATTTCAAGATTAACGATGCAATACTCAGTTCGTCAAAATTTTATCATCATGTGTATAATAAAAACATTTTCATGCTTAATTCTTAAATAAGAATCAAAAATAATTTTTCAAAGATTTTCTTTGTCATGAAAGCAATTAAGTTTCCACAGTGTTTCATAAACAACTTCATTTTGATATCAATCACTCGTAAATCTCACTTTGAATAATCCTTATTGTGTTGAAAATTAAATTTTCTCAAAGGATACCGTTTTAACTTATAAAAACAATGAGTGATCTACAAAAGAGTGATGAAAGCTTGTTCATCAAGAACTAACTACGATATGATAGGAAATGAGCTTAGCCAAATAATCATGAGGTTCGTGACCTCGATGGCACTCAACAAGAATAATCTACAATGTAATTCAAATCAAGATGAGTACTTGTTCAACGGTTGCATCACTAATGCGAACATTAGGAAGAAGCAAGAACAGATAGATAACATCGATACATGTAGAATTTAGCAATCAAAGGTAGTCTTTTTCATTAATCACAAACAAGTCAAAATTGTACCGTAACACATTACGTGTCACTATGTCATACAATTCTTAGAACTCATCCTACCAACTGATGTCACAGTTAAGTTAGGGATTATTTTTAAAAGATACCACAATGAATACTAATCTACAAGGGTCATTAGGTGTTCCACATGTCCTGAAAGATCCATCGGTCCCAATTCAGAAGAAGATTTCTTCAATTTATTTATTGGACACTGGGCATCCTCGTTAGTGGACAATGGCCTAGGAACAACCCTTAACACGAATCAACAATCAATTAAAACCTTATAATTCAATCACAAAACTTAACGACTTCTATTAATAATCTCATATCCCATACAAGTTAAATTTTACTTTATTCAAGTTTCAATCAATTTTATACTCAATTCGATATCCTACCTCAATCTCCAATACTTTCAATCTTATTCTTCGGCCTTGTAAAGGCAATACAATCTCAATATAAATCAACACTTAATTTCCAATCCTATTAGCTCTTACAACAACAATTATCAAATGAGTCATTAATATGAAATGACTTGATCATTCAACTTAGACTTCTCGGAAAGGTATTAGTGGCATGAGGCTTTTGGGTAATGGTTCCAATAACAGCCTCAAGTGCAACATTCACCCTTTCGATTTCAAATTTAAGAATTGGATGACAACGAATCAGATGACATCTTTCTAGGTGGTAACGTTCTGTCAAACTCCACTCTATAAGAAAGATCGCCATGACATCGATATCAGATTTAATCTCGCCAATCCTTTTTCAATATCGCAATCAACTAATATCTACATTTCTACGAATATCAACCATTTGTTGGGATCATAAATATCCACAACTTGGTTTAGATCTAGGATAGCTAGAATTCCTACGAGAATAGCTTCAATTAATTTACTAGGGGATTTAGGGTTTCTTGTGACAATCGACGTCGTATAAATACCTCGTATAAAAATCAAAATAATCATCAAACAATCATGTAATAAAATTACATCATATGTGTATATATATAATCCAAGTTATATATATATTAAAATAACACTTCTCAGTCTGGCCTTGTCGGTAACTCAGGAATTCTTCGGCACCGTTATAGTCAAAAGATTTTTAGACATTTTTGAAAATGTTTATAATTAAAAGATTTTGAAAAGTTTTTATTCAAAACCTTGGTTTTAAAAATCTTTCGTTCTCTATAACGAGAGCTCTGGTACCAAATTGTAACACCCCCAAATTTATACAACTCAGTTCAGCGGAAGACTAGTTGGTGTTACGGGATAGCACATTACTCACATCATAGACAACGCATAAAAATCGCGTCGTTTAATAATAAATCATTTCCATTCATAAACATCAAAGTTACATAGGTCCCAAGTCATATTATTTCATACAAAGTTTTTACAAAGTATTTGAATGGAAAAATGTTGTTTAAGTGCGGGCCATGAATTCTTGTTGTCTTCCCGAGAATTACCTTCAAGTACCTGAGATAAAACATGTTAAAAGAAAAGGTCAGCGATAACGCCGAGTGAATTCATAGAGTTTAATAAATTCCATCAGTATAACTTTGGTATAAAATTAGTACCAAAAATCAATTCGTACAAATCATTGTAATAGGTCGTAGAATAGCCAAAATCATTTTATACAAATCTTTATAATAGGCCATAAAATAGCCAAAATCATTTTATACAAATCCTTATCGAAAATCATAATATAGGCATTTGCCTTAAAATCAATATACGAGCCAATGTCGTAAAAACATCATACAATACGTCTTATGACGTTGTATAAAATCAAATAAAAACCGTTATATAAATATGGTTATGAAAACCAAAATACCAACATAATATCAATAGTATGACCCAGTATTGCTAGTCAGGCAATACATCGTAATTCGGAGCGTCCAGTAATATTTTGGTGATTGGATTATTATAAGCCGCATGACATTGTTACCTTACTAAAACCAAAACGGGTAGCTAACCCGATACCAATTTTGCCCATCTAAAGTAGCGTGTCGTCACAAAGGTCACGCTATTGAAATCTTCTCATACATAAATTCGCTTACCAATCAATGTGGCACGACGGGGATCAACCGTCAAGGCGCGAACTGGGGTGATCGTCCCCAAATAGTACTATTAAATGCATAAGCGTCTACCAACTCCCGGTAGTTCACAATTCATGCTAATGGGACTTTTAGTGACATAACCTAACTTTAATAATCCATTTTTATTTCATCTATCGGGTCCTTTAATCATTCATAGGGTCATACAATCGGGTCATTCAATCATTCGGGTCCAAAATCAATAAACAAACAATCGGGACAAATGGTGTCCAAACTTTTATAAAAACTAACATGTTATCTCCCTCGCGGGTTTATAAAGCATTTATAAAACATTTAAAAGAGTGCGAGGCTATGAACTCACGTTGATATGGGAAGGGGGTGATCGTCAATTCGGACGTACGGTACGTGCTTCAATCACGGAAACCTATATGAATAATAATCGGTCTTAGACGTTTGTCAAATGACTTTATAAAAATAACAATTATGTATACATATGATGATTATATATATATGATGATCAAGTGGGTTTACATATTCTCATTTACTCATTTTTGTACTATGTGTCGATAACTTTTATACTAGTTTTCTCGTTTTACCCATTTACGTGTCTTAAGTCCAATAAGCTTATTATAAGTCATTTAACTTATTTTAATCCATTTGGTACTTATATTATCAGTACTTAAACTTTACAAGTTGGGCCCAAATGGGTTAAGCCCAATAAGTTCTTTTTAGGAATGTTTAACTTATTTAGTCCAATTATTAGCCCAATGTGTTTATTTTAGCTCGTTAATGTCCGTATGCCCTATAGTTCGGGTTTTATCGGTTTTTACTTGTTATACATGTTTATATATCAGTATATAAGTTTTATAAAGTTTACATTAGACGGGTCCAACCATCTAAGTTTTATTTAACAAAAACGTTAATTTTACGGCAATAGCCGAAAAAGTCGTAAAAATCAAGTTTATAGTTTTTACTACTTATAAATATTATTTTACCACCATTTATATAAGTTATTCATTCCTTTACCCTTTTACATATTTATATAAATAAGTTTTATAAGTTAGTGGGTTTTTATTTTATATTTTATATATTAAAATGCGAGTGCTTATATAATAGTATTATTATTTAATTTCCAAAAATCTGATTTTTAACTTCATTTTCACCAAAACTGCCATATCTTGAGTTTTACATGGAGATAGAAGCTCAAATTTTTATCACATAAACTACATGATATGTGCTACAATTAACTCCTCTATAGCTACTGTTGAATCATCTTCTAAATATTTTCTAAAAATCGTCCAAAACAGTAACTTCAGATTTGTATCTTAAACTTGTTTTGATCATATCTCACTCATTATTTTGATTCCATTGCATGGCCAACTCTCACATGTGTACAAGACCCATATCTTACTGTAAATAGATTCTACTTCATCATATTATCAGTCCATGACTTGTTTATTTACTGTTTTACACAGCCAACATATTTAGACAAGATTTTAGACTTGTTTCTTATAGTTTTTCATCTTTTTATCCATGATTATCAACAACAAATCCCCACATAACATTTTTATCATCATATAATCATCATAAATATATACAATAGGAAATAAAATACATGTTTATATAATCAAAATAACAAGAAGATGTGGAGGACAATCTTTATACCACCATGATGATGTAGGTTGATCAAAACATGGATTTTGATGGAGAAACTTATGATGCACCAAGACCTTCTTCATGACCACCAATCTTCCTAATCTCCTTGTAGAAAATCAGCCCTCCTACTCCATGAAAACTCCTCCTTCGATGTTATAAGTACCACCAATCAATAAGGTTTCAAAAGGACTTCAACATGTATATGAATAACATGGGATTTTGTGGTTAATTTAGATCAAATGAGGGTGTTCTTGTGGTGGATATGGACGGCATTTTTAGAGAGAGAGAGGGAGGATGGAAGTTGTTTGCATGAGTGTGTGAGTGGTAAGTGGTTTTGTTACATGGTTTTGATAGTGGAAAGGCTTAAGATGTAAGCTAAGTTACACTTGTAACTAGCTAGCTTAAAATTTGACACCAAGTGTGTTAAGTTGTAGTGTTGGACGGTTTTGATGGGGTGGGACAAGTGTCCCACTTGTCTCATCCCATTTATTTACGGGTACTCCTAGATTCTAGTTTCCTCGATTTGCGTGCCCTCGGGTCGTTTTACGAAAAACGTTTTTATAAATTATGAATCAACGTCACAAAACGAATCCAATAAAAATTGTCTCATCAAAAACGGAGTTCGAAAACGTAAATACGTAATCCTAAGGTTTCCGGTTTAGTCGTAAAGGACGTTAAAATAAAATCGTAAGTCCTAATCTCTTCTCGTAAATTTGTGAGTTTATGAACTAACACAAATTTAAAACTCCAAAATAATATTCATGGACCAATTTATTTTCTGAAATGTCGGACTGTCACCAAAGATGGTGTATGTAAACGTAAGCACGTAACGTTGAATCCTCCGGTTTAGACGTAGTCGATGCTACTTCAAGACGTAAATCCAAATTTCTTCCCAAAAATAAGTGAGTTCATATTGTAAAATTAAATTAATGTTTTCAAACAAATATTGAGAATAAAATATCGACCATAAATTGGCGGATTGTCACAAATACTACACATAACACATAATCCAACAACTCACAAGCACATAACCACACAAGATAAGATCCAAAACCCCATGTATTAAAATAACATAGCCAATGCACGAAACACATAAACTCGTAGTCCAGCTGAACCAGCGTAGACAAAATTCAAAATGTATAAAGAACATGAAAACATAATTAAGCGAAATCCAACAATGACTAGCGTATACGACCATGGTTCCACCCGCACTAATCAAAACTCGTAAAGAAAATAACATGTAGTTAAGTATGAACCATAGTAGTTCATAACCTAACAAATACTGCGAAAATAATATTCAAACACATCAATTACTATAAAATGCACACATACTCCTATGACGCCTATATGCAGTGTCCCTTAAGCTATAGAGTAGGCTACACGACTAGGCAACCTAATTCTCTATAACCATTGGCTCTGATACCATTCTGTCACACCCCACCATGGCGGAATATGGGGCGCGACGTATGGATATCATCACAACATGGCGTGTCTATAGAGATAACTATATGAATAAGAAATTTCATAAAATGGAGACACAAAGTCATGACAATATCTCATCAGACTCAGGAGTCTAGGTAAGTAGGTAATTGTCCTACCGCTTACCCAAGACAAACAAATAACATAACCAAACAAATATATGTGTGCCATAGTATCACTTATTAAAAGAACAAATAAAAACTAAGAAGGAAACAGGGATTCTCCTTCTATATGCATTCTTAAGCTTCTCCAATCCTAGCCACTTATGTTCTCATGCTTAACCATAGTATCACCTGAAAGAGACACTAAAACACGTCAACATAAAGTTGGTGAGAGTCATAGGTTTAGACTCCAACGCTAAGTCAATTACAAGCTGTGAATAACAACCATCAACACAATAACATATGGACAATGTGCTATAATTATGTATTAACAACTAGCATTCAAGATCAATCATTCCAAACCAAAATCCAAGGCTCCTACCTTGCCAAACAACATGGTACCATAGATGATCACACTATGTACCTATCCCGAGGCCACTACCTTGTCAAACCACAAGGCCACTACCTTGTCAAACCACAATAACTGAGACGGCACGTGTCCCCCGATCCAAATCATACACAATCAAAAATCACATAGCAGTTAATCACATAATGTACACACAAGTCCATCTCCAATCACAAACACATTCACAACATCAATTTAGAAAATAACTCAACACAGTGTCTCTTCCATCCCATCTGGAAGTCAAAATCAATATTAAACATGGGACTATGAAACTCACCTGATAGCTTCTTCACAAGTCCTCGCACTAGCAACAAGCTAACAAACCAAAAACACGAAATCAATACACGAACCAATCACTAAGAAGGCTCATCAACCTATGATGGACATCTAGTCTATTCTCGTATAGTTACCTCATTGTTAAGCTCTAATCACCCCATTACCCTTCCTTAACAAGTCCCTAACTTGGTTAAGTTTAATAGCTATCCCGTTCATAATTTTACACAAAACAGTCCCAGTTTTAGGTCTCAAAACTTTAAGTCAAACGTCTAGTTAAACATACCCATGGTTTCTGTAAAAGGAATATTCACACTTTTATACATGTTAGCTAAAACCTCCCACTTGCCCTAACCTTAAAGCTACTGTTAAGGCCTAGATATATGTCTATATATTGCTACCTATCCAGAATTCACTGATTTTAAACGTATGAAAAGTTCATTACCATTAGAGGGTCTTACCCTAAACCACAATCTTAGCCCAAGTGCAGATCCTTACTACAATATATAAACCATCTCTCATATTCATGAGATCACAATGCAACCCTAAGTACCCCAAAAACAACCCAAAACTTAAAAAGAAAACAGGCTTAATTCAAAACTGTTTTGACATCCGACTGTTGTAACCTGTTTTTGACCCACTTCCCAACCTCCAATTTAGTTCTCGTTTCTTGATTTAGAAAGCCAACTCAATTACCTATCTAGGGATAGTTTGATCGCATCTTGAATGTTCCTAGAACTCGAGATATGATCAAAACAATTGACTCGAAATTCTGCCCAGTTTTTTAAAACGGGTTTAACAAAATCAACCTCATTAATTAACCCTAATCCCTCTAATTACAAGCCCTAATTTATTTAATCATTAAAATATGGTTAATATACTGTTTTTAATTAAACCCTAATCTAATCCATCATATGATCATAGAAACATTAAAAACATTTAATATGAAAAGGGTTAAGAAGGTTTTACCTTTGAATTAATTGAAGATGAAGAAAACCTAATTTTTTGAAGAACCCTAATTGGCCACCATTGATGAATTTCGGCTAGGAGATGTTATGGAGGTTAAAAACCTGATTATTATGGTTATGAGTTGGGTTTGGTTAAGTCCTAAAGGCCCCCTAATCCCATTACAAGTCCATTTGGCCTGTTTTGGGCTTTTCCCTTCTTTCTTTCTTCTTTGGTGCGTCCAAACCGACCCAAACACCCCTAAATTCGGTTTTTTTTTATTTTTATTATTTAATATTATGTTAATAATATTACCTTAATTTTCCTTAATTTATTTCAGCTCCTAAAGCTTCCAAAACCTCAAAACCGTAAAACTAGTCAAATTTACGCGTTTTACCGTAAAAGACGTAAAATATACACTTTTATAAAAAATCTCAAATTTTGAAATAAACTTTATAACTAAGTCCTAAATGACTTAAAACCATCCCGAAAAATATTCATATGGATAATTACCTCACCCGAGACCTCTAAATGCTAAACCGTAAATCCTAAAAAAATACTATTACTTATATACTTATACGTATACGTAAACACCACAATATCACCATTTTCATTTCATACTCACCACTTGTGAGCTCATGAACATGAAATAACCGTTCCTCGATTTACTTTTGAGTACTCTATACTCATAAACGATAACCACACCAACCTCGTTCACACAAAATAAACACGTAAACACACAATTCAAGTAAGCACACATAAAATAACCTAAAAGTAAGACCAAGTGACAAACCCAAAACCACGATTGTCACATAAAGGTTCCTAAAACCTCCCCTTCAACTGTGATACATATGTTGCCAAAAATATGCATGAACATAAAAAATTTATGTCAAGATAGGAATAGAAAATTCCAACCATCATCCATAAATAAAAACATGCTCAAATGCTCTCCAATGATCCATAAGCAACTCTGTATCCAATGGTATAATGCTAACACCACCTGCACATTTAGATTGAAAACCACAAAACTAATATTTTTGCTGACAACGCCCCGATAACACTTGTCAGCGTTAAGAAAAGCTTTGTCAGCGTTAGACAAATATTTTGCTGACAACGTTACAATAACACTTATCAGTGTTAAAGCAACCTTTGTAAGTGTTAGAAAAATATAGTGGAAAATCTAAATCCTCAAAAAGACCAATAACAATGCATTATCCTGTACATACTTTTACAAAAAGACCCCAAAACACATATTATGTGAGATTGATCATTCCAATACTTGTTACCAAGTATTGAAACCTTCCAGCATCAAAATGTTTAGTTAGTAAATCTGACACATTCTCTCCTGTGTCAACCCTATCTGGTTGTATTAAACCCTTTTCAAAACAATCCCTTATAAAATAGTGTCTAATTTCTATGTGTTTAGTTTTAGAATGATGTACAGGATTCTTAATAATGAATAGAGTGCTGTTATTGTCAACAAATATCTTGGTATGCATGAAATTATACCCATAATCCAATAGCTGGTTCTGAATCCATAAGACTTGTCCACAACAAGCAGCTACTGCTACATACTCTACTTCAGTTGTAGAATTGGCCACCACTGTTTGTTTCTTGCATTGCCAAGATATCAACCTGCTCCCAAGAAATTGACATCCACCAGTTGTAGATTTTCTATCAAACTTATCACCTCCATAATAACTGTCTGAATATGCAATAAGCTCCAAAGGTGAATCCTTTGGGTACCACAGGCCAAGACTGGAATATCATCTTAGGTACCTAAAGATTCTCTTGACAACATAAAGGTGACATTCTTTGGGAGTCACTTGATGACGTGCACAAGCACACACAGCAAACATGATGTCAGGTCTGGAGGCTGTGAGATACATCAATGAACCAATCATTGATCTATAGTGCCTGGCATCCACATCTTTTCCATCTCCAATCTTTCCCCAAGGGTGTTCTCTATCCATAGGAGTAGTAGCCCTCTTTTCATGTGGAGAAAAGCCAAACTTCTTCAAGATCTCTGCCACATACTTATCCTGGGAGATGAAGATACCATCTTCTTTCTGCTAAACTTGTAACCCTAGAAAGAAATTCATCTCCCCCATAGCACTCATCTTGAATTTGTCTGTCATGTGCTTGGAAAAGTCTTCACTCCTCTTTGGATATGTGGATCCAAAGATGATATCATCAACATAGACCTGAACAAGTAAAACATCCTTACCATTCTTCTTTGTAAACAATGTCTGATCTATGGTCCCCCTCTTGAATCCTTTGTCCACCAAATAAGTGGATAATGTGCCATACCATGATCTTGGGGCTTGATGAAGTCCATACATAGCCTTCTTGACTTTATACACCTTGTCTGGATTCTCTAGATCTTCAAAACCAGGAGGTTGCATCACATATACCTCCTCAACAATTGTTCCATAGAGGAAGGCACTCTTCACATCCATTTGATAGACAGTGAAGCCCATGCAGGAAGCATAGGCTAGAAATATTCTTATGGCTTCAATCCTTGCAACTGGTGCAAAGACCTCCTCATAGTCTATCCCTTCCTCTTGTGTATATCCCTGAGCCACTAAACGTGCCTTGTTTCTGACCACAATACCTCTTTCATCTCTATTGTTTCTTAGAACCCATCTTGTCCCAATAGGTCTGACATATCTGGGAGAATCAACCAGCTCCCAAACATCCTGAATTGAAAATTGGTGAAGCTCATCCTGCATTGCTTCCACCCAACTTGGTTCTTTGAGAGTATCAAAGATCTTCTTGGGTTCCTGTTGTGATAGAAAACAGGCAAACAAACATGCTTGCACAAGAGGGGTATCAACCTTCTTGTGAATATTAGCAATAAATCCCCCAAGACTCTGATGAGATCTTCTAGTCTGAACAGGGGACATCACATCACCAATGATAAGAGAAGGAGGATGATCCTTGGTTGTAGTAGTAAGCACTCCTCCTTCAAAAAGTCTATTGTCCTCAATCTCATCTTCCATATTGCTAATATCTTCATCAGACTCTCTTTCATCAATATGAACCTCTTCATAAGTATTTGAAGGTCCACCTTGCTCAAAATTGGAAGAGAAAAGATGCTCAAAAGTGTTGTCAACGCCTGAACCTTGGTTGTCAGCGTTTGGGCTAACAACGCTTGAAATGTTGTTGTCAACGTTTGAGCCATCAACATCTGAATTTGTCCTGTCAGCGCTAGATTTTCCTTTGTCAACGTCTGAAGGACCATGCATGTTGATAACTAGTGATACTGGGGGATCACCATTATCCTTTCCAGCAGCAGCAAAAGCATCTGTTCATATGGGAATTGTGACATACTCTAGTATAGGAGAAGACTTTTCTGCTTGTGATCCAACCTCTTCATTAATCTTTGTACCTGAAACATCAACAACTTGTTCTTCCACAACATTTGAAGTTACCTTCACAATGTCTGGATTAGTAACAGGCATATAATTTAAAGTCCTAGATAGAGGTTCCAAGTCAAGCAACCAATTTGGACCACTTTCAGGATCACTAGGTTTACTCTCTAAAAACCTAACATGTACTCTCTTAAGAATACATTTTTCCTTCTTAAGGTAAACCCTATATCCCTTGCTCTGCACTGAATACCCCATGAAATAGCCTTCATCACCTTTTGAACTAAATTTACCTAAGGCATCACTAGTATCAAGTACAACTACATGACAACCAAAAGGTCTATGAAAACCAATATTAGGTTTTCTTCCCCAAAGTAATTCATAAGGTGTTTTGTTCTGTATCTTGTTGACCAATGCTCTATTTTGAACATAGCATGCTGTATTCATAGCCTCAACCCAAAAAGCTATAGGAAAGTGAGCATCAGCCAACATAGTTCTGGATGCTTCAATTAGGGTTCTATTCTTTCTTTCTGTAACCCCATTTTGCTGTGGGGTTCTGGCAACACTAAACTGCCTAATAATCCCTTTCCTGGCACAAAAATCATCCAAAACTTTATTCCTAAACTCACCACCATTGTCACTTCTAAGCATTTTAACTTCATTACCTGTTTTCTTTTCAATATGGGTAATAAAATCAATCAAAGTATCTGCAGTATCACTCTTCATAGCTAAAAAGAAAGTCCAAGTAAACCTAGAAAAGTCATCTATGATGACAAAGCAATATGATTTACTATTCAAACTCTCTATATTAGTTGGACCAAATAGGTCCATATGAAGCAAGTGAAGTGGTCTAGTACTAGAGTGCACCTGTTTGGACTTGAATGAGACCTTGTACTTCTTGCCTTTAAGACATGCAACATAAGAGTGGTCATCGTGGAAAGCCTTTTCAGGAAAGCCATCAACCAAACCAAGTCTCACAAGCCTGTTTATATTCTTAAAGTTTATGTGCCCTAGTCTCCTGTGCCATAGATTACTCTCATCTACTGAAGCTTTAGCATAAAAACATGACATATTGTTATTCATTCTAATCCCATTCAGATTCACATTATAGATGTCTTTATGTCTAGGTGTTCTATAGTCAATATATTTCTCATCTGGGATCTTATAATCCTTGCTTAACACCAAGCATTCAGTATCAGTAAACAGAACTTTATTTTTGTTATCACAAACTTGTGATACACTAAAAAGATTGTAATCAAGTTCCTTTACCAGAAATACGTTCTCAAAACGCAAGTTCTTGGTGAGAAGTGTTCCTTTGCCTGTGATAGTTCCATATCCGCCTCCAAAGTAAACCTTATCACCATCCTTAATGGGAGTGAAGTTAGTCAGATAATCTTCCTTCCCTGTCATGTGCCTTGAGCATCCACTGTCCCAATATCCATAATCATTGACCTGTTTTTGAATGCCCTGCACATAAAGAAAACAAGTTAGTTTTCTTTGGGAACCCAAGCCTAAGAACAGACTTAGTTCTCATAACAACCCCTTGTTCATCCTTCTTTGGATGAAATACCCAGTTAACCCCAATAGGTTTTGTAATGACCTTTGAAATGTAATTAAATCTGTTGCAGGTCATAGAAATCCCATTATCATTAGGGTTTTGATCTTTCTTAGGTCTCCATTTCAAGCTTGAAGAAGCTTTATACCCCTTACTCTGTGGTCGCAAATATTTAGGTCTGGTCACGTTTCTGTCAGCGTTGGATTTGGTCTTGTCAACGCTGAAATTACCCTTGTCAGCGTTGAACCTAGGGTTTGCTACAGAAACCCATTGCCTGTTAGACCAAGTATTTGTCTTTTGAAAGGGTCTTTGTCCATGAGTGTTAGACCCTCTAGTGAAGAATGTGGTAGGTCTAACAACTTGTGGACTTTGCTCCACACAAGGTTTGGGTCTGACAACGTTTGACTTTTTAACAACGTTGACCTTGGAAGCGTTGACACACTGATATGCTAAATGTGAAAAGCTACCACAAGTGTAACAGACTTTTCTAGACATAACCCTAGGTCTAGAAGAGAAGAAGCCTGTTCCATCATTACTAACTTGGCTTTTAGGTGACCTAGTATTCCTATACATCTCTGCATACTTAATGCTAGGTTTTCTAACAGTGTTTGAGCCAAGGTCAACATCCTTACCAGTGATTGGGTTTGTTACCTTAATAGGGGTTGACTCATTTGGACTTTCACATAATAAGCCACCTTTAACAAATAAGGTAGGATTGGCTTTCTTCCATTCATTCAAGTTAGTCAACTTCTGTTGATACTCTTCAACTAGGGTAATGACTCTTAGTGGAGGAATGAATTCCTCCTCTTGGATTTCTGGTAAACCAGTCCAAGATAGGTCCTTTCTTTGGACACCATAGAAGTCACCAGCTGGTGGTGGAACCACAGTATAGTCTTTCATCCCAATCCCAATCATGTCCTTAGGATCCCTTTGTTTATTAACACATTCTCCTAGGGTTTGTGTGGCCTTATCAAATCTCTGAATTTTAAGGCCAACATTATCCTTATTAATAGCCTCATCTAACTTAGCCTGTAACTCACCATTAACCCTTTCCATGATGCTTCTAACATCATTACTAGCATTTAACTCATGTTTTAAGATATTTATTTTGTCTTTTAAGTCAAATTCCATTTTTTGTACTCATAAACTGTCTTCTCAGTTTGAGTGAGAGCAAGTTGATAATTAGACAGTTTGCATCTTTCAGTACTCACATCATCTAATAATCTTAACACCTCTTTGTTAAGTTTCTCAGTATTTAACCTACAACCCTTACTACAAAAAGCATCATCGTATACCTCATTATCTGATGAAGAGGAGGAGTGCGTCATGAGAGCATATTGAACATGCTCTTCTTCTTCTATCTCAGCAACCAAAGCTTTATCCTCTTCCCCATCCTTAGCCAAATAGCTCCAATCCCATCCCATACCATCAATTTCTTGCACTTCAACCATGGCGTTAGGATTATGAGCCTTAACAATCTGGCTTGAGGGTTTGCCAGCATCAGATCTTCTTGGAGATCTGCATTCCCTCATGAAGTGCCCCATACGATGACAGTTGTAGCACTCAACTTTGGATTTATCAAATCCAGCAGTGTCCTTTGCATTAAAGGTCATCTTCTTCTTAAACCTTATATTCCACCTGTTTGCTCTTATACTAGCAAGAGCCATGCTCCACTTAATATCCATCTCTTCCAAGTGCTCATCACTTATTTGCTCAAGGTCCTCATATGTAATCACTGAACCATTGGGCAAAGAAGCAATATAAGCACATACAGTATCCAGATCCAAACCAGCAGGTTTAACTCTTGGTGAGTCACTTTTGTATGTGTCAGCGTCTGAAAATGAGGCGTTGACAGGACATGTTCCAGCGTTGACACATGTTGATCCAGTAACTGGATGCATGTAAGAGTCCTTCTGACTAACTTGACCTTCACTATGTTAGAAGAAGGCCATGTTACTGTTGGTAGACTTACTTCCATGCTCCAAAAGAGTTTCATTCTCCAACACCCTCAGTTTGTTGTAGATATAATCAAAAGTAGAACTTTTGTGAGTGTTATTTGCAAGTATAGATCTTGCCTCAATCTTCCATGCTTCACTAAGGCTTTTAAGAAAAGTAGCAATGGTGTCAATGTCACCAACTTGTGTCCCCATGAAGGACAACTTGCTAGTAATATCAAGGAGTCTGCTTCTAACACTACTAATCTTCTCATTAGGTTGAGCTTTGAAAACAGCATACTCATGCAGGAGTTGCTTCTTCTTCTCTTCCTTAGTATCATCATTGCCACCATATGCAACTTCAAGAGCTGCCCAAAGGTCCTTTGCAGATTCATAACCTCTGTATTTATGTTGGTTCTCTTGTCCCAAAGAGGGTTTCAGAATATTTAGGGTTTTCATATCAACCCTTTTCTTTGCTATGTCTTCAGCAGACACAGCTCTACCATCATCAGGTTTTTCTTTCTTATCTGCTTCTGAACATCCAGCAACAGCTGCTCTTGCAGCAATGGAATTAGCAATCTTTTGAGCTTTATTGAATGTGTTTCCATATTCAATAATCTCCCAGAGTGTGTAGTCATAGATCCCCAGATATTGCTCAAAGTTGAATTTCCACAATTCAAAGTTGGTTGCATCAAGCATGGGAATCTTGATGTTTGGTAAAGGTGAGGAGGAGGAGGTTACTTTTGGATTTGACATGATGTTTTTAGGGTTTTGAAAATTAGGATTTTGGTGATTTTAGGGTTCTTATGTTCTTTAAGATCAAAAGTTCCTCAACAAGCTCTGATACCACTTGTTGATCCCAAACTTAGATCGATTTAGCTTTATGTATACGAGATTAGATCAAGTAATACACGTAGAGAAACCTTTGTATATGTATATGACAATCTAAGTGTTATGCGGAATTAACACTTAAACAAGAACACACAAGATGTAAACAAACTTTCACTTTGATTAATGATAACAAACTTGCTTACAATGAAAGTGTTTAACGTATGAAAACTTATATTGAAAAATAACCTAAAGGTCTTCTTTTATAGACATAAGAAGCCTTGTACAATAATCTACGTATCAACTATTCTAGGTAAAGATAAATATAGAAAATACATTGTTGTTCCTATCTTTACTAGAAGTAATCTAGAACATAATAAACGCGTAGATCATATCCTTCCATCAGTGCTTGTCTTCAATGTGTCAACCCTTGACTTATTCTTGTCAACGCTTGATCTGTCAGCGTTTGTTTTCTTCCTGTCAACGATTGTTTTACTCTTGTCAGCTCTCAAGTAGACTGGCTATAATTTATTCCCAACACTTTTCTTCAACCTTTGTAGCAGGAAATGTCCCATGTGATAATTTTGGTGAGGTGGCAAAGGATTTTTGAGTTGGGTTATCATTAAGAGACCACTAATCAAGATTCTGGAGGTTTATAGGGCTTAATTACAAGTAATTAAGAAATCCCTAATTATGTTCATAGTTGTGAATAGTGAGGTTTTAATCCGGTTTAGTTTTTGAAAACTTGTTAAGCGAGTTTTTTTATAACTAATTTAGGATTAGTTATAAGTGGGTTATGACATGGCAGCAGGCTAAATGGTGTTTGGTGGAAAAGTGGTAGTGGGGCACGTGTCACCCCACTACTGGTCTAGGTAATTATCCTTGTCTGCCAACTTAAGCCCCCCATTTCTCATTTCTTTGTCAAATGAAGTTAAAACATGCAAAATCCGTTTTCCTTTGTTAGTGAAGTTTCCAACTTCACACCTTTGCCCCAAATACTTTTCCAAAGTATTTTCAGGGGTAATTCTTGCCATTTTGTGATTCTTGAAGGACTGATTTGGAATTTTCTTGATGGATTATGGTCTTAACTTGTATGATTGGCATTTTGGAGGACTAAAATTGCCAAGTCTTCAAATATGAGGGGCCATTCTTGACAAATGTTGAAAGTCAAGGGTCCTTTTGGTAATTTTGGGATTTTCAAAGGACCAAACTTGTAATTTCTTGTACTTTGAAGGACTTCATGATATATTTGACTTTGTGGAGGATAATGGTTGACAATTTAGCTTTGTTGAGGGGCTAAACTTGTCAATTCTTCAAAGTGGAGGGCCCTTTTTGTAATTTTGACAAACTTTAGGGACCAAACATGTAATTATGAAGATACAAGGGTATAAAGTGTCAATTCTTCCATATTGGAGGACCCTTCTTCATAAATCTTCAAGTCTTCAAGGGTCTTCTTGGGAAAATTCTTCATTAGGGCTTGGTTCATTGTGCGGCTTCGTTTTCCCGTGTTCGTTTTGCATGATTCTTGTGATCTTTTGTCATTTTCTCAATATCCGTACCTAAAATAGACAAGCAACAAACAAAAGCATAAATATTGGTAATTTGATGATATTTAATGCATTTTAAGCCCTTTTTGGACGATGAGACTATGTATAAAAGCAGTCTCATCACTCCCCCATACTAAACCATTGTCGTGCCCTCACGCAATGCTAGAATAAAGTATCGTAACACCTCCAAAATTCATTTTTATTCACTTTATTGAATGATAAACTAGCTACACTACTACTATTGCTACTACTACTTGCGTTTTAGACATAATGTATGATTTTCATCGCAAAATGGGACGTTTAGGTTCATAGAATAAGAACACGTGAATGCTTCGTTAGGAATAATTTCATCGTCCTCGATTTTCACCCCAATTCCATGCCAAGCGTGCAACGAGATCATTGTCATTATAAGTTAGTAATGCTAACACTACTCATATGCCCTAATCACGTACTTATCCTCCCATTTTCCTAAGTTGTATCTCTTATATTTTATTTTGTCTTGAATGTTTCACGAGGATACATTGTTTGACTTATGCGATAATAGAGATTTAGGTCTAAAAATAGAGTCCTAACGGTGTAACCAAGACCATCAAATCAATAACCCCTCCTAATAGACAACGATGTCAAAAAATTAAGTCAATAAGAAGAATCGATAAATACGGTTTTATAACGGTTTTGAACATGAGACTTATTACCAAGACTTTTATACGCCCCCTAACGGAAGGGCCTTATTATCTTTGGTTTACCTCCATCTTTTATTCAACTTCGCCATGAAGCTTTCATTATGACTTTGGTCTTGCCTTTCCTTTTATTATCCACCTCATCGGTAGTTTTATTAGCCAAAGACGTATATCCTCACGCTAAGGCAAGTTTTGGATCTTTAAAGCTTCGAAGATTAAGGCTTGATTCACTTTCAATTTTGCATAGATTTTTCGGCCTTGTGGGGATTCAAATTGTTTGCTTGATTTAGGTGAGCACTTGAAATCTTATTATTGGGTGAAGGTTTTGATTATTCGGGTGCCAATACTTCAAAACCGTGACGCTGGTGACACCTTAATGTCTTCCCAATTTAATTACACGGAAGCTACTAGAAAAGACTAGAAACCCAACAATCCTAACTAAACCGCTAAGTCAATATTTATTAAGCAAAAAAAATATTTACATGCGAAGGGAAAATAAGCAAACAACGAGAACACATGAGTTTTTGAAAGAATACGAGTACTCTACGTTTAGCATAGTAACTTATAATTAACCCTATCATTTCTCGTCCTCATTTAAGAGACTTAGCCTAATGTGAAGTTAAGGAATTAAAGGTAAGTGCTCAACACGCACGGTTGAGTCAAAAATTACTCTTATTCTCGCCATCGGAAAACCTACATTCGTGTCTTCAAACACTTATAAAATATGAGAAATTTTTTAAAATTTGGCCATTTTTAGCCTTATTTTGCAACAAAAACGATAAACAAAAAGATAAACTTTAGAAAGCGTGAAGGTTTGGCAAGGCAAGTATCTATTCACCCCCCCATACTAAAGTTAAACATTGTCCTCAATGTTTCGAGTCTAGGGGTGCAAACACCCCCATACTAGAGACGTAGTCGAATGCCTAATCTAGCATGGAAAGGGTGTAACCGTTAAATTTAAAGCCGTTTATGAAGTGTGCTAAAAACCTAAGGTTAGAACATCAAAAGGATATATCATGGATATTGAGAAAGTCTTCAAAGCAAACGATCGAGTGCTCCCATAAAACGAACACGAGAGGCTCCAATCGTGAAGATCATGATCATCTAAAGTCCACAATTCACAAACAACCACGGAACAAAGGTTGGAAGGGCACAAATCCCCACACGTTACTACATTAGAAAGCGATAATATATACATAGGATAAGCATGGGATTCCCCCACGAGGCACCTCGTTTTTGATTACCGAGTCATGAGCTCGACTTGATCCCCTCAATGCTAATTATCATTGGGGAAGGTGACTTGGTCGAGGTAGTTCAAGGATGGAACTTCCCCGCCAAAGTAGTGCTTCAACCTATGTCCATTCACCTTGAAATTAGGGCCATCATTTTGAGCTAGCTCGATGGTCTCATATGAAAATACTTGAGTCACGGTGAATGGACCGGACCAACGGGATTTCAACTTACCGGAAAAGATTTTCAAACGAGAATTAAAAAGCAAAACTTGATCCCCAATGTTAAAAACCCGGTTTTTAATTTTAGAATCATGCAACTTTTTAGTTTTTTCTTTATAAATCAATGAATTTTCATAAGCAATGTCCCTCAATTCATCCAATTCATTTAATTGCATTTTCCGGTGTTTTCCCGCGGTCTCCATATCATCATTAGAATGCTTTAGGGCCCAGTAAGCCTTGTGTTCCAATTCGATTGGCAAATGACAATTTTTCCCATACACAAGCTTATAGGGAGTGCACCCAATGGGCGTCTTATGAGCGGTCCTAAAGGCCCATAAAGCATCGTCCAACTTATCCGACCAAGATTGTCGGTTTTCCCCAACGGATCTCTCCAAGATCCTCTTCAACGCTCGATTTGAAACCTCGACTTGCCCACTCGTTTGTGGGTGATAAGCCGTAGAAAGCTGATGTGTAACCCCATATTTTCTTAGGACCCTTTCGAATTGGTCGTTACAAAAATGGGTTCCACGATCGCACGAGGGGTTCCAAACCGAGAAAACAAGCTTTTCAAAAACTTGACTACCACACGAGAATCATTGGTGGGCAAAGCCTTAGCTTCCACCCACTTAGATAGGTATTCAAACGCAACGAGGATGTACTTATTACCACGAGATGATGGGAATGGCCCCATAAAGTCTATACCCCAAACGTCAAAGATCTCACACACTTGGATGATATTTTGTGGCATTTCATCTTTTTGTGAGGTTTTTCCTTGTCGTTGGCATGAGTCACACGACTTCACAAGATCTTGTGCATCTCGGTAAATAGTAGGCCAAAAGAAGCTGGCATCAAACACCTTCTTAGCCGTGAGATTAGCACCGTAGTGACCACCCGTGGGTCCCTCATGACAAGCTCTAAGGATGTTAGAAGCTTCGGTGCCAAATACACAACGTCAGATGATTTGATCCGCACAAGTTCGAAACAAGTAAGGGTCGTTCCAAAAGTAGAACTTGACGTCACGAAATAATTTTCGTTTTTCTTGAGTCGTCATACCCTTAATGATGAAGTTACCCACATGGTAATTTGAAAAGTCCGCAAACCATGGGGTGGAAGAATCAAGCTTAGAATTCACTACACCAAGTGTCTCGAGCGGAAATGTTTTGGTGATTTCCTTGGGCTCGTAAACACTTTGGTGAGGATCTTCCAAACGAGAAAGATGATCGGCCGCTAGATTCTCGGCTCCTTTTTTGTCAACATTTTTGTGGTCAAATTCTTGAAGGAGGAGAATCCAAAGAAGTAATCTCGGCTTTGCATCTTGTTTAGCCATGAGATACTTGATAGCCGAATGATCCGTATACACTATGCATTTCGTCAAGACGAGATAAGGTCGAAATTTCTCAAATGCATACACCATGGCAAGGAACTCCTTCTCCGTTGTAGTGTATTTAAGTTGAGCCTTGGTCATCGTCTTGCTAGCATAGTGAATAGGCAAGAAGTGCTTTTCATGACGTTGCCCCAATACGACCCCAATAGCGTAATCACTAGCATCACACATGAGCTCAAAGGGGAGGTTCCAATTGGGAGCAACAAGAATGGGAGCTTCGGTAAGTTTCCTCTTAAGGATTTCAAAGGCTCGTACACAATCTTCGTCAAAGACAAAACGTGCCTCTTTTTCAAGAAGATGTGTAATGGGTCGAGAGATCTTTGAAAAATCCTTGATGAATCGACGATAAAAACCCGCGTGGCCTAGGAAACTCCTAACACCCTTAACGGTTTTGGGATGAGGTAATTTGGCGATGACGTCTACCTTAGCTTGATCTACCTCAATCCCCAATTTCGAGACCTTGTGCCCTAAGACGATTCCACTCTTAACCATAAAATGACACTTTTCCCAATTGAGCACAAGGTTGGTTTCCTCACAACATTTCAACATTCTCTCGAGATTCGACAAACACGAAGTGAACGAATTACCAAACACGGAAAATTCGTCCATGAAGACTTCCATCGTCTTCTCGATTATATCATGAAAAATAGCCATCATGCACCTTTGAAAGGTTCCCGGTGCATTACAAAGTCCGAATGGCATTATACGATAGGCAAACGTTCCATATGGACACGTAAACATAGTTTTTTCTTGATCACGAGGATCGATGGGAATTTGGAAGTAACCGGAAAAACCATCTAAAAAGCACTAGAAATCGTTTCCCGCAAGACGCTCTAACATTTGGTCCATGAAGGGCAAGGGAAAATGGTCTTTTCGAGTGGCTTCATTCAACTTACGATAGTCAATGCACATTCTCTATCCGGTCACGAGTCTAGTGGGAATTAACTCGTTGGCATCGTTTGGCACAACGGTCATTCCTCCCTTCTTAGGGACACAATGAATAGGAGTCACCCAAGGGCTATCGGAAATAGGGTAAATCATTCCCGCGTCAAGGAGTTTAAGGACTTCCTTTTTGATGACGTCGTGAATTTTGGGGTTCACCCTCCTTTGACATTGGATTGCGGGCTTGTAATCTTCCTCAATTAAGATTTTGTGGGTAAAAAATTTTGGATCGATCCCCCAAATGTCGGATAACTTCCACGCAATTGCCCCTTTGTGAACCTTTAGAACATCGACAAGTGCGGTTTTTTCATCATCCGAAAGTTCCTTCGTAATAATAACCGGCAACTTGTCTCCCTCCTCCAAATAGACATATTCGAGATGAGGAGGTAAATCTTTCAACTCGAGGATAGGTGGTTCCTCAAGTGAAGATTTCGGCTCGATACTCATAACCTCCTCGGGTGGAGGAAATGGGAAATCGTTAAGAAAACCCTTGATAATCGAGAAGTCCTCACCGTTGTCGAGGTCTTCGTTACATGTACGTGGAACATCGAATTCTTCCAACGTAAAACCACCACCTTCAAAGGGAGTGAAGGTTGGTGTCGAACTGTCAAGAATTGGATCTAAAATAGTGGGATTGCCACTAGTTTCATCATCACCAAAACCTAGAACTTCTTGTGAAAATTCCTCGCAAACCACGTCGATCATATCAACGAGGTTTATGGTTGCAACGGAATAAACATGAGAAATTTTAGAGTTTTGAGTTGCGTTTATAACAAGTTCCTCGTCGTTGAAACGTAAGGTGATCATTCTAGCATGAACATCGATCAAAGCCATAGACGTATCTAAAAACGAACGACCTAAAATGAGAGGAACTTGAGGATCCGTGGGAATATCAACAACGATAAAGTCTACGGGATAGTAGAACTTCCCCACTTTCACAAAAACGTCTTCCGCCAATCCACATGCGGGAATCGTGGAATGGTCGGCCAACTCGATAGACATTAGTGAAGGAGTAATATTAGGAAGATTGACCGACTTGATGATTGCAAGTGGCATCAAGTTAATTCTAGCACCAAGATCGGCCAAGGCGAAGCATTCTTCCATATCTTGGATTGCACAAGGGATCAAAAATTTACCGGGATCACCGACTTTTTGAGGTATACGATTAAGATAAACCGACGAACAACTAGACAATTGGTGCAATTTCTCCTTGTTGTTCAACATACTCTCAAAGTTAGCGGCAAATCGAGGCATCATGACCAAAGCATCGGTGAAACTCACATTAAAGTGCAAATCACGAAACATTTTCATAAAAAGCTCAAATTGATAATTGTCGCGCTCTTGACGTTTCTCCTTTCTAAGTCTCGATGGATAGGGTAAAGGTGGTGTGGGTTGAGGCATAGGCATAGCCTTTGGAATCTCGGGTTCCAATGTTGGTAATGGGTTAACCGTAGGTGTGGCATGAGCGGTACTTCGTGGGATTGGGACATGCTCCTTTTGGACCACCACCTCGGGTTCTTCCTCAATTGCTTCCTCCGTAGGAGCAATTGGTTGAGGAGTCGGTTCCTTAAGTGTCTTACCACTACGTGTGGTAATTACTTTCATCTCACCCATAGGGTTTGATACGGTGTTGCTAGGAAGACTACTCGAAGACGGTTTACACATAATTGCCTCAAACATAGATGATATTTTATCTTCAAACTTGGATTGCCTCTTCTCGGCTTTAACCATTTCTTGTTTTATCTCATGTTGCCCTTGTTCCATTTTTTGTTGGTTTTGTTGTAACCTAGATACGGTTCCTTCCATCTTGTTGGTATGGATCTTAAGTTCATTAGCTAACTCATTTTCAACTCTTTCTTCAAGTCGTTCTTAAACTCGGATCTTAGGCTAATGATTTCTCTTTGAATATTGTCAAACCTAGCATCATTCTCATTAGCGTATTCAACAAATTCATTTGGAAGATCTTTCAACGTTTGCAAACCTTTGTTGTTGTTTTGAAAATCATTTTGATTTTTGTTTGAAACTTGATTATTAGCCCCTTGATTACCATAGTTTCCCTTGTTGAAATTGTTTTTGAAACCAACTTGATTGTTGCGATAGTTGTTGTTAGCATTTTGATTTGAACCAAAACCCAGTGGAGTCAATTGATTAGAGCGGGTAACTTGACCGTTTTGGTTGTAAGTTCCCGTGGCCGCGTAGGCACTCGAAGTGTTACCACCGTTGGTAATGCACTCGGAGAAATCATGACCTCCACCACAATACATGCACGAAACCTCAACCGCTTTAGCCGTAGCGGGAGCACTTGGTTCACCAACTTTAAACTCAATCAAAAGTCCTTTAAGCTTATCAAAAATCTTGTTTTACAAGTTCGCCTCAATTTGGCAAGCATCGATGGTAGTAGACAAAGAAGGTGAAGCCGAAGACGAAGCCTTACGAACACTAGACGTGCTACGAGGACTATACACCTTAGATCTATTCTCAATTATCACCAAAGCTTCCTCAACCGTTTTACACAAAAAATTACCACCCGCGGTGGCATTTAAATAATCCCTTTCATGATCATTAAGTCCATTGTAAAACGTGTCAATTTGATGCAAGTCGGAAAAACCGTGATGAGGACATTCATGTAACATTTCCTTAAACCTATTCCAAGCCGTTGAAAAACTTTCATTAAACTCTTGTGAAAATTTTGAAATCTCGTTTTTCAAGTGCATAGTCTTAGAGGGAGGAAAAAATTGGTTCACAAACTTAGACACGAGATCCTTCCACGTCAATATAGAATTGGGTGGCTCTTTCTCTAACCAAATTTTAGCGGGCCCCGCTAAGGAATACGGAAAAAGCATCATCTTAATCGAGTCATTCGAGACATCCTTAAACTTGCAAGTGCCGGTAAGACGATTGAATTGGCGGATATGGTTGTGTGGATTGTCCTTCTCATCACCACGGAATTTGTTGTTTTGGATCATCGACAACAAACCCGTTTTCACTTCAAAATTCTCCGCAAGGATAGCGGGAATCACAATAGCCTCTCAATAACCCTCAGTGGGTGCTTGAAGTAACTCTATCATAGTTCAATTCGCCATGGTTGGTGCTTCTCTTACAATGGGTTCGTCAATAGGAGACTCCTCACTAGAAAGATTAGGAGTAGGAGTTTTGTTCTTTCGTTTACGTGCACGTCTTGCTTGATTACGAGTTAGCATAAACGTCACGTACAACGAGGGTACGAGCAAAGAAGATTCTTTTTGGTGTTTTGTATTTTTCAATTTTTTGTGGTTTTTGATTGTATTAACCTTTTTGGATTTTGGTGAATGTATTAAGTAGACAAAAATCTACAAATCTCCTCCTTAATCAAATCTCTTGATTAAAGAAGCCTCAAGGAATGAAAACGATCACGTGAAGTGAACGCCTTCGATGACTTTAGAACGTTGGTGGAACACCAAAACGTTCAAGAGGGTTTAATTAATGAAACCAAGAAAATATATATGATACTTAGTAATACTTTGGGCGGCAAAACCCTCGATTAGCTCTCAAAATCAAATACTCACAAGCAAGCGGGGAAACGAGGCGGCGCGAAGCACTTAAGAGCCTTTTTCCTTATGATATATTTTATAATATCCGCCTTATACCCACCTTATAGTTTGTATTTTTCAAAATTGAGCTTCACGAAAGTATTTATCTATTTTTGCCTTTTTCTTTGGTTTGAGATTCGAATACAATGATTGGGTAATGACCTCCCCAGTCAAGGTTGTGATTTCTCACGTATTTGGAGTACTTGTGAATTTATTGTTCTACGTATACAATATAGTAATAGTATTCACACAAAAATCGAAAACCGATAATACGTATTAGTATAGTGCTACTAATACAAATACTATTTTGGTTAGTATATAAAAACAACAATTCCAAACCAAAACACAACACGCCTCCCCGGCAGCGGCGCCAAAATGATGTAGTGGTTTTACTACTCTTTAGGAAAAGAGAGCAAAAGTGGCAAGTATTAAGTGTCGGTTTAGGAAAACCAAGCACTAATGACCCAAAATGGGGATCGTTCTCAAGGAGGCTAGATGTGTGTGTAATGAAATGATTATCTTTGTGATTATATTTGTGAGAAAGAAAAATAGAAATGGGATACGAAGAGAATGACGGTTACGAAGACGGATTAAACTAAGACGAAAAAGGTGTACACGTAAAACCGTAAAAAGCACCAAAATTAAAATTTTACCCTAAAAATTCCTAAAAATCACTAAAAATCCACAAAAATATTCTAAGAGTTTACAAAAAATACAAACTTGCCAAAACCTTTTAATTAATTAAATATTAACTTTTTAATGCTAATTAAAGCCCTAAAAATCAATATTAACTATTAAAAAGTCCAAAACAAGATCTTCAAGTTTGTAAACCTCTAAAAAACCTAATTAAGCTAAAAAGTATTTTTCAAAATTTTAAAACCACTAAAAACTATTTTTAAACAATTAAAAACTATTAAAATCAATTAAAACTTAAAATAATTCTAGAAAATAATTAAAAGACCCTAAAAATAGTTGGAAAGTTTCAAAATTCCTAATTAAGTGTCTACAATCTAGGAAAAATATAAAAACTTAGAAAATTAGACTTTTAATTTTTAATAATAAAATAATAATAAAATATTATTAGAAATCCAAAAATCATAAAAAATTCTAAAAAGTTGCAAACTAGCTTAATTTAACCTAAATAACTCAGAAATGAACTTGAAATTACCTAAATATCCTTAATGGGCCTAGAAAATGGGCTAAACCCAAAACAGATCCTTAATGGGCCAAATTTGAGCCCAAAATGAAAAAGTGCTCCAAATAAGCCCAAAAAGCACTACTTGACTCAAAATTTGATTTTAAACAACTTTTTCCAAAGGCCGAAAAGCTGAAAGTGTGAAATAAGCTAGCTTATACCAAACAACTTATTCTTAATGGGCTTTTTGGCCCATTAAGCTATAAGCTAATGCCATAAGCTCAAATTACACACACAAGCTTCTTTTGTCCTAAATAAGACTTCTGTAAAAAGAAATTTGAAATAAGCCCTAGGAATAAGCCTGAAAATGCAATAAGCAATCTACAAAAAATGACAAAATAGTCGTTTTTGAGTTCTAGGCCACCCCAAGAGCTGATTCAAGTTTCTAAAGCTTTTAAATGACTTAATTAAGCTATTTCAACAAAAAGTTTTCAAATAAGCTGACTCAATAAGCTGGAAAAAGAAAATAAGCACTTATGAAAAAGTCAATTAAGTTGGTTTTCTAGCAAAAAGTCAAAGTCAAAGTCCAATAAGCTCCAGTCTAATCAAATAGGTCAAATAATGAAGATCTATCACAAAAAATAAGTTGTTGCAAGTCTGGATAAGCTAAAATAGGTTATTGATAAGCTGAGTACAAATTAACACTAGCAGGGGCTAGTTTTGGATGTTGAGTAGTGGAAACTTTTTCCACTGCTTGACTTGTTTGACTTTTTGTCTTTAGTGACTTTTTTGGAGATTCAGATTTCACAAAGGCACCCAAATGATATTTGGATCATAAGGAGTCAATAACAATCAATAAATCACAACAAGAAACAGCCAATTTGTACAGTTAATTCAAACAATCACCAGATCTGTCACAGACTTAGCACAATAAGCAGATTAGGTTCAATAAGCACTTAGAGCAATATTCAGCCAGCCAAACTCAACCAAATGCATACACAAGCTATTATAAACTCAAATGAACAAGTCTAAACAGGTTTCATGCAATGATTCAGAGTTTTAAGCAAGATTCAAGCACCTTAAGTTACTGATGAACACAAGAACATGCAGTTTTACATTTGCTGATGTATTTGACCAACAAGCCAGATTTAAATCTCAAGATCTATCACATATGTTATAATAATGATGTTTTAACAACTCTTAACCCTAAGCATGCACAAATACTAGATTTCACCAAAATCTTAGGTAAAAAACAGTTAAATTCAACAAGTTATAGCAGAATATATGATTCAAGGTTTCAAACTCAGAAACTTGCAGCAAAACACTCTCAACCAAGCATATATCAGATATAGAGCACAAATATAAACTTCCACAAACACAATAACAAGATTCCAACTCAAACAGGTAGACCCAAACACCCTTTTAACTTTTCAAAACCAAAATTTTCAAATCAAAAGTGAGATTCAGTTTACCAAATGACCAATCTAGCATATAAACAACATTATCATGCAAGATTAAGCAGATTCAAGCCAAGAAAACAACAAGAACAACAGTAGAGCAAAAATCCACAAAAAATCCAATATTTATCAGATTTTTAAGGTTTTAAGACAAACCTCATGGATGTACATTCACACACACGAATGTTAGAGCTTATGTGCTAGCAAGAACAAGCACAAGCTTCCAACAGCAACCCTGCTAAGATTCAACAAGGTTAGAAGCACAATATCAAAACAGAAAGGTGACTTTTTGGAAAATAAACTTGATTAATGCAACTTCTTGTACCCACTCTTGATTATCCCCAAGATATGAACTTCACAACACCTTAATAACACAATTAGGATGCTATGATCAACTTATATCCCAAGAATTCCAAGATGTACCAAGAAAACTTAGCAAAATATCAAATTTTGATCCAATGTGTAATTTCTTACACAAGGTTTAAAAAACATTTTTAGGTTCAATTTCAGTTAACATATAACAATAACAAGCTAAGAATAAAGTGGCACTTGGTCTTTCTTCAAAAAAACTTAACACACTTTCATTAACAGAAAAGAGGATTTACATGCTGTTGAACAAGGAAAAAAAACAAAAGAAAGTGAAATGTAAAACCTATATGCCTTTATATAGGCTATAATGGTTCTAGAAATGCAAGGAAAAATGTATAACCCTAATGCTTGAAGTCCCCATTTTGCCCTTGCAGCTTTGGCATCTTTTAAAGATCATGTGATGTTTTCTTGGCTGGTTGTGTGAGTTGGCAAGGGTGAATTGCATCTAAGGGCTCACAATGAGCTTAGAAAGTAAGCAAGAATCATTCACGTTGGATGGCTGGCAAGTTTTGGCCTTTTCTTCAACCTTTGTAGAAGGGCATGTCGCATGTGATAATACTGGTGAGGTGGCAAAGGATTTTTGAGTTGGGTTATCATTAAGAGACCACTAATCAAGATTCTGGAGGTTTGTAGTGCTTAATTACAAGTAATTAAGAAATCCCTAATTATGTTCATAGTTGTGAATAGTGAGGTTTTAATCCGGTTTAGTTTTTGAAAACTTGTTAGGCGCGTTTTTTATAACTAATTTAGGATTAGTTATAAGTGGGTTATGACATGGCAGCAGGCAAAATGGTGAGTGGTGGAAAAGTGGTAGTGGGGCACGTGTCACCCCACTACTGGTCTAGGTAATTATCCGTGTCTGCCAACTTAAGCCCCCCATTTCTCCTTTCTTTGTCAAATGAAGTTAAAACATGCAAAATCCGTTTTCCTTTGTTAGTGAAGTTTCCAACTTCACACTTTTGCCCCAAATACTTTTCCAAAATATCTTCAGGGGTAATTCTTGCCATTTTGTGATTCTTGAAGGATTGATTTGGCATATTCTTGATGGATTATGGTCTTAACTTGTATGATTGGCATTTTGGAGGACTGAAATTGGCAAGTCGTCATTTATGAGGGACCATTCTTGCCAAATGTTGAAAGTCAAGGGTCCTTTTGGTAATTTTGGGATTTTCAAAGGACCAAAATTGTAATTTCTTGTACTTTGAAGGACTTCATGATATATTTGACTTTTTGGAGGATAATGGTTGACAATTTAGCTTTGTTGAGGGGCTAAACTTGTCAATTCTTCAAAGTGGAGGGCCCTTTTTGTAATTTTGACAAACTTTAGGGACTAAACTTGTAATTATGAAGATACAAGGGTATAAAGTGTCAATTCTTCCATATTGGAGGACCTTCTTCATAAATCTTCAAGTCTTCAAGGGTATTCTTGGGAAAATTCTTCATTAGGCTTGGTTCATTGTGCGGCTTCGTTTTCCCGTGTTCGTTTTGCATGATTCTTGTGATCTTTTGTCATTTTCTCAATATCCGTACCTAAAATACACAAGCAACAAACACAAGCATATATATGGGTATTTTGATGATATTTAATGCATTTTAAGCCCTTTTTGGACGATGAGACTATGTATAAAAGCAGTCTCATCACACAGATAGACCAATCAGACATCTAACAGTACTCATTTTAACCACATGACTGAATGTTTCTTTATAGTCTATACACTCCATTTCGTTACATCCTTTAGCAACAAGTCAGGCCTTGTATCTTTCAATCTCACTACTTGAAAGATACTTAATCCTATAAACCCATTTAGACCTAATAGGTTTTCTACCAACAGGAAGGTCAAGTAAGTCCCAAGTACAATTTTCATATAAGGCTTTCATTTCAAGATTCATATCATTAATCTAATTTTGATCACTATAAGCATCCTCATAACATGTAGGCTCATAATTTATTCAAATTAGTGGTAAAACAAAAATTCTTCAAACCAAGCATAGAATGATTATAATACTTATACAAGCTATATCTCAAGGAAGTATTCAACACATAATCATTAATCTAATTTTGACCACTAGAAGCATCCTCATAACATGTAGGCTCATAATTTATTCAAATTAGAGGTAAAACAGAAATTCTTCAAACCAATCAAATGATTATAATACTTATCTACTACCTTTATATGGAAGGGTTTTCTTTTCTAAATAATCTGCCTAAATCCTAATCAATTGACACCTGTAATCCTTATTTTTAACAACCGTTGGATTAAAACAATGACTATTGCTGCATCTTTGTTATACACTTCTGTAACATTTTTTTCCCCAAATCCTTTTAAACATCCCTTTTCATCTCAAAACAGATTAAATCATCCACAATAGAAAAAATCAAAATCAAAATTAATTAATACATCTATCCATAAGCTTTTCTTGATTAGTAGAATCCAAATAATCGTATGATTTATTTAAAATGATTTCAACCCCCTTTGATTTGCGTGAATCAAGTCACATATCACAGATTACATACATATTGATTTGGGGAAAACATCCACCATCTACAAATCATTGCTTCCTATTTGATAAAATCAGGTATTAATTATCTTTTTAATTTTTGATTTTTTGTATATTATTTTTTATCATTTACCCATTAACAGATTGAATCCCATGAATTGATTTTAGGTAGATATTATTTTTCGATTATTTAGATCATTCATAGTTGAAAACGTATGAATATATTTTAGGTAGATAGAAACAATTTTTTGTATTCTACTATTTTAGGTAAATAGATTGGATTGTTTGAATTTGATTTAAACAAAATAAACCTTCATTGAAGATAATAATTTATCCCATAATTGTAGCATTGTTTTTTTGAATTTAAACAAATCATTTCCATAACTACATTCCTGAAGTTTCTCAGTTTTCAAAACCATGCTTACCTATTTAACCCTATATAAACCGTGTATCATAAACACAACACATCACAAAATATTTCTCCGTCTTGCTTATTTTCTTGAATAGCAATCTTCAAGTAAGTTAATGTTTTTTTTAAAATAGTAGATTAATTGTTATTGTATTATCACTAGGATTGGATATCAGAAATCTTTCTTATTATTATTATGTCTTTCTTAACTTATTATTATTCTAAATATCAATATGCAATAAAAGTTAATTTTTGTTCTTTTTAAATGTAGTTCAAATGGAGCAGGAAATGGTTTTGTTTTCCAAAATCAACCCCATGATGGATGATGTGAAAGTTGTTGCAAGATGTGTCCGTTTATGGAAAAGTCATTCACCAGGAAAGCCAAATGCAGCATATGGTTTATATGCTGTTCTCATGGATCCAGAGGTATCACACCTATTCTTTAGTAAATATATAAAAAAATTTATTTTTTACTATTTTATAATTGTTCGATTTATGTATCTGTATCAGGGTAACCGCATTCAAGCGACTGTTGGCGCGGAGTTAATTAACAAGTTTTTGGCTGTTTTGGAAGAAGGAAAATGCTATAAGTTTGGAAATATCGTCGTTGATGAAAATGGGGGAAGTACCCTGTGACAACCGTGGTTTTGAGGGTCGTCACTTGGTCTTACTTTTAGGTTATTTTATGTGTGACTACTTGATTTTTTGTGCTTACGTGTTTATTTTGTGTGAACAAGGTTGGTGTGATTATCGTTTATAAGTATAGAGTACTCATAAGTAAATCGAGGAACGGTTAATTCATGTTCATGAGATCACAATTAGTGACTATGAAATGAAATGGTGATATTTTAGTGGTTATGTATACGTATAAGTATTATAGTAATAGTGTATTTTTTTAGGATTTACGGTTTAGCATTTAGAGGTCTCGGATAAGGTAATTAGTCATATGAATATTTTTCGGGATGGTTTTAAGTCATTTAGGACTTAGTTATAAAGTTTATTTCAAAATTTGAGATTTTTTTTTTAAAAGTGTATATTTTACGTCTTTTTCGGTAAAACGCGTAAATTTGACTAGTTTTACGGTTTGAGGTTTTTGAGGCTTTAGGAGCTGAAATAAATTAAGGTAAATTAATGTAACATTATTAATACATATATTAATAATAAAAAAGAAAAAAAACGAAATATGAGGGGGTGTAGGTCAGTTGGACGATCAAAAAGAAAAGGGGAAGGAGGAAAAAAGGAAAGTGGGCTTTGGGTTGGACTAGGATTCACCCATACCCTATATATTGTTTTGTACACAACCAAAATTCATTATCTATCTCCTGGAGACAAATTAAATTCGTGGGTTTCACAAAAGTTAGGGTTCTTCATATTTTTTTTTGGGGTTTTCATAAATCGAAGGTAAAGTCTTTAATCCCTTTTTAATTTAATTGTTTTAATGATTTCTTAATCATTCTTATGATGGATTAGGGTTAGGGTTTATATAAAATCAGTAAATTAATGATGTTATAATCATAATATGATGATTATATAATCTAGGGCTGGTATTAGATGGGGTTATGGGTAATTAATTAGTTCAATTTGTTTAAACCCGTTTTTAAAAACTGGGCAGATTTTGAGTCAATTGTTTTGATCATATCAGGAGTTCTATAAACTATTATTTTACGATCCAAGTACCCCTGGAAATATATTTGAAGTGGCTTTCCAATGCAAGAAACGAGAACTAAATTGGAGGTCGGGAAGTGGGTCAAAAACAGGTTACAACAGTCGGAGGTCAAAACAGTTTTGAATTCAGCCTGTTTTCTTTTTAAGTTTTGGGTTGTTTGCGGTACTTAGGGTTGCATTGGCATCTTCTCACGAACGTGAGAGATGGTTTCTATATTTTAGTAAGTATATGCACTTGGGCTAAGGTTGTGGTTTAGGGTAAGACCCCTTAATGGTAACAAACTTTTAGTACGTTTAAAATAATGAAATCTGGAATGACAAAAGTAGATATATGTATATCGAGGCCTTAACAGTAGCTTTAAGGTTAGGACAAGTGGGAGGTGTTATCCAACATATGTAAGGGTATGAATATTCCTTTTACAGAAACCATAAGTATGTTTAAGTGGACGTTTGACTTAAAGTTTTGAGACCTAAAAACTGGGACTGTTTTGGGTAAAATATGAACGGGTTAGTTATTAAACTTAACCAAGTTAAGGACTTGTTAAGGAAGGGTAATGGGGTGATTAGAGCTTATCAATGAGGTAAATATGTGGGAATAGGCTAGATGTCCATCATAGGTTGATGAGCCATCTTAGTGATTAGTTCATGTATTGATTGCGTGTTTTTGGTTTGTTAGCTTGTTGCTAGTGCGAGGACTTGTGAAGAAGCAATCAGGTGAGTGTTCATAGTCCCATGTTTATTATTGTTTTTGACATCCAGATGGGATGGAAGAGACACAGTGTGGAGTTATTTGTAAATTGAAGCTGTGTATGATTTTAAGGTTTGAGATTGGACTTGTGTGTACAGTATGTGTTTAACTGCTATGTGGTTCTTGTTTGTGTATGGTTTGGATCGGAAGGGTACATAGGTGTATGGGCGCCTAAGGTACCATAGTGTTTGGTAAGGCGTGATGCCATGGAAATCATATTGTTTGGTAAGGCGTGATGCCTTGGTAATTATGGTTGTTGGTAAGGCGTGATGCCTTGGTAATTATAGTTGTTGGTAAGGCGTGATGCCTTGGTAATTATGGTTGTTGGTAAGGCGTGATGCCTTGGTAATTGTGGTTGTTGGTAAGGCGTGATGCCTTAGAATTGTATTGATTAATTGAACTTGAATGCTAGTTGTTAATACATTATTGTAGCACATGGTCCATATGTTACTGTGTTGATGTTTGATATTCACAGCTTATAACTGTTTTAGCGTTGGAGTCTAAACCTATGACTCTCACCAACTTTATGTTGACGTGTTTTAGTGTCTCTTTCAGGTGATACTATGGTTAAGCATGAGAACATAAGTGGCTAGGATTGGAGAAGCTTATGAATGCATATAGAAGGAGAATCCCCGTTTCCTTCTTAGTTTTATTTGATTGTTCATTTTAATAAGTGATACTGTGGCACACATATGGTTGTTTTGGTATGTTATTTGTTGTCTTGGGTAAGAAGTAGGACTGTTACTTACTTACCTAGACCCCTTGCATTTGTTGAGATATTTTCATGACCTTCGTGTCACCATTTTTATGACATTTCTTATATCATATAGTTATCTCTATAGACGCGCATGTTGTGATGATATCCATACGTCGCGCCCTATATTCCGCCATGGTGGGGTGTGACAGAATGGTATCAGAGACAATGGTTATAGAGAATTAGGTTACCTAGTCGCGTAGCCTAGTCTATAGCTTAAGGGTCCCTACATATAGGCGTCATAGGAGTATGTGTGCATTTTATTATAATTGATGTGTTTGAATGTTATTTATTGTGATGTTTTGACTGGTATGAATTGAACCATAGTAAATTCATACTTAGCCACATGTTATTTTCTTTTCGAGTTGTGAGTAGTGCGGGTTTAACCATAATCGTCCACGCTAGTCATTGTCGTATTTTACTTATAATGTGCATTATAGTACATAATTTGGTACATAGTAGTTTCTATCTTTTGTTGGGTTATTTTATGTACCTGAGGGGTATTATTTTCTTTTGATGTTTAAGTCATGTTCCCTAAGAATCATGTGGTGGTTCGAGTTATTAGGAGTAGGTGAATATGAAGGACCTTATGCTATTTCCACTCTTATGGACGACATGACTTATAACTGATTATGTTTTCGTTTTGGCTTTAGTCTAGGCTGTTTTAGCTAGACTATGGATTTCTGTATTCCAAGAGTGTTATTATTTTATTTTATAGATGGAGTTTTGGACCTTATTGGTTATGTGGTTATGAGCTTATGTGAGTAGATAGATTTATGTGTTATATGTTGTATTGATTCTTATAAGTGTCATCATAGGAGGGAGTGCATTGGGGAAAGGGTAATTGTATAAGTATGGTGGCCAACATAGTTATACAAGTACCACAACTACAATGGGTTCTCAAGTATGGTTGCATGAAAGAGGGTTAGTACATGCTTGTATATGATGAGATGTAGAATTTGGGTATACGTATTATATATGGATTTATGTAATGGCTGCCTATGATATGGATATTGTTCTTTTTGTGTTTTATGTTTTGGGTTATAGTTGTGGTGTATGATTATGGGGTCACACGATATGGTTTGGTTTTGGAGGTGGGCATTATGCCTTGTTGTGGCACGGTGAGATGGTGATTAGTCGTGTGGAAAAACGAGTGTATGACGTGATTGGTTGATCCGACATGTATGGTAACGAGTATGTTTTGGGTGATTTAATAGGTATATATATGCGGATGTATATATACTACTATGTGTTAAGTTATGGTATATGGTCGTTCACTAGTTATTATAACTTGAACGTACCTTGTGTTTGTTCGTGTTTTATGGTGCTGGAGTTGATGGAGTTTCAACAACGTTTCGAATTTTTTTGAACTTTGTCTTGTAGCGTATTCTTTGAGTTCATATTTCACGTGTACGTTTTAAAATGTTGTTCTGGGTTTTAAGTCCGTTGAAATAAATGGAGATTTCTTTTGGGATAATGAAATCTTTTGGGTTGAGTCTTACATTTCTTTTGGTTGGTATATGGAAAAAGGGGGGACTTGGAAATCTACTATAGAGTTAGATAGTTGGTTGTATTCGGTAAAATAAGGGTAAGGTGTTGGAGTCATGTTTGAAACAAGATGTAACATAAGTTTTTTTTTTTTTTTATCTCAACACTTATTTATTTCAAATTCTAAAATACTTTCTTTAAAATAAAGCAAAGTAAAATTTAACACCCCCAAATTTACACGCAGCGGAATACATCTTTGGGTGCTAAACAATGATACAGCAACACATAATTTATAAAGAACGACTCGAAAAGAGACGTTTTAGATTTATCGTTCCTGAAACATTTGTCAGAGTAGCGTAGTCCCAAGTAATCGTTACCAAAAGATAAGTTAAAACAACATATTGGTTTGTTTTAAAAATGGAACGATAAATAAATCAAAGAGTTTGAACAACAAAAGCAATGCACAACTTCATTCCCCGTGACCTCCAAGCTTCCACTTCTTGATTACCTGAAATACATGTGAGTAAAACAATCAGCAAAAATGTCGAGTGAATCTATAGGTTTATGAAATCAATTTGAACACAAGCCGAGATTATAAGTTTGTGGCATGCTTATAAGCATCAAATAATAATTCGCATCAACAATAATAATTGTATATAGCATAAATTGCAATAAGCTCATGGAACCGAGCCCTTAGACACTCCCATATCAGTCTAATAAGACGAGAGATTTATTAATTGTCGGTTAACTCCAGATTATTGGTACATTGCCGTATACCTGACTTCTCAATACAATATGCTCAAACAGTGTGAAGGTCGGGCCTAAGCTTCTATGACAAGTCCACAAAAACTGAACCGGGGCGGCTTCCCCCATAGATCTATTAATTGTACTAGCGGTTAACCCATCATAGGTTAATTAACGGTCCATAATTGAGGTTTTAACAAAGGCAATCACTTAATGCAATTTAAAGGCAACCACGGGTCCATTCATAGAGGGACAAAGCATACCATAAAAATCTTGTGTTCTAAGTTTATAAAACATGTATTCCCCCTCGCGGGTTTAAAATCATTTAATAACTAGTTTAAAGCGAGGCTATAGACTCACGTTGATAATGAAAGGCGGATTATCGGCTACGGGCGTGCTTTGGTCACGGAAACCTATATAAATAATACTCGGTCTTAGACTCTTGTCCAATGACTTTCATCAAAATAACAATATACATATGATGATTTTGTACATATGATGATGATCAAGTGGGTTTATATATCCTTGTTTACTCATTTTAGTGTTTACGTTTTGGTAACTTTTTACTAGTTTACTAGTTTTACCTACTTACCTATTTTAAGTCCAATAAGCTTAGTATAAGTTCTTTAACTTGTTTTAATCCATTTTATACCTATATTATCAGTATCTATACTTTCCATGTTGGGCCCAAATGGGTTAAGCCCAATAAGTTCTTTTTATAAGTGTTTAACTTATTTAGTCCAATTATTAGTCCAATATGCTTAGTTAGCTCGTTAATGTCCGTATGTCCTATAGTTCGGGTTTTATTGGTTTTTAATTGTATTAGTTACTTATATATCAGTATATGAATTTTAAAAACATTACATTAGACGGGTTTGATCGTCTAAGTTTTAATTGGCGAAAAACGTTAATTTTACGGTAATAGCCGAAAAAGTCGTAAAAATCAAGTTTATAGTTTTTATTACTTATAAGTATTATTCCACTACCATTTATATAATTCATCCATTTATTTAACCTTTTACATATTTATATAAATAAGTTTCATAAGTTAGTGGGTTTTTATTTTACATTTTATATAATAAAATTTGAGTGCTTATATAATAATAATAAACATTAATTCTCAAAATCTGATTTTTATTTTCATGTTCACCATTTTTATCATATCTAGAGTTATATAATGAATTAGAAGCTCATTTTTGGGTGGCATGATCTTCATATTATGTGCTATATTTAACTTAGTTATAGCTACTGCTCATTTTAAGTTTATCTTGCCTTAACAGTCCCTACAAAACTGCTTATTCAGATTAGAACACCCAACTTGTTTTGATCATATCTCACTCATTATATTGATTCCATTGCATGGCCAACTCTCACATGTGTATAACATCTTGTACTTACGGTAAATGGATCATACCATGCAATTTTATCAGTTCAAGTTTTAGTTATATACTGTTTTTATACAGCCAACTAAATAAGCATGATTTTAGCCTCATTTCTTATAGTTATTAACCTTTTTAAGCATATTTATCAACACTTGATCCCCACACAACATTTTTATCATCATATATACATCATATACATATACAATAATATAGAAAATATATTTGTTCTTTACAAAAATAACAAGAGAAAATGGAGAGGATGATCTTCTTTACCAACCAAGTGTATTTCTTGTTTTTGGAAGACAAGAACTTGATGAACACCACAAGTAACTCCAAGATCATCAAACACCAAGAACAATAGTTGAGAAATCAGCCCTATGACACAAGCAAATCACCTCCAATGTTGTTAAAATGGCCACCAAATGATCAAGGCTTCAAGATAACTCCATGATAGAGCTAGTAAACATGTATTTCATGGCTAGAAAAGATCAAAAGGGGTGTTTGTAGCTTGAATATGGACGGCAATGGTGAAGGTTTTTGAGAGGATTTGTGTTGGTTTGCATGTAAGTAAATGGAATGTGTGAAGTTAGTTGATGGTTTTGTGTTAGATAGTGGAAAAGAGTAGCTTAAGGTGTAAGCTTTGCTTACACTTGTAAGTGTTTAGCTAACATGATGCCACATATGGTTGTGGTGTCATGTTGGTGCCATCCAAGCTAGCTAGTGGGGTGGGATAATGTATTTTGTCTCACCTCACTAATTTACGGGTATTCCTTGATTCTAGTTTTCTCGATTTGCGTGCCCTCGGGTCGTTTTACGAAAAACGTTTTTATAAATTAGGAATCAACGTCACAAAACGAATCCAATAAAAATTGTCTCATCAAAAACGGAGTTCAAAACCGTAAATACGTAATCCTAAGGTTTCTGGTTTAGTCGTAAGGGACGCTAAGTTATGCACGTAAGCCCAAATTTAAATCCGTAAATTGTGAGTTCGTCAACCAACACAAAAATAAGTTTCAAAATATTATACGAGAAAATATTTTACTACCTGAAAATGTTAGATTGTACTTTTTAAAAGTTTAAACGCACATGAAAAATAATAATATAACGACTCGATACGTAATTGAAACGATATCGTCGAAAGTATTAAATATCGAAACTATCGATAATAAAATATAATATTTTTGGCATCCGTCGGTATCGCGATCACTAGTAGTCCTCGTTGCTCGTCAAAATATTAAAATATAATATTTAATATCGGTTTCAACTTAAACCGTTAAACATAATAATATTTAACGTTATAAAATACTTCAAAATAATTGAAAATAGAATTAAATTATGACCTTATTTTTACGGGTTTTACATCCTCACCACCTTATGGAGCGACGTCCCGGCGCTCAACTCGCCTCACTTTCGCCAACGCGCATTAAAGTCTCAATAAACATCGTCGTTGAAAGTCAAAAAGATATTACATAATATGTGTTCTACATGATCGGACGTCATCGGATGATGCCGTCTCAAGTTGTCACAACTTACGATCATTTGACTAGATCACATACCACATAAGTACATAAAAATAAAAGGTCGAACATAAACATCGAGTATAGATTTCCATCGTTAATCATCGAGAAAACCTTGAACGAACCCTTGATAATAACCACTTGATCTCCAGAGTCTTTCCACTTGCGGTGTCGGCTTCAACATACTCCTCGAGGTTGTAACGAATTTATTAACTCCATTCATTAATAGATTTGGTCCCCAATCATTCCACAAGTACACACATAAATCCTGGTGACACTTATCGTTTCTTCTTATACACTGCTTCCCGAGATTCATTTCAAACTCAGAATAAAATAGTGATCTTCAATACGAGGAACAGAACGAGCTAAAAATGAATTTAATAAACGCATAAACGGACAAGATGTGGTAAAATGATTTAAGGTTAACGATCGACGAGGGATCTCGACTCACGTAACCGTAAAACATAATTAATCACAATACTAGAAAAATGAGAGCGAAGAATAAATTATACATTATCATTAAAATAACATTTGTCACAATTATCCGTCCCGGATTTGGTATTACCTTAAAACTCAGTTGAGGTACTTTCTTGATAAAGATGATATATTAAAAATAGAAGTTAAATAGCTTCATAATTTATTTTGGTTGTCTTAAGAAACTTTGAAAAAATGACATGAATTTTATAAATTAAACTCATATTGTTGGTTACAATTAGGAGATATAATTTCCAAATTAAATCATTATTAGTAATATAAATTAAACCGGTAATTTCATTACATTTAAAGTGAAGTATGATAAGTCAATTAGTTTAAAAGGTAGAACAATTATTATTATTTTTTTTACATTAGTTTTAGTTATACAAAATATGGTGTATAAATTTGACCTTTTACTTGTGATGATTATTTCGATAATTGAAAATCATTAGAAAATGTAGACAAGTTCCATAAAAAAATTTATAATACTTTGTAGAAATACATAAAGGTGTTTATTATTTCAAAATAACATGGGATATATTCGGGTTTGGAAATGTGACATGATAACAAACGAATATGAATGAAAAAAATAGTCAACAATTAATACGAAATCAATGGTACAAAAGAGAACGAAGCAATGTCGTATGAATTCTCAAAGAGAATAATAAAATAAAGGCTTCGATGGTAAGACGATAAGAAATAATAGATTAAACAAGTTGTCAATTTTGTTAGTGCCGTCGATGGTTCACCAATATCAGCTCGTTAACTTAGCGGTGGTCGATACATGATCGGAAATAAAATCCATACAAAAATTTTAATAAAATAAAATTCCTAATAATCACTTGTAATTAAAATAAATCAAATGAACGGTGTTAGTGTTTAAAGAGAGAAGTCAAAGCACGGTTCACAAAAGTAGATTTTGAGACAAACGAGAGTGACGGACGTCATCTCGGATATACGGAAATCACTCTAATGATAATTCATTATTCACGTGCGGAGACATTCCAAAGATCTACCCAGTCGCATAAAGAAGATTGGACGAGAAGGAAGGATAAAACATTGAGACTTTCAAGTCATTTATTAACAGTCCATAATTAGACGAACGGTCAAAAGAAATCAGTTACAAGACAAAATGAGGTAACAAGTGAAAAAGCGATCGTCGAGTAAAAACGTATTCGTAAGCGTGTAATTCGTTTAAGAAAAGGTAAGAAAACGTATGCGGATGCATAGAAATTGCGCCACTTGCATACTTTATAAAGGTTTTCAAAACTTCTTTTCACTTTATTTTATTTTGTTTATCTTTATCAAAATTACAAGTAAAAAGTTCTTTATTATCAACATTTTTAAGTTGACTACTATTCAGCCTAGCATGGCTCCTTCTAAATTAGACATAGGTGATCAGGCCATGTATAATTTAGGGCTAGCAATGCAGTGCTCCGTTTCGTCGAAAAGTATTACGTTTCTTATCTTTATATGAACCATGCCATTTGTAAAATGGAATTTAAAAATAGTTTATAAATTTATAGGATACAAGTAATTTGTGAGATACTTAATAAGCAACTTTTAATCTTACGAAAAGTATTTTATAAGACCAAAGTAAAAATAATTGGTGAAAATAATCGTAAAACAATATCAGATTTATTTATAATATGACATTATGACAACGTATAAAATAGTCAAAGTTTTGCAAAAAGTGGCGAATAGTAGCTCATAAAACAATCAATGAAATGGTTACAAGTCGTTAAGGTTTCAAAAGGTTATAAGGTTTAGACGAAAACGCCATGAGACACGCGATAAAATATCGACGAAGAATGTGAAGACAAAACTTCAAAACTCAACCCAAGTTAGTGGAAGGTTAAAAGAAAAATAAAAATAATATCGAATGACAAAAGAGTCATATATATGAAAAGAATAAAACAATCCACATGTGTATTGTATGTAAGATACTTGACACAACACGCTTTTAAGAAAGTATATTATTCGTTTTCAAATTACCCCATTATTCCGGTAATTGCTAATCATGTACTGTTTTTATTTTTAAACATTTTCACATGCAACTAGTATTCGTTAGTTGTAAAATAATATTTGTTAAAATTTTTACGATCTCAAATGAAATCAAAACAGCTTAGAAACATTTAAAACTCCGGTTCTGAATTTTCTATCAGATTTAACTTTTAAATATGAGCCGATTAATTGACCCGATAAACGACATCTCCAAGACTCAGAGTCTAAAGCATTTTGATGCAAAACGACGTTTCAGACGACTTTCTAGTTTTACCCGAGACCTGAAAACCAATGTAAAATGACCAAAATACCACTGCAAGTTCTGTGCAGGTTTAACTATTTTATTTTAAAAATGCAGGTTTTACTTTTAAGTTTTGGCATGTTTATACTGCCCCTACAGTTTCTGCATAAAGTGTATTTTTTGACACTTCTTAACGGCTCAAAATATATACATATATACACACATGTCTTGTGGATTTTACAACAACGAAAAAAATAAAAAAATAAAAAAATAAATCTCGTAATGAGCATCAAATAATATATAGCATGATGAATGACAGAAAATGCTTCAAGGTATTCAACACGAAATTTAGGAAGCAAAACGGTGAAAGACGTTCGTAATTTAGATTTCAAAATGCAATGTAGGCAAATCTCCTTGGTGCCACGATTGTCAAAAACACAAAACATAACAATAAAAGAATGGAACATTAACATGCTACACTCCGGGAGCGAGAAGGTTAATGAAAAACAAATGATACAATTTTATATAAGTAAAATCGTATTCCAATTCTAGCGCCATAATCTAGACGATGATTTATAAAATGACGATGACGTTACCGAGATATAAGTGAACAATACACTTCGGAGTCGATACATATAAATGTCAATAAATAGCGGTTAGTCTATTCCAAGGACACATTGAGCTACACAATGGTCTAGAAATTACGTTTCAAGACGTCTAAACACAAACAGCCGGAAGACGATTTGAATATTTATATAGATATCTCAAACGGTTAAGCAATAAAAGTAACTCGCGCAGATGGAGGTATGTAATGTCATAATATAAAATTTGCAATAAAAGAAATTTAAATACTTCAAAAATAAATACAGAAAGATTTTGAAAATTCAATGTATTTATTTAAGTTAATCATTAATAAATGATAAATTTTTATCGAAAAGTTTAACGACATAAATATATATCGATAAAAGGGATCCTAAATATAAATATATATTCGTAAATGGATCATAGTATTTATTTATAAATACTTGGCAATAAGGTATACGTAATAACGTATACTAAAGTTGTAATCCCAGAAGTAGCTTAAACCTGAAGTCGCGCGAAGTTATGTGCACCGACTCTTTGAAAAATAAAAACTGACAGTTATAGTTTAGGTTTTTAAAATAAAGACCTAGTCTCTATAACTCATGGCTCTGATACCAATCTTTAACACCCTCAAATTTACACGCAGCGGAATACATCTTTGGGTGCTAAACAATGATACAGCAACACATAATTTATAAAGAACGACTCGAAAAGAGACGTTTTAGATTTATCGTTCCTGAAACATTTGTCAGAGTAGCGTAGTCCTAAGTAATCATTACCAAAAGATAAGTTAAAACAACATATTGGTTTGTTTTAAAAATGGAACGATAAATAAATCAAAGAGTTTGAACAACAAAAGCAGTGCACAACTTCATTCCCCGTGACCTCCAAGCTTCCACTTCTTGATTACTTGAAATACATGTGAGTAAAACAATCAGCAAAAATGCCGAGTGAATCTATAGGTTTATGAAATCAATTTGAACACAAGCCTAGATTATAAGTTTGTGGCATGCTTATAAGCATCAAATAATAATTCGCATCAACAATAATAATTGTATATAGCATAAATTGCAATAAGCTCATGGAACCGAGCCCTTAGACACTCCCATATCAGTCTAATAAGACGAGAGATTTATTAATTGTCGGTTACCTCCAGATTATTGGTACATTGCCGTATACCTGACTTCTCAATACAATATGCTCAAACAGTGTGGAGGTCGGGCCTAAGCTTCTATGACAAGTCCACAAAAACTGAACCGGGGCGGCTTCCCCCATAGATCTATTAATTGTACTAGCGGTTAACCCATCATAGGTTAATTAACGGTCCATAATTGAGGTTTTAACAAAGGCAATCACTTAATGCAATTTAAAGGCAACCACAGGTCCATTCATAGAGGGACAAAGCATACCATAAAAATCTTGTGTTCTATGTTTATAAAACATTTATTGCCCCTCGCGGGTTTAAAATCATTTAATAACTAGTATAAAGCGAGGCTATTGACTCACGTTGATAATGAAAGGCGGATTATCGGCTACGGGCGTGCTTTGGTCACGGAAACCTATATAGATAATACTCGGTCTTAGACTCTTGTCCAATGACTTTTATCAAAATAACAATATACATATGATGATTTTGTACATATGATGATGATCAAGTGGGTTTATATATCCTTGTTTACTCATTTTAGTGTTTACGTTTTGGTAACTTTTTACTAGTTTACTAGTTTTACCTACTTACCTATTTTAAGTCCAATAAGCTTAGTATAAGTTCTTTAACTTGTTTTAATCCATTTTATACCTATATTATCAGTATCTATACTTTCCATGTTGGGCCCAAATGGGTTAAGCCCAATAAGTTCTTTTTATAAGTGTTTAACTTATTTAGTCCCATTATTAGTCCAATATGCTTAGTTAGCTCGTTAATGTCCGTATGTCCTATAGTTCGGGTTTTATCGGTTTTTACTTGTATTAGTTACTTATATATCAGTATATGACTTTTAAAAACATTACATTAGACGGGTTTGATCGTCTAAGTTTTAATTGGCGAAAAACGTTAATTTTACGGTAATTGCCGAAAAGTCGTAAAAATCAAGTTTATAGTTTTTATTACTTATAAGTATTATTCCACTACCATTTATATAATTCATCCATTTAATTAACCTTTTACATATTTATATAAATAAGTTTCATAAGTTAGTGGGTTTTTATTTTACATTTTATATAATAAAATTTGAGTGCTTATATAATAATAATAAACATTAATTCTCAAAATCTGATTTTTATTTTCATGTTCACCATTTTTATCATATCTAGAGTTCTATAATGAATTAGAAGCTCATTTTCGGGTGGCATGATCTTCATATTATGTGCTATATTTAACTTAGTTATAGCTACTGCTCATTTTAAGATTAACTTGCCTTAACAGTCCCTACAAAACTGCTTATTCAGATTAGAACACCCAACTTGTTTTGATCATATCTCACTCATTATATTGATTCCATTGAATGGCCAACTCTCACATGTGTATAACATCTTGTACTTACTGTAAATGGATCATACCATGCAATTTTATCAGATAAAGTTTTAGTTATATACTGTTTTTATACAGCCAACTAAATAAGCATGATTTTAGCTTCATTTCTTATAGTTATTAACCTTTTTAAGCATATTTATCAACACTTGATCCCCACACAACATTTTTATCATCATATATACATCATATACATATACAATAATAAAGAAAATATATTTTTTCTTTACAAAAATAACAAGAGAAAATGGAGAGGATGATCTTCTTTACCAACCAAGTGTATTTCTTGTTTTTGGAAGACAAGAACTTGATGAACACCACAAGTAACTCCAAGATCATCAAACACCAAGAACAATAGTTGAGAAATCAGCCCTAGGACACAAGCAAATCACCTCCAATGTTGTTAAAATGGCCACCAAATGATCAAGGCTTCAAGATAACTCCATGATAGAGCTAGTAAACATGTATTTCATGGCTAGAAAAGATCAAAAGGGGTGTTTGTAGCTTGAATATGGACGGCAATGGTGAAGGTTTTTGAGAGGATTTGTGTTGGTTTGCATGTAAGTAAATGGAATGTGTGAAGTTAGTTGATGGTTTTGTGTTAGATAGTGGAAAAGAGTAGCTTAAGGTGTAAGCTTTGCTTACACTTGTAAGTGTTTAGCTAACATGATGCCACATATGGTTGTGGTGTCATGTTGGTGCCATCCAAGCTAGCTAGTGGGGTGGGATAATGTATTTTGTCCCACCTCACTAATTTACGTGTATTCCTCGATTCTAGTTTTCTTGATTTGCGTGCCCTCGGGTCGTTTTACGAAAAATGTTTTTATAAATTAGGAATCAACGTCACAAAACGAATCCAATAAAAATTGTCTCATCAAAAACGGAGTTCAAAACCGTAAATACGTAATCCTAAGGTTTCTGGTTTAGTCGTAAGGGACGCTAAGTTATGCACGTAAGCCCAAATTTAAATCCGTAAATTGTGAGTTCGTCAACCAACACAAAAATAAGTTTCAAAATATTATACGAGAAAATATTTCACTACCGGAAAATGTTAGATTGTACTTTTTAAAAGTTTAAACGCACACGAAAAATAATAATATAACGACTCGATACGAAATTGAAACGATATCGTCGAAAGTATTAAATATCGAAACTATCGATAATAAAATATAAAATTTTTGGCATCCGTCGGTATCGCGATCACTAGTAGTCCTCGTTGCTCGTCAAAATATTAAAATATAATATTTAATATAGGTTTCAACTTAAACCGTTAAACATAATAATATTTAACGTTATAAAATACTTCAAAATAATTGAAAATAGAATTAAATTATGACCTTATTTTTACGGGTTTTACATAAAATTTCTTTCTACTTACATAAAATTTAACCGATTCATGTCATTTATAGTTATTAATACAAGGTTAAAAGGAGTTTATGAATATTTCACATACAATTATATCTTTCATTGAAAAGGATTGCATTGATCACTAAGTCTATTCTTTAGTTTTTAAAACAACTAGCATAAAATTGTTTTGGTCATAACTTGTTCGTTTTTAAAGCTTTTTGGGTGATTCAAAAGCCTAAAATTATGTACTCGGAACGTACTTTTCAAATATTCAGAATGTATAGTCATGGGAGGTCAGTGGACTGGTCGGAATTGTTGTACACGTGTCGGGTTCAAGGTTGAGTTTGAATAGTAGTTTTATTTTTATGATTTGGGATGCACGGGATACCTAGTCTTTGAGTTGAGTTTTGAGATCGTCTAGAAGGTTGTTTGTAGATGGTTTGAGTCACATAGATGTGGGGAGGTAAGGAAAAAAAGTTTTTTTTTTTTAAAAAAAAAATATATATATATATATATATATTCTTTTGGAAAGTCGATCTTTTGCACGGTTTAAATAATATGTCGCGGGGCGTAATATGTTTTGGTTGCCATTGGGTGTTTCTTGGATTATTTTTCGTTGTCATGGGTCATTTGGAATTGATACATGTTTTGGGTTTGAGTTTTCTTTGGAGTCTCGTGGTTTTTGATTTGTTTTAATTGGTGCACGTGAAATGTCGTTAGTTATCCGTGGGTTTAATTCGTCGATCGTATCTGGTGTATTCAGGATGTAGTTTTGGTTTTGTATGGTTTAGGAGCGTTGAGGTAGAACCATGAATAGAGCAAGTAGGAGAAGTGAGAGGAGTTGTAGTTAGTGTCTTCCAAGGCAAATCGTTGATGGAGTGAATTATGAACAAGAGCTGTTAGAAATTGCAAGGAATTTATTCGTATTGCTGCTAAGAGAGGGTGTGTGGAGGACATAGTTGAAATTGCGAAGGATGTTGTATGAACGCTTTGGGTTTACGGTTATGCATTTGGCTTCGCCAAAGCACTAGCGGTTTTCATGTAGTCAATGAACCGAGTGTGCATGAACGTATATAAACGAGTTGTCATCGGGAGCATCGACGACATCTTGATTTACTCAAATCTTAGAAGGAGGATGAGGCGAATTATGTGTTGGTTTTGGAGTTGTTAGTAAAGGGAATGAAACGTGAGATTTTCAAGTGTGAGTTTTAGGATTTAGTTGGCCAGGACTAGTAGTCAGAGATGATGGCATATCGTGGAACCAGCAAGGGGCGAAGTAAAGAAGGACGAGGAAGCATTTTGGAGGCTGAAGAGGTGGATTGGATGATGAGCAGATCTTGGCATTATCGGAAGGACTGGATGAATTCGCGAAGCATGACGATACGTGGAGCAGGGATTTGGACGCGTACGAGGACGACAAAGAAAGGCGATCGCTTATACGTTGCAGGAACTGAAGATTTGGAAGAACTGGATAGACTTAGTTAGTGGAGCTGGACTGTTATATCTCCCTAGAATGCTAGAGGCATTTGGTGTACGAGACGTGGAGAATGATCTATACGGATCATGAACGTCTCCAACACATATTCAATCATCTTGATTGAACATTTGGCAAAGGTGATGGGTGGAGTTAATTGATGAAAGAAAATTACAAGGCCAAGTACCATCTGGGAAAGGCAAGCATGGTTGATGAGACATGGAATAAGAAGAATGAAGTGAAGCTGAGACGAACTTGAACTATATGGATGACGTATTAGGGTGGTTTGGATGAAGGATGTAGGTTGCACGAGTTGAGTTGTCTAAAGCAGAGAACGCGTCAACATGTATGTTGCGTGGCTTGGATAATCATATGGAGAAAAGGGACGTAGACTATACTTCCTACATAGATAGGAGTAGCTTAGAAAGGGCGATGTAAGGACGAAGTTGGTGAAAGGGATGCATAATTGGGTGGAGGAATAAGTAGAATGAGAGTAGGGTGATAGTTGATAGACTGCCTAATTCATCACATATTTCAAGAGGGATGAGAAGTCACATAGTTGAGAATTTGTAAGGATTGCGTACAGATGCGATGGGATAGGAAGTTTTGTGTAAAAGTTAGCCTAATATGTATGGAATGCCTTATGAAGGATTATGGCAAGGGAAGAAACGATGGAAAGCAAGCGTAGTATACCGTTAATAGACTAATGGTTGGTATGAGTATATTATAGGGGTAATTGAGAAAGACGCCTAGAGCATTGGCGTGAGGTTTGGAGATAGTTGGAGAACGCGATCAGCAAGAAGTCTCCTACAAGGAGAGAGTCACCGGTGAGAGGGGCATGTTCCCTATTAATGAGGATGTAGGGAATAAAGGAGGAAACCACTAGAGTTAGTGACAGAGTTATGTATGAAGTTTCACCCATAGCAACGGGTGGTATGTTTTGGTAAAATAGAAGAGTTGATGTAGAGTTTTGTAGGTCCATATAAGATCTTTGGAAAGATCGGACCATTAACTTATGAGTATAGAATTACCTGGGGGAAATGAGTTGTATACATGATACATTTCATGTATTGGGATTGGTAAATGTTGTTTGAGGATGCATATTTGCATGTCCGGTTATTCAGGTTTTGTGCTAATAAGAGTCTTTGTTTTATCGAAGAGTCATTTGCGAGATTTATTGACTGTGAGGTCAAGAGTTTGGCAATGGGTTTAATTATTTTTGGTTTGTACATGTGGTATCTTGAAACTTGAACTGAAGTTCACGTGGAAATGAGAGGAGTTCATTTAGAACAAGTATCCTCGTGTGATTTGTTGTCTGTGTGTTGATCCTAAGGAGTAAATCTCGGGACGAGATTTCTATTAGGAGGGAGTGATGTGAAAACCGTGGTTTTGAGGTTCGTCACTTGGTCTTACTTTTAGGTTATTTTATGCGTGACTACTTGATTTTTTGTGCTTACGTGTTTATTTTGTGTGAACGAGGTTGGTGTGATTATCGTTTATGAGTATAGAGTACTCATAAGTAAATCGAGGAACGGTTAATTCATGTTCATGAGATCACAATTAGTGACTATGAAATGAAATGGTGATATTTTGGTGGTTACGTATACGTATAAGTATTATAATAATAGTGTATTTTTTTTTAGGATTTACGGTTTAGCATTTAGAGGTCTCGGATAAGGTAATTAGTCATATGAATATTTTTCGGGATGGTTTTAAGTCATTTAGGACTTAGTTATAAAGTTTATTTCAAAATTTGAGATTTTTTTTAAAAGTGTATATTTTACGTCTTTTTCGGTAAAATGCGTAAATTTGACTAGTTTTACGGTTTTGAGGTTTTGGAGGCTTTAGGAGCTGAAATAAATTAAGGTAAATTAAGGTAACATTATTAATACATATATTAATAATAAAATAGAAAAAAAAACGAAATATGAGGGGGTGTAGGTCGGTTGGACGATCAAAAAGAAAAGGGGAAGGAGGAAAAAAGGAAAGTGGGCTTTGGGTTGGACTAGGATTCACCCATACCCTATATATTGTTTTGTACAAAACCAAAATTCATTATCTATCTCCTGGAGACAAATTAAATTCGTGGGTTTCACAAAAGTTAGGGTTCTTCATATTTTTTTGGGGGTTTTCATAAATCGAAGGTAAAGTCTTTAATCCCTTTTTAATTTAATTGTTTTAATGATTTCTTAATCATTCTTATGATGGATTAGGGTTAGGGTTTATATAAAATCAGTAAATTAATGATGTTATAATCATAATATGATGATCATATAATCTAGGGCTTGTATTAGATGGGGTTATGGGTAATTAATTAGTTCAATTTGTTTAAACCCGTTTTTAAAAACTGGGCAGATTTTGAGTCAATTGTTTTGATCATATCGGGAGTTCTATAAACTCTTATTCTACGATCCAAGTATCCCTGGAAAGATATTTGAAGTGGCTTTCCAATGCAAGAAACGAGAACTAAATTGGAGGTCGGGAAGTAGGTCAAAAACAAGTTACAACAGTCGGAGGTCAAAACAGTTTTGAATTCAGCCTGTTTTCTTTTTAAGTTTTGGGTTGTTTGGGGTACTTAGGGTTGCATTGGGATCTTCTCACGAACGTGAGAGATGGTTTATATATTGTAGTAAGTATCTGCACTTGGGCTAAGGTTTTGGTTTAGGGTAAGACCCCTTAATGGTAACAAACTTTTAGTACGTTTAAAATCATGAAATCTGGAATGACAAAAGTAGATATATGTATATCGAGGCCTTAACAGTAGCTTTAAGGTTAGGAAAAGTGGGAGATGTTAGCCAACATATGTAAGGGTATGAATATTCCTTTTACAGAAACCATAAGTATGTTTAAGTGGACGTTTGACTTAAAGTTTTGAGACCTAAAAATGGGGACTGTTTTGGGTAAAATATGAACGGGTTAGTTATTAAACTTAACCAAGTTAAGGACTTGTTAAGGAAGGGTAATGGGGTGATTAGAGCTTATCAATGAGGTAAATATGTGGGAATAGGATAGATGTCCATCATAGGTTAATGATCCATCTTAGTGATTGGTTCATGTATTGATTGCGTGTTTTTGGTTTGTTAGCTTGTTGCTAGTGCGAGGACTTGTGAAGAAGCAATCAGGTGAGTGTTCATAGTCCCATGTTTATTATTGTTTTTGACTTCCAGATGGGATGGAAGAGACACTGTATGGAGTTATTTGTAAATTGAAGCTGTGTATGTTTTTAAGGTTTGAGATTGGACTTGTGTGTACAGTATGTGTTTAACTGCTATGTGGTTCTTGTTTGTGTATGGTTTGGATCGGAAGGGTACATAGGTGTATGGGCGCCTAAGGTACCATAGTGTTTGGTAAGGCGTGATGCCATGGAAATCATAGTGTTTGGTAAGGCGTGATGCCTTGGTAATTATGGTTGTTAGTAAGGCGTGATGCCTTGGTAATTATGGTTGTTGGTAAGGCGTGATGCCTTGGTAATTATGGTTGTTGGTAAGACGTGATGCCTTGGTAATTGTGGTTGTTGGTAAGGCGTGATGCCTTGGAATTGTATTGATTAATTGAACTTGAATGCTAGTTGTTAATACATTATTGTAGCACATGGTCCATATGTTATTGTGTTGATGTTTGATATTCACAGCTTATAACTGTTTTAGCGTTGGAGTCTAAACCTTTGACTCTCACCAACTTTATGTTGACGTGTTTTAGTGTCTCTTTCAGGTGATACTATGGTTAAACATGACAACATAAGTGGCTAGGATTGGAGAAGCTTAGGAATGCATATAGAAGGAGAATCCCCGTTTCCTTCTTAGTTTTATTTGATTGTTCATTTTAATAAGTGATACTGTGGCACACATATGGTTGTTTTGGTATGCTATTTGTTGTCTTGGGTAAGAAGTAGGACTGTTACTTACTTACCTAGACCCCTTGAATTTGTTGAGATATTGTCATGACCATCGTGTCACCATTTTTATGACATTTCTTATATCATATAGTTATCTCTATAGACACGCCATGTTGTGATGATATCCATACGTCGTGCCCTATATTCCGCCATGGTGGTGTGACATACCCTTTACTTAATCACTATTACAAAATCAACTTTTACAACAACCCCACTGTCACCAGGATCAATGAATTTGACCATAACCTACGTGGTTTTAATTTTGAACGCTTTCAAAATTTTAAGGTCAAGAAATACATCAGATCAGATGTTGTTGGTAAGTATCGTGATTCTTCAGTTCTTTCATAAATCTTTGTATATATACCTACTTATATCAATTACTGATTAAATTTTACTAAATGAAAAAAACAGATGTGATTGGAACCATTGTCTCAATATCTGATCTTATACCTTACGAACATGGTGGAAAAGAGAAGAAACGTAGAACTGTGATACTCCAAGATGTTGAGTAAGACACTTAACTATCTCAAAATATCTAATCAGAATTTTAAATGTTATAATTGGATAATGATTTTTTTTAAACATTTGAAACAGTGGCAACCAACTTGAGTGTTGTTTTTATGAAGCATGGGCTGAGAAGTTTAATGTTGTCTACGCTAATCAGAAAGATGCTAAGGGTCCCGTTGTTATGATCTTGCAACTTGCTAGAGTCAAGTATTTCAACGGTAATTATATAACTTTTCAAATTATTCACAATGCATTATATTTATGAATTTATTACCTAACTCATTTTAAACTTTTCAAATGTAGACCAAGCTACAGTTACAAATGGTTTTTATGCCACTAAGTTGTACTTGAATGATGAAAAGATACCTAAGATCTTAGCCTTCGCCACAAGGTAAATATAGTTTATTGAATGAAAAAATGCTATAATTTACCCATTAACTCGTTTAAATACTACGTTTAAATATTTGTTTTTTCACGTTTTTTTAGATTTAAAGAAATGGATGGTTATGACCAAAAACAACAAGCCATATCTGTTTATGCACCTGTTAAGAAGGAAGTTACAGTAGATGATTTTTTTGCTGGAGGTACCAAAAAAATGGTTGGACGTATTCGTGAATCTGGATACGTAAGTTACTAATTTGTATTAACATAATTACACTTATTACTATTAGAAATATGTTTAACTCTTATTTTATTTTATGCTATCTACATAGGAATATGATTGCATTTTGTATGGGAAGATTCACAAGATACATCGGGAATATGGCTGGACTTATATAGGATGCAAAGTTTGTAGCACAGGTGTTAAACAGGTTGATTCTGGTGACGCATAATCCAAAGGTTCAAGTTCTAAAATATCAATGGCTAAAAAGAAACTATGGACTTGCAAAAAATGCTCAGGGCAAGTATCGGCTGTTGGACCAAAGTAAGTTATACTTTCAAGCTTAAAACATATGAGTTTTAGATGTCTTACAATGATTCCTGATAAAATACATAGTATAACTAAAACAGTAAATTATATTCATAACTTTCAAGCTTAAAATATATGAGTTTTCAATGTCGTACAATGCTTCCTGATAAAAAGAATTAGTGTAGCCAAAGCTGTAAATTATATAAATTAAATAAATCCGAAACCTTATATAATTTGGTGAAACTTGGCAGGTACAAAGCGAATAATTTAAAACTGTTTAGTTTACACTAAAGCTGTAAATTATATTAATTCCTCTAATTTTCAAGTTTAAAAGGTAGTAGATTTTCACTAAAGCTGTTTAGTTTACACTAAAGCTGGTTAGTTTAAAACTGTTTAGTTTACACTAAAGGTAGTAGATTTTCACTAAAGTTGTTTAGTTTACACTAAAGCTGTAAATTATATTAATTCCTCTAATTTTTTATTTTAAAACTGTTTAGTTTACACTAAACCTGTAAATTATAATAATTTAAAAGGTAGTAGATTTTCACAAATTTTCAAGTTTCATAAGAGATTTTTAAATACAATGCTTCCTGATAAAAGACTTAGTGTAACTAAGCTGTAAATTAGTAACATTAAATAAATATGAACAACTTATATAATTTTGAGAAACTTGGTAGGTACAAAGTTATACTTATTCACTACTCAGATTATACTAAAGTTGTAAATTATATTCAAGTTTCAACAATATTCAAGTTTCGTATGAGTTTTTTATATCGTACAATGCTTCCTGATAAAAGACTTAGTGTAACTGAAGCTGTAAATTATATTCATTAAATATAAGTTTCAACAATATTCAAGTTTCATATCAGTTTTTTAAATCGTACAATGATTCCTGATAAAATGCATAGTATAATTAAAACAGTAAATTATATTCATAACTTTCAAGCTTAAAATATATGAGTTTTCAGTGTCATACAATGCTTCCTGAAAAAAAGACTTAGTATAGATGAAGTTGTAAATTATATTCATTAAATAAATCCGAAACCTTATATAATTTGGTTAAACTTGGCAGGTACAAAGAGAATAATTTAAAACTGTTTAGTTTACACTAAAGCTGTAAATTATATTAATTCCTATAAATCTGTAAATTATATTCAATTTTCACAAATTTTCAAGTTTCATAAGAGAATTTTAAGTATAATGCTTCTTGATAAAAGACTTAGTGTAACTAACGCTGTAAATTAGAAACATTAAATAAATCTGAACAACTTATATAATTTTGAGAAACTTGGTAGGTACAAAGTTATACTTATTCACTATTCAGATTATACAAAAGCTGTAAATTATATTCAAGTTTCATATGAGTTTTTTAAATCGTACAATGCTTCCTGATAAAAGTCTTAGTGTAATTGAAGCTGTAAATTATATTCATTAAATAAATCCAAAACCTTATATAATTTTGTGAAACTTGGTAGGTACAAAGTTATAATCAGAGTTATTGATAATACCGGTTTTACAACTCTATTGCTGTATGAAAACATGATAGCAAAGTTGTTTACCACCCCTTGCTACAAGTTGAAAGAAAAATATAGCGCGGAACAATTTCCAGATGAGCTTCAGCAAGCCATAGTTGGGAAGAAGATGTTGTTTCGATTCAAGTATAGTGATTATAACATTAATGAAAACCATCATGTCTACACAGTCACTCACATGTCGGATGATGCTGAATTTATTAAGAAACACAAAAAAGACTTCATCTTTGAGGTATTATAAATTGCATATGTTTTTGTTAGACTTAGTGAACATTAACATTTTAATATTTATCATTCATGAACACTAATCCTTACTACATAATGTTCATTTACAGGATAAGGAAGATTTTACTACTCCGACAAATACTTTTCAAACTCCTGTTGATCAAATTGATAGCAGCACAAGCAAATTCTGATATCAAGAAATGGTTCCTTTCAATATCGATGATACCCCAAAGTCTGTAAAAGCTACTTCGACTTTTAATGGTTCTGCTGACAATGATGGTATCGACTTTGATTTTACCAACAAAATCAACTCTGGTGAATCAGATGGAAGTTCTGGAAAAGGGAAACGAGTAGTCATTGATTTGGATACATACGACGAAGAAGAGGCTGCTGCAAAGAGAGGGAAACGAGTGTTGCTTCCAGTTAATTTAGAAAAGGAGTGATCAACTACTCCCTTGATTCATCTTCAGCAGCCTATTTTATTTGAACTGTTTTGTTTATTTAAGTTTTGTGGACTTTTATTTATTTTGGGTTTTGGATGTTTTTGTTTGAAAATGTTTTGAATAACTGATGTATGGAGATAAGTATATGTGATAATTTGAGATACATTATAGGGTAAATTAGAAAATTACCTTTAGGAAAAAGTAATAGACTAATATTACCAATGACGAATTCAATCAAACACCTGAGTGAATCAAGTTCGTTGTACACGAAGATCTTATGAATTTGAGACATTTTGTTTTGATTTGGACAATTGATGTGATTTGGTTTTCGGTTTTTAAACTCAAATTAAAATCTACCAATTTTAAACTATTAAAAATAAGCCTAAAGTGCATGAATCGTAAACCCCGCTATTATTTAAATCTAAAAACAATTAATTACTTAAAATATAAAACTATTTAAAAATTAAACTATTTTAATAATCTATAAAAAATTAATCTATTTAATGACTTTTAAACTATTTAAAAATCTAATTAAACTTTTTAAAACAAATTTACTTTATTAAAAATTACTTTAAAACAAATCTATTTAGAAACTATTTTTTATTTAAATCTAAAATTATAAAAAATCTAATTAATTAAAAATAAACTAATTAAACTATTTAAATTTAATAAAAAAACATTTTTTATTTTTTATTTTTATTTTTATTTTAAACTAATTATTATTTAAAAATCTCAAAACTTTCTTTAATTAAATTATTAATTAAAAAATTTATAAAGAAAAACAAACGTGAATTTAAACTAACAATTTCTAATTCAAAAACTGCCCAGTTAAAACTATTTTATATTAACAAAACTAAAAGTAAGAAAACCAAAAAGGCCAGTTAGCTCAGTTGGCTAACACGCTAAACACACATCCGTGAGGTCACGGGTTCGAGTCCCAGATGGGACATATTTTTGAGTATTATTTTCTTTTTGACAAATAATGAAAATGAGTCTCAGGAGAGACTTTTGGAGCTGCTGAATATTAGACAGCTTATGAGAATAACAATAAGCAATCTGATCAGCTTGAATGATAGCTTAAGCTAATCAGCAAAAACTAGACAGCAAATAAACACTACACAGATTAACATAAACACAAAGTAAATAACCAATAATCAACAATTCTAAGTAGCAGATAAATCAGAATATATCAGAATAATAGACAACAAATAAAAAAATACAAGATCAGATATCTTAAATATCTAAAATAGTTAAAAATTTAGATTAGATAAGCAGGTAACAAACTAAAAAAAACGAATTAAAACAGATAGCTATATCTAACTTATCAGTTTATCAAAATAATAAGTCAGCAGACATGTTCTAAAAGCTTACAGAATCCTATCAGTTTACCAAAATACTACTCTTATCAGCTTTCATATCATACAAATAAAGTAGTAGAACTATCACTCAAATTCTCAGTTTATGCAGAACAATCAAATAAATCAAAACTCTACGTAGACTACTGAACATTTAAGCAGATTAATCAATCATTAAACAAACGAATATAAACTCAAATTAATTTCAGATTCATAAACAATCACAACTTAACATTAATCAAGCAAAATCAATTACGCATTAACTACTCAAACATCTAAAAGCATTTTAACAGTTAAACAAAATTTAATCTAAAAAACATGTAACTTAAAAGAGATGAGCACCTATTGTAGATTTCCTTTGAGCAGTAGGATTGCGCTGAGCAACCTAATGAACCGGAGTTGAAACCACCATAACCATCAATCTCCATTACTCGACAGACGAATCACCACCACCATAATCAATCGAACCAAATTCATACGTGATACTTTCCAGTGGGGAAAAGCTTAATCCAAAACATTACTTTTAATATTAAACATAAACTATTATTTAGCTTATATTTAACATTATAAACATCATTATTGTGAAACAGTTATATTAATTAATTCGTAAATCAATTTAAGCAGGAAATAAAAACGAGACACGATTGTAAATAACACGACTGAACTTTCATTAATTTTAGAAATATTACAAGATTTAATAAAAAGAAATACAAATTAACCCTAAAACTATTTCTACATAATAACTTTAAAGAAAAGTAAAGGATAAAATTACAAGTATTTGGGGTGGGTTTTTATAGCCATCCCAGGGCTTTGCTGGGAAGAATATCCGCATCTCTTGAAGTATATTCCATATTCATCATATCCTTTGGATCTTCATTCTCTTTCATCTTTGTTGATCGGATGGTTGAGAGATCACACACTAGCACACGGATTGCCAACGTGGCATCCGCGTGTTAGTTGTGTTTCTTTTGAGCCATTTGATTGGTTGATTGTGGGGATTGAGGTGTCATCTCCAATGACAAACAGCCACGTAGCCTTGCTCTGCCCATCCTCTCTTCGTATAAATTGGGGGAATTAATTCCCACACACGTGAATAGCACGTGTGATGAAAAGCCCTAAATTTAATTGACTTTTTACTGATTAGGGTTCTTGGAACAGTAGTAGGGTTAAAAGGATAATACTGGTTTTTTTTTGGTGAGATGGAATGAAGGAGAAAGTGACATAGAAAACATCGAAAATAATTTATTGTTGAGTGTGTCAAACGAGTGGTAAATGGATATGGGTGATGGGAAAAACGTGTGTGGTTGTAAATGGTTTGGTGAGTGGATTGGTTTATTTATTTGTAAAAGTGAATATGAAGTTTGTAACGTGTTTATACACGTTTACTAAAAAAACGAAACCCTAAAAGCCCATTTATTTGTTTATTTCATTTCAGTTAATAACACAATGGGCTTGAAGCCCAATGTCTAATTTTCCATCTGATTTAACTAGCAATTTTGGGCCAATTCATTTGGGCTTTGTTTGGCCTTATTCCAAAAGTATTTTCTAATATTGGACTCTCAGGCCCAATAAACATTTGTGGGTCCCACTTGGCCTATAAACTTGACAAATGATTAAATCCTCTAAAGTCAAGCTCGACTTTGGCTTCATTGATCTTTTTCTTCAAACTCGTGCCGATTTTTGCCGATTTTCGTGAACTTGGTACCTACACACATTCAATCAAGAAATAAACATATACAAGGCATTTTTTATACATTTCATGCATAATTTCATTGTTTTATGATATAATTGATATGACCATTTAAGCTCATATCAAATTCCCTCTTGCTAAGCTATTGTTGTGTCCTCACGCAATGATAAAATAAAACTATAACTACACCATTATTCAACTTTTGACATTTTATTTTGCAAAGACATAATGTATTGCTTTCATTATTCGAAAAATAACTTTTAAAACTCAAATAGATTCATCGTCACCGACTTTTCACTTTTCCATGCCAAGTGCAAAAACAAGATCATTGTTATTATAAGTTAGCAAACTAACACGAACTCATGTGGGCCAATTATTCACTTAGACTCCCTTATTCATAGGTGTATCTCTTTTATTTTATTGTTGTACTGAATGATCACAAGGATGCATCGTTGACTTATTTCGATAATTTATTAGGCCGAAAATAAAGTGAACGATTTAATCAATAGTTAGCTAAAGGACAAAATCTTTTAAAACTGCTTCTCGGGACTTCATAAAGTTCGTATCTTGGCATAACTTGCTTCGCGATTTGAGACCTTTCTCGGACCGATATTTGGCAGTGACTTTATACTTCAAACCTTGAGATACGTTCATGAAATAATGGTCTTCTCTTCATATAAGAATTTCTTCACTTGAAGTTTTGAGAGATTCATACTTGGACCACGACTTCTTCATTTTTATCCAATCTTTATTTGGGATTTTGATATACAACGATCCGCCTCCTTTTTGGACTTGGCTTTATTTATCCTCATACCTTATTAAGGCCTTTTTGGATAGACTTCTCCATGACTTTTGGGGAGTATTTTCTTTCCGTCGTGTGTCTCGATCCTTCATATTGATTTTTGATAAATGATTCTTCACATCACTTGAGATCTTTAGCAATAAAATATAGCCCTCATGTCTTGTTAGGACCTTTTTGGACTCGCCAATCTTCGCATCCTGCTTCAATAAGTTTTGCCTTGGCTATGAACTATAATCCATACCGAGCAACTTTTAAACGATCTTGGGCTAGAAGCTAAGTAACTTTTCAAATCGTACAACCTTATTTATTGCAGATAAATTTATTAACATGCGATGGGAGAATAGGCTTATAATTAACTCACATAAATTCCCGAAAGAATACCAAACTTATAATTGGCTCTATCATCTCTTGTTCTCCATATTGTAAAATTTCAAGAATGTGAAATCAATGGTGTTGATGCAAAAGTTGGTTGATCCTTGCTAGACCCGAATTAGGCTTAATTCGGGTTGGCTGGGCTCTGGCTCCTGCACCAAGTGAATCGTCTGGTTGGGATCCTGCACACTAAACAACACGCGTTAAGCTTACCGTGGGAAGGTTTCCCACGATTAGACTCTAGCGTGAGAGTAAGTAATCGGTTTAGGGTTATATGTGAGTTTAGAGTATCAGTCGTAATACCTTTGTGGAACCCTTGGGAGTTCCTTTTATAGGCAGTGAAACCCCAGTGGGCTTTCACTGATCCTTCGGCCCCAAGGAAGAGATAAGCACCAGAATTAGAATGATTGTTATCTTCTAATTCTGGCAATGAATATCTCTTCGTATTAGGATTAAGATATACCTAGACAGAATATTATTCTATCTGATCTTATGTCGGCCGCCTTGGGCCGTGGGCCGCACACATGTGCGAGCACTGTTCACTCAAGCCCATAAGCCTGAATGATATTTATCCACCCATCTGTGATGGGCCGGATACGGGTAGTACCCGCGAGCCGGGCTCATGACCCGGTTTGGGGACTATACGTCATCATGTCCCCCCAGTCTAGTTGTTACAGCCGTAGGCGTAACCTCTAGACTATCAAGCTGCCCTCCGGTCATACCAAGAAAGGCCTAGGAAATGATACTGGAAAATTTGTTCCGGCCGCACGTGGCAACCGGTCGTATGAATATTCTTTAATGAATACTACCTCAGCCGCACACAATGGCCGAGACAAATTAAATGCAACATTTAATACGGTCTTACGTAAGAGCCGCATAACCCGACAAAAATCCAGTCGCATTAATGATATTCAACAATCCAGTCGCATGTCTGCAAAAAGTGCATGATTACTGATCACCCTCGAGCCACACGAAACTGTTTAAGAAGTGACCCGTGGGTCCCCTACTGACGTTACAGAAATGTCAGAAATCCTATCCATTGGATAGGAAATGTGACTGACACGTGTCAAAGATCCATGGCACCTCGGAAACCGAGGCCACCCTATATAAGAGTGAGTATGCGTGTATGTTACACACACAACTCACTCATTCTTCCGCCATTGTTAACTTCAAGCTTTTTCCTTCACAACTTTTGCCTTCTTTTCCACGGATATCCATCACCGCAGGTTAGATTACCACACCCTTAAAAACCTTTTCATAAATTATGGTTAAGGATAACCCCCTCATCACGGACGTCCTGAATGTGATGTCGGGAGAGAAATACCTCGACTTACTGTCGAAGTATTATGTGCCCGAAAGCGTACATCCCACCTTTCTGGGTGATGGTGAAGCTATTACGGACGCACCGGCGGGGAAAATAGGCATATACACACGCCTGTTTGACTCAGCCAACTACCGTATTCCGTTGTCTAAGTTCTTAGTAGACCTTCTCTTGTACTATGACTTTCATATCACCCAGCTCCACTGTATAGGGGCGTGTAAAATCAACCAGTTTGAGATTACATGCCACACCTGTAGGTTAACCCCCACCGTTAACCTTTTTAGGGCTTTCTACTTTCCCCAGTTGGTGAACGGGTGGTTGTCGTTCAAGAAACGACCCGGCAATGCCCCGATGACATATAGGAAACCCCTTGACTCCCTGAAGAATTGGTACGACCATTACTTCTTTGTAGATGAGAAAGTATTCCCCACCCCCTTTGTACTTAAAACCAAGGCCCCAAAAGATTATCCACCCAAACCCAAAGATTATAGTAGCCGGGACCTGAAAATACTAGATACCCATCGCACGGAATTTCATAGAGGGTTGCCAGAGAACTTTCTGTGCTTGGTAGGGATAAGCCACTGTTACTTTGGGAGGGATGACTTATATTCGTGCTTCTTAACGGATCAGGGCGAGGGTAGGTCATATATATCTTGTATATTCGATCTGTCGCGTATGTTTAAAATGTTACTAACCCATATACTTCTACAATCATTTGCAGAGATGAACCTTCACGGATTGATTCGTCAAGGCGACCCCATGAAGGTGAGGGAAGGATTCCGGCCGCTGAAGCCAAATGAGCTCCCCTTGCTAGAAGCTTTAGCCGACCGTATGATTCCACTGGAGGAGACAACCAAACCCAGGTCGGACGAAGAAGAGCCTGTTATTGAGAAGTCCCCATTGGGTTTTCATAACGAAGATGGCGACGACCCCTTACTGGAGGGAGGCACCATTAACCAGGAGGAGGAGCGTGACCCGAATGAAGACACCACGCAAGCTTCCGGATCCACCACACTTACTTCAAAAAAGAGAAAAACAACCAGGCGTGTGGCGAAAAAGACTGGGGAAGATGCCGGAGTTGCGAATGCTCCTCCCAAGAAGTTGCGGAAAGACCATCCTCAGTATCAGGGGGATGGCAGCAGCATGACTGGTCAAGCCGACCCTACCCCGATCATGGAAGGGCCAGTTCTGCGTGTCGCCCCTGTGAGCGCCGTAGCTCCTACCGGCCCAGACCCTGCTACTGGCACCTCGTAAGTACCCATCCCGACTATGATTTGTATCCTCATATGATATATGTAGACTAAAAATTTGTCCCTTTTTGTTTTGGTGACAGGGGAAATCCGGCGGTCACAGCTCAAGGAGAAGAGGTGGGGAGACATCCATCCCCCGCGGCTACTAACAATCCCCCTTCCCCCACCACCACCCATGCCAAGGAACCGTGCCGCGAGGGGCCAGAGGAGAGCTTGCGTCTAGCTTGGAACCTATCAAGCTTGACACGTCTGGAGGCCGAATCAGAGTGTTCGGAATTCATCGAACACATTACCCCGCCCGTCCTCGCACAGGATTTGGATGAGCTAGACCATGAGGCCCTAATTGAACAGTTTGATGTGTCATCCGCACATCAGGTAACGGTGGGTGCCGCGCTGAGACGCCGACTGATCAAGGCCCTCACCAATGTGAGCCGTGCCGACAAAAGGATAGCCCGCCGGGAGGCTTTGGTCGTAAAGAGCGAGAAGACAATCACGTCCTTGCAAGCGGCGTTATTGACTGCTGAGGCACGGTGAAGGAGCAGGCACTCCATGCCGAGACAAGAGAGAAGCGTATCGCTGAATTGGAGGCCCTTGTAGCCGCATCAAACGAGAAGGTAATCTTTCAAACATGTTGTTTATATATTCCTACTCCTTGTGTGTATGTAGCCCAAAGATATATACTCGTGCACTAACTCCCAATTTCATACGCAGGTGTCTGCGGCTGAGGCTGCTACTAAGGCGGTGACCGTGCAATCATTCAGCATTGCTCAGGAGCGCGACGCACTGAAGGAGGAATTGAAACAGGCTCAAAACAACCTTGAAAATCAAGTTGTCGCTGCTGATGAAGAGTTGAGCAAGGTGGTCGTTAGCTGCGCGGAGAAAGTATGCCCCCCCTACTGACCGCGACAGCCGGTCGTAGGTGGATTATCGGGCAAGGATTGCGGCTTGCCGTAAGCGGGGCCCTTAACGCTCCACACCTATTGCAGGCCTTTGCTGGGGTTGTATCTGACGGGATCGACCGTGGTAGGTATGAAGGCATGGTCCAAGCTGCGGAGATGATCGCAAAAGGTGAGGATATCACCCAGCATCCGTATCACAATCCCTCCGCAGCGGGCAAGATGACTGCGTCCATGGACGCCTTGGCAAACCTTCAACATCCCCTTCTGGACGAGCTTGAAGCCCTGAAAGACGCTCCCAATGAAACAATAATGTCCCGGCTGAGTACTGACCCAACCCCTTTGACGCTGGCTACCTATGATTTCGTATCCAAAGCCATGTCAGGTGAGAAGCCGCTTGGTGAAGCTTTAGACACTCTTGCAGTCAAAGTTCAGGACGGGAAAGATGCTCGCGGGGAGGCCCTTCGTGCTTTAATTGAGGAAGGAAAGAAGGATCTAGAAGAATTCCTCCCCCCCATGTAACTTATATGTTTGTAAACATTTGTATTTATATTCGTCCGTGTATGTACACGGCTGAGACATGCATGTAATAACTTGTCCTTTTATCCGTGACAACCACGGCCATTTTGTTGATTGTTAATTTTGAAACTTGTGTATCTCATTGCAATCCAATGTCGCGTGACGTATCACGTCTTACATACAAGTCTAATTTACTAGACATGCGACGTGCGTCTTTACTATGCGGAGCACCGTATGGCTATAGCATATGAAGCTTACCCCAACGTCTTGTAAGTAAGGTGTCTAGTAAGGATACATGATCCGTGCGGCTGGGGTTGCATCCCTCTTACGCGGCAAGTTGAATTAGTAGGTTCACTTAATCCTCTTACCCCACCTAGGGGCGTATAGTACATGTACGGTAATTTGAGAGAATGCATACGAATGAAACATGGCATAGTATAATACAAGTAAAATTCATACGGCTAACAAAGAATCTAACAAAGAAAAGAAAATGATTTGCACGAAACAGGACGTGGAGCTAGCTAGGCACCACGGCATTTTATTAGAACGTTTACATTTTTGTTTGAACAATGACGACAAGTCCTAAAAAATCCAGAAAGGAAACTTAAACAAACATAAGAAAAACAAATAAAACAAATAACCCGCATGGTTCTTTATTAAGACCGCCTATAGCGAAGTATCCATGCGGGAGTCGTAGCTTTCAAAGATAGCACCTTTTGAGATTGGAGATGTTCCATGTGCGCTCTAGGTCGCGGCCATCCATATCACGTAACTTGTACGCGCCTCGTCCCAAGGTTTCAGTGACTTCATACGGTCCTTCCCATTTAGGGCCCAGTTTTCCCGTATTCTCCACCCGACTTGCTTCGTTAGCACGATAGACGTAGTCTCCCGGTCGAAAAGAAACACCCTTGACCTTGGCGTCATAATAAGCCTTCATCTTAGCCTTGGACTTAGCCTCATTGATGGCTGCTATTTCCCTTTTTTCTTCCAACAGATCCAGGTTGATTCGCAGTTGTTCATCGTTTGTGACGACATTAACCTCCACCGTGCGGATGGTAGGCATCCCTATTTCTGCTGGTATAACGGCTTCACTGCCGTAAGCCAATGCAAACGGAGTATCTCCGTTGGCTGTTTTTATCATGGTTCTATGTGCCCATAGCACGTGTGACAACTCATCGACCCATTTGCCCTGTCGTTCATCCAGCCTCGCCTTGATTCCATTCCCCAAGCTCCTATTTGCTCGTTCGACAAGGTCATTCGTCTGTGGATGCTTAACAGACGAGAAGCGTCGTTTGATGTTCAATGATGCACACCAGTCTTTGAATGGGTTGTCCGTGAACTGTTTGCCGTTGTCCGATATAATTTCTCCTGGTAAACCGAAACGGCATACGATGTGTTCCCACACAAACTTCTTGACCTGCTTACCCGTGATAGACTTGAATGCCTTGGCTTCTATCCATCGTGTGAAGTAGTCCATTGCAACAATCAAGAATTTAACCCCTCCCGCAGCTACAGGAAATGGTCCTGCAATGTCAATTCCCCACTTGTAAAATGGCCATGGGGACGTGATAGGTGTAAGCTCCTGCTGCGGGTGTCGCGGTACTGGCCTATGCACTTGGCAATCATTGCACCTGCGAATCATGTCGCGCGCGTCTCTGTGCATAGTGGGCCAATAGTATCCTGTTCGTAAGGCTCGGGCTACCACGGATCGTGGGCCTGCATGCATGTCGCACAACCCTTCGTGTATGTCACTGACGACGTAAGCCGCCTGGCGTGGTCCAACACATCGCAGCCACGGCTGCAAGAAAGAGCGTTTGTAAAGGATGCCTTCTCGGAGTTCGAAATGTTGTGATTTTCTTTTAACGCGCCTTGCTGCTTTTTCCTCGTCTGGAAGGGTTTCATTAGTCAGATAGTTGATGATTGGGGTCATCCACGTAGGTCCCTCCTCCTCAACTATAGCGGCCACTTCGCCTTCCGTGATAGATTTCTCCTTGAGTATTTCCACCAAGACCTGTTTAGACAAGTGGGCGAAGCTCGTGGATGCGATCTTGCTGAGAGCGTCCGCTTTCTTGTTCTCGCCCCTTGGCACCTGCTTGATGGAAAACTTACTGAAAGTTGTGATTAACGACTTGACTTTTTCTAAATACCTGACCATGTTGTCCTCCTTAGCCACATACCCACCTAGAATATGATTCGCGACAAGCCGTGAGTCCACGTAGGCCTCAAGGTTGCGGACTCCCATTCTAGCGGCGATTTTTAAACCCGCAATTAATGCTTCATATTCCGCTTCGTTATTGGTGGCCGTGAACTCAAAACGGAGGGCGTATGTGAATTCCATTCCTTCTGGATTTGTGAGGATGAGACCTGCCCCGGACCCGTCTGTGCATGAGGATCCGTCCGTGAATAGCACCCAAGGTTCCGCTGGGACCTCGTCTTGCTTAATGATTGGTTCTTCCTCATCCGGCTTCTCGATCAGGAAATCCGCTAAGATCTGGCCTTTAACAGCCGTCCTTGGTCTGTAAGATATATTATGCCCCCCCAATAGGATACTCCACTTCTCTAGCCTCCCTGCCACGTCTGGTCTAGAGATAACCTGCTTAATTGGCTGATCTGTGATCACCACAATTGGGTGCGCCTGAAAGTACCGGCGCAACCGCTTTGTAGCAAATACTAGTGCTAGCACCAATTTTTCCATGGAGGAATAACTCAACTCCGCCCCTTGTAGTGTTCTACTTATAAAGTATACCGGAGTTTGTATTGTATCTCTATCCGTCATTAGTACCGCGCTTATTACGCCATGGGTAGCTGAGAGATACATAACGAGTTCCTCCTTTGGCCGGGGAGCTACTAGCATGGGGAGAGATGCGAGATGCTGCTTGAGTTGGCAAAAAGCTTCCTCAGCTTCCTTCGTCTAGCGGAAGTCTCCCTTTCTAATGCACTTCTTGAGTGTCTTAAATAGGGGCAGTGACTTCTCTGCGGATTTAGATAGGAATCTATTCAGCCCGGCTAACTTCCCATTCAGGGACTGCACCTCTTTCCGTGTCTGGGGGGGACGGTAGTCGTATCACTGCGTCCATCTTCTCTGGACAAGGTTTGATGTCGTTCGGGTCAATCAAATATCCCAGGAACATTCCTTCTGTTGCCCCAAACGTACATTTCTTTGGATTTAACTTCATGTTAATCCTTCTCAGCGTGTCGAATGTCTCCTGGACATCCCGGAGAAGTGCCTCCTCCGTGTGGCTTTTTATCACCAAGTCATCAACATATACTTCCAAGTTGCGTCCTATTTGTGATTCGAAAGCTTTGTCCACCAACCGCTGATACGTAGCGCCGGCGTTCTTCAATCCAAACGGCATTTTCGTATAGCAATATACGCCCTGGCTCGTGTGGAACGCCATTTTTTCTGCATCTTCCTCCGCCATCTGGATTTGGTGATACCCTTTATATGCATCCAAGAAGCATTTGAAAGGATATCCACAAAGGGACTCCACCTTCCAGTCGATTTCTGGAAATGGGTAACAGTCCTGTGGGCAGGCCTTGTTCAGATCCGTGAAATCCACACACATGCGCCAACTTCCGTCATGTTTCTTGACCATGACCGGATTAGATAACCACTCGTCGTAGTATACCTCGCGCATGATGCCTGCGTCCAATAGCTTACGCACTTCCTCCAGTATAACTTGGCTGCGCTCGGGCGCCTGGCCGCGCTTCTTTTGCTTGATGGGTTGGTACCCTTGGCGGATCTGGAGCTTATGCTCTGCTATCGCACGTGGCACACCCGTCATATGTTTTGGCTCCCATGCGAATATGTCCAGGTTTGCACTTAAAAGAGAGCACATGGCCCTTTTACCGCTATCCGAGAGCGCCCCTCCTATGGATACCTCCTGTTCCGGATAGTCAGGGTGAATGGCCACCTTCCAATTGGGTGGTGGTGCCCCATCCTTGGGTGGGACAAGTGGAGTCGGTGTTGTCACGGTGTGACACTCGGATGTTTGTACGACTGTGTTATAAATAGTAACGATTCCCCCCTCAACGGGGAATTTGATCATTCCGTGTGCCGTAGAGGGTACTGCCCGGATAGCCAAAATGCCTGGTCTGCCTATGATTCCATTATAGGGAGAGTGTGAACGTATCACCATGAAGTTCATCCACGTCGTAGTGGAATGTTCCTCATTCCCAATGGTGACAAGCAAACGCAATTGCCCTATCGGCCAGATGGTGTCTCCACTAAAGCCAGTAAGCGGCGACGTGGCCGGTACTAGCTGGCTTCTTATTTCTGGACATAACTGCACAAAGCAGTGTTCATACAGTACCTCTGCTGACGACCCTCCATCCACATACATGCGTCGAACATTGTGTGTTCTAATGCTTATCTCAATAGTGAGAGGCGCATCAATCACATCGCTTGCCGTGATGGGAGGGAATGATATTTCCCTGCCGCGTGAAAATTTTTGGCCAATTTTTTGTCTCGTGCGGCGCTGTCTGGATTGGATCATGTATATGGTAGAAGGCTTGTCCTTTTGGGGATCCTTCTTGTCATACTTCTTGTTGTTGTCTTTTCCATCTTTCCAATCCTTTACTAGGTGCTTGAGTTTGCCTGATTTGATTAGCGACTCAATATGCTTCTTGAGCTGGATACACTCCTCCGTGCCGTGTCCTTTGTCATTATGGAACTCGCAGAAGCGACTTCCTTGTCGACGTTCCGGGGGAGTGGTCATTGGGGGAGGCCTTGGAAAGTTCGCCCCTTCAGTCAACACGATCTCTCGGTAGGACATCTTTAGGGGGGTGAACTTGTCGTCCGACCGTCCGCCTTTGCTTTGGCTCTTATAGTCTGAACCCTTATTGTTCTGGTTGCCTTGACCGCCCGACTGTCTCCGGGACTGGTCATTCGATCGGTATCCATTTCCTCGGGATGGGTAGGCCGCGGCAACAGCTGTTTCTCTCTCTATGAAATTTCTGACCCTTTCCATGAGGTCATCATATCTTTCTGGGCGCTTGTCGTTGAGACTCCTGATCAGTTCTCTGACTGTTATGGCGTGCATGTAGTCAGAGATTTTCAGGAGCTCTGGCATGGTTCTTGTGCGTGTGCACTCATCATTGAAGCGCTCAGTGAAGGCTTCTGTGGACTCCCCCGGCCGTTGCTTAACGGTTGCCAATGAGACCGGATCCCTATTATACTTCTTCCTCTGAGTATAATTGTTCTCGAACGCAGTGCGTAGTTCCGTGAAACTATCAATGCTCCGTGGGGGGATCGCCTCGAACCAGTCACGGGCGTTTCCAATCAAGGTCGAATTGAACATTTGGCACCATATAGGCATGGGCCATCGCTCAATTTTGGCCTGAGTGTCGAATATTTTGAGGTGATCCACAGGATCACCGGACCCATCATAAGTCTTGATGCACACCGGCATGCGACGTTTGGTGTCCTCAGAATAGTTCCGTATGCGGAGGGTGAACGGATCTTCCCTGGGATCCGCCCATGGCCGTGTGAGCCTAGGATCATCCCATGGTTCACACCATGGACGCGAGAGGTCCTCTGCTTCCGTATCCCGATAGTAAGGGCCACCATAATACTCCTCATTGTTTGGTGGTGGAGGCGTGCGCCTAGGTCGGCGGCGCTTGGGCGGATGGTCATCTGAGTCTTCCCCAGACGGATCTGGGGACGGCGGTGGTGCCCCGCCTTTTGAATAGGGCCCTCTTTTCTGAGACGAACCAGGAGCCTTTCTCCCTGTGTTCATTCTATCCCACACACTTGGGCGGCGTGTGGTTCTGGTCAGCTCTCGATCTGGCCGCTCGGGTGAGCCATCCGACCTTTCTCCATCTTGAGACTGCGTTAATTCTTGTATAAGGCGATCTCCTATGCGCTCAAACACATTCCGGGGTTGAGGGTTTTCCTCAAAGGTTCCCTGTTCCTGAGGCCGAGTCCTCCTTTTTCTCCGGTTTTGGGAAGGAGTGGATGGTCCGCTGTCGCCAAAGTTGAGTCTGGCTTGGAGGTTCCTCCCCAGACTTAATCTTGATGCGATCCCTGGGACGATCCTTTCAAAATTCTGAGTGAGAACTCGAGTAAGATCCTCCTCACTGAGTGGTAGGGCTTCCACTTCTTCCTCCGTCGAAGGTCTGCGTGGTTCCTTGTTGGGAGGGTCTGGCGCACTCCCTGGATCAGGGTTGTCCAGGGTTGAAGTAGGCGGGGGTGTCACCGAGATCGTGCTCGTCACCCCCACAGGTTGAAAACCGCTACGGTTACCCAGCCCGCCTGCGGGGTGGTTAGGTGACTGGTTGGGGATGAGAATCCCTTCCCCTTGGGACTTCCGGTTCCCAAGATTCACATTCCTGGGGTTAGTTGGCGGATGTCCCTTCGTCATTGGAGATTTGAGATGAGGTTTTGTTCTAGCTTAGTGTTACGGGTCCCACGGATGGCGCCAACTTGTTGATGCAAAAGTTGGTTGATCCTTGCTAGACCCGAATTAGGCTTAATTTGGGTTGGCTGGGCTCTGGCTCCTGCACCAAGTGAATCGTCTGGTTGGGATCCTGCACACTAAACAACACGCGTTAAGCTTACCGTGGGAAGGTTTCGCACGATTAGACTCCGGCGTGAGAGTAAGTAATCGGTATAGGGTTATATGTGAGTTTAGAGTATCAGTCGTAATACCTTTGTGGAACCCTTGGGAGTTCCTTTTATAGGCAGTGAAACCCCAGTGGGCTTTCACTGATCCTTCGGCCCCAAGGAAGAGATAAGCACCAGAATTAGAATGATTGTTATCTTCTAATTCTGGCAATGAATATCTCTTCGTATTAGGATTAAGATATACCTAGACAGAATATTATTCTATCTGATCTTATGTCGGCCGCCTTGGGCCGTGGGTCGCACACATGTGCGAGCACTGTTCACTCAAGCCCATAAGCCTGAATGATATTTATCCACCCATCTGTGATGGGCCGGATACGGGTAGTACCCGCGAGCCGGGCTCATGACCCGGTTTGGGGACTATACGTCATCAAATGGATACTTAGCCTATTAAATCAAAGTTTTGGGTTTTCAAGTCATCTATAGGATCTTGCATCTTCTTATACTCTTGCAAGTTTTAGAATTTGTGTTTTAAAGTTCCCTTGATAGACGACTTTCTAGGATCAATTATAGGAGCTTGCGAAAAGTTCTTGTTCTTAACTCGTATGAATTAAGACTTTCGCGTTTTAAAGCTCCCTATATAAAAGCCTAGTAAAACTTAATTCAAATACGTTAAGGAAAAGCTAAGGTTAAAAACCGAGTCGAGTCAAAAACTATTCTTATTTTCACCAACGGAAAGCCTACATTCGTGTCAAAAGCACTTATTTTATTTATTAAAACATAAAAATAACACTAAAAATTTAAAATTTTATTGAAAAATGAGAAAAACAATACGTTTGGACACGACAAAAGCAATTGCAAGCGATTATATCTATTGAATCCCCCATGCTAAAACCAAACATTGTCCTCAATGTTTCTTAGCTCAAGAGTAACACCCCCTTGCTAAGACACAAAGAGTCTAATGCAAAATCCTAGCATGGAAAGAGCACGCAAATCTATAAGCCGTTTATTAATTATGCCTAAAGATAAAACGTTAGTCGATAAAGATCAAGGGATACATAGTGTGCCCCTCTTGGCATTCAAAAAATGGAAGATCAAGTGGACCGGCAAAAACCGAACACGAGAGTCTTCAAATATTAGGGTCATACCTAAGATCACAACAAAACAAATCACGAGCACGAGCTTGAAAGATCAAGCCTTATTAGTTGTTAGAAAATAGAAAGAAGATAGAATGTATGTGACTCCCCCACAAGGCACCTTGTTTTTGTTAACCGAGTCATGAGCTCGACTCGATCCCCGCATTCATTGGTCCTTAGGGAAAGTTTGAAGATCCGGGACAACCTTCGTAGGTATGTCCCCTCTAAAGTAGTGTTTCACACGATGACCATTCACCTTAAAGTTAGGCCCGTCTTTTTGAGCTAGCTCAACGGTGCCCTAAGGGAAAACTTGTGCAATGGTGAATGGTCCGGACTAACGGGATTTAAGCTTGCCTGAGAAAATCTTAAGTCTAGAGTTGAATAAGAGGACTTGATGACCAACATTGAAAATGCGGTTTTTGATCTTAGAGTCATGAATCCTCTTAGTCTTCTCTTTGTAGATCAAAGAATTTTCATAAGCTTGATCCCTTAATTCACTTAGTTCATTCAATTGAACCTTGCGATGATCACCCGCGGCCCTCAAATCAAAGTTACAATGCTTAAGAGCCCAATACGCCTTATGTTCGAGTTCAATTGGCAAGTGGCATGCTTTTCCGTAGACCAACCTAAATGGTGTGACAATCCGTTAATTTATGGTTGATATTTTATTCTCAAATATTATTTAAAAACATTATTTTAATGTTATATTATGAACTCACTTATTTTTGGGAAGGAATTTGGATTTACGTCTTGAAGTAGCATCGACTACGTCTAAACCGGAGGATTCAACGTTACGTGCTTACGTTTACATACACCGTTTTGGTGACAGTCCGACATTTCAGAAAATAAATTTGTCCATGAATATTATTTTGAGATTTTAAATTTGTGTTGGTTCATAAACTCACAAATTTACGAGAAGAGATTAGGACTTACGATTTTAATTTAACTTCCTTTACGACTAAACCGGAAACCTTAGGATTACGTATTTACGTTTTCGAACTCCGTTTTTGATGAGACAATTTTTATTAGATTCGTTTTGTGCCGTTGATTAATAATTTATAAAAACGTTTTTCGTAAAACGACCCGAGTGCACGCAAATCGAGGAAACTAGAATCGAGGAATACCCGTAAATTAGCGGGATGGGACAAAAAAAGTTTATCCCATCCCACTAACTAAAAGGGATGACCAAGAGGACACCACATCATTTGATGTGGTATCCTTACACTCTACAAGCTTACACATGTAAGCTTAGCTTAACATGGAAGCATTATTCACCCACCAAAACCACAAAACCATTATCACTTACCATTTACTTTCATTTCACATGCAAACCACCATTTTTCCTCTCCTCTCTCTCTAAATTTCGTCCAAGAACCACCATTAAACACCCTCATTTGATCAAATTTAACCATCAAATCATATGTTATTCACATATATGATGAAGCCCTTTTCAAGCTCTATTGATTGGTGGTGATTTTAACATCCAAGGAGAAGATTTGGTGATGTCCAAGGGCTGAATTCTACAAGAATATTACAAGTATTGGTGGCCTTGAAGATTGGTGTTGATTTATCACAAGTTGTGTGATCTAAATCTATATCTTGATCACAACCTACATAATCTTTGTGGTATAAAGATTGTTCTCCCCATCCTCTTGTTATTTTGATTATGTAATCATGTATTTTCTTTCTTATTGTATATGTATATGATGAATATATGATGATAAAAATGTTATGTGGGGATTTGGTGTTGATAGATTTGATAAACATGAGTAAAAAGATGGAAAAACCACATGTAAAAATTGTTAAATCTTGCTTAATAAGATGGCTGTATAAAAACAGTAAGTAACCAAATGATAAACTGATAAAATGGTTAAGTGGAATCAATATACAGTAATTATTAGGTGTTATACACATGTGAGAGTTGGCCATACAATGGAATCACAAAAATGAGTGAGATATGATCAAAACAAGTTTAAGATACAAATCTGAGTTCACTGTTTTGGACGATTTTTAGAAAATACTTAGAAGATGATTCAACAGTAGCTATAGCAGAGTTAAATGGAGAACATATCATGTAGTTTATGTGATAAAAATTTGAGCTTCTATCTCTATATAGAACTCAAGATATGGAGGTTTTGGTGAAGATGAAGATAAAAATCAGATTTTGAGAATTAATGTTTATTATTATTATATAAGCACTCAAAATTATATTGTATAAAATATAAAATAAAAACCCACTAACTTATGGATTTTATTTATATAAATATATAAAAGATTAAATGAGTTTATAAATTATAAAAATGGTAGTGGAATAATACTTATAAGTAATAAAAAGTATAAACTTGATTTTTACGACTTTTTCGGCTATTACCGTAAAACTAACGTTTTTCGCCAATTAAAACTTAGACGATCAAACCCGTCTAATGTAAAGTTTTTAAAAGTCATATACAAATATATAAGTAACTAATACAAGTAAAAACCAATAAAACCCGAACTATAGGACATACGGACATTAACGAGCTAACTAAGCATATTGGACTAATAGTTGGACTAAATAAGTTAAACTCTTATAAAAAGAACTTATTGGGCTTAACCCATTTGGGCCCAACTTGTAAACTTTAAATACTGATAATATATGTATAACATGTATTAATACAAGTTAAAGTACTTATAATAAGTTTATTGGACTTAAGACACGTAAATAGGTAAAACTAATAAACTAGTAAGAAGTTACCAATACGTAACCACTAAAATGAGTAAAAGAGAATATGTAAACCCACATGATCATCATATATATATATAATCATCATATGTATACATAATTGTTATTTTTATAAAGTCATTGGACATGAGTCTAAGACGAGTATTATTTGTCTAGGTTTCCGTGATTGAAGCACGTACCGTACGTCCGAGTTGCTGATAACCCGCTTTCCCACATCAACGTGAGTTCATAGCCTCGCACTCTTTTAAATATTTTATGAAATGTTTTATAAAACCGCGAGGGAGATAACATGTTAGTTTTTATGAAATAGGACACTAATTGTCCCAATATTTTGTTTATTTATTTGGACCCGAATGATTGTATGACCCGATGAATAATTAGATGACCCGATAGATGAAATGAAATGGATTATTAAAGTTAGGTTATGTCACTAAAAGTCCCATTAGCATGAATTGTGAACTACCGGGATTTGGTAGACGCTTATGTATATAATAGTACTATTTGGGGACGATCACCCCAGTTCGCGCCTTGACGGTTGATCCCCGTCGTGCCACATTGATTGGTAAGCGAATTTATGTATGAGAAGATTTACACAAGCGTGATTATTGTGACGACACGCTAATTTAGATGGGCAAATTGAGTTTCGGGCTAGCTACCCGTTGTTGGTTTTGTAAGGTAACAATGTCATGCGGCTTCTAATAATCCGACTAACGAAATACTACTAGACGCTCAGAATTACGACGTATTGCCTGACTAGCAATACAGGGTCATACTATTGATATTATGTTTGTGCTTTGGTTTTCATAACCATATTCATATAACGGTTTTTTTTATTTTCATACAACGTCTTAAGACGTATTGTATGATGTTTTTAACGACAATGATTCGTATAATGGTTTTTAAGGCTAATGCCTATATTATGATTTTGATAAAGATTTGTATAAAAATGATTTTGGCTATTTTATGGCCTATTCCAATGATTTGTACAAAATGATTTTCAGTAATAATTTTATACCGATATTATATTGATGGTTTATTAAACTCTATGAATTCACTCGGCGTTATCGCTGACCTTTTCTTTTAACATGTTTTATCTCAGGTACTTGAAGGTAATTCTCGGGAAGACAACAAGAATTCATGGCCCGCACCTAAATACTTATTTCCATTCAAATGCTTTGTAAAACCTGTATTAAATATAATGACTTGGGACCTATGTAACTTTGATATTTATGAATGGAAATGATTTATTATTAAACGACGCGATTTTTATGCGTTGTCTATGATGTGAGTAATGTGCTATCCCGTAACGCCAACGAGTCTTCCGCTGTATCGAGTTGTATAAATTTGGGCGTGTTACAGTTTGGTACCAGAGCTCTCGTTATAGAGAACGAAAGATTTTTAAAACCAAGATTTTGAATAAAACATTTCAAAATCTTTTAACTATAAACATTTTTCACAAAAATATCTAAAAATCTTTTGACTATAACGGTGCCGAAGAATTCCCGAGTTACCGACAAGGCCAGACTGAGAAGTGTTATTTCAATATATATATAACTTGGATTATATATATATGATGTAATTTTATTACACGATTGTTTGATGATTATTTCGATATTTATACGAGGTATTTATACGACGTAGATTGTCACAAGTAACCCTAAATCCCCTAGTAAATTAATCGAAACTATTCTCGTAGGAATTCTAGCCATCCTAGATCTAAACCAAGTTGTGGATATTTATGATCCCAACAAATTGTTGATATTCGTAGAAATGTAGATATTAGTTGATTGTGATATTGAAAAAGAATTGGCGAGATTAAAACTGATATCGATGTCATGACGATCTTTCCTTATAGAGTGGAGTTTGACAAAACGTTATCACTTGGAAAGATGTCGTCTGATTCGTTGTCATCCAATTCTTAAAATTGAAATCGAAAGGGTGAATGTTGCACTTGAGGCTGTTATTGGAACCATTACCCAAAAGCCTCATGCCACTAATACCTTTCCGAGAAGTCTAGTTGAATGATCAATTCATTTCATATTAATGACTCATTTGATAATTGTTGTTGTAAGAACTATAGGATTGGAATTTAAGTGTTGATCATATCGAGCTTTTATTGCCCTTTTAAGGCCTAAGAATAAGGTTGAAAGTATTGGAGAATGAGGTAGAATATCGCATTGAGTATAAGTTGATTGAAACTTGAATGAAGCAAAACTTAACCTTTATGGAATATAAGATTATTAAGAGGCAGTCATTAAGTTCTGTGATTGAATTATAAAGTTTTAATTGATTGTAGGTTTGTGTTAAGGGTTGTTCCTAGGCCATTGTCCACTAACGAGGATGCCCAGTGTCTAAGAAATAAATTTAAGAAATCTTCTTCTGAATTGGGACCGATGGATCTTCCAGGACAGGCAGGACACCTAATGACTCTTGTAGATTAGTATTCATTATGGTATCTTTTAAAAATCCCTAACTTAACTGAGACATCAGTTGGTAGGATGAGTTCTTGGAATTGTATGACATAGAGACACGTAATGTGTTACGGTACAATTTTGACTTGTTTGTGATTAATGAAAAGACTACCTTTGATTGCTAAATTCTACATGTATTGATGTTATCTATCCTTTATTGCTTCATCTTAATGCTCGCATTAGTGATGCAACCATTGAACAAGTACTCATCTCGATTTGAGTTACGTAGTGAATTATTCTTTTTGAGTGCCATCGAGGTCATGAACCTCATGATTAATTGGCTAATCTCATTTCCTATCATATCGTAGTTAATTCTTGGTGAACAAGCTTTCATCACTCTTCTGGAGATCACTCATTGTTTTTATAACGTTAAAACAGTATCCCTTGAGAAAAATTGAATTTTCATCACTATAAGGATTATTCAAAGTAAGATTTATAAGTGATCGTTATCGAAATGAAGTTGTTTGTAAAACACCTTGGAAAAACTTAATTGTTTTCATAACAAAGAAAATCTTTGTAGACTTATTCTTGATTCTTATTTAAGAATTAAGCATGAAAATGTTTTTATTATAAACATGATGACAAAGTTTTGACGAATTGAGTATTGCATCGTTAATCTTGAAATTGTATATAGTTGCGCGCCTACATACAATTTGGAATGGACCATGCAAGGCTAATTAGTAGTCACCATAAAACTGATTAATAAACACTACATTTTCTTTAAAGGTTGTGAAAGATTAAATTTTATGAGATCTGCAAAAAGTGCAAAATAGGGACATATTATTAGGGACACCTACATATGTGCCCGTACTATTTATTCTTCTGAGTTGAATTTACTCATCTGTGGAAATTGTCTTATTTGACAATTGACAATTCTTTCTTGTCCAATTCTCCCGTAGTGAGATTCTTTGGATAAGTATCTGATTACCGAGTGTTGATACCCGACTGGATGTATCGGTGTTCCTATCATTTCTTTTGATTTGATTTCATTTGAATGACCTGGGTAACGATCCGAGGAGCTTTCGAATGCGTACTCAAATTATGAAAACATGGGATATATTCATATTCGTTAAATGTTTTCGTCTGTATCTGATTTGAAATTCTCTCGCATAGATTATGCGTTGACCTTACTCTTTTAATAGTAGTTATGTATCCTAATATCCTTGAATCTGTGAAGGATTATGTGTTATTATTGGTCTTTTGAGAAGTTCACATCTTATCGACGACAATGAAACTGGATAGTTGATAGTGCCAATAGAATGGATTGATTGATTATGACATGACGATATTGTCTTAATTGATGGGAACTCGAATAGAATTCCCCTAAAAGATAAGATATTGATTATCAAAAAGTGATCTAAATAATTCTTGGTGGATGACTGTATCCCGCATTTAGACTTGCAATTATACCGTGAATGGTTGTGAATTAGTCATAGATATTATAATCTAGAAAGAACCTAAAATAAATGTATTAAAAGATGTTAACGTTATCTGAAACTTTAGTAAGTATTTGTTGATGAATTACCTAGACTTTCGCCATTAAGGCAAGTAGAATTTTGTATTTGATTATATTCTGGGTGCTGCACTTGTGGCTTGTGCACTGTACGTCAGCACCATCTAAATTAAAGGAATTACCGTACAACTGAGAGAGTTGTCGGAGAAAGATTTTATTATACCAAGCCTGTCATCATGAAGAGATATGGTGTTATCATTCCTTATATTTATAGATTACTGTGACCGAGTAAATTGACAATCGAAAACGATATCCATAACTCGAAATGGAAGATTTGTTCGATCATTTACAAGGTTTTAGCGTATCTTTTAATGATTTGATCCATGGCATGGTTATCATCAACTTCGCATCTGCGAAGAAGATTATCTATTCCAATCACTACATCAGGTACTTGTAATGAATATTACGAGTTTCACGTGATGTCGTTTGGATTGACTATGCACATGTAGTATTCATAAATATGATGAATCACGTGTGTAGGCTATAATTTGATGAATTCATGCTCGTGATCATTAAGAACTATATGTTTGTTTATAAGAATAAGAATGAGTTAATAATTACTTATAGATTGCCCTGAATTGGCCGAACAATAAAAACATGTATCTTGAATATTTAACATGTGATTTAAGACTTAATCTTTTACATTATTTGACCGTGAGATTAATAAGATAATGAAACATATTGACTCATCAAAAATTTGAGCCATTAAGGCTTTGGGATTTACCAAAAAGAAAATGGAAATATGTTTTGACGAATATTTTAACAAAGGATTTTTAAGGGACTATTCCCTTATACACAAACCATTTAACTAAACTTCTGTTTAGGGGTAAATGTTTGTGTATACTTCAAGATAACTTAAGAAGGATTGAGTAAAACCATTTATACCATAAGCTGAAAACTTAAAACGACAATTTTTGCTTTTCAACTAAGAAAATTTTGACCAAAGTATAAACAAACATTTTTCGAACGTTTACGAATCTTATTAATTATTTTCGGTAAATCAACAAAAATATTGTTAATTAAATTTAAATTTATTATGAACATTTTATATAATTGGTCGAACTAGGAAATTTAAAATTTTACGTTTACGTTTCATAAAAATTTAATAATTATTATTAATTAGTTGTAATAATTATCGACGCTTTAAACGTCGGATTGAGTAAAATGGATAAAAATGATAGTAAAGATGAAATTAAAACTTAGAAAATATAAAGAAATAATTCCTGAGTAAATTGTAGACATGATAATTATTTCATCAGGAAAGGTGAATGTAGATACTAACACATTATGTAGAAAGGATAAAGAATCAATTAGGACGTGTTCCTTAATAATGATTGTGCAAAATAAGTTGACGAACAATTTAAAAATAGCTGATGCTTGTAAAAAGGATAATATAGATAATAAAAAGGGGTTCGCGGCTAATGTGAACCATTAGAATTGAGGAGCCGATGGCGTTCAATGTATAAAAGGCCACTTATAATTGCCTAAATTTTGAGATTTAGTCAAGTTGGAATCTCGTAAGTATAAGTATTCTATTCCTGTCATTTCTGACTAAATGTATCTTTATCTGAAGAAGTTGTACTAATGGCAAATTATGAAGGCAGACATCGCCTCATACCTTAGTAAACCTCTAACTATTACAAAGGTCATCATCTGAATTTGATACGATTTGGGTCATCGTCGACAGACTGACCAAATCTGCTAATATCATTCCTGTTAATGATAAATTCTTGATGAAGAAATCGACTCTTTGTATTTAAAGTAGTTGTGTAAACATGGTGTGCCTGTATCGATCATCTCTATCAAGATCCTCGCTTCGCATCGAATTTCTAGAGATTTGCTCAGAAGTCATTAAGAACGAATCTTGATGAGAGTACTGTGTACCACCCCAATCGAAGGGACGAGGTAAAGTAATGATACAAAATACTATAAGTCATGTTCTATGTTTGAATGATTGACCTTTGGTAATAAACCGTATAATCGCTTTCCTTTGTAGAGATTATCATTGATAATTATCGTATTAGGATTGAGATCGAATCTTGTGAGGATATATATTAGAGCATCTGTAAGCAAGAGTTGGGATGAAGACACCCGACATACACCCATTGTCAGTTGGACATGTATTTTAGGTTTAAGGTTTCCTATGATGGCGAACCTAACCTTACAAAATACTCGACCCGCGAGACCTGAAATGATTGTTGAAATTAGGTTCTGATTATTGACTGCCGGTAGTGGGCAAGAGGTTATGTGAATATGAAATGTAGATCTTGAAGTGCCAGATGGGTAGCGAAGTTATGCCAAACATTTTAACCATGGAAATGAATTGATGATCTGGAAGATCATGGGATATAAGTCCCCGTTGTATGGGACCATTGAGATGATGTAAAAGTCGGTTTGAAAGGCATATAAGCTGGATCTACCCTAGGACTTCAAGAGCTGCGTGAATTATGTTTCGTATATCGAACTTGATGAAATGTCTATCAAGTGAGAATCTGATTGTTTCTTAGTAATGTTTAGATCGGCGAAAAGTTGCATTCATCAAAAACCCGTGGACGTCATGGATAGAGAAAGTAAGTCAACATTAAGCCTGATCTTATTCCCGTAGTTATGTTCGATGAAACTCGCGTATTGTAATGAATTACACTTGTGAGAAAAGACTGATTGTGGAGGAAATACCCACATGGCTTCAACTCTATAAGAAGCGAGTAGTAAGGTAAGATGATCTTTGAGGACAAAGATCCTGTTTAGGGGTTAATGCTGTGACAATCCGTCAATTTATGGTTGATATTTTATTCTCAAATATTATTTAAAAACATTATTTTAATGTTATATTATGAACTCACTTATTTTTGGGAAGGAATTTGGATTTACGTCTTGAAGTAGCATCGACTACGTCTAAACCGGAGGATTCAACGTTACGTGCTTACGTTTACATACACCGTTTTGGTGACAGTCCGACATTTCAGAAAATAAATTTGTCCGTAAATATTATTTTGAGATTTTAAATTTGTGTTGGCTCATAAACTCACAAATTTACGAGAAGAGATTAGGACTTACGATTTTAATTTAACTTCCTTTACGACTAAACCGAAAACCTTAGGATTACGTATTTACGTTTTCGAACTCCGTTTTTGATGAGACAATTTTTATTAGATTCGTTTTGTGCCGTTGATTCATAATTTATAAAAACGTTTTTCGTAAAACGACCCGAGGGCACGCAAATCGAGGAATACCCGTAAATTAGCGGGATGGGACAAAACAAGTTTATCCCATCCCACTAACTAAAAGGGATGACCAAGAGGACACCACATCATTTGATGTGGTATCCTTACACTCTACAAGCTTACACATGTAAGCTTAGCTTAACATGGAAGCATTATTCACCCAACAAAACCACAAAACCATTAACACTTACCATTTACTTTCATTTCACATGCAAACAACCATTTTTCCTCTCCTCTCTCTCTAAATTTCGTCCAAGAACCACCATTAAACACCCTCATTTGATCAAATTTAACCATCAAATCATATGTTTTCACACATATGATGAAGCCCTTTTCAAGCTCTATTGATTGGTGGTGATTTTAACATCCAAGGAGAAGATTTGGTGATGTCCAAGGGCTGAGTTCTACAAGAATATTACAAGTATTGGTGGCCTTGAATATTGGTGTTGATTTATTACAATTTGTGTGATCTAAATCCATGTCTTGATCACAACCTACATAATCTTTGTGGTATATAGATTATTCTCCCCATCCTCTTGTTATTTTGATTATGTAATCATGTATTTTCTTTCTTATTGTATATGTATATTATAAATATATGATGATAAAAATGTTATGTGGGGATTTGGTGTTGATAGATTTGATAAACATGGGTAAAAAGATGGAAAAACCACATGTAAAAATGGTTAAATCTTGCTTAATAAGATGACTGTATAAAAACAGTAAGTAACCAAATGGTAAACTGATAAAATGGTAAAGTTGAATCAATATACAGTAAGTATTAGGTGTTATACACATGTGAGAGTTGGCCATACAATGGAATCATAAAAATGAGTGAGATATGATCAAAACAAGTTTAAGATACAAATCTGAGTTCACTGTTTTGGACGATTTTTGGAAAATACTTAGGAGATGATTCAAAAGTAGCTATAGTGGAGTTAAATGGAGAACATATCATGTAGTTTATGTGATAAAAATTTGAGCTTCTATCTCCATATAGAACTCAAGATATGGCAGTTTTGGTGAAGATGAAGATAAAAATCAGATTTTGAGAATTAATATTTATTATTATTATATAAGCACTCAAAATTATATTGTATAAAATGTAAAATAAAAACCCACTTACTTATGGATTTTATTTATATAAATATATAAAAGGTTAAATGAGTTTATAAATTATAAAAATGGTAGTGGAATAATACTTATAAGTAATAAAAACTATAAACTTGATTTTTACGACTTTTTCGGCTATTACCGTAAAACTAACGTTTTTCGCCAATTAAAACATAGACGATCAAACCCGTCTAATGTAAAGTTTTTAAAAGTCATATACTGATATATAAGTAAATAATACAAGTAAAACCCAATAAAACCCGAACTATAGGACATACGGACATTAACGAGCTAACTAAGCATATTGGACTAATAGTTGGACTAAATAAGTTAAACTCTTATAAAAAGAACTTATTGGGCTTAACCCATTTGGGCCCAACTTGTAAACTTTAAATACTGATAATATAAGTATAACATGTATTAATACAAGTTAATGAACTTATAATAAGTTTATTGGACTTAAGACACGTAAATAGGTAAAACTAGTAAACTAGTAAGAAGTTACCAATACGTAACCACTAAAATGAGTAAAAGAGAATATGTAAACCCACATGATCATCATGTATATATAATCATCATATGTATACATAATTGTTATTTTTATAAAGTCATTGGACATGAGTCTAAGACGAGTATTATTTGTCTAGGTTTCCGTGATTGAAGCACGTACCGTACGTCCGAGTTGCCGATAACCCGCCTTCCCACATCAACGTGAGTTCATAGCCTCGCACTCTTTTAAATTTTTTATGAAATGTTTTATAAAACCGCAAGGGAGATAACATGTTAGTTTTTATGAAGTAGGACACTAATTGTCCCAATTGTTTGTTTATTTATTTGGACCCGAATGATTGTATGACCCGATGAATGATTAGATGACCCGATAGATGAAATGAAATGGATTATTAAAGTTAGGTTATGTCACTAAAAGTCCCATTAGCATGAATTGTGAACTACCGAGATTTGGTAGACGCTTATGCATATAATAGTACTATTTGGGGACGATCACCCCAGTTCGCGCCTTGACAGTTGATCCCCGTCGTGCCACATTGATTGGTAAGCGAATTTATGTATGAGAAGATTTACACAAGCGTGATTATTGTGACGACACGCTAATTTAGATGGGCAAATTGAGTTTCGGGCTAGCTACCCGTTGTTGGTTTAGTAAGGTAACAATGTCATGCGGCTTCTAATAATCCGACTAACGAAATACTACTAGACGCTCAGAATTACGACGTATTGCCTGACTAGCAATACAGGGTCATACTATTGATATTATGTTTGTGTTATGGTTTTCATAACCATATTCATATAACGGTTTTTTTTTATTTTCATACAACGTCTTAAGACGTATTGTATGATGTTTTTAACGACAATGATTCGTATAATGGTTTTTAAGGCTAATGCCTATATTATGATTTTGATAAAGATTTGTATAAAAATGATTTTGGCTATTTTATGGCCTATTCCAATGATTTGTACAAAATGATTTTCAGTAATAATTTTATACCGATATTATATTGATGGTTTATTAAAATCTATGAATTCACTCGGCGTTATCGCTGACCTTTTCTTTTAACATGTTTTATCTCAGGTACTTGAAGATAATTCTCTGGAAGACAACAAGAATTCATGGCCCGCACCTAAATACTTATTTCCATTCAAATGCTTTGTAAAACCTGTATTAAATATAATGACTTGGGACCTATGTAACTTTGATATTTATGAATGGAAATGATTTATTATTAAACGACGCGATTTTTATGCGTTGTCTATGATGTGAGTAATGTGCTATCCCGTAACACCAACGAGTCTTCCGCTGTATCGAGTTGTATAAATTTGGGGGTGTTACAAATGGTGTACAACCAATTGGCGTCTTGTAAGACGTACGGAAAGCCCACAATGCATCGTCCAATTTATCCGACCATGAAGTGCGATTTTCTCCAATAGAACGCTCCAAAATCCTTTTAAGAGCACGGTTTGAAACCTCCACTTGACCACTCGTTTGAGGGTGATAAGCCGTAGAAAGTCGATGAGTGACACCATATTTCTTTAGAACTTTTTCAAATTGTTCATTACAAGAATGGGTCCCACGATCACTTATAATAGCCCGCGGAGTTCCAAACCTAGCAAAGAGTTGTTTCAAAAAGTTCACCACAACTCGAGCATCATTCGTGGGCAAAGCCTTAGCTTCAATCCACTTAGACAGATAGTCCACGGCTACGAGAATGTATTTATTTCCTTTCGAAGATGGAAACGGCCCCATAAAATCGATCCCCCACATGTCAAAGATTTCACAAACTTGGATAATGTTTTGAGGCATTTCATCCCTTTGTGAGTTCTTTCCTTGACGTTGACAAGCATCATAAGTCTTGATCAAGTCTTGGGCATCACGGTATATGGAAGGCCAAAAGAAACCGGCATCAAAGACTTTCTTCGCGGTGGCGTTAGCATCATGATGTCCCCTGGTGGGTCCCTCATGACAAGATTTAAGGATATCTTGAGCTTCTTTGCCAAACACGCACCTACAAATCACTTGATCCGCGCACACACGAAACAAATAGGGGTCGTCCCAAAAGTAATAGGAAATATCCTTGAAAAACTTTCGTTTTTGTTGGGACGACATACCCTTGATCACAAACTTCCCCGCATGGTAATTTGCGATGTCCGCAAACCATGGGGTACTATCATCACCACGAAAAGAAATCATACCAAGCGTCTCGAGAGGAAATGTTTCATTGATTTCCTTGTTCTCTCGATCTCTTTGGTGAGGATTCTCAAGTCGAGATAAATGATCGGCCACGAGATTCTCGGCTCCTTTTTTGTCTAGAATTTTGACATTAAATTCTTGAAGGAGGAGAATCCACCGGAGCAACCTCGGCTTAGCATCTTGTTTATGAAAAAGATATTTGGTAGCCGAGTGGTCTATATACACTATGGTTTGAGACAAGACGAGATATGGTCTAACCTTTTTAAAAGCATACACAACGGCAAGTAACTCCTTTTCCGTTGTAGTGTACTTTGTTTGAGCATCCGTCATAGTCTTACTTGCATAGTGTATAGGCAAGAAGTGTTTTAACTTACGTTGCCCCAAAACCGCACCTACCGCATAATCACTAGCATCACACATAATTTCAAAAGGTAGGTCCCAATCCGGGGCAACCAAGATTGGAGATTCGGTTAACTTTCTTTTAAGCATCTCAAAGGCTTGAATACACTCATCCGAAAAGATGGAAGGAGTATCTTTTTCCAAAAGATGGATCATAGGCCGAGCTATCTTAGAGAAGTCTTGTATAAAACGACGATAGAAGCTGGCATGGCCGAGAAAACTCCTTACTCCCTTAACGGTGGTGGGTGGAGGCAATTTGGCAATCACGTCGATTTTAGCCCTATCAACCTCAATACCGGCCTTAGAGATCTTATGTCCTAACACAATTCCCTCTTTGCACATGAAGTGACATTTCTCATAATTAAGCACAAGATTCGTTTCCTCACAACATTGCAACATTCTTTCAAGGTTAGAGAGACATGAAGTGAAAGATTCCCCAAAAACCGAAAAGTCATCCATGAAGACTTCCATGGTTTTCTCGATCATATCATGGAAAATGGCCATCATGCACCTTTGGAACGTCCTCGGAGCATTGCATAGTCCAAAAGGCATGCGACGATAAGCAAATGTTCCATAAGGACAAGTGAATGTGGTCTTTTCTTGATCACGAGGGTCAATGGGGATTTGGAAATAGCCGGAAAATCCATCCAAAAAGCAATAGAATTCATTCCCCGCTAGTCTCTCTAACATTTGATCCATAAAAGGTAACGGAAAATGATCCTTCCTAGTGGCATCATTAAGTTTCCTATAATCAATACAAACACGCCAACCGGTCACAAGTCTAGTAGGAATCAATTCATTATCCTCATTAGTAACAACCGTCATTCCTCCTTTCTTTGGAACACAGTGCACGGGGCTAACCCATGGACTATCCGAGATAGGGTAGATCATTCCGGCGTCTAGAAGTTTGGTGACTTCCTTTTTTATCACCTCATGAATCTTTGGATTGACCCTTCTTTGATTTTGAATAGCGGGTTTATAATCATCCTCCATTAGAATTTTATGAGTACAAAATTTGGGATCTATACCCTTAATGTCGGAGATTTTCCATGCAATGGCCCGTTTATGTTTCTTAAGCACTTTGATAAGTTCATCTTTTTCGTTTTCCTTTAATCCCTTAGCAATAATCACCGGTAACTTATCCGATCCCTCAAGAAAAGCATACTCCAAATGAGTGGGTAATTCCTTAAGTTCTAATTCGGGTGCTTCCTCAATAGATGTTTTCACTTTAGTCTCATTTTCATTCACAACTTTTAAATCCATAGGTGGTGATTCAAAAGGATCCATATTCAACAACTTTTCAATCAAAGCAATATCTCCCTCGAGATCAAAATTCTCACTACCAAACTCACTAGGATCAAATGGTGTACTAAGGTAATCATCAATTTCCTTTTCAATTTTTGAATAACCATTATTCTTAAGCTCTTCAAGAACGAAGTCACCTCCCTCAAATGGAGTGAGTGGAGGCTTAGCCGAAGAGATAATAGGATTCGAAGAAGTGGGATTGCCACTTTTAGAAGAAGCCGAGAATCCAAGCACTTCTTGAGAATATTCTTCACAAGTAACATCAATCACATCGATTTGATTAATTGATTCCTCGTAATACTTGGAAGAAAATTTAGAGATATGACCAATATCAAACGTGATATGTTCTTCATCAACTCTTAAAGTCAATTTCCCCGCTTTCATGTCAACTAAAGCACTAGCCGTCATCAAAAACGGTCTTCCCAAAATTAGTGGTACACGAGAATCTTCGGGATAATCGCAAACAACAAAGTCCGTTGGAAAGACGAGTTTCCCTACCTTGACAAACACGTCCTCTGCTATACCTTTTGGTAAGGCGATCAATCGATCCGCTAGCTCGAGAGTCATCTTAGTAGGTGTAAGCTCGGGAAGTGATAACCTTTTCCATACGGAAAGAGGCATCAAATTAATACTAGCACCAAGATCGGCTAAAGCTAAGCATTCTTCCATATTAGGGAAATCACATGGTATCAAAAACTTGCCCGGGTCTCCAAGCTTTTTGGGAAGCTTTTGTGTAAGAACCGCGGAACAATTAGCATCTAAAGATGTAGACACTTCAACCAATTTCCCGTTATCATTCATCAATCTCTTAATAGTCGAAGCAAACTTAGGCATGTAAAGCAATGCATCCGCGAAACTAACATTAATATAAAGATTCTTAAACATCTCTAAAAAAAGTAGTCATTTGAGCATTGGACTTTTCGCGGAGCTTCTCTTGGTTAAGTCTCGAAGGGTAGGGTAGTGTGGGTTTAGTCTTTGGAAGCTCGGGTTCCAGAATAGGCAATTGGTCTACCTTTGGTGGAATAGGAATTTCCTTTTCTTTAACCACCTCGGGTTCTTGCTCCACTTCCCTCACCGGAGAGGTACTCACATGTGGAGGCAAAGGTCCGTCTAAAGCTTTCCCACTACGTGTGGTAATAGCTTTCATCTCACCCTTCGGGTTTGGAATGGTATTACTAGGTAAGCCACCCGAAGACGAGGAAGGTTTGGACATAAAAGATTCAAACATCGAAAGCAATTTATTTTGACCTTGTTCCAAACATTGTTGCATACGATTTTGACTTTGCTCTAATCTTTGCTCAAAACGGTTTTGGTTTTGTTCAAGTCTTTGTTGATTAAGCTCAATCTTATTATTTTGCCCTTTAATCGTATTTTGAAACTCATTTTTCAAAGTTGCCATTTGTCCTTGAATGTTATTTTGAAAAGCTTTCAAATTTGCCTCATTCGTTTTAATGTAGCTTGAAAAATCATTTTGATTATTCCCTTGAAAACCTTGATTGTTTTGATTAGCATTAAACCCATTTACTTGGTTGTAATTCCCTTGGTGACCACGGTTAAAATTATTCCCATTGTTTCCATTGTTGTACCTATTTTGAACCGGTGGAAAACCCGGTGGAGCAACATGATTTTGACGAGGAACTTGACCGGGAGCCATAAGTTCCCGTCGCGGCAAAAGCACTAGCTTTATCAAACCTCGTGGTTAAACAAGCATGATTAGGATGTGCTCCACCACATGATACACAAACATTCTCAACCATATTAATCGATCCATGAGGATTCTTCCTAATCTCATTCAACAAAGTCGCGAATCCACTATCAATCTTAGAGTCCAATCTAGCAATCTCGGGATTAAATGAATTCACATTGGAAACACCCGGTGTGTTTCGTGAATATTGTGTTCTAGATTTATTCTCAATTATTCCCCACGCGTCTCTCGGAGTTTTTCTTAAAAGATTACCACCCGCGGCGGCATTTAAAGAATCTTGTTCAATCATATTAAGCCCATTATAAAAAGTATTAATTTGATGCAGTTCCAAGAAACCGTGGTGTGGACATTGTCTCAACAAATCTTTAAATCTTTCCCATGCAACCCCAAACGATTCATGCACTTTTTGTTTAAATCTAGTGATCTCATTCTTAGAGTGTGTTGTCTTAGATGGTGGAAAGAAATAATTCATGAACTTAGACACTAATTCATCCCATGTTAAGATCGAACCCGGTGGTTCTTTCTCATACCAAATTTTAGCATTACCCTCGAGCGAGTACGGAAAAAGCATGAGATTAATCGCGTCATTCGGCACATCTCTAAACTTGAGAGTCGAGGTAATTCGAAGAAAATTCCGAATGTGAGAGTGTGGGTTATCGGTCTCATTGCCACGAAATTGGTCGGCACGAATGAGTGATAAAAGACCCGTCTTAATCTCATAATGATCCGCCAAAATAGCCTGCACAACGATTACTTCCCCATACCCTTCGGTAGGTGCACGGAGCAATTCCTCCATTGTTCGGTTATCGGCCATCTCTACAACAATAGGTGGAAGCTCGGGTTCCACTATTCGTTTTTGACGATTTCTATTTCTACGAGGAATATTTTCAAGCCTATTAAAATCAATCACAAGTCGAGAAGAACGTAATTGCATACACTACAAAGACGAGAATTTAGAGGATTGAAGAAAAGAATTTAGACAAGAAGAAGATTATTTTTGGTATTTTATTTGGTATTGTTCAATCAATAATGATCGATAAAATACAAGGAATAAGGATAACTACTATGGAAGTAAATTACCCTCGGTCGACTTTGAAACGATAGGTGAAAACCTAAACGTCTCGAGGTTCAATAAGTAAACTACAAAAATAAGATTTATTACTACTTGAGTCGGCAAACCAATAATAGGTTGTCCCTCTCAATATACGCACAAGCAAGCGGGGAAACGAGGTGGCACAAAGCACTTAAAAACCTTTTTCCTTAGACGGCCTTTTATAGCACGTCGCCTTATACCCACCTTATAGTTTGTATAAATCGAGTTCAAACTTCTTATTATTATTTATCTATTTTGCCTTTTATTTTTGTTTTGGATTCGACTACAATAGCTAGGTGATGAAATCCCAACTAAGGCCTTATTTGATAAGTATGTAAATTTATTGTGCTACGTAATACAATATATTATTCACAAAAATCGAGAAAAACGATACATACTATATAATAGAAAAATAACAAACTTTCCGAGGACGGAAAGGGTCTTCAAATCAACGATCAACAAATTTCCACAAAAGCGAATCGTACACAAGATCCCCGGCAGCGGCGCCAAAATTTTTGATGTATGGAGATAAGTATATGTGATAATTTGAGATACGTTATAGGGTAATTAGAAAATTACCTTTAGGAAAAATTAATTGACTAATATTACCAATGACGAATTCAATTAAACACGTGAGTGAATCAAGTTCGTTGTACACGAAGATCTTATGAATTTGAGACGTTTTGTTTTGATTTGGACAATTGATGTGAATTGGTTTTCGGTTTTTAAACTCAAATTAAAATCTACCAATTTTAAACTATTAAAAATAAGCCTAAAGTGCATGAATCGTAAACCCCGCTATTATTTAAATCTAAAAACAATTAATTACTTAAAATATAAAACTATTTAAAAATTAAACTATTTTAATAATCTATAAAAAATAAATCTATTTAATGACTTTTAAACTATTTAAAAATCTAATTAAACTTTTTTAAAACAAATTTACTTTATTAAAAATTACTTTAAAACAAATCTATTTTGAAACTATTTTTTATTTAAATCTAAAATTATAAAAAAATCTAATTAATTAAAAATAAACTAATTAAACTATTTAAATTTAATAAAAAACATTTTTTATTTTTTTATTTTATTTTTATTTTAAACTAATTATTATTTAAAAATCTCAAAACTTTCTTTAATTAAAATATTAATTAAAAAATTTATAAAGAAAAACAAACGTGAATTTAAACTAACAATTTCTAATTCAAAAACTGCCCAGTTACAACTATTTTATATTAATAAAACTGAAAGTAAGAAAACCAAAAAGGCCAGTTAGCCCAGTTGGCTAACACGCTAAACACACATCCGGGAGGTCACGGGTTCGAGTCCTAGATGGGACATATTTTTGAGTATTATTTTCTTTTTGACAAATAATGAAAATGAGTCTCAGGAGAGACTTTTGGAGCTGCTGAATATTAGACAGCTTATGAGAATAACAATAAGCAATCTGATCAGCTTGAATGATAGCTTAAGCTAATCAGCAAAAACTAGACAACAAATAAAACACTACACAGATTAACATAAACGCAAAGTAAATAACCAATAATCAGCAATTCTAAGTAGCAGATAAATCAGAATAAATCAGAATAATAGACAGCAAATAAAAAAACAAGATCAGATATTTTAAATATCTAAAATAGTTAAAAATTTAGATTAGATAAGCAGGTAACAAACTAAAAAAAACGAATTAAAACAGATAGCTATATCTAACTTATCAGTTTATCAAAATAATAAGTCAGCAGACATGTTCTAAAAGCTTACAGAATCCTATCAGTTTACAAAAATACTACTCTTATCAGCTTTCATATCATACAAATAAAGTAGTAGCACTATCACTCAAATTCTCAGTTTATGCAAAACAATCAAATAAATCAAAACTCTACGCAGACTACTGAACATTTAAGCAGATTAATCAATCATTAAACAAACGAATATAAACTCAAATTAATTTCAGATTCGTAAACAATCAAAACTTAACATTAATCAAGCAAAATCAATTACGCATTAACTACTCAAACATCTAAAAGCATTTTAACAGTTAAACAAAATTTAATCTAAAAAACATGTAACTTAAAAGAGATGAGCACCTATTGTAGATTTCATTTGAGCAGTAGTATTGCGCTGAGCAACCTAATGAACCGGAGTTGAAACCACCATAACCATCAATCTCCATTACTCGACAGACGAATCACCACCACCATAATCAATCGAACCAAATTCATAAGTGATACTTTCCAGTGGGGAAAAGCTTAATCCAAAACTTTACTTTTAATATTAAACATAAACTATTATTTAGCTTATATTTAACATTATAAACATCATTATTGTGAAACAGTTATATTAATTAATTCGTAAATCAATTTAAGCAGGAAATAAAAACGAGACACGATTGTAAATAACACGACTGAACTTTCATTAATTTCAGAAATATTACAAGATTTAATAAAAAGAAATACAAATTAACCCTAAAACTATTTCTACATAATAACTTTAAAGAAAAGTAAAGGATAAAATTACAAGTATTTGGGGTGGGTTTTTATAGCCATCCCAGGGCTTTGCTGGGAAGAATATCCGCATCTCTTAAAGTATATTCCATATTCATCATAGCCTTTGGATCTTCCTTCTCTTTTATCTTTGTTGATCGGATGGTTGAGAGATCACACACTAGCACACAGATTGCCAACGTGGCATCCGTGTGTTAGTTGTGTTTCTTTTGAGCCATTTGATTGGTTGATTGTTGGGATTGAGGTGTCATCTCCAATGACAAACAACCACGTAGCCTTGCTCTGCCCATCCTATCTTCCTATAAATTGGGGGAATTAATTCCCACACACGTGAATAGCACGTGTGATGAAAAGCCCTAAATTTAATTGACTTTTTACTGATTAGGGTTCTTGGAACAGTAGTAGGGTTAAAAGGATAATACTGGTTTTTTTTTGGTGAGACGGAATGAAGGAGAAAGTGACATAGAAAACATCAAAAATAATTTATTGTTGAGTGTGTGAAACGAGTGGTAAATGGATGTGGGTGATGGGAAAAACGTGTGTGGCTGTAAATGGTTTGGTGAGTGGATTGGTTTATTTATTTGTAAAAGTGAATATGAAGTTTGTAACGTGTTTATACACGTTTACTAAAAAAACGAAACCCTAAAAGCCCATTTATTTGTTTCATTTCATTTCAGTTAATAACACAATGGGCTTGAAGCCCAATGTCTAATTTTCCATCCGATTTAACTAGCAATTTTGGGCCAACTGATTTGGGCTTTGTTTGGCCTTATTCCAAAAGTATTTTCTAATATTGGACTCTCAGGCCCAATAAGCATTTGTGGGTCCCACTTGGCCCATAAACTTGACAACTGATTAAATCCTCTAAAGTCGAGCTCGATTTTGGCTTCATTGATCTTTTTCTTCAAACTCGTGCTGATTTTTGCCGATTTTCGTGAACTTGGTACCTACACACATTCAAACAAGAAATACACATATACAAGGCATTTTTTATACATTTCATGCATAATTTCATTGTTTTATGATGTAATTGATATGACCATTTAAGCTCATATCAATAATCTTACTTGGATGTACCAAGTAAGACATGTTGCTGTTTAGACTATATGTCTTTCTGGAGATGAATATTAATGAAGTAAAACTTTTTTCTGCATATTTTTTGTTCTGCAAATTGTTGAAATCTATTTCAGGACACGGTAATGAGGACACAGCAATGGCAGAAACATAAGGTGTCATCAATGGCGATACATCACTGGGCATTCATTCTATAGATTACGAATGAAATGGAGTTTAATTTTCTGGGATAAACAGATATCTATCGATCAAAAGAAACACATTAGTTTCATTAGTGATTGTTGTAAAACCTAATCATATTTGTTTCATTTGTAATCATTATACAAAGTGGTTTATGAATCAACATCTATTTATAATTCACATGTTGTTTTTTACTAATCAAATTTGTGTAGGTAAAACTGAAGGTATGCAAAATTCAAACTTTAGTCTAAGTACATTATACTTGAGATTGTTTACTGTCTCAAACTTTTATGTGCATCTGCTAGGCATTTGTATTATGATGATGAATCATCATTTTGGCTATACAGCTACCATTTTTCCACAAAATTGAAGATGGTTTTAGTTAGATATAATTATGATGTAGATCATCATATGGTTATATGGCGTCACACAAGTATTTTAGTAAATACAGTAAAAGTTGAAGTAATAGTCCAAAAATCAAGGGCATAAACTAATATAAATTTACACAAATATTATCATCTATGCTATACATTTCCAGGATATGTTCTTCTTCTCTATGATGGCACGGTATTAATACACCATCTCGATATATTTTTAGAAAAAGTCACAAATCTACCAGAAATTTGAATGTCATTCTCTAGCTGTAGATTTTCGATATTTGTCATTAAATTTCAAATGAGTAATGATATTCAGATTTAATCAAATATTTCAAGGATTTTAAATGTTGCCCATAATAATAAGTCAACAATATTTTTAAATTTTGAAAATACGTATTCAACGTGTTTTATTTTAAGAATGATATCTAAAAATACAATTCAACAAACTTTTGAATTACAGACGATTTTTTAAAAAATTCATAATTATCCATATAATTTCCATATTTATCTAACATAATTTAATCACTATAAATAAAAAACATTTATACTACAAAATAACATAACAGAAAAACAAAAATGGCCGGAGATAATTCTAAATCAAATGTACGTAAGCTATAATAATTTCTTTTATGTATATATGAGTTACTATAATGATATAACTTTCTTTTCTTGTTGTAGGCTATGAGTAATGTATTTTTGTGTTGTCCGATGATGAATTGGTATGAACTTCTGTTATGTATATACTTATTATGTGTATTACTTTAATTAATTTGCTTTTTATCATATAGGATGTTATTTTGAGTCCTAAAAAATAACCAATCTCTCCAAATGATAACTCTGTGAACAACAAAGAAGTTCATTCTTTGTCTTCTGAAGATGAATTATTAGATCCATTATGGTCTTACAACAACAAATCAAAGAATGTTGCAAAAGTTGATTCATTGGTATGTTATTGTTAATTATACTATGTATTTATTTATCTTTTTATTGGATCAAAACATGATTTTGACTCATATCTCAATTCTATGAATATGTTTTGTAGGATTCAGATGATGATTTGCCTATTCGCTTTAAGTGGACTAAAAAGATAAAAAAGTCTTCTCCGTTAAAAACAGAAAATATGGCTCTTATCGATGAACCAACGGATGATGAAAATGTCTTAAGTCAATCATACATAAATGATGGCAACGATCATTTTCTTGATGATAACACAGATGAGGAATCACAAATGTGTGAAGATTTAAATGATGAAAAATCATATGATTTGTCACATTTAGATGATGTTAGTGATGGGCTGAAAGATGAGTACGAGTTAAGTGACAGTTTTATTAACGATGGACCGTTAGATCATTCAACAGATGAAGAATAGTTTAATCACGCCATTACCCGAAATGTGGTTCCTCAATAGTCGTCAATTTCATATGAATTCCTTTTTTATTATTTTTCTCTTTTTTAAATCTATGTTTAATAATGTTATTTCGTCTCTCCCCATTTGACGATCTTTATATGTATCGAACTTTGATGTTTGTCTTTTACCAATTTTTGATATTTTCTCAATTATCTAAAAGTGTTTTATGATGTTGTTTTATTTTAATCATTTATTTTATATATTTTTTGTGTTTAAATATTACTACATTTAGCTAATAATTGAAATTATACGGTTGAAATGATTAAATTGATAGAATTGCACCTTCATCTCAAAATAAGGAATAAAACTTTCACTTTTCATAAAAAAAAGTCTTATTTTGTATATATCTGAGATAACTTTGACTTTTACACAAACAAAAAATAATGTACCACTCCTTAGTCAAAACAAATTAAAAACACACAGGTATAGTCATATACACCTACTGTTAACTGTTAATGGGTAAATAAAGAAGCAAAATCCAATTTTGTACCTACCACATTTTTTTATCATCATCCGATTGATACATCTAAATATTACAAAATCTCAACCTAAATAGTTTACCAACTATAATAATCATTCAAATAGTCATGAGATTCATTGAAAATATTGGGGAAATTGATTTGAGTTTATTCAATAAACGATCCGGCTATGAAAGGCGACATCTAATATAAATCTATTGTTCCAGGTTGGTTTTGAGATTTGCCTACTCGCTTTATTTCTTATATTCAATTTTTTTTATTTTTTTGCTTTATTTTATATGTAGATTTATGTGAAAAAATAGATAATTTCGAATTCCTAATGTAGTATAGAATATTTTCGATTATGCTGTCATCGAATAATGTAAATTCAGAAAATAGGGATTTTTGTGGATAGAACAGGGCACACTTAATAAGAAAAAGTAACGCAAGTTATTAGTTATGTAACAGCGTTAATACAGGGCACACTAATCCCATCATTTTAGCCTTAATATTAATGCAAGTTATTAGTTATGCTATTTTTATGCAAAATTATATGGAGTCACTGAATAAGAAAAAGTCTCAGACATTAAATTAAAATAGAATGACTGATTTTTAGGAAATAACTTATATACTTTGTTATTAATATCTTCCAACTTATTTATAATTTCGTCTTTATGAAAATCATAAACATCAGTTAAATCACTTTTTTGCTGTATGTTATACTAAAGATTATGAATGCTGATATTTTTAAGGATAAAAAATCAACCCCTGGTGTGTCTTCATTATTCCATGGTAATATACAGTTTTAAAAGTGCTATTTTTTAATACTTTCTGTTTTTTGTTATATTATATTTCCTGACATTTGATTTCGTTCTACCACTAAACTTATACAGATGACGAGGGCACACGAAATAAAAGGAAGTCAGTTACGGCTACAAATGTCCTATCTTTTGATGATTTGCCATACACAGAAATTTATCCACCTGTCAAACGTGTTCAAGTATCTTATGATGATTTGCCATACACAGAAAATTCTGCACACGTCAAACGTGGTAAAGTATCCGATAATTATCATCACAACAACTACAACAATAATGTGCCTAATTATAAGACAAAGGTTATGCCTATGCCAAATCAGTCTGTTGGTAAGTCATATTTTTTTTAAAAAATTTTCATATCAGCTTTTTAAACCTCAAATGTTTAATACATAATTAATTTTGGATATTTTTGTTATTTAGATCCTACAAACAACAATATTCAAGTTTTAAAAAACTTAGGTGGTCGTACAATGCTTCTTGATAATCATCATTTCAGACATCCTCTTTTAAATGTTACACCAGGCAAGTACAATCTGCAATATATATTCTTTTTTGTTTTTTTATTTTAGATAAGTTTTAATAAGTTTGTCTGTTGTACATTGTCCGAAGGAAATCAATCTGTGACAAAGGTCTATATCCCAAACTCAGCAGAATCACAACAAGGACAATTAACAGTTGGTGGAAAAGATTCAAATAACTTACCAACAAATAAGCCACGTGGTCGTCCCCGAAAATCTCTTCTAACAAGTATCCTGAATACAAACACTACCCTACTTTCATCAGCGTTACTTAATCCACATCAGACAGAAAATTCAAACTCTACACCAAGTGGGTCTAACCTTATTATAGATGCAACCCCTCCCACTAAAAAACCACGTGGACGTCCACGTAAACATCCTACAACAGCTAACAACGAGAATGAAAACACTACTCCAGTTAGCAGATTAGTTACATCGTCACCAACTATTTGTAACCTTACTCCTACTCAGATTCAACATAGATCTCCTCTATCTGAAATTACATCAAGTAAAACTTTTTTGGATTATTTTCATTAACTTTTCTATCATATATTTGAACTACTAATCTCTTATTTTTTTGTAGATACGTCTTCATTGAAACATAAATCACCCTCAATTGTCAATGCAAGCAACGCATTATTATCACAAGAGTTGGCCATGCCTCCTATTTTGGATTGTTACACTCCAATAGTTATTCAGAGGACAGCTGGACGTCCACGAAAACCCCGTTAACATGTCATACTTCAGCGGACAATGCAGATTTTACATCATCACACATGGCCTTAGAAATACCAATTAAGAAGAAGGTTGGTAGGCCTCGGAAAAATATTGAACATACAAGTAAGTTTTAAATACTTATATACCAGATTCATTACCTATAATGTTTTTTCGTGGACATTATATTGCGGAACTAACATCCTTTATTATTCTTGCAGACAATGTTTCGGCAACAACAAGTTTAAAATCAGTTGTCAGTGATGCAACTCCTAATATGTCACAATTGCCTTTTTCAGCATGTAAATCTATATACTTATAATATACCGCATTTTTTAACTTATTTCACAACTCAAATTATTAATGTTCATTGAACAATAATATTCGTTCATATGTAAAAGTGCAAATCAGCGTATTAGGAATACAACTATTGAACTTGGCGTTGGATCTTCAACTTCTAATGTGATGATGTCTGAATCTCCACATGTGACAACAGCCATTATAAACACGCCTACAAGTAAGTAATTTGGACACCATTTACATTTTAGTGTAAATTATTTTTGGGGGTGTTGTATAGCTTCATTTTAATTTACTTACTTGGTTGAAATAATTTGTTAATCAACCACAGGTCAAGTTTCTAATGGTAATCAAGCTCAACGGTTCAAAAACAAAACTCCAATACCATTTGACATTGGTTAGTGTTTCCTTAAAACAACTTTAAGAGTATTATCTAACTAAATACATATATCTGTATATTTTATATTGTGCTAACTATTATAAATACAAGGACACCAAATACGATGCAGAAAAAAACATCAAATTCAGAAGTTGTTGATAATACCAGAGACAAATGTATTGACAAAGTGAAGTCTGTTTTAAACGGTGATGATGGTATGATAGTGTTAGACTCAGATGAAGATGACGTGCATGGATATATTGATAGAATTTCGGGGATTTCAAAAGTTAATAATTCAAATAGTATATAAAAAACCATTCATATTTTATCTTGATGATCCGTTTTCATTATGTTTTTAAAATTTATCATTTTAATATTTAACTTTGTGTTTTTAGATTACGTGGACCATGGAGATCCAACTACACAGTGCATGAAATGTGGTGCACTGCTATGGCTTGCTGAAGCTAAGCGAGGATCAAACCATGTAGACGATAATACTGGGTTTTCTCTTTGTTGCAATAGAGGGAAAGTAAAATTGCCTGTTTCATTGAAGGATCCACCTCCTTTATTACATGGACTCATGAACGGAGAACATCCTAAAAGAAAACATTTTATGGAAAATATTAGACGTTACAATTCAATGTTTTCTTTTACTTCAATGTCAGGAAAAGTAGATAACTCAGTTAACACAGGCCGTGGACCATTATGTTTTAGAATTCAAGGAAAAAAACACTCACCGGATTAGTGATTTGTTACAAAGGAGGGATATAAACCGCAGTTTTCTCAACTATACATATATGATCCTGCAAATGAAATTGAAAATCGCATTGGTGTTGTCAGGTACTATTTAAAATACCTTCTTCAAAGTTTAATTATAATTTTAATTTTAGTACTATTACATTGCACTTTGAATACTTAATTTCTGACTATTACCTTTTAACAATATAATCAGTTCAAAAAGTGGCGGATCATCTTCGTCAAACAGTCAAATGGATAGACCATTAAGTAAAGATCTAAAAACAATGCTTGATCGTCAAAATCCACTGGTTAAGCAATATCGGATGGCATGTTTAAAGATAGCAATGGGTGTACAGATTGTTAAGATCATACTTATAGGGGCACGTCCGACTGATGGAAGACAATATAACCTCCCTACCGCTAAAGAAGTGGTTGCACTTATTGTTGGTGATTTTGGTAAACATAACGAAAGAGATATAGTCGTTCATGAAAACAATGGTAAAGTGAAGAGGATTAGCGAGTTGCATGTGGCATACCTTCCATTGCAATATCCTATTTTGTTCCCTTATGCAGAAGACGGTTATAGGACTGATGTATACCATCAAGGTATAACTGATGACACACCCAAAGATCTGAAAAAATATGTCACCATGCGAGAATGGTTTGCTTACCGTATACAAGACATACCTAATGCCTTCTCAAGTATTCTAAGTAGTAAACGTTTGTTTCAACAATTTTTAGTTGATGGTTATACGATGGTTGAAGCTGAGCGCATGTTGTATATTCGTAATCAACAAAGTGATTTAAGATGTGAAACTTATTCGAGGTTGGCAAAGGCAGCAAAAGAAGGTGAAAATGGAAAGAAGAAACGTGGATCGAAAGTAGTTTTACCTGCATCAGTAACAGGTAGTCCAAGATACATGATGCAGAACTACTTAGATGCAATTGCAATGTGCAAATGGTATGGATACCCTGATTTATTTATAACTTTTACGTGTAATCCCAAGTGGCCTGAAATTACAAGATTTCTAAAAAAGAGGGGTCTGAAATCAGAAGATCGGCCCGATGTCACAACAAGAGTGTTTAAAATAAAGCTTGATCAACTGATAAAGGAAATCAAAGAAAGGCGTATTTTTGGGAAAGTAAAAGCAAGTATGTTTCATTGTATAATAACTTAATATTCATGTATATAATTTACCCATTCACAGTTGAAATCCGATAAAAGACTATATGAGTTTTAGATGTCCTACAATGCTTCCTGATAAAAGACTTTGTGAAACTTGGTAGGTACAAAGATATAATTTTTCACTGTTCTGTTTACACTAAATCTGTAAATTATATGCATTCCTCTAAAAATGTAAATTATATTCAAGTTTCAACAATTTTCAACTTTCGTAAGAAATTTTTAAACCGTACAATGCTTTAATCTGTAAATTATATTCATTAAATAAATCTGAAACCTTATATAATTTTTAGAAACTTGGTAGGTACAAAGTTATACTTATTCACTATTAAGAGTATACTAAATCTGGAAATTATATTCATTCCTATAAAGCTGTAAATTATATTCAAGTTTCAACAATATTCAAGTTTCATATGAGTTTTTTAAATCGTACAATGCTTCCCGAAAAAGTCTTACTGTAGGTACAAAGTTATAATCATAGTTATTGATAATACCGGTTATGCAACTCTATTGTTGTATGACAACATTATAGCGAAGTTTAATATTACCTTAAGATTCATGTATATAATTTATATTGTTAACTTTATGACTAATATAATTTTTTTGACACAGAAGTGTACACAATAGAATTTCAGAAACGTGGACTTCCTCATTGTCACGTTTGCGTATGGTTAGGAAAAGAAGATAAGTTGAGGTTTCCTGCCGATATTGACAGATGTATATCCGCTGAGATCCCTGACAAAGACAAAGAGCCCGAACTGTACCAATTGGTTAAAGAATTCATGATGCACGGTCCGTGTGGTCATGAACATAGAAGCTGTCCTTGCATGGAGAATAATAAGTGTTCAAAGAAGTTTCCGAAGAAATTTAATGAAATGACTTTCATTGACGAAAGTGGATACGCCATATACCAGAGACGTGAAAATGGCAGAACAGTTAAAAAAGAAGGTGCAGACCTTGATAATAGTTTTGTAGTCCCATACAGCCCTACATTATTGAAAAGGTACCAAGCACATATAAATGTAGAGTGGTGCAATCAGTTTGGGTCTATAAAATATTTGTTTAAGTACATTAATAAAGGTCCTGATAGAGTGACAACCGTTGTGGAAGACGAAGAAAAAGATGTAATAAACGACTTCTATGACTGTAGGTATCTATCTGCATGTGAAGCTGCATGGAGAATATTCAAGTTTGACATTCATCACAGGTTTCCAGCAGTCGAACGTTTACCGTTTCACCTTCTGGATGAACAAACAGTTGTTTTTGATCCTTCAGAAAGCATCGAATTTCAAGTTGAAAAGGCTTCATGCAACACAACAAAGTTTTTAGAGTGGATGGAAACAAATAAGTTGATGATTTTGCACAAACCCTTTTGTATGTCAAGTTCCCGAAATATTATGTTTGGAATAAGTCTGAAAAAAAGTAGACTCGAAGAAAACAAGGTAAGAGCATTGGCAGAATTCATCATGTACCTCCAAGCTGGGGTGAGCTTTTCTATTTACGTATGCTGTTAAACAAACTTAAAGGTGCAACCGATTGGGAAAGTTTTAAAGAGTATAAGGGTGTGATTTATAATACGCATAAAGAAGCTTGCTTTGCGCGTGGTTTGTTAGATGGAGACAAGGAATATATAGATGGAATTTTTGAAGCACATCAGTGGGGAATGGGAGAGTATCTCAGAAAGCATTTTGTAATGTTAATAAATTTCTGAAAGTATGGCGAGACCTGAAGTAGTGTGGGAAAAGACTTGGCATCTTTTAGCAGAAGATGTCTTTGAGATTGAAAGGCAAAAACAAAACCATCCAGGTAATCAACAGTGTGTTACTTTTTATTTACAATTTATTTATTCAGCAAAGCATATTCGAGTAGTTTATAAGACTATCTGACCCATATTTTTTTTAAACAGAACTTGAACTATCAGATACTCAACGATACAACATATGTCTAACGTATATTGAGGATATGTTGCTAAGCAATGGTAAGAGTTTGAAAAATATAGTCAATATGCCATATCCGGATGCTCAGTTTACCATGGAAGATTACAACATGTTGATTTACGATGAACTGAATTACAACATTCCAGATTTGGTAAACAAGCATCAAACTCTACACACAAGTCTGACAGTTGAGCAAAAAGGTATATATGGAAAAATTATTCAGGCTTGCGAAACTAATACAGGAGGTATGTATTTTGTCTATGGTTATGGAGGAACAGGAAAAACGTTTTTGTACAAGACATTGACATCTGCTATAAGGTCAAAAGGTCAGATTGTTTTGAACGTTGCGTCGAGCGGTATTGCTGCCCTGTTGCTCGATGGTGGTAGAACGGCACATTCTCGGTTTTCTATTCCTATAAACATTGTGGAGGATTCTATGTGTACCATCCCAACAGATGGTGACCTTGCAGATTTGATTCGTCAAGCGAAGTTGATAATATGGGATGAAGCACCCATGGTTAATAGATACTGTTTTGAAGCCTTTGATAGAACTTTACGAGATATTACAACAGATGAACACAACGACACTTCTGAAAAAGTTTTTGGTGCGAAAGTGGTTGTTTTTGGTGGTGATTATCGGCAAATATTACCCGTAATTCCTAACGGCAGTAGGCAAGACGTTGTGCATGCATCGTTAAACAAGTCATACTTATGGGATCATTGCATAGTATTTAAGCTTACGGAAAATATGAGGCTTCGTGTAGGTTGTGATATTGGGGACGCATCTTCTATTAAGGATTTTGTTGAATGGATTTTGAGTATTGGCGATGGAAAAATTGGTGGAAAGAATGATGGTCACGCTATAGTAGAATTTCCCGAAGATATGCTTATACCAGATTCTGATGATCACGTAGATGCTATTATAAATGAAACGTATGAGAACTAGCAAGAAAACCTTTGGGATCCAACATATTTCCAAGATAGAGCTATTCTTGCAGCAACTCATGACGAAGTCGACAAAGTAAATCAACGAATGATGTCCAAGCTATATGGTCAAGAAACTGTCTATTATAGTTCCGATAGTGTTTCTGATTTAGATGTTGATTTCAACCATGAGGAGTCCTTATACACAACCGAGTTTCTAAACTCAATTAGGATGTCAGGACTCCCGAACCACATATTAGCTTTGAAGATTGGTACTCCTGTCATGTGTTTACGCAACATTGATCAAAGAGGTGGTTTGTGTAATGGGACCATGCTACAAGTACTAAGAATGTCAGTAAATAATATTGAGGCAAAGATTATATCTGGAAGAAAATTGGGAGATGTGTGCTCCATTCCAAGAATTAAAATACAACCGTTTGACAAAAAAAATGCCATTTTAGCTGAATAGAAGGCAGTTCCCTGTTGCTGTATGTTTTGCAATGACGATAAACAAAAGTCAGGGACAACACATATCAAAGGTTGGACTTTATTTGGAACGACCGGTTTTTTCTCATGGACAATTATATGTGGCCGTTTCAAGGGTAAAGAGTAAAAAAGGACTAAAGGTGTTGTGTTGTGATAAAGATGGTAACTACACCAACTCTAAAACAAACATTGTATATCTAGAAGTTCTTCACAAGTTATGAGTTTTGTTCCTTATTTCAAGTCCCCCCAGCATTTTTGTTTTTTCTTTTTCAAGATTGTTTGTTTCAACAGATTTTTTGTTCTACATGTTTTATGAATCTGTTTGTTTTAAGATTATGGATATTTTTATTAGTCTATCAATTATATTTAAAGTTATGAATCTTGATTTATTTTTATTGATTAGTGTGATATACTCGAATTATGTTGAAAATAATTTTTAATGAATTTTTCTTAAATCTAGCCGCCCATTGGGCGGGCCTTGAGTCTAGTACAAGCTATATCTCAAGGAAGTATTCAACACATAATCATTCAATTTAGCAGGAAATTTAATCACCCCCTCTGTTTCAGTATTAAGACATTTTCAAGAACCTGGTTATTTGCATCAAAAAGCCCTCAGACATATTTCTATCTCCTATAGGAATTGCAATCATTTGACCACTACCACTTGGTATATTGCTGACTCAGTCATATCCAGCTTGCTGACATGACTCAGCAACATCTGATTGACTATTATTGTCAGGAGTCACATCCTCAGTATAGTGATAACTACCCACTCAAATCAAAGGAGTCCCACCTTCCTTATCATCATTGGGACTAAAAGAATTGGATGTTAGTTCAGACTTAACAAAATCAAAAAAGTTTAATGTAGAAACCTCATTTTCAAATTCAAGAACAACCTTATTATTGTTCATTTTGTAAGAAAAAACATTTTCATAAAAATTTAAAATCTCTAGAGTAAATAACATATCTGTTTCAATACGAAACAATTTATAAGCCCTTTTTCCACTATCATATCCAATTAAAACACATTTTTCAGATCTACTAGAAAATTTGTTAGATCCTTTTAAAATAGTAGCATACCACAAACACCAAAACTTCTTAAGTGTCAAAAGGTTAGGTTCTCTACGATATACTACACAGAAAGGAGATTTGCTATTTAACACAGAGGAAGGAAACTTGTTAATCAAATAAGCAGCAATTACAATACACTCAGACCAAACATCAGAGGAATCCCCCCTGAAACATAAGACTCCTTGCAACATTAAGCATGTGCTTTTTTTCCTTTCAGCAATACCATTCTGCTGTGGAAAATATTCATAAGTTGTCTGATGAAAAATTCCATTGAATCAAAAAAATCATTCATAGTTTTATTAACAAACTCAGTACTATTATCCGATCTAACAAATTTGGCCTTTTTATTAAACTGAGTTAAAACCAAATTATAAAAAGAGATAAACATTTGAAAACTTCATCTTTAGCCTTAACCATATACACCCATACAGATCTACTAAAATCATCAACCACACTAAAAAAGTACATAAAACCATCTTTGCTAACCACTTTGTAAGGACCCCAAACATCAAGATGAATTAATTCACCAAAACATAAAGACTTATGATCACTTAATAGAAAAGGTTCTCTTATTTGTTTTGCCTTCTCATTAATATCACAAGGTAATTCATTATTAACATGTTTTAGATATAAAGACCCCATTAACATATTCAAAACTTGATTTCCAGGATGTCTCGTCCTATTATGCCAAATATCCTTAGAAACTTTGCAAGTAAAGAACTCACAATTGTTAACAAAGAAGTACTATGAGCCTTATCAAACAAATACAATACCAATCCCCAATATTGTTCCCTTTTTCAAATCCTGAATATAACACTTAGTCTCATCAAAACAAACTCTCAACATACTATCTTTAATAAGCTTATTAACAGATAACAAGCTAATACAATACTCAAGCACAACCAATACATCAAACAAAACAACACCATTATTAAGTTTCAAATTCCCAACATGAGTAATTTTAGCCAAAGTTCCATTAGGATGACCAACATTAAGTTTTAAATCAGAAACATCAACCAAATTAATTATTGATATAAAAGTTGGATGGACCGGGCTTGACCCGAATTAGGCTTAATTTAGGTGTTCGAGGACTCCAAATCTTGCACCAAGTGAACTTGTTTGAAGACCCTTCACACTAAATAATAGACACTGCTAGGCTTACCGTGGGCTCGTGTCCCACGATTAGACTCCGGCATGAGAGTAAGTAATTGATTTAAGAGATAGGTGAGGGTTTAAAGTATTGTGAATGTTGTACCTTTGTGGAATCTCTGGGGTTCCTTTTATACCTGGTGAAACCCTAATGGCAACCCTATTCTTGCGGCCTAAGGAAAAGATAAATACCAAATATAACCGGACCCTTATTGCGTGATTAAGGATGATGTATATCCTCTTAACTTAGGCGAATCATAACCGGATTTAGATTATGATTCTGTTTGATCCTGTCTGCGCACGGGTAGGACACGGTTGAGATATAACTCCGTGCAACGACGACTTATTGGGCCTCATGATGTTTAGCGCTGTCTGTTTATATTCCATACGTAATCGTAACGGGTAGTACCTGTGGGTCAGGCTATCCAGCCCGACTAGGGACTATACGTCTTCATGTCCCCTCAGTCTAGTGGTCGAACGACATGCCGCGGCTACTAGACTATAAATAGCTAAGTCGTACCATAGCTCTGGTAGAATGAGTTTCGCGAAGGGTAGCAAAGAAATTTCAAATTCTCCCGCCCAAAACACACATTCATCCCCCCTTTTACCTACTACCTTTATTTTTGGAAAAAGCATCTGCCACGTCAGCCTGCACATTCATCTTCCACCGTCAGATTTTGCAAGTGGGCAACACGTGCCAACAATCCAACCCCATGACTATTAACCCTAAGGGTATATATACACAACCTCCCTTTTTCACTATGATTTTTCACAGTAAAACACACCTACGCCACCATTAATGAATCGTCTATCCTCAGCGCCAATCGAACAAGACAAGAAAGTTAATCATCACCACAATCTTAATTCGTCTTTGGTGCTAATATATCAGTATGGTAAGACGACTATCAGAGATTAGATGCATCCTTACAGAGCACGAACTGCTCCAATTCACATCCGACTATTTCATCCCTATGTATCTTCACTCAGAAGTACATGCTCCAGGGAAAATATAGGACAATTTCCTGAAGGGAAAGTAGGAGTATACAATAAATTTTTTGGTTTTGCCAATAATCTCATTCCCTTATCCTGCTTTCCCATAAGTGTCCTCATCCACCAAACTTTGAAATAAATTTCCATTCACTAGTAATAAATCCCACCGTCGACCTATTTCGTGCCTTCTATTCACCTACCTGTGCAAACAGATGGGTATCGTTTTCCAAACGTGCAGGCGGGCCCCAATGCTATGAGTAAAAATTCGAATCCTTAAAGCAATGAAACACAAAGTTCTTTTGGATTGATAGCATAATTTTTCCATTTGATTTCCCATTTATCACTCAAGAGACGCTCAGAAGAGATCTGTAGCCTGACCCTGGTTCGTACAGCGAAGCCGATGCCCAAACAATATACACAAAGCGCATACCCATCCAGGCTTATGCTGAGGTATTATTGTATTTGATTGGCTTAAGCCATGCGCCGATCGTGGGGGAAAATGAGATTCCCCAATTCTTTGATCGCGACGACTAGGGTTAATACACATTTATCCGTCTCGTGTGACCTGGTAAGTATCTCAATCCCTTGTTAATTGTCTAACGTAATTCATATTTGGTATGCAGAGATGGATATCCTTCAGATTTTCAGGAATCGTGCACATAGGGATCTTACCGTGTTGTCGCGGCTACTACGGGAGAACGAAGAGCCCGTGAACGTAGCCACAGCTAGACGAACATTAGACATGGATATACAGGCCTCATCCTCTTCTTAAGCTAGGGAAATTCCTAGACATGTCCCTCTTTAAAGTGTGGCAACGCAACAGCAACGAGACCCACAAGAAAGCAACGTCAACCTTTCATCGTTGAACATTACTGAGACCGCCGACATAGCACAGGAAGAATACGACACCAAAGAGGAAACAACATCAAGGCTGTTGCGAAAAAGGCGTAGAGAATCTCCAACATCGTTGAAAAAATCTGCTCGTGTGGAGATAGACTAATCATCCGTTGATGTGCCTGAATTGGAAAGAAAGGTCGCATCATAACGCGCAGCAGAAGAGGATTTTGGAGGAACTTCCTTGACTCTCTCCCAAGACTCCTCCTGCTACTACTAATCCCAGTTAATTCTTTTTAAGAGCTATTCTTGTCTTGATATTTCATTAGTAGTCCACTAACAATAACTGTATTCTCGTAGCCATGATATTGAGAAGCCTGATCTTGCCACCACCACACCAAGTCCATTTGCCCCGTCTCCCAACGCTGAGAAGAATTTGCCCACACTGGATGAGAGTGTGGGTAAGGAGGAGGAAGTGTATGTCCCGAACTGGTGCATACCCCAATCTTCATATCTATCTGGGGGTTTGAATGTGCCAGCTTCTTGGACTATCTTGTCTCCCTTGGGAAAGCGCATCTGCTGAAAAATTTGAACAATGTTGCGCTAGCTGATGAGGTGAATCATACTGCTGTGCAGAATGTGACACTTTTGTTGCGTTTAAAGAAAAGGTTCTAAGAGTTTTCCGTGCAAATGCAATCTTCTGAAGCTTAGCATGCGCAGGTGTTGGAAGAAAAGAATAAGGCCCTTGTTGAAGCCTTAGAAAAAATAGCCATTGAGGAGGAGAGGGCGAAGCTAGACTCCTCCACCATTCATACCTTAATCAAGGACAAGTTCGACTTACTTCCGGCAGTTATAGAAGAAAGTGTGAAGCTTCAACAACTTCATACTAACAATACTGTGGCTATAAAAAACTTTAAGGTGGGCAAGGAACAAATATTCAAGGATATCGATTATGTAGGTCTTATTGTGAAGGAAAGATTACATGACTAAGACAGCAAACTCCAACGATTCAACGTTGAGTTTGAGGAAGATCTATATCCACATCTCATGTCTGCAGTAGCAGAAAAAGGTGGTTGGTACGCTATGGTCTTCGATTAGCTGCTATGGGAGCATTGGAGGCCCTAGATGTGAGATATGCTTCGCAGAGTCTATCCTTGTTGCTATGGATGCGGGTAACAATATAGGTCTGGATCGAGCCTACAAGGAAAAGTTGTTGAACAAAGAGCTCAACGAGGTAACATTTTATGACCCTCTCACATAGGAAAAACTCGATAATGTGATGAACAGGATAAAAAGATATCAACTTCCATCGTTTGGGGTTGGAGAAGAAGATCTGGAACTCTCGTTGGTTGACATAATGGAGGGTGAACGCTGGTGAGGCATTGGGGCAAAGGCGCAGAGTCTGAGCATGACTTCCATTTAAAGTCGAGCACAGAACAGCTAAAGGTTCCCATATTTTCACACCCCCGCGACATGTTGAACCCGTTCCATATAGCCAAAGAGGTCCCCTTGCAGGAAGTGCTTGAAGCCCACGAAGCTCATACTGCTCGAAAGAAGGATGGTCATGGCAAGGAAGTTGCACATGGTGTCGGCGCAACCTATCTACCGAGTGTTTCACATATCCTTCCTCTTCCATTATCTGAGCGAGATGCACACGTGCTGAAGGACATGGAAAGGGTCCGGAAAAACCATTCATGGATCTCACTGATGACATAGTTCGCCTCCCGCGGTCCCACACATCACAACCATGGTTCTAGGAACGACCCGTTTATAAAGGACTCCATTCCTGATATCAAACTGTTGCGACTGTCTCCTAATTCATCGTGCTTCCATTTCATCTTGTGGAAGCGCTTTGTTGGTCAAGTATTCGATGATCGGGATCATCCATGTAGGACCCTCTTCTTCTATGACCGTGGATACCTCTGTCTCAGCTATAGATTTGTCCTTTATAATTTCCACCAGAACATGTTTGGAGAGGTGCGCGAAGCGAGTAGATGCGATTTTACTAAGGGCATCAACTTTCTTGTTCTCTCCTCTCGGAACTTGCCGTACGGTAAACTTTTTAAAGCCTTTTATCAGTGACTTAGCTTTCTTTAAGTTTTGTATCATATTGTCCTCATTTTCCTCGTACTCACCTAAGATATGGTTTGCCACCAGGCGTGAGTCCACATTCGCTTTAAGATTACGAACACCCATGCGGGCTACGGTTTTCACCCCCACTATCAGTGCCTCATACTCAGCTTCATTATTCATAGCTGTGAACTCAAAGCGTAAGGCATACGTAAATTCCATACCCTCGGGGTTGGTTAGGATAAGTCTTGTGAAAGTTTATGGACTTATATTTAATAGTCGTGTGATAGGATCAAACTCGAGATTATGGAATTGCTCTCAATACGTAAAGAGTTAATTTATTTATTAAATATATTTATTATATTTATTAATTTAAATCAAGCTATATAACTATATAACTTTAATGATCGTTAATTAATTAAGAGTTAAGTATTAACGAGTGTTAAATAATATATAGAAACAGTATTAAAAAGAAAGAAGGACGGAAGGTTCCGGAACACCCCATGAAGGGATGTTCGACGGTCGGTTAGGGCACACAAAGGGGAAGGAAAAATCTTTCCTTTTATTTTTCTGGGCTACAAGATATTTAGGCCTAGAAATACATCCCCTTACCCCTCTTAATCCACACACTTATATATGTGCTCTCTTTCTCTTCTCTTGGCCAATCGCAACATCAACCCACAAAGGGGTTTGGTGTGGTTTTTCTTGGTGCTCGGTTTTAGTTTAAATTTAGTCCTTGCCCCTCTATAGGGTTGGTGGGTAGATATCATACTATCGTTATAGCTCGGTTTACACGTGTTAGAATCACGGTTAGCTCGTTGTATTATGTGTGTACAAGATCGTAATATAGTCTTACATTAGACTATATCTTGGTGATATATGGTATAAACCCGAATTGGTGATTCGTTCTTTGTCTTGTGGATTTGCTTTAGCGTAAAGGCATGTAACCCTAATTTGATTAATTATAATTGTGTTATTATTATGATCTTGTTAAATCGCTTCCGCTATGTGTTCTTTGATCTTGTTTAGCGTTTTGTGTAATTGTTATGAACTATATAACACTCTGTTCCTGAGTTTAATTTTGGAGTGGAAGAGAAAGTTTTGGGATGATAATAAAAATAAATTGTGTTCCTGATATTTTTTAAGAGAGGGGAGGGAATTAAATGAGTGTAAATTACCCAATAATTTCATTCCTAATCTTCTCCCCAATTTGGGATGATTTGGAAAGAAAACAAGGAAGAGTGTGGTTGACTTTGTCTAATTTAACTAAAATTCTTTATTTTTTCACTCTTCTTCCTAACTCAGGAACAAAAAAAGTTTATATGCTCTTTATCTTTCTCCCCAGTTCGGGAACACAAAAATTTAATCCTTTTCTCTTCACTCCACTCCACATCCTCCCAAACACTCTATTTTCTTTCCTCACTAAACTCGGGAACAGAGTGTAAACCTTCAGTGGCATCGGGAGCCATTTTAACATGTTATAATTATCGAAAATCTAAAGTTTTTTTAACTAATAATTCTTTTAAGTTAAAACTACATGCTTTTTAGGTTTTCTTAAAATTAGGGTTTTGTTTTTTAAAAATTAGGGTTTTGAAACCCTAAATTACATGTGGGATAATTTTAGATTAAATTACATGATTAATTGTTATGTCATGTACGGTTACGATCCGTAGATATTTAATTGTTAAGATTTGTGGGGAATCCATGATAACGTGCATGTTTTCATGGATCGTAAAATTATATGGTTATATGATTTTATGTACTACGTGATTATTTGATTCAATAAATCTTGAATTAGGGAAGACTTTTAAATAAATATAAGACCTAGATTTGAGGATTATTGAATAAATAGTATGCATGTGGCAATTTTATTGATCTATTACACATATAAATTGTTATTATGTGTTTATGATTTAGTTTTTTTACTTGTTTATATTAAAAATTGTTGAATTGTTGTAAACAAGGTTTTTTTTTTAAAAGAAATAATGTGGACTAAATCATATTTAAATATAGATTTGTTAGAGATCTAAATTACATAAGATTATGTTGATTCGTGAATTGCAATAATAATCTAACGGCCTACCTCTTTCGACAAACTATAAAGTGGGTTTAACGCACCGCTGGTCATGTACCCGGTTAAGGAAGGAGGTGTTATGCCATTAGTCGTTGACCAAATTCCCGGCTTGCCTGTGCATTAAATAGAAATTACCTACGATTATTAATTGAATTGTACCTTAAGGGTGATTTACCACAAATCCACATCCGAAACACAATGAATAAGGGTATTCCTTTGTACGTAGCTGAGTTCCAGCAAAAGTACGTTGTGAATAGTTGTGGTTAAATTCTTTAATTGGTTTAACCAATACCTCAAAAAAAATTATTTAGAAATTTAGTCTCGTGAAAAAGATTACTAAATATTTTATTAAACTTATTCTATGGAGTTGTATGCATGCTTCTCCATACATTGATTTTGACATCAAAATTTATACCCTTAAAATTTAAGTCGAATGCTCCTAATTGACGAACACTTGAAATTACTACGTCATCAAATGAGATTTTTTGGGTGATGTTGTGATGGAGAGAAAATGTTCATAGAATGAGAATTCGTATGATGGTTTTACGTTACTCAGATTAGAAAACTTAATTAAGTTACTCAGTGAGATCTGGAAACTTAAGGCATTCAGAAGGGATGAAACATGTTTACAATGCAAAACGTTTTTTTAGCAATGTAAATCCCTTAAATATTTAGAAATTAAAAATTGTTTGTCAACTGAATTGTTCGACAAGTCGCTACATTGAGTACATTCATTACTAGCACATCCACAGATGTAATGGATCTATGTCAATATAGTTCTAGGATTCAAGGAAAATAATATGGATTTTATACCAGAGTAATTTTATTTTCTTGAAAGTATTTCGTTATTGAAAATACTAATATTTGAACTTAATTCTGTAGAAATGGCTCAACCCACCAATAACACTATAAGTTCTGCATTCAAAGCTTTCTTTGAACGTCCTGAACTTACTGGCCCAAACTTTAATGATTGGGATCGCTCACTAAGAATCTGATGCGCAGAGGCTTGAACACGCTTCTAATGTTAAGAATCACTCAGAGGTGGCTTGATTAATGCTAGGTAAAATGGCTCCTCCACTTCAACAAAAGTATGACCTATTTTCACCTAAGTGAATGCTTGATGAACTCAAGGCTATGTTCAAGAAGCCGCAAGCTATGGAGATCTATGAGTTAGTAGATGCTCTGCATAGCTGCAAGCAAGCTCCAAGAAAGTCTGTAAGTGCCCATTACTTGGAGATGAGGGGTTATATGGAACAGCTTATTGCACTAGGACAATCCTGTGTTCATAATATGGCTATCAACTTGATCAATAGGTCCCTTAGCAAGGACTTTAATGATATTGTTGGAAACTATAATATGCATTGCACGGGGAAGACAGTTAATGATTTACATGCAATGCTCATTGACTATGAAAAGGGGTTGCAAGACAAGGCATCTACTTCTACGCCTCTAGTACTAACCTCACAAAAGGGTAAAGTGAGTAAGCCAAAACCGCAAGCGAACAAGAAGAAAGGCAAAGGCAAGGGTGATAAGGGCAAACAAGTTGAAACTTATTCAAAACCTAAGCAGAACTTTGTCAAGAAGAATATATCGCAGAAGCATGAGACTTATCACCATTGCAAGGCAAGTGGTCACTGGAAGAGGAATTGCCCTCTTTACCTCGAAGAGTTGCGAGAAATAAAGAAGAGGTCTGAGCAGAGCGCTGCAGCTTCAGGTAATTTATTTATGATTGAATTGTTCAATTTAACATACAAGTTAAATTCCTGGGTATATGATACGGGATGCGGTATTAACATTTGTAATACGCTGTAGGGATTTACTCTGAAAAGGAAGCTTTCCTATGGGGAACAATTTCTGCAAGTGAGCAATGACGCACAAGCAACAGTTGATGCTATAGGAACATTTAATTTGGTTTTACCTTCGGGTGTAGTACTAATTTTAATTGATTTTCATTATGCACCTACAATTGTTAGGGGTGTTATTTCCTTTTCTTGTTTGTTGAATAATGGATTCGTTCACACGATTGATAATAATGGAATTTCTGTTTGGAAAAATGGTATTTTCTATTTTAATGCAATTTATGTGAATGGTGTATTTGAAATAGACATGCATGATAATGAATCGAAGAATAATAAATCTGTCTTTAGCATGAATAAGAAGAGAAAGTTTTACCAGAGCTCTTCTTATCTTTGGCATTGTAGACTTGCCCATATTGGGAAGACTCATATACAAAAGGTTCAACGTGCAGGTCTTTTGTAAAATATCAATGATGAATCATTCGATAAATGTGAGTCTTGTATCTCTGGAAAGATGACTAAGAAACTTTTTAATAGCAATATTGAAAGAGCTACTGATCTACTTGGGTTAATACATACTGAAGTGTGTGGACCACTTAGACATATGTCAAGGAAAGGTGCTAGCTACTTCTTAACATTTACGGATGATTATAGCCGTTATGGTCATGTTTATTTACTCAAACATAAACATGAGGTATTTGAAACATTCAAAGTGTTTAAAGCAGAATTAGAACTGTAATTAGGAAAGATGATTAAAGCTCTTCATTTTGATAGAGGTGGTGAATATTTAAGTCAAGAATTTATAGATTATCTAAGTGATAATGGAATTGTTCAGCATCTTACTTATCCCTATACTCCACAACAAAATGGTGTATCCGAAAGGAGAAATCGTACATTATTGGATATGGTGCGATCTATGTTTAATCTTACAAGTTTACCTTTACCCTTTTGGGATTATGCTTCCCACAAAGAAGGTCGATAAGACACCATATGAACTATGGCATGGAAAGAAGTCATATTTGTCTTACTTAATGGTCTGGGGTGGCGAGGTGTATGTGAAACGTGACTCGGGTGACAAACTCCAACAACGATCTGTGAAATGAATCATTGTAGGATACCCTAACGAAACTATGGGTTACTACTTTTATTATCCACCTGAGAACAAAGTGATTGTTGCTAGGTATGGAGACTTCCTTGAAAGTGATCTTGTAAATCAAGAATTCAGTGGGAGAAATTATGATCTTGATGAGAGTCATATAGATACATTACCTTCTAAAAATACTAGCGATGTAATCCCTGTAGAACTAGAAAGTCTGGCGGTTCCACCGGAATGAGTTCCTCTGCGTTGATCCGCAAGGATTAAAAACATAAATAGCAATATATATCTTAATATATAGGATGATGATGAAGTAGGGGATCTTGGTGAACCTTATAATTATAAATCCTCCATACTTGATCCGAGAAGGATAAGTGGATGGTTGCTATGGATGAGGAAATGAAATCCATGAAAGTTAATGATGTTTGGATTCTTGTAGATCCACCATCAAATGCTAAAGTAGTGAGACATAAGTGGATATATATGACAACCCATAAAATTTACAAGTGTAATATATGCTATGTTTGAATAGTAGTGGAAAAGCCACTAGAAATTTTTGCTTTTTGTGTATTACTTGGTAGAATGAACTGCTTTCACACCATAAACTATTATAACCACACATTCCTATAATGATGAAAGACACAAGTCTAAGTTATAAAATAGATTTAATAAGTTCAATATTAATAAGAACATCTCAAATGCAACCATGATGCCCTAAATTCCCTTAGAAACCCTAGAATTCCTATAAATGAATTATAAACTCAAGAATGCTAAACCATAAATGAAGAACACATATGAATAAATCGTTATGGAACCTAAACATGTTATAAAGTATTCTCTAAGGACATAATAATACCTAATAATGTCAAGGACAAACCATACTAAGCTAAGTACAAGTAATTGTACATAACAGTCTAGATCACCATCTAGAAACTTTGATAAATAATATTTCAAGCGATAAATCTATGTACTATTATCAAAAAGAATGTACTAATTACAGTTTATCATATAAAGGAAAGTTAATTGATCCCAAATTGCTAATATTCACTAATCTAAGGCTAATTACAAATTAAGACCTAGTAACCAAGATTAGCAAAAATCCATTATACATTGAATTAGAGTCTAATCTTTTATCAAAAATTATAAAACTCAACTACATATCATATTAAGATTATACATTCATTTCAAGTCAAGTTACAAGTGCATAAAGCATAATGTACAAGTTATCAAAGCATAGGATCTTAAGCTTCCTTAATCAACCCTAGAATATGATCTACCTACACAAACCCTTAAACCAAGGATGTAGAAACCATAGAAGTCATAAACATATCAAATAATCCCTAGAATAAGCATACATAAGGATATAAACCCTAATTACCCAAGTTAGAAAATCATTAGGATTAATGACCTAAAAACCTGAATATTAAGAAATCTACATTAAATCACTATCTAGTTCTTTTTGGACAAGTCTATAAATATTTATAGGACTTCGGTAAGGTAATCAGATTATATTAATACAATGTACAAGTACCCTAATGCACAAGGTACAATATTTCAATGCATGACTTGTAAATTAGGTCAAAATAGGTATTTTCACTCTTTAGACATGTTTTCCTAAACTAATACCTTAAACCAAGTATGAGAACTCATTGGACAGTTAAAACTCAATGTATAGGACCTAATTTAAGTTTACATCAGTAACCAGTTGAAGCATAAAGCATTTTACTAAGATTTAACCCTAGATCATTAGGAAACCCTAATCTACATAAGTATACTTCCCATTTTCACATCAAACCTTTGTTAAACTTCAAACCAATGACCTAAATCTATTTAATAGAATTTATAAACCCTAATTAATCCCTAATCATTCACTAATCACTTTCCCAAGTCCCTAATCACCAAAAACACAAACCATAAGTTACAAGCCCTAGTTTTAAAACCTGGTTTTGCATTTTTCCCTCACTCATTTCCAAACCATTTCCCTCCATTCCAAGTTTGAAAACCTGATATTTATAAATCCTATGATATTTTAGGAGTGTGACAAGTAGGTGCATCACCTTATTTCTTGCTACACATCATCATTCTTATCACATATATGACGTGACCTATTTTGAGCCACAAGGAAGGATTAGATCAAACCTAGAGTCTAAGAACTTGTGTAGACCTTCACTAGCCTCCCTTAGTCATTACTCTATCTATCTTACACGTCCTAAGCCTTAACTTGGACCCTAAGTGTCCGAAACACTATAAATAGGGGCGAACTCTCATTGTTAGAACTTGCACCCTGTTTCCTTTGTATCTCCTACCCATTGTCCATTTACACCTCTATATACATCTTAGGACATCCCACAAGAGCAAAAACTAGGTCTAGAAGCTATCCATTGAAGCTCTTATGCTTTGATAGCAAGTTGTGTTCATAAGAAGCCATAAGGAGCCATTTTTGAGCTACCTAGGTAAAATTTATGTTAACCAAGATTTGATCTTGTTATAATGATTATTTAGATTTTTATAATGTCAAAACAATATTAGAAAGATAATCTAAAATAAACTAAGTCATTTCATCATTTTAAATGAAAGTTATAAGTTAAAGATGTCTTAAAACCCTAGTTTTGTAATTTGCATAAAATAATAAGAAAAAACCCTTTTCAAAAGATATAATTATGAAGAAATGTTTTTATTATGATTATAAATGTGTTCATAAACTTTGTTTTCAAATCCTAGATCATTTGGATCATTTTTAAGCTTGTTATGTGATTTTTACAAGTTTAGGGACTAAAATTGTCATTTTTGAAACTACTTAACATTTTGGGCCAAAAGTGTCATTTTATAAAAGTAAATGATATAAGAATAAATGTTGGAAATTTGAGGCCCTAAGATTAAATATTGAAGTTTTAAAATGCAAATACTAAAACTATATACTTTAGGGGTTAAAAGTGTAATTATGCCAAAGTATAACCAAAAGACTCTTTTTGCCAACTTTGTAAATAAGATTAATCATGAATATGAGGAGGTAATGAAAGTATCATGTTAGTAGGGAGCTTTGTACAAAGATGTTCCATCTCGATATTACGTTCTGACTGAGTGGTTGGGTTTACGATTTAAAGTGCCCTCGCTCCTCAAACGTTTATAGAATGGCTTCTGAGTATGATAGCCCGAACAATGGTGCTATAATTACAACCAAATCATAATTAAAGAAAATATAACCAAATGCTTAAATATATTGATCAAAATATTAAAAACTTAATACCATACCAATTATGTTAAAACAGGTTGGTGTGAGACCACATTCTTGTTTGTTAGCTCAAATTGATATGTGTAACATAAACCCGACAAGATTACTGGACATAATGAGAGTTCATAGCCTCACTTCTAAATGCTTTCAAATGATTTCAAAACCCGTGAGGGGAATATATGCTAAAATGGAATACAAGTGTTTTTGGTATGCTTTCCAAATATGATTCATTGACACGATGTTTGTAGCTGCCTATGAAAGTCCCTTTTTAATTGTGAACCACTAATCATTTTTCAGAATGCGCGCTAATATCGTAAATAGTGCTATTGGAGACTGACATCTTTTGTCTGGGCAAGTCGCACTTGTTAGCACCTCAGTGGTCAAACAGGCATACTTTATTTTGCTAATAAGGATAGTTTGGCAGACTTCCTCATAAGGGCAAATGTGGGTTTCTGATATGTCTAGTCGCGGTATCATAAGCTTAGTGCAATTGAATCATCATTTTATTCAAACTTACGAGCAAATAACAACGTAGCTTAGGAAAAAAGGATCTTGTATTCAAACTGATTTTAAAACCTATGAATTAACTCAACCTTTGTGTTGAATTTAAGCATATATTCAGGTATTGAAATTGATAGCATGGAGAAGCATACTAATGACGGTGAGAAATATAATCTTGGAAGATTTTGTCATTCAAACCTATTTTCTAGATCTCGGGAACCTATCATGTACAGTGTATGTACAATTGTTTTATTGAATATCTGTGATTTTGAATGATAAAATTATAAAGAATAAATGAAGTTTATTTAAACACTCTTATGAGTTTTCAATTACTTTGCTTTCATATCATGAAGTAATACCCCTAAAAATATTATTCCGCTACGTCAAGGTAAAAATAAGGGTGTTACAGAGTGGCATCAGAGCTATAGTTATAGAGAACTAAGAGATTTAAAATCTTACCTATAACTGGTTTTCTTAAAATTTCCAAGTAAAGTCTCCGCATCAAAAATCGTGCTGCTGCAAAAAGTTTTATGTAACATTTATGATTTCTAGTAATGTTATTATGTGTTTAAATGATAGTATGTGTATGTGCTAGCTACTGATAGAAGTAATTTTTCTTTTTACCGACGTGATCAGAAATATGTCTTCCTAATTACATCCCATCGTTATATCTGACTCGGAACTAGAAAATCTTTACCTTTTGGATTTTCCTGAACTTTTAGTACAAGCCCTTCTGCTAATAATAACAATCACCTTAACCCTTTTTCACCAGAAAATAATCCCCAACCAAATTATGAAAATATACCTATTCCGCAGTATCAAACTCCTTCATCCCAATTTTCCAATAATATCCCAAAAACCAAAACCTATTTGTGGAACAAATGGAGAATATGATCAATTATTTCAATGAAGTGCCACCCAACCGTATTGAGGATTTAAAATATTAAGTCGAAAGGCGAAGGTGTGAACAAGAAATGATGCAAGAGGAAATAGAGAAATTAGAGAGTAATTTTGTAAGAGTAAGCAACGAGAATTTTGAGTTACGTAATAGGCAAAGGATAAGTGAAGAGGAAATCACCTTAGCAAGAGTAAGAATGATAGCAATGGAAAAACTTATCGAGGATATTCAAGTTAGACACCAAGACAACATCAAAGCTCTCTTAGCAGAAATCAAGAATCCACAGGAAAATAAATAGACCAACTTATAAATATTTCAGCTTCCCAAAATGCCTTGTAAATATTTTAGCTATCAGCCTTTACTTTTATGTAACAAAGAAGCTTACTTGTCCATCAGTGAAGCAGATTGTTAATAAATAAAAGTTTCTTTTTCATCTTTCCTTTATTTGCATACTATTCTAGAAAAGAGAAATACTTGAAAAGTATAAGTCTTTAAAAGAATAAAAGCAAAAGAGAGATATTATCTTAAACTAAAAAGGAGTTCTCAAATCTATTTGGTTAAAAAGTGTGATAACCCGAACACAAGGTCATTATTAATTATACTTTTACGTATATTTTTGAAATTTTTGACAAGATTGGATGTCATGATGTTTGGCGATTTGAGTTGAACGAATGTCTAAAGTTATATTTTTACGTTTTGATGAGTTACGAGGATTATTAGTGATCATGATATCAACGGATGCCCGAAATTTTACGTTTTATTTTTAATCATGTCGATGTTTGATATTTTGACGTTTTTATTTTTAATTGCGTATTAAGTCTTGTCGGTAGTATATAATATCATATTTTGTGCGCATTTTAAGTTTTGAGAAGTATTTTCATGAAACCCGAGACCCGTATATATTTTCATAATTGACTGATAGTCATTTCACTCTCTTTAAACAAATATTTGTACATTGGTCCACAAGAATCAACAATTGGCAAAAACTACCTACACTTCCACCATATAAAAGGCAAAATCATAACTAAAAACACATAGTTCTTCCACTAACAAGAAAACTTCATCTCTACCCTCTCTCCCTTATTATTTCCGTCACCCCCATCACATACAAAACCATCATCAACTTAAATTTTAACTTGAATCTTTAAAATCTAAGCTAAGACCCATCTTAGTTTCATTCTTCTCATCACTTTCGTATGAAATTTTGCTACATGCAAGCACTTTTTCTAAAAACCCATCTTTCATGAAAAATCTTATGTTTTTATCTATTTTGTTGAATGTATATAGGTGTTTATGGTAAACCTATAGATTCACTCAGCATTATTTGTTGATTTTTAAGCATGTATTTCAGGTAATTTGATGTGTTGATCAAGGAGCTTGCTTGGGAAGGTTGTAGTGTCGTTTTTATAGTTGTTCAGACTGAAACATATTTCTTTCCCTGTCATCATAAAATGTTATCTTTTGACTTCATAAAACTATAAAAATCATTTTTGAGTAATCTTATAGTTGATAAAAAGTTTGTTATTGGGTTCGTATCTTTAGGGGGACTGGAACGCTACTCTGATATTTATGAAATCAACTTATTGGGATTGAAAGCTTTAGACTAAAAGGTAGTATTATTTTATCTTATATTTTATATGTATCATTTTGAGATCGTACCAAGAGTTTTTAGGAATGAGGTTTGAGTTTAGCACCCAAATGTGTATTTGCGCTGCGCAAGGTAATTTGAGGGTGTTAAAGATTGGTAATCGGAGATTTTAGTTATAGAGAATTAGGTCGATTTTTGAAAATGTCCTAAACTATAACTTTGGTGTCAAAAGTATTTTATAAAAGCAACTTAACTTCTCTGCAAGGCCCGGTAAGATTATTATTTTTAGTTATGCCTTATATTATAAATGGATCCCTCAAAACTATTCTGAATCCCTCAGTATTTATTAAGTAAATACTATGATAAGGTATTGGTATTAATGAAAGAACGCCGAGTGCTTTCATCATAATTTCTTTTTGTGAGCATTGCATAATTATCATTTGCATTGCATTGCATTACATTGCAAACATATATATTGACATACGTAAAACATTTGCATTTGCATGACCATGCATTGCATATATATTTTTGAATAATGACCTTATGTACTCTTGAATTTTTTGTGATTGCAGAAAATGGCCGATACACCACCTAGTAGCAGTAGGGATGGATATGTTGTGGGCAAGTCAGGAGTTCTATTTTCATGGGGTAATGGTAAGAATACTGGCAGGTGGATAGATGACAAGGACGATAAGAATTACTTTGGAATCTGAGAGTGATAAATTGAGGACTGAGAGCCAAATTGGGAAGACTTAGATTAGGGCTGAGGTAAGAAGCTATGGTACTGATTTTAGGATGTTTCAGGAAGAGAGAGATAGGCTACACAAGTTAAGTGATTATGAAGCCCACATTAGGCCATTTCTCGGACAGAGTTGGAAGTTTCAGGACAATGAGAAACATGTTGATTCTCATTACATAAGGTATTTGCCGTGTCAAGGTACGTATCTGAAGTATGGAGCAGAGGAGCCGTCATGCTATTGAATGTTTATGGACTTATATTTAATAGTCGTGTGATAGGATCCAACTCGAGATTACGGGATTGCACACAATACGTAAAGAGTTAATATAATTAATAAGTATATTTTTTGTATTTATTAATCTATTCGATAAATACATATTTATGTATTTATTTAATTATACCGAGCAAGTAACTATATAACTTTAACAATCGTTAATTAATTAATGGTTAAGTATTAACGAGCGTTAAATATATATATGTAGTAAGTAATTAAAAGGAAAGAAGGAAGGAAAGTTCTGGAACACCCCACAAGGGGTGTTTGACCGTCGGTTAGAGCAGGGGGGGGGGGGGGGAAGTTGCCTTTTATTTATTTGGGCTACAATGGGTTGAGGTCTATAAATACAACCCCTTATCCCTCATAATTCATAACATAACTTGAATCTCTTCCCCTCCTCTTTCTTTTGGTTCGATGGCAAGGTGAAACCGACAAAAGGTCAGTCGGTTTTCTTAGTTGATCGATTTACTTACAATCTAGTCCTAGCCCCTCTCTAGGGTTGTTGGGTAGGTTAATTACAAGCGTTGTAGCTCGGTTTTCACGTGCTAGAATCACGGTTAGCTCATTGTATTATGTGTGTACAAGATCGTAATATAGTCTTAATTTAGACTATATCTTGGTGTATACGGTATTAACCCGAATTGGTGATTCGTTCTTCGTCTTGTGGAATTGCTTTAGCGTAAAGGTATGTAACCCTAATTAGATTAATTATAATCGTGTTATTATTATGATCTTGTTAAATCGCTTCCGCTATATGTGCTTTGATCTTGGTAGGGTTTTATAAAATTGTTATGATATTAATAAACCTTCAGTGGTATTAGAGAGCCGTTTAACATGTTATAATTATCGAAAATCTAAAGTTTTTTAACTAATAATTGTTTTGAGTTAAAACTACATGTTTTTTAGGTTTTAATAAAATTAGGGTTTTTTTAAATTAGCGTTTTGGCCGAATTTTAAATAAAAAAGGGAATTGTTTTGAAACGCTAAATTATATGTGGGATAATTTTAGATTAAATTGCATGATTAATTGTTATGTCATGTAAGGTTACGATCCGTAGAGATTTAATTCTTAAGATTTGTGTAGAATCGATGATTCCGTTCATGTTTTCATGGATCATAAAGTTATATGTTTATATGATTTTATGTGCTACGTGATTATTTTATTCAATAAATTTAGAATTAGGGAAAACTTTTATCTGAATATAAAGACCTAGATTTTATGATTACTGAATAAATCATATGCATGTGGCTATGTGTATCATTTATTGCACATCTAAATTGTTATTATTTGTTTATGATTTAGTTTTTTTACTTGTTTATAATATAAATTGGTGAATTGTTGTAAACAAGGGTTTTTTATGAAAATAAAGAATATGGACTAAATCATATTAAAAATAATGATTTGTTAGAGATTTAAATTACATAAGATTATGTTCATTGGTGAATTGCTATAATAATCTAACGGACTCTTTTTGACAAACTATAAAGTGGGTTTAACGCACCGCTGTCATGTACCCGGTTAAGGAAGGAGGTGTTGTGCCATTAGTCGCTGACCAAATTCCGGCTCGCCTGTGTGTCAAATTGAAATTACCTACGATTATTAATTGAATTATAACTTATGGGTGATTTACCACAAATTCACATCTGAAACACAATGAATAAGGGTATTATTTTGTGCGTAGCCGAGTTCTAGCAAAAGTACGTTGTGATTAGTTGTGGGTAAATACTTTAATTTGTTTAACCAATACCGTAACATAATTTATGAAGTAATTTAATCTTGCGAAAAAAGTTTACTAAATGTTTTATTGAACTTATGCTATGGAGATTGTATGCATGCTTCTCCATACATTGATTTTTACATAAGGAATTTATACCCTCCGAACTTAAGTCGAAATGGCTCAACCCACCAATAACACGATAAGTTCCGCGTTCAAAGCTTTCTTTGAACGTCCTGAACTTACTGGCCCAAACTTCAATGATTGGTACTGCTCGTTAAGAATTGTCTTGAGAGAAACAGCTACTACCGATATCTTGACTACTCCCTATCTGGAGGATCTTGCTGAAGGAGCAACTGATGCGCAAAGGCTTGAACACGCTGCTAATGTTAAGAAGCACTCAGAGGTGGCTTGCTTAATGCTAGGAAAAATGGCTCCTGCACTTCAACAGAAGTATGAGCTATTTTCACCAAAGCAAATGCTTGATGAGCTCAAGGCTATGTTCGAGAAGCCGCAAGCTGTGGAGATCTATGATTTGATAGATGCTTTGCATAGCTACAAGCAAGCTCCAGGAAAGTCTGTAAGTTCCCATTATTTGGAGATGAGGGGTTATATGGAACATCTCATTGCACTAGGACAACCCTATGATCATAATATGTCTATCAACTTGATCAATAGGTCCCTTAACAAGGACTTCAATGATTTCATTATAAACTATAATATGCATTGCACGGGGAAGACAGTTAATGATTTGCATGCAATGCTCATTGACTATGAAAAGGGGTTGAAAGACAAGGCATCTACCGCTACGCCTTCTGTACTGACCATACAAAAGGGTAGTGTGAGTAAGCCAAAACCGCAAGCGAATAAGAAGAAAGGAAAAAGCAAGGGTAATAAGGGCAAACAAGTTGCGACTTATTCGAAACCTAAGCACAACTTTGTCAAGAAGAGTTAATCTCAAAAGTATGAGACTTGTCACCATTGCAAGGTAAGTGTTCACTAGAAGAGGAATTGCCCTCTTTACCTCGAAGAATTGCGAGAAATAAAGAAGAAGTTTGAGCAGAGCGTTGCAGCTTCAGGTACTTTATTTATGATTGAATTGTTTAATTTAACATACAAATTAAATTCCTTGGTATATGATACAGGATGTGGTATAGACATTTGTAATACGCTGCAGGGATTTAATCTGGAAAGCAAGCTTTCCTATGGGGAACAATATCTGCAAGTGGGCATTGTCGTACAAGCAGCGGTTGAAGCTATAGGAACTTTTAATCTAGTTTTACCTTCAGGTTTAGTACTAAGATTAAATGATTGTCATTATGCACCTACAATTGTTAAGGGTGTTATTTCCTTTTCTTGTTTGTTAAATAATGGATTTGTTCACATGATTGATAATAATGGAATTTAAGTTTGGAAAAATTGTATTTTCTATTTTAATGCAATTTCTGTGAATGGTGTGTTAGAAATAGACATGCATGATAATGAATCCAAGAACGATAAATCTGTATTTAGCATGAGTAAGAAGAGAAAGTTTGACAAGAACTCTTCTTATCTTTTGCATTGTAGACTTGCCCATATTCGGAAGACTCAAATACAAAAGCTTTAACGTGAAGGTCTTTTGGAAAGTATCAATGATGAATCATTTGATTAATGTGAATCTTGTATCTCTGGAAAGATGAGCAAGAACCCTTTTAATATCAATATTGAAAGGGCTACTGATCTACTTGGACTTATACCTATTGATGTGTGTGACCACTTAGACATACGTCAAGGAAAGGTGCTAGCTACTTCTTAACATTTACAGATGATTATAGCCATTATGGTTATGTTTATTTACTTAAGCATAAACATGATGTATTTGAAACATTCGAAGTGTTTAAAGCAGAAGTAGAACTGCAATTAGGGAAGAAGATTAAAGCTCTTCGTTCTGATAGAGGTGGTGAATATTTAATTCAAGAGTTTATAGATTATCTAAGTGAGAATGGAATTGTTCAGCATCTTACTTCTCCCTATACTCAACAACAAAATGGTGTATCCCAAAGGATGAATCGTACATTATTGGATATGGTGCGATCTATGTTTAATCTTACATCTTTACCTTTATCCTTTTGGGATTATGCTTTAGAATCTACTGTTCGCATTTTAAATATGGTTCCCACAAAGAAGGTCGATAAGACACCATATGAACTATGGCATGGCAAGAAGCCATATTTGTCTTATTTAAAGGTCTGGGGTTGTGAGGCGTATGTGAAACGTGACTCGGGTGACAATGTAAAACCCGCATGTTTTTACCATGAATAGTACCCTTAAGATCGTACGTACATGATTAGAACTTTCCTTTTATAGCACGTTTACGTTTCATGAATAAGAATTACAAGTATTACGTACGTGTTATAAAACGATAAGTATTTATTACGTATGAACACACGATAATTATTCCAATAATAATTATAATCACGAACATACGAACATGAAATCATGAACGTAAATTAATCACGAACTAAGATTACGTATGTGTATATATTTATTACGAAAACGAATAAATATATTAAGTCAAGATTGATAACTAAGTAGAACATGTAATTTACGAACACGAGAACACACGGGAACACACTATTATTTAGACACGAAAAAAGGTACGAGTTACCCCATGTGGGGCCCCCATGTCACGGCTACAACAAGGAAACATGGGCTTAGCCCATGTAATTTTTACTAAACAAAGGGGTTAAGGGAAAAACATGTTTCATGTTTACAAAATCTAGAAAATAATTAAAACCCTAAAACATGTTTCACGTAATCGGTATAACTTTTAACCTTTTCATTTTATGTTTTGATTTATATAATCACATAAAATCATGATGTTTTTAATAAACTAATTAAAAACAAGTAATATAAACATGTTCCAATCATGGGGTTAAATCAAATCAAGGGTTTAGGGGGGGTTTTGTTTCTAGCTGACGCCTAACCGAGCCCCAAGGGGGTCTCGGCTTGGCTTATTTCGCACCACCGAGACCATATGGTCTCGGTATGGTGGTGGTGGTCTCACGGCAGCAGCAAGGCAAGGGCAAACCACGACCTTGGTCGGGGTATGGTGTTGGTTACGGGTCCCGTTTATGGGTTTTAATCACGGGTCCTGTTCATGAATCATTTTTTTCAAGGTTTATGATTTTTACAAGTTATGTTATTTTTTTATAGACTTAAATTAAATTAATTAAAAGCATGAAGATGATTAATTTAATTTACATGACTTAGGTTATTAATTTAATTATTAATTCATGAATTTTAACCTAAGTATTTATTTTTAATTAGACTATATAATTAATTAATTATTAAAACCAAGACTTATAATTAATTAATTTACATGACTTAGGTTATATTATTTATAGATAATAATACATGTTTTAACCTAAGTGTTTTACCTTTATTTAATTAAATCATGTTATATTTAATTAAATACTTTAACCTATAGTTTATTTAATTTACATGAAATAATTAATAAACTATACTATATAATCACATGACTTAGAATAATAATCAGAACTTAAGCTTATATAATTAGCTTAATTAACTAGCTTATATCTATTTATGGAAACTTTCTATTTTTAGAAACTTATTTATTTAAGGCAGCTAATCTATTTATGGAAACTTTCTATTTTTAGAAACTTATCTATTTAAAGTAGTAATTCTATTTTTGGAAACTTTCTATTTTTGGAAACTTTCTATTTTTGGAAACTTTCTATTTTTGGAAACTTTCTATTTTGGGAAACTTTCTATTTTTGGTAACTTTCTATTTTTTGAAACTTTCTATTATAGGAAACTTGCTATTTTTAGAAAGTCACTTATTATTACACAACAAGAATAATAATACATGAAATACAAGTAATACGTAATCAGAATAGGCAGAATATACGATAAACACAAGAATAAGCTTAAATTAGTAAAACATGACATGAACATTTAAAACAAGCTAAGACATGATATAAAATCAGTTACGTACTCAGTAATCAGATACTTATACACGTATGTATTTATGTAGCATTAGTGATATAGAAGTAGGACTCTCTTCCGTTCGTCTTCTTCGTTCACTGGACATAAGGTACGGATTCTCCGTCCTTTCAGTATGGTCATTCTTTCCTTATTAGGATTCCCCGTATGCAGCCAACTGTTTTCCCTAGTGTATGTTTTATATGTTTTGATTGCTTATGTTTAATTAGAATACCTAAAGCCATATACATGCATGACCAGTTTCACCTAGTTATGGAGGTACCATAACCATAACACTAGAGGCACTGGTGTTATGACTTCCCCACGACAGAGTGATTGCTCGTGGCGTCCCTTTCAGCTTTTTGCCATATATTATTATTATCAGGTGGGGCGTATGGGTGCATCCTAGTTACATGTTTTCAGCAGATTACTTAGTGTGAATGTGGTGTGTGCCTTGCATCCTTCACAAGGAGCTGATCCCTCATACCGAAAACCAGTATATTAAATTAGAGGCAGCCCCTCTAATTTACATGACGAGGTCACCCCTCCAAGTATTCATGCATGTTGATATTTCATGACCTATATTAGCAAAATGGTAAAATATGTTAAACAGTTTTTACAAGATAAACATAAGGCTTTTCAAACTATAAAACTAGTTTTACTAAGATATAACCGGGTTATCCAGGAGTTAGTTTCTTCCGCTGTTTCATGCTTATATGCTTATATTATTCATGCTTTACTTGTACATCTGTGCACTGAGCGTATTGCTCAGCCGTTTTCCTTTTCATGTTCCCAAAATGGCAGGTCCTCAGGGACGCTCCTAGACTTTAAGTGTACGTGCACATGGACTGGAAGCTTTCTAGCCTTCTTTACTTTATGCATTTTTCTATACTTTGATACTCATTTCATGGACATTGCTTAGTCCTTTCATTTATAGTACTTATGTTTGTGTGTGATGAGTTCTACTTTTTTACTACCGATGTTTGATTCCGGTATGTAACACCCCATTTTGGAAATGGAATCTTACGCATAATCATGGCGTGTCATCAAAGCATACAAGGGTAAATGTCTAAGCATTATTTGACCATAAAAGGGAAATACCGGAATCAAACATCGGTAACCCCAAAGTAGAGCTCATCACACACAAACATAAATACTGTAAAAGGAAAGGACGAAACAATGTCCATTGCAAGCTGTATTAAAGTAAAGGAAATGCATAAAGTAAAGAAAGACATTAAAGCTTCCAATCCATATGCACATACGTTTGAGATCTACGAGCGTCCCTGAGTACCTGCCGTTTTGGGAACATGAAAAGGAAAACGGCTGAGCAAGACGCTCAGTGCACGGATGTACAAAATAGCATGAAATAGGATAAGCATGTAACATATAACAGCGGAAGACTAAGTTCTGAGTAAACTGGTTAAGTATTAAGAAAACTGGTTTTATAGTTTGAAAAGCCTTATGTTTATCTTATGAAAACTGTTTTAACATAAATATACCATAGCCCATATAGGTCATGAAAAGGTCACGTGCATGAATACTTGGAGGGGTGACCTTATCATGTTGATTAGAGGGGATACCTCTAATTAATATACTGGTCTGGGTAGGAGGGATCAACTCCTTGTGAAGGATGCAAGGCACACACCACATTCACCATGAAATACTGAATAAAACATGTAACTAGGATGCACCCATACGCCCCACATTATATAATAATATGGCCAAAACTGAAAGGGACGCCACGAGCAATCACTCCGTCGTAGGGAAGTCATAACATTGGTGCCTCCAATGTTATGGTTATGGTACCTCCATAACTAGGTGAAACTGGTCATGCTTGTATATGGCTATAGATTATGCTAATTAAACATAAGCAGTTCAAAACAATAAAACAAATACTGGGGAAAACAGTTGGCTGCATACGGGGAAATCCTAATAAGGAAAGAATGTCCATACTGAAAGGACGGGAATTCGTACCTCAAGTCCAGTGAATGAACGGAAGAAAGACTCCTACTTCTGGATCACTAACGCTACATGAATACACACGTGTATAAGTATCGAATCACTGATTACGTACAGGGTTTTATGTTTCATCTTAGCTTTCTTTGTATGTTTTAGGTCATGGTTTACTGTTTAAAGCCCTATCTATGTTTACCTTGTACTTTGATTAATCTGATAAAGTATTACTGGTAATTCATGTATTATTATACTTACTGTGTAATAATAAGTAACTTTCCAAAAATAGCAGGTTTCCAAAAATAGAAAGTTTCCAAAAATAGAAAGTTTCCAAAAATAGAAAGTTTCCAAAAATAGAAAGTTACCAAAAATAGAAAGTTTCCAAAAATAGAAAGTTTCCTAAAATAGAATTTACTGCTTAATATAGATTAGTTTCTAAAAATAGAAAGTTTCCAAAAATAGACCAGCTGCCTTAACTAAATAAGTTTCCATATATAGAAGGTTTCCATGATTAGATTAGCTGCCTGAAATATATAGATTTCCATATATAGAAGGTTTCCATTAATAGATTAGTTGCCTTATTTAATTAAGTTTCTATAAATAGAAGTTTCCATAATTAGAATTAAGCTGGTTACATAAGCTAACATATAAGTCTAAGTGTTTATAAGCTTATTTCTTAAGTCATATGATATAGTGTATAGTTTAATTATTATTTCATGTATTTTAATTAAACTATAGGTTAAGCATTTTAATTAATGTATAACATGTTTTAATTAAAATGGAATAAATTACTTAGGTTAAAATGTATATTAATATGTATTAATAATATAACCTAAGTCATGTCTAAATTAATTAATTATAGGCATGTTTTAAATAATTAATTAATTATAACTTATAACATAAAATACTTAGGTTAAATTAAGATCATGCTAAATTAATAATTAAAATAACCTAAGTCATGGTTTAATTAATATCTCATGTTATTAATTAATTTATATCCTAAGTTTGTAATTCATAAAATTAGCATGTAGCATAAATCATGATTTAACCAACGAACCATGAATCGGGCATGAACTCGACACCGTACCCCGAGCCAACTCGGGGTACTTGTGCCCCCTTGCTGTCGTGGCTCCCACATGCACCAACCAAGACCAAAATGGTCTTGGTGGTGGCGGCAAAAAGCAAACCGAACCCCCCTCGGGTTGGTTATACTATGCGGCCAAAACAAACACCCTCATATATCATCCTTTGATTTTAATTAACCCCAAAACATGTTAAGTCTATGTTAAATTATCATGTTTTAACAAAAATAAAAATAACATGTTCATGAAAATAATTAAAGATTAAAAAGAAATAAAAAGAAAGGTTTAGAATGATATACCAACACGTAGCTTGAAAGAGGATGAACAAACACGGTTTATAGCACTTATTTTTATGATCAAAATCAACCAACAACCACCTATGGTGGTCTTGAGGGTGGCGGCACAAAAAGAGACCAAGGAGGAGGAGAGAAAACTTTTTAGGTTAAATGCTTATTTCCTTGAAATGTAAAAATGAAAGGAATATTTACCATGACCCCCCCCCCCTTTCATGTAAAAGTCAATGGGCTAAGCTCATTTTGGTTATGTGTGCCGTGGGTATGGGGCCCCACATGGGGTACCCGTACCTTTTCTCGTGTCCCGATGTTTCGTGTTCGTTCGTGGTTAAACGTGTTCGTGTTTAAAGTGTTTCTGTTTATTTTATCATGTAGTTTATCGTATTATTTACACTCGTAATTAATTACTTACGTAATTAATTTAGTTCGTGTTTTAACATGGTGATCATGATTTAATTATGTTCACGTGAAATATCTATTAACTGTTTATCATGAGTTTGTACGTATTCGATACTTATCATGTCATACACGTATGCACTTGCTTGATTATTAGCACATGAATGTGATCAATACTAAATAGGGTAAGTTTTAATCTAGGACGTACGATCTTAAGGGCACTATTCATGGTAAAAGCATGCGGGTTTTACAATTCTTCCCCCCTAAAAAGAATAATTCGTCCCCGAATTATAGATAAAGTAAACTGGAAAGAAGTAACATACCCGAACTCAAAATATGAAGTGAGGGTAAGAAGCCCGGATAGACTCCTCTGTTTCCCAAGTGGCTTCCCGCTTGGTATGGTCCCTCCAAAGAATTTTGACGAATGGAGTCGTCTTCCTTCTCATGACTCGTTCTTGCCTGTCGAGCACTCGTTCGGGTTCCTCTATAAAAGTGAGATCTTCACGTATCTGTTCTAGTGGATACTGAACCATGTGAAGGGGATGATACTTGTACCCTCTGAGTAAGGACACATGGAACACGTTATGCACGTGCGAAAGCTGAGGAGGTAACGCCAATCGGTAAGATACTTCACCGATTCGTTCAATGATATCAAATGGTCCGATGAAACGAGGACTGAGTTTCCCTTTGATCCCGAAGCGTTTAACACCACGTGCCAACGAAACCTTGAGGAAGACGTGGTCTCCCACATTAAAATGTATGTCCTTACGATGCTTATCGGCGTAACTCTTCTGACGTGACCGTGCTTCCTGCAGCTTCTGTTTAGCTACTTCGATCTTCTCATTGGTCATTTCTATAATCTCTGGTCCTTCGAGTGTTCGCTCTCCCACTTGATCCCAGCAGATTGGAGCGCGACACTTCCTGCCATACAACATTTCGAAAGGCGCACATTTGATACTTGCGTGCCAGCTGTTGTTGTATGCAAACTCGACCAAATAGATGTAATCGTCCCAATCACCTGTCCATTCCAACGCACACGACCTTAACATATCTTCCAATGTCTGAATTGTTCGCTCCGACTGTCCGTCCGTTTGAGGATGAAAGGCCGTACTCAGCTTAAGTTGTGTACCCCAAGCTTTTTGCAAACCTTTCCAGAATCGCGACGTGAAACGAGGATCTCTGTCTGAGACGATGCTGGAGGGAGTACCGTGGAGTCTCATGATCTCCCTTCTGTAAGTATCTGTGAGTTTACTTACCGGATCTTCCTTGCGTATCGGTAAGAAATGAGCTGATTTGGTGAGTCGATCAACAATGACCCAAATAGCATCGTGCTTCTTCTTGGTAGGCGGAAGACCGGTAACAAAATCCATGGTGATTTTGTCCCACTTCCACTCTGGAATATCCAACAGTTGAAGGAGACCGCCCGATCGTTGATGCTCAATCTTAACCTACTGGCAGGTAAGACATTTGGAGACATAAGTGGCTACATCCTGTTTCATACCACTCCACCAAAAGTGCTGTCAGATGTCATGGTACATTTTTGTCGACCCAGGATGTATAGAAAATGGGGAGCTGTGAGCTTCAGCTAACAATGCTTCCCGGAGTTCTTGATTGTCAGAAACACAAAGTCTCGTGCCCTGCCAAACGATACCGTCTGCGTCCATTCTGAATTATGTCTGCTTCTCCAAATTCTGAATTATCGCCCAAATTTCTCCATCATCCTTCTGCTCTTCCTTGATCCTAGACAGTAACTCGGGTTCTACTCTAAGATTCGCCCAGTATCCGTGCTGCCCACGTACCATGATTTCGATGTCTAGCCGCTCCAAGTCTCTTATGTTTTGTTCCTTGATTTCAATGCCGTTGATCATTCCGGACTTTCTGCTGAGTGCATCTGCTACTACATTAGCCTTCCCGGGATGATACTGTAGGTTAATATCATAATCCTTCAACAGTTCCAACCATCTCCTTTGTCTCATGTTCAATTCTCGTTGAGTGAAGATATACTTAAAGCTCTTGTGATCCGTGAAAATGTCGCATGATTCTCCGTATAAGTAGTGCCTCCATATTTTCAATGCGAACACCACTGCAACAAGTTCCAGGTCATGCGTAGGGTAGTTTTCTTCATAGGGCTTAAGCTGCCGTGAAGCATACGCTATCACTTTCCCGTGTTGCATGAGAACACAACCCAGTCCCTTCCCCGATGCATCGCTATAGATCTGAAATCCACCTGTACCAGATGGGAGAGTAAGAATAGGTGCAGATACTAACTTCTTCTTTAGGTCTTCGAAGCTCTTCTCTCGTTCTTCCGTCCAGACGAATTTCTCTCTTTTTCGCATCAGTTTGGTGAGAGGTAATGCCAAGCGGGAAAAGTTCTCCACGAATCTGCGATAATATCCAGCTAAGCCTAAGAAACTGCGGACTTCTGTCGCTGACGTTGGTCTTGGCCATTTAGTGATAGCCTCAACCTTCGCTGGGTCCATAGTGATCCCTTCTGCTGATACAATGTGACCTAAGAATGCCACTTTGTTTAACCAGAACTCACACTTGGAGAATTTCGCATACAGCTGCTTCTGACGAAGAATCTGTAGTACCGTACGGAGATGGTCTTCGTGTTCCTCCGTGGACTTTGAGAAAATCAGGATGTCATCGATGAATACAATGACAAACTTATCAAGGAATTCGTGGAAGATTCTGTTCATCAGATCCATGAATACTGCTGGAGCATTAGTCAGGCCGAATGGCATGACTACAAACTCATAATGGCCATAGCGGGTACGAAAAGCAGTCTTGGCAATATCCTGCTCTTTAACCCTTAGCTGATGGTAGCCTGACCTTAGATCGTTCTTTGAGAAGTGTTTGGCTCCTTGAAGTTGGTCAAACAGATCATCTATGCGTGGCAGTGGATATCTATTGCGGATGGTAATCTTATTAAGTTCACGGTAGTCTATGCAAAGTCGCATGCTGCCGTCCTTCTTCTTAACGAACAAGACTGGTGCGCCCCATGGAGATGCGCTTGGTCTAATGAACCCTCGCTCAAGAAGTTCCTGCAGTTGGTCCTTCAGTTCTTTTAGCTCTATGGGAGCCATACGATACGGAGCCTTAGAGATTGGTTCAGCTCCTGGAACAAGGTCGATGTTGAACTCCACTTCTCGTGCAGGTGGTATGCCTGGAAGTTCAGCTGGGAAGACGTCTTGAAATTCCGAAACTACTGGTTGATCCTGAATCGATGGGGATTCAGCATCCATGTCGTGAACCGTAGCTAGATAACCCTCACAACCATGTGGCAGTAATGCACGTGCTTGCAAGGTAGATATGACTTGTACAGACCGTCCGGGTATGAACCCGTTATGAATGTACTCTGGTGCATTAATGTCGCTGAAGATCACCCGATATGAGTGGCAGTCTATGGTAGCATGGTGCTTGGATAGCCAGTCCATGCCGAGAATTATATCGAACTCAATCATGTCTAGGGGAAGTGCATCTACTGCACGAACTTTATCGTCAAACTCTAGAGGAAGACTCTTGTATACATGAGTTATTAATACAGAGTCCCTCAAAGGCGTGGAAATGGTAAGCCTATTTTCTAATGGTAAGGGAAGTGTCCTGATGTTCTTAGCATATGTAGTGGAAATAACTGAGTGAGTGGCACCCGTGTCGAAAAGAACACATGCAGCTTGGCCGTACATATACAAAATTCCAGTAATGGTACCTGTAGATTTGTTTGCCTGATCGCGAGATGTCGTGTAGACACGCCCAGTGGTAGGAGGCGGCTTACTATCAGCATGACCTGAGGTACCCTCCATTTCACCCTTACGGCAATCTCTCATACGATGGCCAGGGAGACCGCACTTGTAGCACGCGTCGGAATCACGACGACATGGGCCAGGGTGTCTGCGATGGCAAGTATTGCAAAGAGGATGAGTGAATCCTCAGTAGGAGTCCTTGCTTGCTGAGGGCCTGCTGATGAAAAAATGTGTTAAAATAAAGTATATGCACGAGTATAAGACATATGCATCATAAGATGTTCACCAGCGTTAGATGAACGGTTAGGCTGCGAACCCCTGTGGTTCTGGTCCTTCCCGTTACCGTGGTTCCTGGTAGAGGTTAAAGTAGTGTCAACATGAGAGATATAACATGAAATCATAAGAAGATGCGTAAATAGTAGGACCTGCTGTTGTTGGAGTGTCCAGCGTTGTTACGATAATTATCATTACCGCTACGCCTTTCCACAACAGAACGGTCGTTAGTGTGACCGTTTCCTTTGGGCTGATGAGGCTGCTGCTGAGTAGCCGGCTGAGACCGGTCCCCAGTTTTCTGCCTGGAAGATACGGTTTAAGAGATGATTATTGAACATAAAATGATAGGATGCGGTTTGGTTATCGTTAGAATACGAAATGTTTACCTCTTGTCGGGTCTTTCAGCTTCCCCGAACTCATCCCGTTCCTGCAACATCTCTAGCTTCCTTGCTGCGTCGGCCACTTGTGCTACTGTATTGAACGTAACACACACCAGATTGTTCGCGACCGAGGTGCGAAGTGCCCACCTAAAGTGGTGTGCCTGCTCCTCAGGAGTACCAGCTGCTGCTCCCAGGAAACCAGCTAAGCGAAGAAAGCGCTGCATGAATTCGTTGCTATTCTCGCCCGCTCTCTGACGTATCCCATGGTACTCTCGCTTGAGCTTGTCCTGCTCTGCCTTGGGAAAGAACTGCTCCATCACTCTCTCCTTGAATTGGGCCCATGTCAAACCAGCGACCCAATCATCACCTCCTTCCGATTGCGTCAAGGCTAGCCACCAGCTGAGTACATCTCCTTCAAACCGGTAGCATGCCAATCTCGCCTTGTATGCGGGGTCACAGCCCATAGCATTGAAAATCTTCTCAATATGAGTCAACCAGCTTTCAGCATCGCTGGGGCTATCAGTCTTTTCAAAAGCTCTAGGACGGAGCTTGTTGAATCTTTCCAGCCACACTGCTAGTGTCACTGGAGGAGGAGGAGGAGGTGCCTGATTCTGCTGCTGCTGATTGTTGGCAGCTTGTACTTCAGCACGGATGTCATTCCTCAGTTGAGGAAGCAAGGCTTGCATGGCAGCCTGAATTGCAGCATTGAGCTGCTCTTGCTCGCGTGTGAGAACCATCTGACAGTATAACATAAAACATATGATTAACAGTTCAAAACATAAAATATAAATTATATATATCATGAAAAAAATATTTATACCAAAAATTTAACGAGAAAAATTTTTATATGGATGCATGATGCAAGAAAAATTTTTATACCAAAAAAAATTTTATGCAAGAAAATTTTTTTTGTATGAATGCATGATGCAGTTTTATGAAAACTTTTGATGCTCGAGAGTGAACGCCTCTGGTCAGTTCACTCAAAACAAAAGACATATCGAGGGGACGCCTATGGGTCGGTCCCAAATCTAAAAGTTCCGATAAAACACATGCGACTAAATAGGGCCAGTCCTGTACCAACCATTACTTAGTCAAAACCCTGTAACAATGACATGTATATGTATGCTTAAAAATGATGAATGTATGGAAACAACTGTCAGTTCTAGGAAGACCGTAGTGACTACCCACTAATCACAGGTCATACTTGAGAGCCTACAGGTCGAAGCCTTGGCTCTGATACCATAATTGTAACACCCCATTTTGGAAATGGAATCTTACGCATAATCATGGCGTGTCATCAAAGCATACAAGGGTAAATGTCTAAGCATTATTTGACCATAAAAGGGAAATACCGGAATCAAACATCGGTAACCCCAAAGTAGAGCTCATCACACACAAACATAAATACTGTAAAAGGAAAGGACGAAACAATGTCCATTGCAAGCTGTATTAAAGTAAAGGAAATGCATAAAGTAAAGAAAGATATTAAAGCTTCCAATCCATATGCACATACGTTTGAGATCTACGAGCGTCCCTGAGTACCTGCCGTTTTGGGAACATGAAAAGGAAAACGGCTGAGCAAGACGCTCAGTGCACGGATGTACAAAATAACATGAAATAGGATAAGCATGTAGCATATAACAGCGGAAGACTAAGTTCTGAGTAAACTGGTTAAGTATTAAGAAAACTGGTTTTATAGTTTGAAAAGCCTTATGTTTATCTTATGAAAACTGTTTTAACATAAATATACCATAGCCCATATAGGTCATGAAAAGGTCACGTGCATGAATACTTGGAGGGGTGACCTTATCATGTTGATTAGAGGGGATGCCTCTAATTAATATACTGGTCTGGGTAGGAGGGATCAACTCCTTGTGAAGGATGCAAGGCACACACCACATTCACCATGAAATACTGAATAAAACATGTAACTAGGATGCACCCATACGCCCCACATTATATAATAATATGGCCAAAACTGAAAGGGACGCCACGAGCAATCACTCCGTCGTAGGGAAGTCATAACATTGGTGCCTCCAATGTTATGGTTATGGTACCTCCATAACTAGGTGAAACTGGTCATGCTTGTATATGGCTATAGATTATGCTAATTAAACATAAGCAGTTTAAAACAATAAAACAAATACTGGGGAAAACAGTTGGCTGCATACGGGGAAATCCTAATAAGGAAAGAATGTCCATACTGAAAGGACGAGAATCCGTACCTCAAGTCCAGTGAATGAACGGAAGAAAGACTCCTACTTCTGGATCACTAACGCTACATGAATACACACGTGTATAAGTATCGAATCACTGATTACGTACAGGGTTTTATGTTTCATCTTAGCTTTCTATGTATGTTTTAGGTCATGGTTTACTGTTTAAAGCCCTATCTGTGTTTACCTTGTACTTTGATTAATCTGATAAAGTATTACTGGTAATTCATGTATTATTATACTTACTGTGTAATAATAAGTAACTTTCCAAAAATAGCAGGTTTCCAAAAATAGAAAGTTTCCAAAAATAGAAAGTTTCCAAAAATAGAAAGTTTCCAAAAATAGAAAGTTACCAAAAATAGAAAGTTTCCAAAAATAGAAAGTTTCCAAAAATAGAAAGTTTCCAAAAATAGAAAGTTTCCAAAAATAGAAAGTTTCCTAAAATAGAATTCACTGCTTAATATAGATTAGTTTCTAAAAATAGAAAGTTTTCAAAAATAGATCAGCTGCCTTAATTAAATAAGTTTCCATATATAGAAGGTTTCCATGATTAGATTAGCTGCCTGAAATAGATAGATTTCCATATATAGAAGGTTTCCATTAATAGATTAGTTGCCTTATTTAATTAAGTTTCTATAAATAGAAGTTTCCATAATTAGAATTAAGCTGGTTACATAAGCTAACATATAAGTCTAAGTGTTTATAAGCTTATTTCTTAAGTCATATGATATAGTGTATAGTTTAATTATTATTTCATGTATTTTAATTAAACTATAGGTTAAGCATTTTAATTAAAGTATAACATGTTTTAATTAAAATGGAATAAATTACTTAGGTTAAAATGTATATTAATATGTATTAATAATATAACCTAAGTCATGTCTAAATTAATTAATTATAGGCATGTTTTAAATAATTAATTAATTATAACTTATAACATAAAATACTTAGGTTAAATTAAGATCATGCTAAATTAATAATTAAAATAACCTAAGTCATGGTTTAATTAATATCTCATGTTATTAATTAATTTATATCCTAAGTTTGTAATTCATAAAATTAGCATGTAGCATAAATCATGATTTAACCAACGAACCATGAATCGGGCATGAACTCGACACCGTACCCCGAGCCAACTCGGGGTACTTGTGCCCCCTTGCTGCCATCGGTCCCACATGCACCAACCAAGACCAAAATGGTCTTGGTGGTGGCGGCAAAAAGCAAACCGAACCCCCCTCGGGTTGGTTATACTAGGCGGCCAAAACAAACACCCTCATATATCATCCTTTGATTTTAATTAACCCCAAAACATGTTAAGTCTATGTTAAATTATCATGTTTTAACAAAAATAAAAATAACATGTTCATGAAAATAATTAAAGATTAAAAAGAAATAAAAAGAAAGGTTTAGAATGATATACCAACACGTAGCTTGAAAGAGGATGAACAAACACGGTTTATAGCACTTATTTTTATGATCAAAATCAACCAACAACCACCTATGGTGGTCTTGAGGGTGGCGGCACAAAAAGAGACGAAGGAGGAGGAGAGAAAACTTTTTAGGTTAAATGCTTATTTCCTTGAAATGTAAAAATGAAAGGAATATTTACCATAACCCCCCCCCTTTCATGTAAAAGTCAATGCGCTAAGCCCATTTTGGTTATGTGTGCCGTGGGTATGGGGCCCCACATGGGAAACTCGTACCTTTTCTCGTGTCCCGATGTTTCGTGTTCGTTCGTGGTTAAACGTGTTCGTGTTTAAAGTGTTTCTGTTTATTTTATCATGTAGTTTATCGTATTATTTACACTCGTAATTAAGTACTTACGTAATTACTTTAGTTCGTGTTTTAACATGATGATCATGATTTAATTATGTTCACGTGAAATATCTATTAACTGTTTATCATGAGTTTGTACGTAATCGATACTTATCATGTCATATACGTATGCACTTGCTTGATTATTAGCACATGAATGTGATCAATACTAAATAGGGTAAGTTTTAATCTAGGGCGTACGATCTTAAGGGCACTATTCATGGTAAAAGCATGCGGGTTTTACACGGTATTTCCTTTATGGTCATGTAATGTTTAGACATTTATCCTTGTATGCTTTGATGACACGCCATAATCACGCGTGACATTCCATTTATCAAAATGGGGTGTTACAATTATGGTATCAGAGCCAAGGCTTCGACCTGTAGGCTCTATAAATATGACCTATGATTAGTGGGGTAGTCATTATGGTCTTCCTAGAATTGAAAGTCGGTTTTCATGCATTCATCATTTTCATGCATACATATATATGTCATTGTCGCAGGTTTATGACTAAGTAATGGTTGGTACAGGACTGGCCCTATTTAGTTGCATGTGTTTTATCGAAACTTTTAAATTTGGGACCGACCCATAGGCGTCCCCTCTCCATGTCTTTTGTTTTGAGTGAACTGACCATAGGCGTTCACTCTCGAGCATACAAAAGTTTTCATAAAACTGCATCATTCATTCATGTACAAAATTTTCTTGCATAAAATTTTTCTCATGATTTATTGGTATACTTTTTTTTCATGTATATATGTTAAGTTTTGATCAGTTTAATCATGTATTTCATGTTATACTGTCAGATGGCAAACACAAACAATATCTAGGAGATGGTTGCAGCTGCCAATGCAGATTTGCAAGACATCCTTCATCAGAACAACAACTATCCTCCCCCGCCTAGCATTTTTCCCACGGAAGGAAGGAATAGGCTCATGAGAGAGTACTACACCATTAGACAGCGACCTGAGGAAGACAACAATGACTTCATGCAGCGTTTCGTTCGATTCACCGGTGTCCTGAGAGCAGCTGCGGCCACCACTAAAGAGCAGGCACAACATTTTCGTTGGGCCCTTACTCCAATGCTTGCCAATAACTTAGAAGGTGCTCTGTTGGATACGGTAGCACAAGTGGCCGAGGCAGCACGTAAGATGAAGATGCTGCATGAGGGATATGAGTTCGAGGAAGCAGAGAGACCCGATAAGAGGTAAACATTTGAATTCAAGCAGTGACCAATCCGTATTCTTTCAGTATATGTCAATATTTCATCTCTTTAAATTGTATCTCCCAGGCAGAAGACTGGGGACCGGTCTCAGCCGGCTACTCAGCAGCAGCCTAATCAGCCCAAAGGAAACGGTCATACTAACGACCGTTTTGCTACGGATAAGCGTGGCGGTAATGATAATTACCATAACAACGCTGGACACTCCAACAGCAGCAGGTCCTTATACTTACGCATTTCCTTAGGATTACATGCTATAACTCTTAATTCTGACACATTAGCAAATCTTCTACCAGGAACCATGGAAACGGTAGGGACCAGAACCAGAGAGGTTCACAGCCTAGCCGTCCAGCTATCACTGGTATTCAATCTTACGATTATATGCATTGTCCTTTGTACCCTATTATCATGTCTCATGTATAATGTCTTATCAGGTTCTCAGCCAGCCAGAGCACCTGCTGGAGGATATACTCATCCTCTTTGCTCTACTTGCCACCCTAGGCACCCAGGGCCATGTCGCCGCGACAATGATGCATGCTTCAAGTGTGGTCTTCCTGGCCATCGCATGAAGGACTGCCCAAGGGCAAGATGGAGGGCACATCAGGACATGATGATACCAAGCCGCCTCCTACCACTGGACGCGTCTACACGACATCTCGCGATCAGGCCAACAAGTCTACAGGTACCATCACTGGAATCTTGTATATGTATGGTCAAGCTGCATGTGTTCTGTTTGATACGGGTGCTACTCACTCGGTCATTTCTACTACTTATACCAAGAATGATAGGATACTCCCCATGCCACTAGAGAACAGACTCAGTATTTCCACGCCTTTGAGAGACTCTGTACTTATAACCCATGTGTACAAGAGCCTTCCCCTAGAGTTTGACGATAAGGTTCGTCTTGTTGACGTACTTCCACTGGACATGAATGACTTTGACCTGATTTTGGGCATGGATTGGCTATCCAAGCATCATGCTACCATAGACTACCATTCATATCGAGTCATCTTCGGTGATGTTAATGCACCAGAGTACATTTATAACGGGTTCGTACCTGGCAGGTCTGTACAAATCATATCAACCCTACAAGCAGGTGCACTACTGTCACATGGATGCGAGGGTTATCTGGCTACGGTTCATGACATGCATGCTGAATCCCCATCAATTCAGGATCAGCCGATAGTGTCAGAATTCCAAGATGTATTTCCAGAAGAACTTCTGGGCATACCACCTGCACGTGAAGTTGAATTCAATATATAGCTCATCTCAGGAGCTGAGCCGATTTCCAAGGCAACTTATCGCATGGCTCCCATAGAGTTAAAGGAGCCGAAGGATCAACTGCCAGAACTTCTAGAACGTGGTTTCATTCGACCGAGCGCATCTCCATGGGGCGCATCGGTCTTATTTGTTAAGAAGAAGGACGCCAGCATGCGTCTTTGCATAGAGTATCGCGAGCTCAACAAGATTTCTATCAGGAATAGGTATCCACTGCCACGTATAGATGATCTGTTTGACCAACTCCAAGGGGACAAACACTTCTCCAAGATTGATCTTAGGTCAGGCTATCATCAGCTACGGGTTAAGGAGCAGGACATCGCCAAGACTTCTTTTCGTACCCACTATGGCCACTACGAGTTTGTAGTCATGCCATTTGGCCTTACCAATGCTCCAGTAGTGTTCATGGATCTGAGAACAGAATCTTCCATGAATTTCTAGACAAGTTTGTTATGGTCTTCATCGATGACATCCTGATTTTCTCAAAGTCCAAGGAGGAACACGAAGACCATCTTCGTACAGTACTACAGATTATTCGCCAGAAGCAACTGTATGCTAAATTCTCCAAGTGTGAGTTCTAGTTAGACAAGGTGGCATTCTTAGGTCACATTGTATCAGCAGAAGGAATCACTATGGATCCAGCGAAGGTTGAGGCTATTACTAAGTTGCCAAAGCCGACATCCGCGACCGAAGTCCGTAGTTTCTTAGGCTTAGCTGGCTATTACCGTAGGTTCGTGGAGAACTTTTCCCGCCTAGCACTACCATTCACCAAACTGATGCGGAAAGGGGATAAATTCATCTGGACTGAAGAACGAGAGAAGATCTTTGAAGACCTGAAGCAGAAGTTAGTATATGCACCTATTCTTACTCTCCCATCTGGTACGGGTGGATTTCAAATCTATAGTGATGCATCGGGGAAGGTACTTGGCTGTGTTCTCATGCAACATGGGAAAGTGATCGCTTACGCTTCATGGCAGCTTAAGCCTTAGGAGAAAAATTACCATACGCATGACTTGGAACTTGCTGCAGCCATGTTTGCATTGAAAATATGGAGGCACTACTTATATGGAGAATCATGTGACATTTTCACGGACCACAAGAGCTTGAAGTATATCTTCACTCAACGTGAATTGAACATGAGGCAGAGGAGATGGTTAGAGCTGTTAAAGGATTATGACATTAATCTGCAGTATCATCCCAGCAAGGCGAATGTAGTAGCAGATGCACTTAGCAGAAAGTCCAGAATGATCAACGACATTGATATTGAGGAAGAAATCAGAAGAGACTTGGAGCGACTAGACATAGAGATCATGGTACGTGGACAGCACGGTTACTGGGCTAATCTTAGGGTAGAACCCGAGTTACTCTCTAAGATCAAGGAAGCTTAGAAAGATGATGGAGAAATCTGGGCGATAATTCAGAATTTGGAGAAGCAGACAAAATTCTGAGTAGATGTATATGGTATCTTATGGCACGGCACGAGACTTTGTGTTCCTGATGATCAAGAACTTCGGGAAGCCTTGTTAGCTGAAGCTCATAGCTCCCCATTTTCTATACATCCTGGTTCGACCAAGATGTACCATGACATCAAGCACTACTTTTGGTGGAGTGGTATGAAACAAGATGTTGCCACTTACGTCTCTAAATGTCTTACCTGCCAGCAGGTTAAGATCGAGCATCAGCGATCTGGCGGTCTTCTTCAACCGTTAGATATTCCAGAGTGGAAGTGGGACAAAATCACCATGGATTTTGTTACTGGGCTTCCGCCAACCAAGAGGAAGCATGATGCAATTTGGGTTATCGTTGATCAACTTACCAAATCAGCTCATTTCTTACCTATCCGCAAGGAAGATTCGGTCAGTAAACTCGCTGATACGTATAGAAGAGAGATCCTGAGACTCCACGGTGCTCTATCCAGCATCGTCTCAGACAGACATCCTCGATTCACTTCGCGATTTTGGAAAGGTCTGCAGAAAGCTTGGGGTACACAACTTAAGCTTAGCATGACTTTTCATCCTCAAACAGATGGGCAGTCGGAGCGAACGATTCAGACGTTGGAAGACATGTTGAGGTCATGTGTGTTGGAATGGACGGGTGATTGGGACAAGTATATCTGTTTGGTGGAGTTTGCATACAACAACAGTTGGCACGCAAGTATCAAGTGTACTCCTTTCGAGATGTTGTATGGCAGGAAGTGTCTCGCCCCAATATGTTGGGATCAGGTTGGTGAGCGAACACTTGAAGGACCAGAGATCATAGAGTTGACTAATGAGAGGGTCGCAGTAGCTAAGTAGAAACTTCAAGAAGCACGATCACGTCAGAAGAGCTACGCAGACAAGCATCGTATGGACATACATTTTAATGTAGGAGATCACGTTTTCTTAAGGTTTTGCCGGAACTGGTGTTAGACGCTTTGGAGTTAAAGGGAAGCTCAGTCCTCGTTTCATCGGACCGTTTGATATCATTGAACGAGTCAGTGAAGTATCTTACCGTTTAGCGTTACCTCCGCAGCTTTCTCATGTACACAATGTGTTTCATGTGTCCTTACTCAGAGGGTACCAATATCATCCCCTTCACCTGGTTCAGTATCCACTGGAACAGATTCATGAAGATCTCACTTTCATTGAAGAACCCGAAAGAGTTCTTGACAAACAAGAACGAGTCATGAGAAGGAAGACGATTCCATTCGTCTAGATCATTTGGAGGGATCATACCGAGCGGGAAGCCACTTGGGAAACAGAGGAGTCTATCTAGGCTTCTTACCCTCATTTCATATTTTGAATTCGGGTATGTTCTTCTTTTTCCAGTTTACTTTATCTATAATTCGGGGACGAATTATTCTTTTTAGGGGGGAAGAGTTATAAAACCCGCATGCTTTTACCATGAATAGTACCCTTAAGATCGTACGTACATGATTAGAAATTTCCTTTTATAGCACGTTTACGTTTCATGAATAAGAATTACAAGTATTACGTACGTGTTATAACACGATAAGTATTTATTACGTATGAACACTAGATAATTATTCCAATAATAATTATAATCACGAACATACGAAATCATGAACGTAAATTAATCAGGAAATAAGATTACGTATGTGTATATATTTATTACGAAAACGAATAAATATATTAAGTCACGATTGATAACTAAGTAGAACACGTAATTTACGAACACGAGAACACACAGGAACACACGATTATTTAGACACGAAAAAAGGTACGGGTTACCCCATGTGGGGCCCCCATGCCGCGGATACAACAAGGAAACATGGGCTTAGCCCATGTCAATTTTACTAAACAAAGGGGTTAAGGGAAAAACATGTTTCATGTTTACAAAATCTAGAAAATAATTAAAACCCTAAAAGTTCTCCTCCTCTCCTTTTGTCCTCTTTGGCCGTCGGTTTCAAGAACACCAAAGGGTAATTCGGGTTGATTTTGGTTGTTTATTTATTTAAGGAATCGTGTGTGTTCATTCTTCTTGATTTCACGTAATCGGTATAACTTTTAACCTTTTCTTTTTATGTTTTGATTTATATAATAACATAAAATCATGATGTTTTTAATAAAATAATTTAAAACAAGTAATATAAACAAGTTCTAATCATGGGGTTAAATCAAATCAAGGGTTTAGGGGTGTTTTGTTTCTAGCCGACGCCTAACCGAGCCCCAAGGGAGTCTCGGCTTGGCTTATTTCGTACCACCGAGACCATATGGTCTCGGTATGGTGGTGGTGGTCTCACGGCATCAGAAAGGCAAGGGCAAAACCCGACCTTGGTCGGGGTATGGTGTTGGTTACGGGTCCGGTTCATGGGTTTAAATCACGGGTCCGGTTCATGAATCATTTTTTTTCAAGGTTTATGATTTTTACAAGTTATGTTATTTTTTTAGACTTAAATTAAATTAATTAAAAGCATGAACATGATTAATTTAATTTACATGACTTAGGTTATTAATTTAATTATTAATTCATGAATTTTAACCTAATTATTTATTTTTAATTAGACTATATAATTAATTAGTTATTAAAACCATGTCTTATAATTAATTAATTTACATGACTTAGGTTATATTATTTACAGATAAAAATACATGTTTTAACCTAAGTATTTTACCTTTATTTAATTAATATCATGTTATATTTAATTAAATACTTTAACCTATAGTTTATTTAATTTACATGAAATAATTAATAAACTATATTATATAATCACATGACTTAGAATAATAATCAGAAAACACTTAAGCTTATATACTTAGCTTAATTAACCAGCTTATATATATTTATGGAAACTTTCTATTTTTAGAAACTTATTTATTTAAGGCAGCTAATCTATTTATGGAAACTTTCTATTTATAAAAACTTATCTATTTTAAGAAGTAATTCTATTTTTTGGAAACATTCTATTTTTGGAAACATTCTATTTTTGGAAACTTTCTATTTTTGGTAACTTTCTATTTTTGGAAACTTTCTATTTTAGGAAACTTGCTATTTTTAGAAAGTCACTTATTATTACACAACAAGTATAATAATACATGAAATACAAGTAATACTTAATCATAATAGGCAGAATATACGATAAACACAAGAATAAGCTTAAATTAGTAAAACATGACATGAACATTTAAAACAAGCTAAGACATGATATAAAATCAGTTACGTACTCAGTAATCAGATACTTATACACGTATGTATTCATGTAGCATTAGTGATACAGAAGTAGGACTCTCTTCCGTTCGTCTTCTTCGTTCACTGGACATAAGGTACGGATTCTCCGTCCTTTCAGTATGGACATTCTTTCCTTATTAGGATTCCCCGCATGCAGCCAACTGTTTTCCCTAGTGTATGTTTTATATGTTTTGATTGCTTATGTTTAATTAGAATACCTAAAGCCATATACATGCATGACTAGTTTCACCTAGTTATGGGGGTACCATAACCATAACACTAGAGGCACTAGTGTTATGACTTCCCCACGGCGGAGTGATTGCTCGTGGCGTCCTTTTCAGCTTTTGGCCATATATTATTATTATCAGGTGGGGCGTATGGGTGCATCCTAGTTACATGTTTTTAGCAGATTACTCAGTGTGAGTGTGGTGTGTGCCTTGCATCCTTCATAAGGAGCTGATCCCTCCTACCCAAAACCAGTATATTAAATTAGAGGCAACCCCTCTAATTTGCATGACAAGGTCAACTCTCCAGGTATTCATGCACATTGATATTTCATAACCTATATTGGCTAAAAGGTAAAATATGTTAAACAGTTTTACAAGATAAACATAAGGCTTTTCAAACTATAAAACCAGTTTTACTAAGATATAACCGGGTTATCCAGGACTTAGTTTCTTCCACTGTTTCATGCTTATATGCTTATATTATTCATGCTTTACTTGTACATCCGTTCACTAAGCGTATTGCTCAGCCATTTTCCTTTTCATGTTCCCAAAACGGCAGGTACCCAGGGACGCTCGTAGACTTTAAGCGTAGGTGCATATGGACTGGAAGCTTTCTAGCCTTCTTTACTTTATGCATTTATCTATACTTTGATACTCATTTCATGGACATTGTTTAGTCCTTTCATTTACAGTACTTATGTTTGTGTGTGATGAGTTCTACTTTTGGACTACCGATGTTTGATTCCGATATTTCCTTTATGGTCTTGTAATGTTTAGACATTTATCCTTGTAAGCTTTGATGACACGCCATAATCACGCGTGACATTCCATTTATCAAAATGGGGTGTTACAGACAAACTCCAACAACCATCTATAAAATGTATCTTTGTAGGATACCCTAAGGAAACTATAGGTTACTACTTTTATTATCCACCTGAGAACAAAGTGATTGTTGTTAGGTATGGATACTTCCTTAAATCTGATCTAGTAAATCAAGAATTCAGTGGGAGAAATTATGATCTTGAAGAGAATCATATAGATACATTACCTTCTGAAAACACTAGTGATGAGACTGCTTTTATACATAGTCTCATCGTCCAAAATGTGCTTTAAATGCATTAAATATCATAAAATGTGCCAAATATATGCTTGTGTTTGTTCAATGTGTATTTTAGATACGTATATTGTGAAAATGGCAAAAGATCACAAGAAACAAGCAAAAACAAACACGGGAAACGAAGTCGTACAATGAACCGGGCCCTAGAATTGATTTTCCAAGAATAACCCTTGAAGAATTGAAGATTGTACAAGAAGGGTCCTCCGATATTGAAGAATTGACACTTTAAACCCTTGTATATTCATAATTAAAAGTTTGGTCCTTAAAGTGTGTCAAAATTACAAAAAGGACCCTCAACTTTGAAGAACTGGCAAGAATGGTCCCTCAATTATAAAGATTTGTCGCTTTTATTCCTCCATGAAGACAAAGAACAAGTGAAGGTCTTGAATATTGAATACATGTTAAGTTTGGTCCTTCAAATATCATCAAATGGCCAGAAATACCCTTTGAAATACTTTTGGAAAGTTTTGGGGGCAAAAGTATGAAAAGTGAAACTTCATTATAAAGGGAAATCAGATTTATGCTATTAAAACCAAGAATGGAAGAATAATAGAAGACAAGGGGTGTGTTCTACCAAGACATCATAGTTACCTAGACCAACCACACCATGACACGTGCCCCACTATCTCCATTTAGCCAATCACAAGCCTCCCTTTTTCCACATCACCATCCCACTCACCAAACCGGTTTAACTTAATATTAATTAAGTTTAAATACGCACCAAACAACATTTAAACATAAAACAAGATCAAAAACTTGTTCTTAGTGTTCTTAATCCGAATTGGGGATTTCTTAATTACTTGGAATTAACCCTTAATCTCCTCTAGAATTAAGATTAAGGGATCACTAACTAAAACCCCACCCTCAAAACCCTTGCCACCTCACCCCAAAGATCACATGAACCACCCTGCATACATGCTTTTGGGGAAAATGCCAAAACCATCCAGAAATCCAACGAACCACAAACAAGCTTACATTTTAAGCTTAGTTTGAACCCTTTGATCAAATTCCACCAGCTAGCAACTTCACAAGACGCCAAGATTTCATTACATGTACTCAAGAATTTCAAACTTCAAAAGGGCATTTTGAGACTTCTATAACTTAGGGTTATGAGTTTTATCAATTTTTAGGACCATGTACACCCTCTATACAAAGGGTATAGGGTCATACATTACAATTTGCTCTTGGTTTTTCCTTGTTCAACTTTCTGTAAATCCTATATTCAAGTAATGAAATAGTGTTTGAATTTGTTGAAGGAATCCAAGTGGAACCTTTAATATTCTGTTGTTATTGATATATTTTTGTGACTTTGAAGTTTCAAAACCTATTTTCAAAGATTATGCAAGAAATTGCAAGTGTTTCCAAAATCTGATATTTTTCTAAGTCTTGGTTCAAACATTTGAAAATTTTGGATTACAAGTGGTCATAGCACCCTGATAAGGAGCTTATCAAGGTGTAGTGAGCTTGTGGTTTGGGGATATTCAAGAAGTGGGAACAAGCTTGAATTAATCAGCTTTTATTTTCCATTTTCTTTTATTGTATAATATGTTTGATCTAACCTTGTTGTTCTTAGCAGCTTGTTGGAAGCTTGTGCCTTGTTAAGCTATGCACATAAGCTCTAAAATTCGTGAGTGTGGATGTACATTCATGAGGTTTGAACCTTCTTACCAAAAATATGTTAAAAAGTGATATTAAGTGATTTTGTGATCTGATGTAATTTGAGGTGTTCTTGTGGCTTGAATTTGGTTAATACTGCATGATATTGTTGGTATGATGCTTGATTAGGCTTGGGTAAACCTATTACACACATTTACTTTGTTAAATCTTGGATTAAAAAGTGAAAGGGGTGTTTGGGTCTATTGATTTAAGGTTCTTGTTTGAATTTGAGTTAGTGTATAAGGTTGTTAAGTGCTGGTATCTGTTTGGTAAGTGATTGTATGCTATTATCTGCAAGTTTTCCTCATTGAAACATCAAATTATAGATTGTGCTATAACTTGCTTATTTTTTACTGATTTGACCTAAAATCTTGGAAACACCTAGAGTGTATGCATGTTTAGGGTTAAAAAGTGTTTAAACAAAGTTTGTGTAACCTGTTTAAGAGATTTGAGGGTTTGAAATTGGGCTTGTGGTCAAGTACATCAACAAACTCATTTTGTGTTCATCAGTAACATTCATCAGCTTGAATCTTGCTCTAATCTTTAAACCAGCGTATAAAACAAGTTGATTTGTGTTCATTTGAATTTAATTAAGCTGTTGTATGCATTTGGTTCAATTTGGTTGGCTGAATATTGCGTTACACCGTTATGACTCTATTTTTAGACCTAAATCTCTATCATCCATAAGTCAAAAATGTATCCTCGTGAACATTCAAGACAAAAATAAAATATAAGAGATACCACTTAGGAAAAAGGGAGTCTAAGTACGTGATTAGGGTATATGAGTAGTGTTAGCATTACTAACTTATAATGACAATGATCTCGTTACACGCTTGGCATGGAATTGGGTTAAAATCGAGGACGACGAAAATATTTCTAACGAAGCATTCACGTGTTCTTGTTCTATGAACCTAAACGTCCCATTTTGTGAGGAAAATCATACATTATGTCTAAAACGCATGTAGTAGCAAGTAATAGTAGTGTAGCAAGTTTATCATTCAATAAAAGTGCATAAAAATGAATTTTGGGAGGTGCTAAGATACTTTATTCTAGCATTGCGTGAGGGCACGACAATGGTTTAGTATGGGGGAGTGATGAGATTGCGTTTTTACATAGTCTCATCGTCCAAAATGGGCTTAAAATGCATTAAATATCATAAAATGTGCCAAATATATGCTTGTGTTTGTTCAATGTGTATTTTATGTACGGATATTGAGAAAATGGCAAAAGATCACAAGAAACAAGCAAAAACAAAGACGGGAAACGAAGCCGTACAATGAAACGGGCCCTAGAGTTGATTTTCCAAGAATAACCCTTGAAGAATTGAAGATTATACAAGAAGGGTCCTCCAATATTGAAGAATTGTGACAAGCATCAAAAAGCCACCTTGGTTCGGGGGGTCGGGGATGATCAAAGAACATGGTAGCCATTGTTGTTCTAGTGAGAGAAAGTTGGAGAGAGGTGAAGGAAAAGTGTGTGTATTATCTCAAGTGAAAATAATACGAATGAAAAAACACTAAACTTCCACAACCCATGGAGAGTCATGGGGGTATTTATAGGCCTAACTTAACTATACTATCCCTTGACTACAACTTTAGTCCCTGCGTATAGCAAAAGGAATAGTTCTAGTCCAACTCACGTGAAAGGCGCCAGCTTACCAAAAAGTAAGTCTAACAATCTCCCTCCAAGATGGTGACTCACGTGAGTTGGTTACAATGTTTCCTACAAGCAAAAATAAAGAAAAATAATAAACGTGAATTCCAGCATTCCTTGAGACGGTCTTCAACGACCTTCATCTTCTTGAATACTCCAGCTCTATTTCTTCAGCTTTGTAGAATCTAGTTGAGTTTTACACCCTCCCAACTAGAAGGCCTTTCATTAAACAAGCAAAAAAGACTGCTCCCTCCCAAACAGATCCTTAAGAGGAAATCTATGGGAGGTGATAACGTCATCAACATTTTCTCACAATTTGAAGCACTCTCATTCTTGATTCTATGAAAGATTACCAGAAGAACACACTCTATCCCGAACATGAAGTCAAACTGTAGCACTGGAGTCAATTAAGTCCCGGAAATGCACATTACTCCTGACAGGACAATGATGATAAAAAGTTGCCACATCAAAGTCAATTAAGTCCCGAATGTAGACAACTTATCCCTTTATGTAGAAACAGTAACACCAAAGTCAAGTGACCCCGCATGTACACATTTTTCCCTCCAGGATGATACCTATTAAGGGAATCATCCTTCATGTGTGTACGTGGTATGCCAATAGGAACCTCTTACTTAATAACCATTACTATGTGAGAATATGTCAACAATATCTCTCTAAACAAAAATTTTCTCTTGATCACCCCGAACTGAATCCCCTTATCAATTATGTTGGCTAGTGATAGTGACCACTGATGAAGATAACCCAATAATCCTAACTTGAAATTGAAGTAGAATTCCCCAAACATGAACTTAAGCTTGCACTATTGTAGAATGAAGAGCGATGCAGAGAAGTCTTAAACGCATCCTATACCAAAATGCAGTATATAAAAGGTACAACTTCTCTAAAGTACCCTATACCAAAACAGACGGTATAAGAAAAGGTACTACACCTATTGAAGATATCCACAACAGCAAGTGCGTGTGACACTGAGAACCGCAACGAAGCTCCCAAAAAATGATAGTTATCCATGTCGTCGTCCATCCTCCCCTTGACACTGGAAACTAGATACTTCAAGTCTTATTCATAACCGTATATGCTCGAACAAGTTATCTTATAAAGTTATAAGTACTCCCTTATAGATAAAATAAGAACGCCATCGAGAAATCTCACTTTAACCTCAAATAAGTAGCATCGAATCATCTTCGTAATCACATAAACCGTAATAGCCGATAGGAATTTAGGTGAATTTTTTATAAGGATCATTTTAGTGTAATGTATCATGTTTGTTGTGCTTGTAGTTCGTGAAAAAATTATGATCGAAAACGGATATCTGGACTTGAATGTCACAATTTAAGCGGCCCGCCAAAGTAATAAAATCCTGTCACATAAGCCTTTAACACGACAACAATTTTACCACTTGGTTCTTTCGAAATACCCGGCTCAATCCAATAACCCCGTTAACCAATTCCGACATGATTAATTTTGCAATATTCGGATATATAATCGATCATTCCAAATTCGATTGCAAAAATTAATTGGCCCACTAAGTACCTTCGATTGAGTAGTGATCGGCCCGTAAAAAATAATCGAATCACCAACATATCTGATTAACCAAACCATTTTCCAAAGTCGGACAAAATATTCAGTTTAGCGGACCAAATATTCAACAAAAAAAGCCCGATTATAGATAAATCAATCACAGCCCAATCTTCATATCATAATTCAACCCTGAGAATACCTTGGGATATACGGCCCAAGACAAAAATTAAAACCAAATGTAACATTTTACAAAACTTGTGTATTCGGTGGAAGAAACTGAAACAATTTGGCTTAATATATCTCAAACAAGTGTGCAACAACTGTCCATTTAATCAACCTAAGTCAAAGATAAGAGACTAGTTGTTGACCTAGGGATATAAAACAAACCGAGCATCCCTAGTTATCTCACATTAAACACAAACCACACCTAACCCATTCTCTTATCTCGTTACATCCGCCCCCTATTTTCAATCTGAAAAAATTTCCCAACCATCTCTTACACAATCAACGAACCTCACAAACCAAAGATCATCTTCATTCAATCTTAAACCACAAAACAAGTCACAATTATTTATCCGTCTCACCTTGAATCCTATATCAAACCCACAGGTATCTAACCTGATTATGTAGGCTGATATAACGAACCAAGAGGAGAGACATACACCATGTAGAAATACGTCTTCGAGATCTAATAAAAGATCTAAGGTAGGTATATTGGTGATGTGACATCATGTAATTAATTTGTGATTTAAAACAAATTAATCAGAGGTATAAAACTTTACGAGATCTGTGAAGATATATTGTTAAACGCAAAAAATCTTTTTAAAGATTGGGGAAAAAATGTTTAACAAAAACTGAGATCAAGATATTGTATGATTTTCGAGTCTAGATGATGATAATAGATGGGTATGTGTCGGTTTTTGATTGAAAAATGGTTTGGGTTAACAGTTGATAATAGATGGTTGCATGTTGTTGATTCGTTTTTGTGTCTCGTGTCCCAATCGAAACAAATAGATTGATTATAACATGAATGTTATAAATCATTATTTGAATTCGAAAAATAAAACTTGGGTTGAGGTGATGATATAGATGGAAGCAAGTTCTGTGGAGGTTACGGGTAAGTTTGGTTGAGAGGGTTTTAATTTGATGTTGAGTTCGTGAATCAAGACTACATTGACTAAACTTCATGTTTAAGTTCTTGTCACTGATTCAAAAATTAAAAGGAGGTTTATCCCAACACACAAGATCTGTGATGATTAGTTAAACGAAAAAAATCTTGTTAAAGATAAAAAACGTTTAACCAAATATGAGGTCCATTTGATTATGTATACGAGTCTAGATGTGTAGGGATTAGGTGACGATGGGATTAGGAATAGATGTGGATTTGGGGATATTACATGTTGGTTTATGTAAGATTAGATTATGTTGGTTAAGGTTTAGTCTCATCAGATTTGAACCGAAAAAAATTGATCTCGACACAACACAGTTGATCAAGTCAACTTGGTATCAGAACTCATGTCATCATTCCACAACCCATGATTCCGCAACCATGATTTCACAATGTGGGATACATATGATTCCGAAACACGGGAATCATATGATTTCGCAAAGTGGAAGTCGTATGATTCCGTAAAATGGAAGTCATATGATTTCGCAATGCGAATCAACATTCGATTCCGCAAAGGTAGAAAACATTCGATTCCGCAAAATGTAAGAATGCAAGATTCCGCAAAATTTAGAAATCGAATCCACAGGCATATGAACCGAAAAAATTGGATCTGGTCCATCTTGTAGTTGTCCTTTTCCTAAAAAGATTATTCAGATCTTGAATGACGGGACAGAAACAAATAAAAATGTACAAAAAATGGACAAAAATGATGACATTTTACCATACACATAATTCGAGACATGGATAGATTAAAAGGAATAGATATTCGAGACATGGAATGAAATAAATAGATAATAATAAACACGAATACCAACCATGAAACAGAATAGTACGAATCATAAATCTGATCTCGCAACACGAATCTGAAAACACGACGCAAACATACACGGATACAAAACACCCCCGATTATCTCTGATACCAATTGACAAGCATCAAAAAGACACCTTGGTTCGGGGGGTCGGGGATGATCAAAGAACATGGTAGCCATTGTTGTTCTAGTGAGAGAAAGTTATAGATAGGTGAAGGGAAAGTGTGTGTATTATCTCAAGTGAAAATAATACAAATGAAAAAACACTAAACTTCCACACCCCCATGGAGAGTCATGGGGGGTATTTATAGGCCTAACTTAACTATACTATCCCTTGACTACAACTTTAGTCCCTGCGTATAGCAAGAGGAATATTTCTAGTCTAACTCACGTGAAAGGCGCCAGCTTACCAAAAAGTAAGTCTAACAAATTGACACTTTAAACCCTTTTATATTCATAATTACAAGTTTGGTCCTTAAAGTTTGTCAAAATTACAAAAAGGACCCTCAACTTTGAAGAATTGGAAAGAATGGTCTCGCAATTATGAAGACTTGTCACTTTTAGTCCTCCATGAAGACAAAGAACAAGTGAACACCTTGAAGATTGAAGACATGTCAAGTTTGGTCCTTCAAATATCATCAAATGGCAAGAAATACCCTTTGAAATACTTTTGGAAACTTTTTGTGGCAAAAGTATGAAAAGTGAAACTTCATTATAAAGGGAAATCAGATTTATGCTATTAAAACCAAGTATGGAAGAAGAATAGAAGACAAGGGGTGTGTTCTACCAAGACATCATAGTTACCTAGACCAACCACACCATGACAGGTGCCCCACTATCTCCATTCAGCCAATCACAAGCCTCCCTTTTTTCACATCACCATCCCACTCACCAAACCAGTTTAACTAAATATTAATTAAGTTTCAACACGCGCCAAACAACATTTAAACATAAAACAAGATCAAAAACTTGTTCTTGGTGTTCTTAATCCAAATTGGGGATTTCTTAATTACTTGGAATTAACCCTTAATCTCCTCTAGAATTAAGATTAAGGGATCACTAACTAAAACCCCACCCTCAAAACCCTTGCCACCTCACCCCAAAGCTCACATGAACCACCCTGCATACATGATTTTGGGGAAAATGCCAAAACCATCCAGAAATCCAACGAACCACAAACAAGCTTACATTTTAAGCTTAGTTTGAACCCTTTGATCAAATTCCACCAGCTAGCAACTTCATAATACGCCAAGATTTCATCACATGTACTCAAGAATTTCAAAGTTCAAAGGGGCATTTTGGGACTTCTACAACTTACTGTTTTGAGTTTTATCATTTTTTAGGACCATGTACACCCTCTATATAAAGGGTATAGGGTCATACATTACAATTTGCTCTTGGTTTTTCCTTGTTCAACTTTCTGTAAATCCTATATTCAAGTAATGAAATAGTGTTTGAATTTGTTGAAGAAATCCAAGTGTAACACCCCATTTTGGTAAATGGAATGTCACGCGTGATTATGGCGTGTCATCAAAGCATACAAGGATAAATGTATTAAACATTACATGACCATAAAGGAAATACCGAAAACAAATATCGGTACCCCAAAGTAAAGCTCATCACACACAAACATAAGTACTGTAAAAGAAAAGGACTAAACAATGTACATGGAAATAAGTAGCAAAAGTATGATGACAAGCATAAAGTAATGAAGGCTAGAAAGCTTCCAATCCATATGCACATACGCTTAAAGTCTACGAGCGTCCCTGAGTACCTGCCGTTTTGGGAACATGAAAGGAAAAACGGCTGAGCATAACGCTCTGTGCACGGATATACAAGCATAGAATGGATAACATAAGCACATACAACATATAGCAGTGGAGTTGATTAAGTCCTGGAAAACCTGACGTAACTTAGTAAAACTGGTTTTATAGTTTGAAAAGCCTTATGTTTATCTTACAAAAACTGTTTAACATGTTTACCATTAGCCAATATAGGTCATGAAATGTGACAATCCGTCAATTTATGGTTGATATTTTATTCTCAATATTTATTTGAAAACATTATTTTAATGTTACAATATGAACTCACTTATTTTTGGGAAGAAATTTGGATTTACGTCTTGAGGTAGCATCGACTACGTCTAAACCGGAGGATTCTACGTTACGTGCTTACGTTTGCATACACCGTTTTTGGTGACAGTCCGACATTTCAGAAAATAAATTTATCCGTGAATATTATTTTGGAGTTTAAATTTGTGTTGGTTCATAACTCACAAATTTACGAGAAGAGATTAGGACTTACGATTTTATTTTAACGTCCTTTACGACTAAACCGGAAACCTTAGGATTACGTATTTACGTTTTCGAACTCCGTTTTTGATGAGACAATTTTTATTAGATTCGTTTTGTGCCGTTGATTCATAATTTATAAAAACGTTTTTCGTAAAATGACCCGAGGGCACGCAAATCGAGGAAACTAGAATCGAAGAGTACCCGTAAATTAATAGGGATGGGACAAGTTTACACTTGCCCACCCCTATACAAATGGTGGCAAGTTTAAGCTAGTAAAACACCCTTGATGGACACTTGTCCATTTAGCTTAGTTTGTAAGCATAACTAAACCAAAACCACCTCAAAACCATCCAACACAAACCACTAGTATCATTTTCTTCCATGCAAAACACACACTCTCTCTCTAAGCAATTTTGGACGTCCCAAATACACCTCCAAACCACCTTCACTTGATTAATTTTAACCACAAACATATGTTATAACTTACATATGTTAATCCCCATTCAAAAAGAGGAATATTGGTGCAAGTTTTAACATCCATGGAGGAGTTTTCATGGTGTCTTGGGGCTGATTTTCCACAAGGAGTTCATGAAGCATGGTGGTCTTGAAGATGGTCATGGTTATCCACAAGTTTCTCCATCAAAATCCATGTTTTCATCACAACCTACATCAACTTGGTGGTATAAAGATTGTCCTCCTCATTTTATTGTTATTTTGATTATGTAAACATGTATTTTATTTCCTATTGTATATGTATATGATGATTATATGATGATAAAAATGTTATGTGGGGATTTGGTGTTGATAAACATGATTAAAAAGGTGAAAAACTATAAAGAACAAGGCTAAAATCTTTCTTAAAAGTGATGGCTGTATAAAACAGTAAAGAAACAGGTCATAGACTGATAAAATGATGAAGTAGAATCCATTTACAGTAAGCTATATGTCTTGTACACATGTGAGAGTTGGCCATGCAATGGAATCATTGTAATGAGTGAGATATGATCAAAACAAGTTTAAGGTACAAATCTGAGTTTACTGTTTTGGACGATTTTTAGAAAATACTTAGAAGATGAGTCAACAGTAGGTATAAAGGAGTTAAATGGAGCACATATCATGTAGTTTATGTGATAAAAAATTTAGTTTCTATCTCCATATAGAACTCAAGATATGGAAGTTTTGGATAAAGTGAAGATAAAAATCAGATTTTTGGAAATTAAAGTATATTACTATTATATAAGCACTCAAAATTTAATAGTATAAAATGTAAAATAAAAACCCACTAACTTATGGATTTTATTTATATAAGTATGTAAAAGGTTAAATAAGTGTACATTTTATAAAAATGGTCACTTGTTAAGTTTTATAAGTTATAAAATTATAAACATGATTTTTACGACTTTTTCGGCTATTACCGTAAAATTAACGTTTTTATTAAATAAAACTTAGATGGTTGGACCCGTCTAATGTAAACTTTATAAAACTTATATACTGATATATAAACATTTATAACAAGTAAAAACCGATAAGACCCGAACTATAGGACATACGGACGTTAACGGACTAAATTAACGTTATTGGACTAATAATACAACAAAAATGGACTAAAACTCTTGTAAACTTATTATTGGGCTTAACCCATTTGGGCCCAACTTGTAAAGTTTAAATACTGATAATATAAGTACAAAATGGATTAAAACAAGTTAAAGAACTTGTAATAAGTTTTTGAAATTAAAACACGTAAATAGGTAAAACGAGAAAACTAGTATAAAAGTTATCGACATATAACACTAAAATGAGTAAACGAGAATATGTAAACCCACTTGATCATCATATATATATAATCGTCATATGTATACATACTTGTTATTTTGGACATGAGTCTAAAACGAGTATTATTTGTCTAGGTTTTCGTGATTGAAGCACGTACCGTACGACCGAATTGCCGATAACCCGCCTTCCCATATCAACGTGAGTTCATAGCCTCACACTCTTTTAAATGTTTTTATGAAATGTTTTATAAACCCGCGAGGGAGATAACATGTTAGTTTTTATAAAATAGGACACCATTTGTCCCGATTGTTTGTTTATTGATTTTGGACCCGAATGATTGAATGACCCGATTGTATGACCCGATAAATGATTAATGGACCCGATAGATGAAATAAAATGGATTATTAAAGTTAGGTTATGTCACTAAAAGTCCCATTAGCATGAATTGTGAACTACCGGGATTTGGTAGATGCTTATGCATTTAATAGTACTATTTGGGGACGATCACCCCAGTTCGCGCCTTGACAGTTGATCCCCGTCGTGCCACATTGATTGGTAAGCGAATTTATGTATGAGAAGATTTCCATAGTGTGACCTTTGTGACGACACGCTACTTTAGATGGGCAAATTGAGTATCGGGTTAGCTACCCGTTGTTGGTTTAGTAAGGTAACAATGTCATGCGGCTTATAATAATCCAAAACTAACGAAATACTACTAGACGCTCCGAATTACGATGTATTGCCTGACTAGCAATACAGGGTCATACTATTGATATTATGTTCGTGTTTTGGTTTTCATAACCATATTCATATAACGGTTTTTATTTAATCTATACAACGTTGTAAAACGTATTGTATGATGTTTTTACGACATTGGCTCGTATAATGATTTTTAAGGCAAATGCCTATATTATGATTTTGATAAAGATTTGTATAAAATGATTTTGGCTATTCTATGGCCTTTTACAATGATTTGTACGAAATAATTTTTGGTAATAATTTTATACCAAAGTTATATTGATGGAATTTATTAAACTCTATGAATTCACTCGGCGTTATCGCTGACCTTTTCTTTTAACATGTTTTATCTCAGGTACTTGAAGGTAATTCTCGGGAAGACGACAAGAATTCATGGCCCGCACTTATACTATATTTTCCATTCAAATACTTTGTAAAACTTTGTATGAAATAATATGACTTGGGACCGATGTAACTTTGATAATTATGAATGGAAATGATTTATTATTAAACTACGCGATTTTTATGCGTTGTCTATGATGTGAGTAATGTTCTATCCCGTAACACCAACGAGTCTTCTGCTGTATTGAGTTGTATAAATTTGGGGGTGTTACAGTTTGGTACCAGAGCTCTCGTTATAGAGAACGAAAGATTTTTAAAATGAAGGTTTTGAATAAAACTTTTCAAAATCTTTTAACTATAAACATTTTTCTAAAAATGTCTAAAAATCTTTTGACTATAACGGTGCCGAAGAATTCCCGAGTTACCGACAAGGCCAAGACTGAGAAGTGTTATTTTAATATATATATATATAACTTGGATTATATATATATATGATGTAATTTTATTACATGATTGTTTGATGATTATTTTGATTTTTATACGAGGTATTTATACGACGTAGATTGTCACAAGAAACCCTAAATCCCCTAGTAAATTAATCAAAGCTATTCTCGTAGGAATTATAGCTATCCTAGATCTAAACCAAGTTTTGGATATTTATGATCCCAACAAATGGTTGATATTTGTAGAAATGTAGATATCAGTTGATTGTGATATTGGAAAAGAATTGGCGAGATTAAATCTGATATCGATGGCATGACGATCTTTCCTTATAGAGTGGAGTTTGACATAACGTTACCACCTAGAAAGATGTCATCTGATTCGTTGTCATCCAATTCTTAAATTGAAATCGAAAGGGTGAATGTTGCACTTAAGGATGTCATTGGAACCATTACCCAAAAGCCTCATGCCACTAGTACCTTTCCGAGAAGTCTAGTTGAATGATCAAGTCATTTCATACTAGTGACTCATTTGATAATTGTTGTTGTAAGAGCTATAGGATTGGATATTAAGTGTTGATCATATCGAGCTTTTATTGCCCTTTTAAGGTCTAAGAATGAAGATTGAAAGTATTGGAGAATGAGGTAGAATATCGCATTGAGTATAAGTTGGTTGAAACTTGAATAAAGTAAAATTTAACCTGTATGGAATATGAGATTGTTAATAGGAAGTCATTAAGTCATGTGATTGAATTATAAGGTTTTAATTGATTGTTAGTTTATGTTAAGGGCTGTTCCTAGGCCATTGTCCACTGACGAGGATGCCCAGTGTCCAAGAAATAAATTGAAGAAATCTTCTTCTGAATTGAGACTGATGGATCTTCTGGGACATGTGGAACACCTAATGACTCTTGTAGATTGGTATTCATTGTGGTATCTTTTAAGAATCCCTAACTTAACTGAGACATCAGTTGGTAGGATGAGTTCTGAGAATTGTATGACATAGTGACACATAATGTGTTACGGACAATTCGACTTGTTTGTGATTAATGAAAAGACTACCTTTGATTGCTAAATTCTACATGTATCAATGTTATCTATCTTTTATTGCTTCATCCTAATGTTTGCATTAGTGATGCAACCATTAAACGAGTACTCATCTTGATTTGAGTTACGTTGTGGATTATTCTTTTTGAGCGCCATCGAGGTCATGAACCTCATGATTATTTGGCAAAAGCTCATTTCCTATCATATTGTAGTTAGTTCTTGGTGAACAACTTTCCATCACTCTTTTGCAGATCACTCATTGTTTTTCTAAGATAAAACACTATCCCTTGAGAAAAATTGAATTCTCATCACTATAATGATTATTCAAAGTAAGATTTATAAGTGATTGTTATCGAAATGAGAGTGTTTATAAAGTACTTTGGAAAACCTAACTGTTTTCATAACAAAGAAAATCTTTGTAAATTCATTTTTGATTCTTATTTAAGAATCAAGCATGAAAATGTTTTTATTATAAACATGGATGATAAAATTTTGACGAACTGAGTATTGCATCGTTAATCTTGAAATTGTATATAGTTGCGCGCCTACATACAATTTGGAATGGACTATGCAAGACTGATTAGTAGTCACCATAAAACTAATGAATAAACACTACATTTTCTTTGAGGATTGTGAAAGATTAAATTTTAATGAGATCTGCAAGAAGTGAAAAATAAGGACATAATGTTAGGGTCACCTACATATGTGCCTGTAGCATCTATTCTTCTGAGTCGAATTTACTCATCTGTGGAAATTGTCTTATTTGACAATTGACAATTCTTTCTTGTCTAATTCTCCCGTAGTGAGATTCTTAGGAAAAGTATCTGATTACCGAGTGTGGATACCCGACTGGATGTATCGACGTTCTTATCATTTCTTTTGATTTGATTTCATTTGAATGACCTGGGTAACGATCCGAGGAGCTTTCGAATGCGTACTCAAATTATGAAAACATGGTATATGTTCATATTCGTTAAATGTTTTCGCTTGTATCTGATTTGAAATTCTCTCGCATAGATTATGCGTTGAACTTACTCTTTTTATGGTAGTTATGTCTCCTGATATCCTTGAAATTGTGAAGGATTATGAGTTATTATCAGTCTTTTGAGAAGTTCACATCTTATCGACGGCAATAAAACTGGAAAGTTGATAGTGCCAGTAGAATGGATTGATTGATTATGACATGACGACATTGTCTTAATTGATGGGAACTCGAGTAGAATTCCCCTAAATGATAAAATGTTGATTATCAAAAGTGATCTAAATAATTCTTGATGGATGACCATATCCCGCATTTTGACTTGAAATTATACCGTAAATGGTTGTGAATTAGTCATAGATATTATAATCTAGAAGGAACCTAATATGTATTTATTAAAAGATGTTTATCTTATCTGAAACGTTAGGAGGTATTTGTTGGTGAATTACCTAGACTTTCGTAATTAAGGCAAGTTGAAATTGGTATTGATTATATTCCCGGTGCTGCACCTGTGGCTTGTTCACTGTACGTCAGCACCATCTGAATTAAAGGAATTACCGTACAACTGAGAGAGTTGTCGGAGAAAGATTTTATTATACCAAGCCTGTCATCCTGAAGAGCTATGGTGTTATCATTCCTTATATTTATAGATTACTGTGAACTGAGTAAATTGACAATCAAAAACAATATCCATAACTCGAAATGGAAGATTTGTTCGATCATTTACAAGGTTTTAGCGTATGTTTTAAAGATTTGATTCACGGCATGGTTATCATCCACTTCGTATCCGCGAAAGAGATTATTTATTCCAATCTCTACATCCAGAACTTGTGATGAACATTATGAGTTTCACGTGATGTCGTTTGGATTGACCAATGCACATACAGCATTCATAAAATTTGGTGAATCACGTGTGAAGGCTGTAATTTAATAAATTCATGCTCGTGATCATTAAGGATCATTTGTTTGTTTATAAGAATAAGAATGAGTTAATAATTATTTATAGATTGCCCTGAATTGGCCGAACAATGAAAACATGTACCTTAATTATTTAACATAAGACTTAAGACTTAATTCTTTGCATGATTTAACCGTGTGATTAATAGATAATGGAAGCTATATTGACTTTTCAAATATTAGAACCATTAACGCTTAGGGATTAAAAACTTAATCCTTTACATAAAATGACCGTTGGATTAATAATGGTAAGATGTATGCATATAGACTCTTCAAAAATTAAGAGCCCTTTTAAGACTTTGGATTTTACCAAAAAGAAATGGAAATATATTTTGACAAATGTTTAACAAAGGATTTTTAAAGGGATTATTCCCTTATACACAAACCATTTAACTAAACTTCTGTTTAGGGGTAAATGTTTGTGTATACCTCAAGATAACTTAAGAAGGATTGAGTAAAACCATTTATACCATAACCTGAAAACTTAAAACGACAATTTTTGCTTTTCAACTAAGAAACTTTGACCAAAGTATAAACAAAGGTTTTTTGAACATTTACGAATCTTATTAATTATTTTCGATAAATCAACGAAAATCTTGTTAATTAAACTCAAATTTATTTTGAACATTTTATATAATTGGTCGAACTAAGAAATTTAAAACTTTTACGTTTCATAAAAATTAAATAATTATTGTTAATTTACATGTAATAATTATCGACGCTTTAGACGTCAGAGTGAGTAAAACAGATAAAGATAATAGTAATGACGAAACTGAAACATAGAAAATATGAAGAAAGGTGAACGTAATTACTGACGCATAATATAGAAATAATATCTGAATGAATTGTGGACATGATAATTACATCATCATGAGAAGTGAATATAGATACCGACGCATTATGTAGAAAAGATAAAGAACCAGTTAGGACATGTTCCTTAATAATGAAGGTGCTAAATAAATTGTCGAACAATTTAAAATATAGCTGATGTTTGTAAAAAGAGATAATATAGATAATAAAAAGGGGTTCGCGTCTAATGTGAACCATTAGAATTGAGAAGCCAATAGCGTTGAATGTTTTAAAGGCCACATGTGATTGTCTAAATATGGAGGATTGTGAGATATAGTTATGTTGGAATTTGTAAGTATAAGTATTATATGTATGTCATTTTTGACTAAAAGTATCTTTGTCTGAAGAAGTTGTACTAATGGCAATTATGAAGGCAGACATCGCCTCATACATTAGTAAACGTCTAGCTATTGCAAAGGTCATCATGTGAATTTGATTCGATTTGGGTCATCGTCGACAGACTAACCAAATCTGCTAATATCATTCTTGTTAATGATAGAATCTTGATGAAGAAATAGACTCTTTTATTTAAAGGAAGTTATGTAAACATAGTGTGCCTGTATCGAACATCTTTATCAAGATCCTCGCTTCGCATCGAATTTCTAGAGATTTGCTCAGAAATCATTGAGAACGAACCTTGATGAGAGTACTATGTACCACCCCAATCGAAGGGACGAGGTAAGGTAACGATACAAAGTAATATAAGTGCTGTTTTATGATTGAATGATTGACCTTTGGTGATAGACTGTAAAATCGCTTTCCCTTGGAAGGATTACCATTGATAATTATCGTATTAGGATCGAGACCTAATCTTGTTAGGATCTAAATATTAGAGCATCTGTAAGCAAGAGTCGAGATGAAGACACCCGACATACACCCACTATGAGTTGGACATGTCTTTCAGGTTTAAGGTTTCCTATGATGGCGAACCTAACCTTGCAAAATACCCAACCCGCGAGATCTGAAATGATTGTTGAAATTAGGATTTGATTATTGACTGCCAATAGTGGGAAAGAGGTTATGTGAATATGAAATGTAGATCTTGAAGTGCCAAATGGGTAGCGAAGTTATGCCACAATTTTAAACTTGGAAAAATGAATTCATGATCTGACAAATCATGGGATATAAGTCCCCGTTGTATGGGACCATTGAGATGATGTAAAAGATTTGGTTGGAAAGGCATAGAAGCTGGATCTACCCTAGGACTTCACGGATTGCGTGAATTATGTTTTGTAAATCGAACTTGATAAATATCTATCAAGTGAAAATCTGATTGTTCTTAGTAAAGCTTAGATCGGCGAAAAGTTGCATTCATCAGAAACCCGTGAACATCATGGATAGAGAAAGTAAGTCAACATTAAGCCTGATCTTATTCCCGTAGTTATGTTTGATAGAACTCGCGTATTGTAATGAATTGCACTTGTGAGAAAAGACCGAATGTGGAGGAAATACCCACATGGCTTTAACTCTATAAGAAGCGAGTAGTAAGATGATCTTTGAGGACAAAGATCCTGTTTAGGGGTAAATGCTGTGACAATCCGTCAATTTATGGTTGATATTTTATTATCAATATTTATTTGAAAACATTATTTTAATGTTACAATATGAACTCACTTATTTTTGGGAAGAAATTTGGATTTACGTCTTGAGGTAGCATCGACTACGTCTAAACCGGAGGATTCTACGTTACGTGCTTACGTTTGCATACACCGTTTTTGGTGACAGTCCGACATTTCAGAAAATAAATTTATCCGTGAATATTATTTTGGAGTTTATATTTGTGTTGGTACATAAACTCACAAATTTACGAGAAGAGATTAGGACTTACGATTTTATTTTAACGTCCTTTACGACTAAACCGGAAACCTTATGATTACGTATTTACGTTTTCGAACTCCGTTTTTGATGAGACAATTTTTATTAGATTCGTTTTGTGCCGTTGATTCATAATTTATAAAAACGTTTTTCATAAAACGACCCGAGGGCACGCAAATCGAGGAAACTAGAATCGAAGAGTACCCGTAAATTATTAGGGATGGGACAAGTTTACACTTGCCCACCCCTATACAAATGGTGGCAAGTTTAAGCTAGTAAAACACCCTTGATGGACACTTGTCCATTTAGCTTAGTTTGTAAGCATAACCAAACCAAAACCACCTCAAAACCATCCAACACAAACCACTAGTATCATTTTCTTCCATGCAAAACACACACTCTCTCTCTCTAAGCAACTTTGGTCGTCCCAAATACACCTCCAAACCACCTTCACTTGATCAATTTTAACCACAAACATATGTTATAACTTACATATGTTAATCTCCATTCAAAAAGAGGAAGATTGGTGCAAGTTTTAACATCCATGGAGGAGTTTTCATGGTGTCTTGGGGCTGATTTTCCACAAGGAGTTCATGAATTATGGTGGTCTTGAAGATGTTCATGGTTATCCACAAGTTTCTCCATCAAAATCCATGTTTTCATCACAACCTACATCAACTTGGTGGTATAAAGATTGTCCTCCTCATTTTCTTGTTATTTTTATTATGTAAACATGTATTTTATTTCCTATTGTATATGTATATGATGATTATATGATGATAAAAATGTTATGTGAGGATTTGGTGTTGATAAACATGATTAAAAAGGTGAAAAACTATAAAGAACAAGGCTAAAATCTTGCTTTAAAGTGATGGCTGTATAAAACAGTAAAGAAACAGAACATGGACTGATAAAATGATGAAGTAGAATCCATTTACAGTAAGCTATATGTCTTTTACACATGTGAGAGTTGGCCATGCAATGGAATCATTGTAATGAGTGAGATATGATCAAAACAAGTTTAAGGTACAAATCTGAGTTTACTGTTTTGGACGATTTTTAGAAAATACTTAGAAGATGATTCAACAGTAGCTATAGAAGAGTTAAATGCAGCACATATCATTTAGTTTATGTGATAAAAATTTGAGCTTCTATCTCCATATAGAACTCAAGATATGGAAGTTTTGGTGAAAGTGAAGATAAAAATCAGATTTTTGGAAATTAAAGTATATTACTATTATATAAGCACTCAAAATTTAATAGTATAAAATGTAAAATAAAAACCCAATAACTTATGGATTTTATTTATATAAGTATGTAAAAGGTTAAATAAGTGTACATTTTATAAAAATGGTAACTTGTTAAGTTTTATAAGTTATAAAATTATAAACATGATTTTTACGACTTTTTCGGCTATTACCGTAAAATTAACGTTTTTATTAAATAAAACTTAGATGGTTGGACCCGTCTAATGTAAACTTTATAAAACTTATATACTGATAAATTAACGTTATTGGACTAATAATACAACAAAAATGGACTAAAACACTTGTAAACTTATTATTGGGCTTAACCCATTTGGGCCCAACTTGTAAAGTTTAAATACTGATAATATAAGTACAAAATGGATTAAAACAAGTTAAAGAACTTGTAATAAGTTTATTGAACTTAAAACACGTAAATAGGTAAAACGAGAAAACTAGTATAAAAGTTATCGACATATAACACTAAAATGAGTAAACGAGAATATGTAAACCCACTTGATCATCATATATATATAATCATCATATGTATACATACTTGTTATTTTGTACATGAGTCTAAAACGAGTATTATTTGTCTAGGTTTTCGTGATTGAAGCACGTACCGTACGACCGAACTGCCGATAACCCGCCTTCCCATATCAACGTGAGTTCATAGCCTCGCACTCTTTTAAATGTTTTTATGAAATGTTTTATAAACCCGTGAGGGAGATAACATGTTAGTTTTTATAAAATAGGACACCATTTGTCCCGATTGTTTGTTTATTGATTTTGGACCCGAATTATTGAATGACCCGATTGTATGACCCGATAAATGATTAATGGACCCGATAGATGAAATAAAATGGATTATTAAAGTTAGGTTATGTCACTAAAAGTCCCATTAGCATGAATTGTGAACTACCGGGAGTTGGTAGACGCTTATGCATTTAATAGTACTATTTGGGGACGATCACCCCAGTTCGCGCCTTGACGGTTGATCCCCGTCGTGCCACATTGATTGGTAAGCGAATTTATGTATGAGAAGATTTCCATAGTGTGACCTTTGTGACGACACGCTACTTTAGATGGGCAAATTGAGTATCGGGTTAGCTACCCGTTGTTGGTTTAGTAAGGTAACAATGTCATGCGGCTTATAATAATCCAAAACTAACGAAATACTACTAGACGCTCCGAATTACGATGTATTGCCTGACTAGCAATACAGGGTCATACTATTGATATTATGTTCGTGTTTTGGTTTTCATAACCATATTCATATAACGGTTTTTATTTAATCTATACAACGTTGTAAAACGTATTGTATGATGTTTTTACGACATTGGCTCGTATAATGATTTTTAAGGCAAATGCCTATATTATGATTTTGATAAAGATTTGTATAAAATGATTTTGGCTATTCTATGGCCTTTTACAATGATTTGTACGAAATGATTTTTGGTAATAATTTTATACCAAAGTTATATTGATGGAATTTATTAAACTCTATGAATTCACTCGGCGTTATCGCTGACCTTTTCTTTTAACATGTTTTATCTCAGGTACTTGAAGGTAATTCTCGGGAAGACGACAAGAATTCATGGCCCGCACTTAAACTATATTTTCCATTCAAATACTTTGTAAAACTTTGTATGAAATAATATGACTTGGGACCGATGTAACTTTGATAATTATGAATGGAAATGATTTATTATTAAACGACGCGATTTTTATGTGTTGTCTATGATGTGAGTAATGTGCTATCTCGTAACACCAACGAGTCTTCCGCTGTATTGAGTTGTATAAATTTGGGGGTGTTACATGAAATATCAATGTGCATGAATACTTGGATGGGTGACCTCGTCATGCAATTAAAGGGGTTGCCTCTAATTAATATAAGTTTGGATAGGAAGGATCAGCTCCTTGTGAAGGATGCAAGGCACACACCACATTCACCTGAATAATCTGTAAAAACATGTAACCTAGGATACACCCGTACGCCCCACATGATAACATAATAATATGGCCAAAAGCTGAAAGGGACGCCACGAGCTATCACTCCGCCGTGGTGAAGTCATAACACTGGTGCCTCTAGTGTTATGGTTATGGTACCTCCATAACTAGGTGAAACTGGTCATGCATGTATATGGCTTAGGCATTTAATTAAACAAAAGTAAATCAAAACATATAAAACATATACTGGGAAAACAGTTGGCTGCATACGAGGAATCCTAATAAGGAAGAATGTCCATACTGAAACGACGGAGAATCCGTACCTTGTGTCCAGTGAATGAAGAAGACTAACGGGAGAGAGTCCTACTTCGATCTCACTTATGCTACATACATAATATACGTGTATAAGTATTCCGATTACTGTGTACGTAACTGGTTTTATATCATGTCTTAGCTTCTTTTATATGTTCATGTCTTGTTTTACCGATTCTAACGTTATGCTGTGTTTACCATGTGTTCTAGATATTGTGATTAAGTATTACTTGTATTTCTGGTATTATTATACCTATTCTGTAATAATAAGTAACTTTCTAAAAATAACAGGTTTCCAAAAATAGCAAGTTTCCAAAAATAGAAAGTTTCCAAAGCTTCCTAAAATAAATAAGTTTCTAAAAATAGAAAGTTTCCATAAATAGAGTACTGCTTAAAATCGATAAGTTTCTAAAAATAGAAAGTTTACGTAAATAGATTACTGCTTAAAATAGATAAGTTTCTAAAAAAAGTTTCTAAAAATAGAAAGTTTCCATATTTAGAAATAAGATGGATTATTAAGCTAATAATATAAGCTTAAGTTTTACTGATTAATATCCTAAGTCATGCGATCAAATAGTATAGTTTATTAATTAATACATGTAAATTAAAAAAACTATATATTATAAGATTTAATTAAATATAGCATGATTTAATTAAATAAAAGTGTAAATAATACTTAGGTTAAAACATGTATTAATCTTTACTATTAATATAACCTAAGTCATGAAAATTAATTAATTATATGTCATGTTTTAATAATTAATTAATTTCTTAGTCTAAATTCATGATTTAAATACTTAGGTTAAAATCATGTATTATTAATAATAATAATTAACCTAAGTCATGTCTAAATTAAATTAATTATATAACATGGTAAATTAATTTAATTAACATTGTAAATAATTAAACTTGTAAAAATAATTAACTTGTAAAATTAAGTCGTGAACCAAACCCGTGTTTTAAATCTAGACATGTCGTGAACCGGACCGTGTTTACCCTTGAACCGGACCAAACAAGCACCCCTAACGAAAAGAGTGGCAAATCGGCCTAAGCCGGTTGCCCCTGCCTTCAGTTCGCTGCCACCGGCTTCAGCCGGTGGTTCCCCTTGGTCTCTCGGCTAGCCGCTGGCTAAGCAAATTTCCCACCTGTAGTTAGCTGGTAGTTCCCCCTGCTGCCGCGGCTCGTGTTCCCCCTACTTGGTCATATTAGCCACCGGCTTATGCCGGTGGTGCTTGTTTGTTTTTCAGTCGAGACCCCCAAAACCAGAAGGCCACCCTGACATGCGTCGAGGTCCCTTGTTCCTTGCGGCCGAGACACCCAATCCACACCGAGACCATGAGGTCTTGGTTGGTGGTGATCAAAACCCACCGAGAGCTTCGGCTCTCGGTTCCATGCTTCGGCGGAACCTAACAACCCCAAAAACACCATGATTATTTACCCCAAGATTAGATCTACATGTTTTATTATTAGTTTTAAATAACTCATGATTTCATTTGTTCTTGATCTAATAAAATAATTAAAAGGAAAGTTAAAGGGATTACCAACGCGTGAAACAAAAGGAGAATAATAACACGAACTATCTCATTAGAATTGGATCACCAAAAATCAACAAACACCCCTTCTTGTGGTGTTCTAACCGACGACCAAAAGGGAAGGAGAAAAGAGGCTAGGGTTTTGTATTTTTCTAATCTTCTGTAATTATGAAAAATATTTTCTCCCTTTTTTCTAATTTAGTTAAAAAAATAAAAGTGGGCTTGGCCCCTTTGCTTTGTCTTTGCCGCAGGTAGGTGGGGCCCACAAGGGGAAACCCATTGTTTTCCGTGTTCTAAATATTACGTGTTCTCGTGGTCGTGTTTACGTGATTTATTCGTGTTATAATATATACTTGTACATAATCGTAATACTAATTACGTAAATACATAATAATAGGTTCGTAATTATTTACGTTCATGATTTCATGTTCGTGATTATAATTATTGTTGATAATAATTATCGTATATTAATATGCTTAATTACTTATCGTGTAATAACACGTAAGTAATACTTGTAATTAACATTCGTGAAACGTATACATGTTATATTAGGAAAGTTTTAATCATGTACGTATGATTATATATATGTACTGTTCATGGTAAAAGCATGCGGGTTTTACAACTCTTCCCCCCTAAAAAGAATAATTCGTCCCCGAATTATAGATAGCGTAAACTGAAAAAGAAGAACATACCCGAATTCAGAATATGAAATAAGGGTAAGAAGCTCGAATAGACTCCTCTGTTTCCCAAGTGGCTTCCCGCTAGGCATGATCTCTCCAAAGGATTTTGACGAATGGAATCGTCTTCCTTCTCATGACTCATTCTTGTCTATCAAGAACTCGTTCGGGTTCTTCTATGAAAGTGAGATCTTCACGAATCTGTTCCAGTGGATACTGAACCATGTGAAGGGGATGATACTTGTATCCTCTGAGTAAGGACACATGGAAAACATCGTGAACATGAGAAAGATGCGGAGCTAACGCTAAACCAAAAGATACTTCACCGACTCGCTCAATGACATCAAACGGTTCGATGAATCGAGGACTGAGCTTCCCTTTGATTCCAAAACGTCTAACACCACGTGCTGGCGATACCTTAAGGAAAACGTGATATCCAACATTAAAGTGTAAGTCCCTACGATGCTTGTCTGCATAACTCTTCTGACGTGACCGTGCTTCTTGCAATTTCTACTTAGCTACTGCGACCTTCTCGTTGGTCAACTCAATCATTTCTAGTCCTTCAAGTGTTCGCTCACCAACCTGATCCCAGCAGGTTGGGGCGCGACACTTTCTGCCATATAACATCTCGAATGGAGCACACTTAATACTTGCGTGCCAACTGTTGTTGTATGCAAACTCAACCAGACAGATGTAATCATCCCAATCTCCCGTCCATTCTAACACACATGACCTAAACATGTCTTCTAATGTTTGAATTGTTCGCTCCAATTGCCCGTCTGTTTGAGGATGAAAAGCCGTGCTAAGCATAAGTTTTGTACCCCAAGCTTTCTGCAGACTCCTCCAAAATCGCGAAGTGAAACGAGGATCTCTGTCTGAGACGATGCTGGATGGAGCACCATGAAGTCTCATAATCTCCTTCTTGTAAGTATCGGCGAGTTTACTGACCGAATCTTCCTTGCGGACCGGTAAGAAATGAGTTGACTTAGTAAGTCGATCAACGATAACCCAAATTGCATCGTGCTTCCTCTTTGTCTGTGGAAGACCGGTAACAAAATCCATGGTAATCTTGTCCCACTTCCACTCTGGAATATCTAACGGTTGTAGAAGACCGCCAGATCGTTGATGCTCGATCTTAACCTGTTGGCAGGTAAGACATTTGGAGATGTAAGTCACAACATCCTGTTTCATACCACTCCACCAAAAGTATTGCTTGATGTCATGGTACATCTTGGTCGAACCAGGATGAATGGAAAATGGGGAGCTATGAGCCTCAGCTAACAATGCTTCCCGGAGTCCTTGATCATCAGGAACACAAAGTCTCGTGCCCTGCCATAAGATACCATCTGCGTCTACTCGAAATTTTATTTGCTTCTCCAAATTCTGAATTATCGCCCAGATTTCACCATCCTCCTTCTCAGCTTCCTTTATCCTAGATAGTAACCTGGGTTCCACTCTAAGATTAGCCCAGTAACCGTGTTATCCACGTACCATGATCTCAATGTCTAGTCGCTCCAAGTCTCTTATAATTTCCTCTTTAATTTTAATACCGTTTATCATTCTGGATTTTCTACTAAGTGTATCTGCCACTACATTTGCCTTGCCGGGATGATACTGTAGATTTATGTCTGTGACAATCCGTCAATTTATGCTTGATATTTTATTCTCAAGTATTATTTAAAAATATTATTTTAATGTTACATCCGAATGGCCGATAACCCGCTTTCCCACATCAACGTGAGTTCATAGCCTCGCACTCTTTTAAATGTTTTTATGAAATGTTTTATAAGCCCGCGAAGGAGATAACATGTTATTTTTGATAAAATAGGACACCATTTGTCCCGATTGTTTGTTTATTGATTTGGACCCGAATGATTGTATGACCCGATGAATGATTATATGACCCGATAAATGAAATGAAATGGATTATTAAAGTGAGGTTATGTCACTAAAAGTCCCATTAGCATGAATTGTGAACTACCGGGATTTGGTAGACGCTTATGCATATAATAGTACTATTTGGGGACGATCACCCTAGTTCGCGCCTTGACGGTTGATCCCCGTCGTGCCACATTGATTGGTAAGCGAATTTATGTATGAGAAGATTTACACAAGCGTGATTATTGTGACGACACGCTAATTTAGATGGGCAAATGAGTATCGGGTTAGCTACCCGTTGTTTGTTGTAGTAAGGTAACAATGTCATGCGGCTTATAATAATCCAATTAACGAAATACTGCTATACGCACCGAATTACGATACATTGCCTAACTAGCAATACAGGGTCTTATTATTGGTATTATGTTCGTGTTTTGGTTTTACATAACCATATTCATATAACGATTTTTATTCAACTCTATACAACGTTATAAAACGTATTGTATGATGTTTTTAACGACAATGATTCGTATAATGATTTTGAAGGCGAAAGCCTATATTATGATTTTGATAAAGATTTGTATAAAATGACTTTGGCTATTTTATGGCCTATTACAAAGATTTGTACAAAATGATTTTCGGTAATAATTTTATACCGACGACATATTGATGGTTTTATTAAACTCTATGAATTCACTCGGCGTTTTCGTTGACCTTTTCTTTTAACATGTTTTATCTAAGGTAGTTGAAGGTAATTCTCGGGAAGACAACAAGAATTCATGGCCCGCACTTAAATAACAATTTCCATTCAAATCTTTTGTAAAATTGTATGAAATGACTATGACTTGGGACCTATGTAAATTTGATATTTATGAATGGAAATGCTTTATTATTAAACGACGCGATTTTTAAGCGTTGTCTATGATGTGAGTAATGTGCTATCCCGTAACACCAACGAGTCTTTCGCTATATTGAATTGAGTAAATTTGGTGGTGTTACAATGTCATAATACTTTAACAGCTCTAACCATCTCCCTTTGTATCATGTTCAATTTACGTTGAGTGAAGATGTACTTCAAGCTCTTGTGGTCCGTGAAAATGTCACATGATTCTCCATACAAATAGTGCCTCCATATCTTTAATGCAAACACGACTGCTGCAAGTTCCAAGTCATGCGTAGGGTAATTTTCCTCATAAGGCTTAAGCTGTCGTGAAGCGTACGCTATATTTTTCCCATGTTGCATGAGAACACAACCAAGTCCCTTCCCTGATGCATCACTGTAGATCTAAAATCCACCTGTACCAGATCGGAGAGTAAGAATCGGGGCAGATACTAACTTCTGCTTTATGTCTTTAAAGCTCTTCTCTCGTTCTTCAGTCCAGACGAATTTCTCCCCTTTCAGCATCACTTTGGTCAATGGTAGTGCTAAATGGGAAAAGTTCTCCACGAACCTACGGTAGTATCTAGCCAAGCCTAGGAAACTACGAACCTCAGTCGCCGATGTCGGTCTTGGCCACTTGGTAATAGCCTCAACCTTTGCTAGATCCATATTGATTCCTTCTGCTGATACAATGTGACCTAAGAACGCCACCTTGTCTAACCAGAACTCACACTTGGAGAATTTAGCATACAGCTGCTTCTGGCGAAGAATTTGTAACATTTTACGAAGATGGTATTCGTGTTCTTCCTTGGACCTAGAGAATATCAGGATGTCGTCAATGAAGACAATGACGAACTTGTACAGAACTTCATGGAAGATTCTGTTCATCAAATCCATGAACACTGTTGGAGCATTTGTTAGGCCAAATGGCATGACTACAAGTTTAGTGGCCATAACGTGTACGGAAAGCAGTCTTGGCGATGTCCTTCTCTTTAACCCGTAGCTGATGATAGCCCGACCTCAGATCAATCTTGGAGAAATGTTTGGCCCCTTGGAGTTGGTCAAACAGATCGTCTATGCGTGGTAGAGGATACCTATTCCTGATGGTGATCTTGTTGAGCTCGCGATAATCTATGCAAAGACGCATACTGCCGTCCTTCTTCTTTACGAATAAGACTGATGTGCCCCATGGAGATGCGCTCGGTCGAATGAAGCTTTGTTCGAGAAGTTCTTGCAATTGATCCTTCAGCTCCTTCAACTCTATGGGAGCCATGTGAGAAGGAGCCTTGGAAATCGTCTCAGCTCCTGGGATGAGCTCGATATTAATCTCTACTTCACGTGCAGGTGGTATGCCCGAAAGTTCTTCTGGAAACACATCAGGAAATTCAAACACTATCGGCTGATTCTGAATTGATGGAGATTCAGCATCCATGTCAGAACAGTAGCTAGATAGCCCTCGCAACCATGTAAAAGTAATGCACGTGCTTGCAGGGTTGATATGATTTGCATAGACCTTCCGGGTACGAAACTGTTATGAATGTACTCTGGTGCATTAACATCACCGAAGATGACTCGATATGAATGGCAGTCTATGGTAGCATGATGCTTGGATAGCCAGTTCATGCCCAATATCATGTCAAAATCATTCATGTCCAGCGGAAGTGCGTCAACAGGACGAATCTTGTCATCAAGCTCTAGGGGAAGGCTCTTGTACACATGGGTTATGCGTACAGAGTCTCTTAATGGCATGGAAATGTTCAGTACATTCTTTAATGGCATAGGGGATATCCGAACATTCTTAGCATAAGCAGTAGAAATGACCGAATGAGTAGCACCCGTGTCAAATAGAACACATGCAGCTTGACCATACATATACAAGATTCTAGTGATGGTACCTTGATGAGACTGCTTTTATACATAGTGTCATCGTCCAAAACGGGCTTAAAATGTATAAAATATCATGAAATATGCCAAATATATGCTTGTGTTTGTTACATGTGTATTATAGGTACGAATATTGAGAAAATGACAAAAGATCACTAGAAACAAGCAAAAACGATCACGGGAAACGAAGCCGCATAATGAACTAATCCCTAGTGTTGATTTTCCAAGAAAAACCCTTGAAGAATTGGAGATTGTACAAGAAGGGTCCTCAAATATTGAAGAATTGACACTTTAAACCCTTGATTATTCATAATAACAAGTTTGGTCCCTAAAGTTTGTCAAATTTACAAAAAGGGCCCTCCACATTGAAGAATTGGCAAAAATGGTCTCCGAAATTTATTAGTCCTCCAAGAAGTCAACAATACAAGTCAACACCTTGAAGAATGAAGAAAATGCCAAAACACCCCTTCAAGAATCATCAAATTACAAGAAATACCCTTGAGATACTTTTGCAAAACTTTTTGGGGCAAAAGTATGAAAAACTAAACTTCATTAACAAATGGATTTCGCTTTGTCTTGTTTAAACACAAAATGAAAGGAAGAATAAAAAAGGGGGGTAATTTCATTCAAACATCCAAACAAACCTAGACCAGTGGTGGGCTGCCAAGTGTCCCACTCACATTCTCTACCAATCACAACCCACCTTCATGCCATGTCATAATCTCACTCAACCATTATTTAACTAATCTAACTGATTAGTTAATAAACGCGCCTAACACAATTTTAAACTTAAATCTGGATCAAAACAGGTACTATTCATCTAAGAACACGAATTAGGGATTCTTGTTTAAGCCAAAATTAAACCACCACTTTGTCCAGATTTAAGATTAAGCTATCCTTAATCACAACCCAACCCTCACTTTGCATGCCACATCACCCACAAGTTCACATGATATCTCCCATGCACATGTTTATGAGAAGATGCCAAAAGGTGACAGCCATCCAACGCCCAACAAAGTTGCTTGAAACATAAGCTTATTGTGGACCCTTGATCAAATTCCAACAGCTAACATCCCCACAAACTGTCAAGAAAAGTTCACATGATATGCATATTTTCAAAACTCATCAAGGCTATTTTGGGACTTCTACCAACTAGGGTTTTCGTTTTTTATGCTTTCTAGTTCATCATTGTAGCCTATATAAAGGCATAGAGCTACAACATTAGTCTTTGCTCTTGGTTTTTCCTTTATCACAAATCTGTAAATCCATCTTTCAATTTATGAATTTTTTTTTTTGATATTGCTGATGAAATCCAAGTGCCAACTTTAATCATTGCTTGTTTATGTTATATCTTTGTGATTGTTGAGACTCAAAACCTGTTTTTAAAATTTGTGCAAGAAATTGCATAAATGTCCAAAAAATTGATATTTTGCTAAGTTCTTGGTTCAAACCCTTGGAATTTTTGGATTGCAAGTGATTATAGCACCCTGACAAGAAGATTTTCAAGGTGTTGTAAGCTTGTGGTTTGGGGATAATCAAGGAGTGGGAACAAGATTGCATTAATCAAGCTTTTTCCATTTTTCTGTTTTATATGAATTGTGCCTTTAACCTTGTTGAATCTTAGCAGGTGTTACTGGAAGCTTGTGTCTTGTTTAGCTAGACGCATCAGCTCAAAAATTCGTAAGTGTGGATGTACATTCATGAGGTTTGAGCCTTCTTACCCAAAATCTAATAAAATACTTGATTTTTGGTGATTTTGTGTTCTTCTGTTATAATTGTTGTTCTTGTGGCTTAAATCTGCTTGATACTACATAATATTGATGATATGATGTTAGATTAGGCTTGGGTTAAACTGACTCACACATTTGCTTTGTTAAATCTATGATTAAAAAGTGAAAGGGGTGTTTGGGTTTACTGATTTAAGCTTGCGAATTGGATTTGAGTTATTGTTAAGTGTTGTTTTGTGCTTGTACCTTATAAATACTTGGTTGAGTGCTATTGTCTGCAAGTTTTGGCTTTTGAAAATCAAATTCTTTATTATGCTATAACTTGTTGAAATCTGCTTGTTTTGACCTAAGATCTTGGAAACACATAGATTGTATCATGCTTAGGGCTAACAAGTGATTAAACAAAGTTTATATAACTTGTTAAAAAGATTTGAGGGTTTCAATTTGGATTTGTGGTCAAGTACATCAGCAAAGTTTGAAATCTGCTTGTTCTTTGTTCATCAGTAACATTTATTGGCTTGAATTTTGTTCTTAAATTTGAATCATTGCATGAAACCAGTTAATTTATGTTCATTTGAATTAATCTATGCTTTTGTGGGCATTTGGTTCAATTTGGTTGGCTTATTCTTGCTAAAACTGCTTATTTGTTGAAATCTGCTTATTGTTCATGTCTGTGTGCTATCTGGTGATGTTTTAATTAAACTGTACTAATTGGCTGATAGGATTTGTGTTTTTGTGACTGCTATTGAATCCTTATAACCCACTGGTTATAAGGGTGCCTTTTTGTGGCTTGAATCCAACAAAAATCCATATAAGACAAAAAGTCAAAATAGCCAAGCAGTGGGAACTCCTTTCCACTGTTGCTAGCCACTACTAGTGTAATTTGATCATCAGCTTATTCATAAGCTATTCTAGCTTATTGGGACATGCAAAAACTTAGTTTTTGTAATCAATCTTCCTCATTTGACTCATTGAACTAATTTGGAGCTTTTTAGGGTTTGACTTTTAGGTTTGACTAGAAAACCAAACAAGTTGACTTTTACATTAAGTGCTTATTGCTTTTTCCAGCTTATTCATTGTTAAAAAAAATTGTGCTTATTTGAAATATTTTTGATTATTAAGCTTAGATTTGTCATTTGAAACCTTTTGCAAGTTGAATCAACACTTGAGGTAGCCTAGAACTCAAAAACGACTATTTTGTCGTTTTCTATAGAGAGTTTTTGCTTATTTCAGGCTTATTTCTTGGGCTTTTTCAAAATTTATTTTCACATATCTCATAAGAATCCCAAAGAAGCTTGTGTTTCAAATTAGAGCTTATGGCATTAGCTTATGGCTTAATGGGCCAAAAAGCCCATTAAGAATAAGTTGTTGACAATTAAGTTGTGATAAGCTCATTTTCAGCTTTTGGGCCTTTAGAGTTTTGTTCTTCAAATTGAATTTTGAGTCATGTAGGTGATTTTGGTCTTATTTGGACAACTTTTTGCCTATTAGGCCAAAAAGCCCAATATAGTGGACTGTTTTTTATATTGGCCCATTTCAAGGCCTAATAGGGGTATTTTGATAATTTCAGGTTCATTTATGTGTTTATTAGGTTAAAATAAACTAGTTTGCAACTTTTTAGAATTTTTTTATAAATTTTGGATTTTTATTAATATTTTATTATTAAAAAATAAATTTTAGGTTTTTGCAAGTTTTTCATTTTTCCTAGTTTAAATACACTAAGTTAGGAATTTTTAAATTTATAGATTAATTTTTTTGTCATTTGATTAATTTTTAGAATTATTTTAAGGTTATATAGTTTTTAATCATTTTTAAATAGTTTTAATTAATTTTAAAATTTTCAAAAATAGTTTTTAATTTAGTTAAGTCATTTTAGAGGTTTACAAAGTGAAAAATCTCATTTTAGGCTTTTTGTTAATTAAATTGGTTTTTTGGGCTTTAATTAGCATTAAAAAATAAATATTTATTTAAATAAAAGGTTTGAGTGATTTTTGATTTTAAACTCTAATTACATTCTTTAGGATTTATTGCAATTTTCTAGGAATTTTTAGGTTAATTTTTTAAATTTCGTCATATATTACGGTTTTACGTGCACGACTTTTCGTCTTAGTTTAATTCATAATCGTAACCGTCATCCTTTTCTACTCTCTTTTTCTTTTCTTTTCTCATAAATTATAATTACAAACTCTTAATCATTTCTTACACAACACACTAGCCTCCTTGAGAACGAACTCACTTTTGGGTCATTTGTGCACGGTTTTCTTAAACCGTCGTACTTACCCTAAGTACGCTCTTTTTCCTAAAAGACGTATTTTACAACTATCATTTTGGCGCCGCTGCCGGGGGAGGCGTGTTGTGTTTTGATTTGAACAATTGTTGTTTTTATATTAGCCAAAATATCTATTTGTATTAGTAGCACTCTACTAATACGTATTATCGGTTTTTCGTTTTTGTGTGAATATTACTATATTATATACGTAGAACAATAAATTCACAAGTACTCCAAAAGTGTGAAAACACAACCTTGATTCGGGATTTCATCACTCGATCATTGTATACGAATCTCAAACAAATAAAAAAGGAAAAATAGATAACTACTTTCGTGAAGCTTAATTTTGACAAACACAAACTATAAGGTGGGTATAAGGTGGGTATTATAAAATATACCCTAATGAAAAAGGCACTTAAGTGCTTCACGCCGCCTCGTTTCCCCGCTTGCTTGTGCGTGTTTAGATAAAAAGGGCTAATCGAGGGTTTGCCAACCAAAGTATTATCTGTGTATCATATAGATTTTCTTGGTTTCACTTGATTAAATCCTCTTGAACATTTTGGTGTTCCACCAACGTTCTAAAGTCATCAAAGGAGTTCACTTCAAGTGATCGTTATCATTCCTTGAGGCTCCTTTAACCAAGAAATTTGATTTGAGGAGAGATTTGTAGATTTTTGTCTACTTAATACATTCACAAAATCCAAAAAAAGTAAAAACAATCAAAAACCACAAAAAAATTGGAAAAATTGAAAACACCAAAAAGAATCTTCTTTGCTCATCCCCACGTTGTACATGACTTTTATGCTTACTCGTAAACAAGCAAGACGTACACGTAAACGAAAAAACCGAAAGGAGACCACACCTATCCTTTCAAGTGAGGAGTCTCCTATTGATGAACCTATCATAAAAGAAGAACCAACCATGGCTAATCAAACTATGATGGAGTTACTTTAAGCACCCACCAAGGGTTATGGAGAGGCTATTGTGATTCCCGCCCTCCTTGTAGAGAATTTTGAAGTGAAAACGGGTTTGTTGTCGATGATCCAAAACAACAAATTTCGTGGTGATGAAAAGGATAACCCGCACAACCATATCCGCCAATTCAATCGTCTTACGCCACTTGCAAGTTTAAGGACGTTGCTAATGACTCAATTAAGATGATGCTTTTTCCGTATTCCTTAGCGAGACCCGCTAAAATTTGGTTAGAGAAAGAGCCACCCACTTCTATATTGATGTGGAAGGATCTCGTTTCAAAATTTATGAACCAATTTTTCCCGCCCTCTAAGACTACGCATTTGAAAAACAAGATTTCAAAATTTTCAGAAGAATTTAATGAGAGTTTTTCTACGGCTTGGAATCGGTTTAAGGAAATGTTACACGAGTGTCCTCATCACGGATTTTACGACTTGCATCAAATTGACACGTTTTACAATGGATTGAATGATCAAGAGATAGATCATCTTAATGCCGCTGCGGGTGGTAATTTTTTGTGTAAAACAGTTGAGGAAGCGTTGTTGATTATTAAGAATAGGTCTAAAGTCTATAATCCTAGAAAAACATTGAGTGTTCGTAAGGCTTCGTCTTCGGCTTCACCTTCATTGTCCAATACCATCGATGCTTGCCAAATTGAGGCAAATTTGGAGAACAAAATCTTTGATAAGCTTAAAGTTATTTTAATTGAATTCAAATTTGGTGAACAAAGTGCTCCGGCTATGGCTAAAGTGGTTGAGGTATCTTGCATGTATTGTGGTGGAGGTCATGATTTCTCTTAGTGCATTACCAACGGTGGTAACACTTCGAGTGCCTACGCGGCCACGGGAACTTACAACCAAAACGGTCAAGTTACCCGCTCTAATCATATGACTCCACCGGGTTTTGCTCCAAATCAAAATGCTAACAACAACTATCGAAACAATCAAGTTGGTTACAAAAACAATTACAAAGGTAACAACTATGGGAATCAAGGGGCTAATAACAATCAAGTTTCAAACAAAAATCCAAACAATGATTTTTAAAACAACAAAAAGAGTTTGCAAACTTTTAAAGATCTTCCAAATGAATTTGTTGAATACGCAAATGGAAACGATGCTAGGTTTGATAATATTCAAAGAGAGATCATTTACCTAAGATCTAAGTTTAAGAATGACTTGAAAAAAGAGTTGAAAAATGAGTTAGCAAATGAGCTTAAGATCCATACAAACAAAATGGATGGAAATGTAACTAGGTTACAACAAAACCATCAAAAGATGGAAGAATGGTAACATGAAATAAAACAAGAGATGCTTAAGGCCGATAAGAGGCAATCTATGTTTGAGGATAAAATTTCATCCATGCTTGAGGCTAAAATGTGTAAACCGTCTTCGAGTAGTCTTCCTAGCAACACCATATCTAACCCTAAGGGAGAGATGAAAGTGTTTACCACACGAAGTGGTAAGACACTTAAGGAACCGACTCCTCAACCAATTACTCCAACGGTGGAGGAAATTGAGGAAGAACCCGAGGTGGTGGTCGAAAAGGAGCATGTCCCAATCCCACGAAGTACCGCTCATGCCACACCTACGGTTGACCCATTACCATCATTGGAACTTGAGATTCCAAAGGCTATGCCTATGCCTCAACCAACACCACCTTTTCCCTACCCATCGAGACTTAGAAAGGAGAAACGTCAAGGGCGCAACAATTATCAATTCAAGATTTTTATGAAAATGTTTCGTGACGTGCATTTCAATGTGAGTTTTGCCGACGCTTTAGTCATGATGCCTCGATTTGCCGCTAACTTTAAGAGTATGTTAAACAACAAGGAGAAATTACAACAATTGTCTAGTTTATCATCGGTTTATCTTAACCGCATACCTCAAAAAGTCGGTGATCCCGGTAAATTCTTGATTCCATGTGCAATTGAAGATATGGAAGAATGTTATGCCTTGGCCGATCTTAGTGCTAGTATTAACTTGATGCCACTTGCAATCTTCAAGTCGCTCAATCTTCCTAATCTTACTCCTTCACTAATGTCTATCGAATTGGCCGATCATTCCATTATTCCCGCATATGGATTGGCCGAGGACGTTTTTGTGAAAGTGGGAAAGTTCTATTATCCGGTAGACTTTATCGTTGTCGATATTCCCACGGATCCTCAAGTTCCTCTTATTTTTTGTCGTTCGTTTTTAGATACGTCTATGGCTTTGATTGATGTGCATGCTAGAAAGATCACCTTACGTTTCAACGAAGAGGAACTTGTTATAAACGCAACTCAAAATTCTCCAATTTCTCATGTCTATTCCGTCGTGACCATAAACCTCGTTGATATGATCGACGTTGTTTGCGAGGAATTTTCACAAGAAGTTTTAGGTTTTGGTGACGATGAAAATAGTGGCAATCCCACTATGCTTGATCCCATTCTTGATAATTCGTCACCATCCTTCACTCCATTTGAAGGTGGTGGTTTTACGTTGGAAGAATTTGATGTTCCACGTACTTGTGACGAAGACCTCGACAACGATGAGGACTTCTTGATTATCAAGTATTTCTTAACGATTTCCCATTTCCCCCACCCGAGGAGGTTATGAGTATCAAGCCCAAATCTTCAATTGAGGAACCACCAATCCTCGAGTTGAAAGATTTACCTCCTCATTTTGAGTACGTATTCTTGGAGGAGGACGATAAGTTTCCGGTTATTATTGCGAAAGATCTTTCGAATGATGAAAAAACCGCACTTGTCGATGTTCTAAAGGACCACAAACGGGCAATTGCGTGGAAATTATCCGTCATTAAGGGGATTGATCCCAAATTCTGTACCCACAAAATCTTAATGGAGGAGGACTACAAATCAGCTATCCAATGTCAAAGGAGGGTGAACCCTAAAATTCATGATGTCATCAAAAAGGAAGTCCTTAAACTCCTTGACGCGGGAATGAATTACCCTATTTCCGATAGCCCCTGGGTGAGTCCTATTCACCGTGTCCCTACGAAGGAAGGAATGACCGTTGTGCCAAACGATGCCAACGAGTTAATTCCAACTCGACTCGTGACCGGTTGGAGGGTGTGCATCGACTATCGTAAGTTGAATGACGTCACTCGTAAAGACCATTTTCCCTTGCCCTTCATGGACCAAATGTTGGAGCGTCTTGCGGGAAACGATTTCTATTGCTTTTTAGATGGTTTTTCCGGTTACTTCCAAATCCCCAACGATCCTCGTGATAAAGAAAAAACTACGTTTATGTGTCCATATGGAATGTTTACTTATCGTAGAATGCCATTCGCACTTTGCAATGCACCGAGACCTTTTCAAAGGTGCATGATGGCTATTATTCATGACATGATCGAAAAGACAATGGAAGTCTTTATGGATGATTTTTCCATGTTTGGTTGTTCGCTCACTTCGTGTTTGTCGAATATTGAGAGAATGTTAAAACGTTGTGAGGAAACCAACCTTGTGCTAAATTGGGAAAAATGTCATTTTATGGTTAAGGAAGGAATCATCTTAGGGCACAAGGTCTCGAATGCGGGGATTGAGGTAGACAAAGCTAAGGTAGACGTCATCGCCAAATTACCTCATCCCAAAACCGTTAAGGGAGTTAGGAGTTTCCTAGGCCACACGGGCTTTTATCATCGATTCATCAAGGATTTTTCAAAGATTTCTCGACCTATTACGCATCTCCTCGAAAAAGATGCTCCTTTTGTCTTTAACGAAGATTGTGTACGAGCCTTTGAAATCCTTAAGAGGAAAATTACCGAAGCTCCCATTCTTGTTGCTCCCAATTGGAACCTCCCCTTTGAGCTCATGTGTGATGCTAGTGACTACGCTATTGGGGCCGTATTGGGGCAACGTCATGAATAGCACTTCTTGCCTATTCACTATGCTAGCAAGACGATGACCGAGGCTCAACTTAAGTACACTACAACGGAAAAGGAATTCCTTGCCGTGGTGTATGCTTTTGAGAAATTCCGACCTTATCTCGTCTTGACTCGATTTGTAGTGTATACGGATCACTCGGCTATCAAGTATCTCATGGCTAAACAGGATGCAAAGCCAAGATTACTTCATTGGATTCTCCTCCTACAAGAATTTGATGTCGAAATCCTTGACAAAAAAAGGAGCTGAAAATCTAGCGGTCGATCATCTTTCTCGTTTGGAAGATCCTCACCAAAGTGTTTACGAGCCAAAGGAAATCACCAAAACATTTCCTCTCGAGACACGTGGTGTAGTGAATTCTAAGCTTGATTCATCCACCTCATGGTTTGCGGACATCGCAAATTACCATGCAGGCAACTTCATTATAAAGGGTATGACGACTCAACAAAAACGAAAATTATTTCGTGACGTCAAGTTATACTTTGGAACAACCCTTACCTCTTTCGGATTTGTGCGGACCAAATTATTTGACGTTGTGTTTTTGGCACCGAAGCTTCTAATATCCTTAGAGCTTGTCATGAGGGACCCACGGGTGGTCACCATGGTGCTAATCTCATGGCTAAGAAGGTCTTTGATGCCGGTTTCTTTTTGCCTACTATTTACCGAGATGTACATGCACTTGTGAAGTCATGTGACTCATGCCAACGACAAGGAAAAGCCTCACAAAACGATGAAATCCACAAAACATCATCCAAGTGTGTGAGATCTTTGACATTTGGGGAATTGATTTTATGGGGCCGTTACCATCATCTCGTGGTAATAAGTACATCCTTGTCGCCGTTGACTACCTATCCAAGTGGGTGGAAGCTAAGGCTTTGCCCACAAACGATGCTCGTGTGGTAGTCAAGTTTTTGAAAAGCTTGTTTTCTCGGTTTGTAACCCCTCGTACGATCATAAGCGATCGTGGAACCCATTTTTGTAATGACCAATTCGAAAGGGTCCTAAGGAAATATGGGGTTACACATCAGCTTTCTACATCTTATCACCCACAAACGAGTGGGCAAGTCGAGGTTTCAAACCGAGCGTTGAAGAGGATCATGGAGAGATCGATTGGAGAAAACCGACAATCTTGGTCGGATAAGTTGGACGATGCTTTATGGGCCTTTCGGACCGCTCATAAGATGCCCATCGGGTGCACTCCTTATAAGCTTGTGTATGGGAAGAATTGTCACTTGCCAATTGAACTCGAACACAAAGCTTATTGGGCACTTAAGCATTGTAATGATGATATTGAGACCGTGGGAAAACACCAGAAAATGCAATTGAATGAATTAGATGATTTGAGAGACATTCCTTATGAAAATTCATTGATCTACAAAGAAAAAAGTAAAAAGTTTCATGACTCAAAAATTAAAAAACAGGATTTTAACATTGGAGATCAAGTGTTGCTTTTTAACTCACGTTTGAAAATCTTTACCGGCAAGTTGAAATCCCGTTGGTCCGGTCCATTCATCGGTACCCAATTTTTTCCTTATGGGACCATCGAGCTAGCTCAAAATGATGGCCCCAATTTCAAGGTGAATGGACATAGGTTGAATCACTACTTTGGCGGCGAAGTTCCATCCTTGAACTACCTCGACCAAGTCACCTTCCCCAATGATAATTATTATTGAGGGGATCGAGTCGAGCTCATGACTCGGTAATAAAAAACGAGGTGCCTCGTGGGGGAGTCCCATGCTTATCCTTGTACATATTATCGCTTTCTAATGTAGTAACGTGAGGGGATTTATGCCCCAACCCTTTTTCCGTGGTTGTTTGTGATATGTGGTTTTTAGATGATCATGATCCTCACGATTGGAGCCTCTCTTGTTCGTTTTATGGGAGCACTCGTTCGTTTGCTTTGAAGAATTTCTCAATACCCATGATATATCCTTATATGTTCTAACCATAGGTTTTTAGCACACTTCATAAACGACTTTAAATTTAACGGTTACACCCTTTCCATGCTAGATTAAGCATTCGACTACGTCTCTAGTATGGGGGTTTCCAACCCTTAGACTCGAAACATTGAGGATAATGTTTAACTTTAGTATGGGGGGGTGAATAGATACTTGCCTTGCCAAACCTTCACGCTTTCTAAAGTTTATCTTTTTGTTTATCGTTTTGTTGCAAAATAAGGCTAAAAATGGCCAAATTTTAAATTTTTATCTCATGTTTTATAGGTGTTTGAAGACACGAATGTAGATTTTCCGATGGCGAGAATAAGAGTAATTTTTGACTCGATAGTGTGTGTTGAGCACTTAGCTTCAATTCCTTAACTTCATATTAGGCTAAGTCTCTTAAATGAGAACGAGAAATGATAGAGTTAATTATAAGTTACTATGCTAACCGTAGAGTACTCGTATTCTTTTAAAAACTCATGTGTTCTCGTTGTTTGCTTATTCTCCCTTCGCTTGTATATAAATTTTTCTTAATAAGTATTGGCTTAGCGGTTTAGTCTTGATTGTTGGTTTCTAGTCTTTTCTAGTAGCTTCCATGTAATTTAATTGGGAAAACATTAATAAGATTGGCAACCCAAATTATCGAAAGCTTCACCTAATAATAAGATTTCAAGTGCTCACCTAAATCAAGCAAACAATTTGAAGCTCACAAGGCCGAAAAATCTATGCGAAATTGAAAGTGAATTATGCCTTAATCTTTGAAGCTTTAAAGATCCAAAATTCACTTTTAGAGTGAGGATATACGTCTTTGGCCATAATAAACACCTCATGGCGAGGTTAAATAAAAGGAAACGCAAGACCGAAGTCATAATAAAAGCTTCATGGCGAAGTTGAATAAAAGATGGAGGTAAACCTATGATAATAAGGCCCATCCGTTAGGGGGCGTATAAAAGTCTTGGTAATAAGTCTAATGTTCAAAACCGTTATAAAACCATGTTTATCGATCATTCTTGTTGACTTAGTTTTTTGACATCGTTGTCTATTAGGAGGGGTTATTAATTCGATGATCTTGGTTACACCGTTATGACTCTATTTTTAGACCTAAATCTCTATCATCGCATAAGTAAAAAATATATCCTCGTGAACATTCAAGACAAAAAAAAATATAAGAGATACAACTTAGGAAAATGGGAGGATAAGTACGTGATTAGGGCATATGAGTAGTGTTAGCATTACTAACTTATAATGACAATGATCTCGTTGCACACTTAGCATGGAATTAGGGTGAAAATCGAGGACGACGAAATTATTTCTAACGAAGCATTCACGTGTTATTGTTCTATGAACCTAAACGTCCCATTTTGCGAGGAAAATCATACATTATGTCTAAAAAGCAAGTAGTAGTAATAGTAGTAGTGTAGCTAGTTTACCATTCAATAAAAGTGGATAAAAATGAATTTTAGAAATGCTACGATACGTTATTCTAGCATTGGGTGAGGGCACGACAATGGTTTAGTATGGGGGAGTGATGAGACTGCTTTTATACATAGTCTCATCGTCCAAAACGGGCTAAAAATGCATAAAATATCATGAAATATGCCAAATATATGCTTGTGTTTGTTACATGTGTATTTTAGGTACGCATATTGAGAAAATGACAAAAGATCACAAGAAACAAGCAAAAACGAACACGGGAAACGAAGCCGCACAATGAACCAAGCCTTAGTGTTGATTTTCCAAGAAAAAACCCTTGAAGAATTGAAGATTGTACAAGAAGGGTCCTCTAATATTAAAGAATTGACACTTTAAACCCTTATTCATAATTCCAAGTTTGGTCCCTAAAGTTTTTCAAATTTACAAAAAGGGCCCTCTACTTTGAAGAATTGTCAAGAATGGTCCCTCAAATTTGAAGACTTTTCATTATTAGTCCTCCAAGAAGTCAACAATAAAACTCAACACCTTGAAGAATGATGAAAATGCCAAAACACCCCCTCAAGAATTATCAAATTACAAGAAATACCCTTGAAATACTTTTGCAAAACTTTTTGGGGCAAAAGTATGAAAAACTAAACTTCATTAACAAAGGGATTCGGTTTTGTCTTGTTTAAACAAAAACGAAAGGAAGAAGAAAGAAGGGGAGTAATTTCTGTCAAACATCCAAACAAACTTAGACCAGTGGTGGGCTGCCAAGTGTCCCACTCACATTCTCCACCAATCATAACCCACCTTCATGCCATGTCATAATCCCACTCACCTATTATTTAACTAAGTTAACTGATTAGTTAATAACCGCGCCTAACACAATTTTAAACTTAAATCTGGATTAAAACATGCACTATTCATCCAAGAACACGAATTGGGGATTCTTGTTTAAGCCAAAATTAAACCACCACTTTGTCCAGATTTAAGATTAAGCTATGCCTAATCACAACCCAACCCTCACTTTGCATGACACATCACCCACAAGTTCACATGATATCTCCCATGCAAATGTTTATGAGAAGATGCCAAAAGGTGACAGCCATCCAATGCCCAACAAAGCTGTTTGAAACATAAGCTCATAGTGGACCCTTGATCAAATTCCAACAACTAACATCCCCACAAACTGCCAAGAAAAGTTCACCTGATATGCAGATTTTCAAACTTCATCAAGGGTATTTTGGGACTTCTACCAACTAGGGTTTTCGTTTTTTATGCTTTCTAGTTCATCATTGTAGCCTATATAAAGGCATAGGGCTGCAACATTAGTCTTTGCTCTTGGTTTTTCCTTTATCACAAATTTGTAAATCCTTCTTTCAATTTATGAAAAAGTGTTTGATATTGCTGATGAAATCCAAGTGCCAACTTTAATCTTTGCTTGTTTATGTTATATGTTTGTGATTATTGAGACCCAAAACCTGTTTTTAAACACTATGGAAGAAATTGCATAATTTTCCAAAAACTTGATATTTTGCTAAGTTCTTGGTTCAAACCCTTGGAATTTTTGGATTGCAAGTTATTATAGCACCCTGATAAGAAGATTATCAAGGTGTTGTAAGATTGTGGTTTGGGGATAATCAAGGAGTGGGAACAAGGTTGCATTAATCAAGCTTTTTCCATTTTTCTATTTTATATTAATTGTGCCTTTAACCTTGTTGAATCTTAGCAGGTGTTACTGGAAGCTTGTGTCTTGTTTAGCTAGACACATCAGCTCAAAAATTCATAAGTGTGGATGTACATTCATGAGATTTGAGCCTTCTTACCCAAAATCTGATAAAATACTTGATTTTTAGTGATTTTGTGTTCTGCTGTTATAATTGTTGTTCTTGTGGCTTAAATCTGCTTGATACTGCATAATATTGATGGTATGATGCTAGATTAGGTTTGGGTTAAACTGAATCACACATTTTCTTTGTTAAATCTATGATTAAAAAGTGAAAGGGGTGTTTGGGTTTACTGATTTAAGCTTGCAAATTACATTTGAGTTATTGTTAATTGTTGTTTTGTACTTGTATCAGATAAATACTTGGTTGAGTGCTATTGTCTACAAGTTTTTGGCTTTTGAACATCAAATTCTTGATTGTGCTATAACTTGTTGAAATCTGCTTGTTTTGACCTAAGATCTTAGAAACACATAGATTGTATGCATGCTTAGGGCTAACAAGTGATTAAACAAAGTTTATATAACCTGTTAAGAAGTTTTGAGGGTTTGAAATTGGATTTGTGGTCAAGTACATCAGCAAAGTTTGAAATCTGTTTGTTCTTTGTTCATCAATAACATTTATTGGCTTGAATTTTGTTCTAAACTTTGAATCATTGCATGAAACCAGTTAATTTATGTTTATTTGAATTAATCTAAGTTGTTGTGTGCATTTGGTTCAATTTGGTTGGCTTATTCTTGCTAAAACTGCTTATTTGTTGAAATCTGCTTATTGTTCATGTTTGTGTGCTATCTGGTGATATTTTGATTAAACTGTACTAATTGGCTGATAGGATTTTTGTTTTTGTGATTTCTATTGACTCCTTATAACCCACTGGTTATAAGGGTGCCTTTTTGTGGCTTGAATCCAACAAAAATCCATATAAGACAAAAAGTCAAAATAGTCAAGCATTGGGAACTCCTTTCCCCTATATCTAGCCACTGCTAGTATAATTTGATCATCAGCTTATTCATAAGCTATTATAGCTTATTGGGACTTGCAACAACTTAGTTTTTGTAATCAATCTTCCTCATTTAACCCATTGAACTAACCTGGAGCTTTTTAGGGTTTGACTTTTAGGTTTGACTAGAAAACCAAACAAGTTGACTTTTACATTAAGTGCTTATTGCTTTTTCTAGCTTATTCATTGTGCTTATTTGAAATCTTTTTTATTATTAAGCTTACTTTTGTCATTTGAAACCTTTTGCAAATTGAATCAGCACTTGAGGTAGCCTAGAACTCAAAAATGACTATTTTGTCGTTTTTTATAGAGATTTTGCTTATTATAGGCTTATTTCTTGGGCTTTTTCAAAATTTCTTTTCACAGATCTCTTAATTATCCCAAAAGAAGCTTGTGTGTCAAATTAGAGCTTATGACATTAGCTTATGGCTTAATGGGCCAAAAAGCCCATTAAGAATAAGCTGTTGACAATTAAGTTATGATAAGCTCATTTTTAGCTTTTGGGCCTTTAGAGTTTTGTTCTTAAAAATGAATTTTGAGTCAAGTAGGTGATTTTGGGCTTATTTGGGCAACTTTTTGCTTATTGGGCCAAAAAGCCCAATATAGTGGATTGTTTTTCATATTGGCCCATTTCAAGGCCTAATAGGGTTATTTTGGTATTTTCAAGTTCATTTATGTGTTTATTTGGTTAAAATAAACTAGTTTTCAACTTTTTAGAATTCTTTTATAAATTTCGGATTTTTATTAATATTTTATTATTATTTTAATATTAAAAATTAAATTTTTTGTTTTTGCAAGTTTTTCATTTTTCCTAGTTTAAATACAATAAGTTAGGAATTTTAAAATTTTTAGATTAATTTTATTGTCATTTGATTAATTTTTAGATTACTTTAAGGTTATATAGTTTTTAATCATTTTTAAATAGTTTTAATTAATTTTAAAACTTTCAAAAATAGTTTTTAATTTATTTAAGTCATTTTAGAGGTTTACTAAGTGAAAAATCTCATTTTGGGCTTTTTGTTAATTAAATTGATTTTTTGGGCTTTAATTAGCATTACAAAATTAATATTTAATTAAATAAAAGGTTTGAGTGATTTTTGATTTTTTGTAAACTCTAATTACATTTTTTAGGATTTATTTGAATTTTCTAGGAAGTTTTAGGTTAATTTTTTTAAATTTCGTCATATTTTACGGTTTTACGTGCACGACTTTTCGTCTTAGTTTAATTCATAATTGTAACCGTCATCCTTTTCTATTTTTTTTTCTTTTCTTTTCTCATAAATTATAACCACAAACTCAATCATTTCTTACACAACACACTAGCCTCCTTGAGAACAAACTCACTTTTGGGTCATTTGTGCACGGTTTTCCTAAACCGTCGTAGTTACCCTAATTACCTCTTTTTCCTAAGAGACGTATTATACAACTATCATACCTGTAGACTTGTTGGCCTAATCGCGAGAAGTCGTGTAAACGCGTCCACTAGTAGGAGGCGGCTTGGTATTAGCATGTCCCGATGTGCCCTCCATCTCGCCCTTGCGGCAGTCCTTCATGCGAAGGCCAGGGAGGCCACACTTGTAGCATGCATCGCTGTCGCGGCGACATGGGCCTGGGTGCCTACGGTTACAGGTAGTGCAAAGAGGGTGACTGTATCCTCCAGCAGGTGTCCTTGCTGGCTGAGAGCCTGATAAGAACAGTATACATGAGACATGATAATAGGTACAAAGGACAATGCGGAAAATTCGTAAGATGGAATACCAGTGATAGCTAGACGGTTAGGCTATGAACCTCTTTGGTTCTGGTCCCTCCCGTTACCATGATTCCTGGTAGAAGATTCTCTAATGTGTCAGAATTATGAACTATTGCATGCAATCATAAGAAAATGAGTAAATGTAGGGACCTGCTGTTGTTGGAGTTTCCAGCGTTGTTACGGTAATTATCATTACCACCACGCCTATCCGTAGCAGAACGGTCGTGAGTCTGACCGTTTACCTTGGGCTGAGTAGGCTGTTGCTGAGTAGTCGGCTGAGACCGGTCCCTAGTCTTCTGCCTGGAAGATGCAATTTAAAAGAGATGTAAAAGTTGACATATAATGAAAGAATACGGTTTGGTCACCGCTGATTAACGAATTTTTACCTCTTCTCGGGGCTCTCTGCTTCCCCGGACTCTTCTCTTTCTTGCAGCATCTCCAGCTTACGTGCTGCATCGGCCACTTGTTCCACTGTGTTGAACGTCGCACACACCAAGTTGTTTGCGACCGATGTACGAAGAGACCACCGGAAGTGGTATGCTTGCTCTTCGGGAGTACCTGCTGCTGCACCAAGGAAACCAGCCAAACGAAGAAAGCATTGCATGAACTCGTTGCTGTTCTCTCCAGCTCTCTGTCTGATTTCATGGTACTCTCTCTTCAGCTTGTCTTGCTCAGCCTTGGGAAAGAACTGCCCCATCACCAAATCCCTGAGCTGAGCCCAAGTCAAACCAGCCACCCAATTATCACCTCCCTCAGACTGCTTCAGAGCCTTCCACCATGATAGCACATCACCTTTGAACCGGTAATAGGCCAACCTCGACTTAAAGACAGGGTCAAAACCCATTGCATCGAAGATCTTCTCAATGTGACCAACCAGCTTTCAGCTTCACTAGGGCTATCTGTTTTCTCGAAAGATCGAGGGTGTAGCTTATTGAATCTCTCCAGCCATGTGACCAATGTTGCTGGAGGAGGAGGAGGAGGTACTGGGTGCTGTTGTTGATTGTTGGCAGCCTGCACCTCAACCCTGATTTCGTTTCTCAGCTGAGGAAGCATAGCTTGCATTGTAGCTTGGACTGCTGCATTGAGTTGTTCCTGCTCGCGTGTGAGAACCATCTGACAGTATAACATAAAAATTCATGATTAAACTGATCAAAACATAAAATATATACATGAAAAAAAATTATACGAATAAATCATGAGAAAAATTTTACGCAGGAAAACTAGTACATGAATGCATGATGTAGTTTTATGAAAACTTTTATATGCGCGAGAGTGAACGCCTATGGTCAGGTCACTCAAAACAAAAGACATGGCGAGGGGACGCCAATGGGTCGGTCCCAAAGTTAAAAATTTCGATAAAACACATGCGACTTAATAGGGCCAGTCCTGTACCAACCATTACTTAGTCATAAACCTGCGACAATGACATATATATGAATGCATGAAAACCGACTGTCAGTTCTAGGAAGACCATAGTGACTACCTACTAATCACAGGTCGTGCTTTTAGAGGCTACAGGTCAAAGCCTTGGCTCTGATACCATAATTGTAACACCCCATTTTGGTAAATGGAATGTCACGCGTGATTATGACGTGTCATCAAAGTATACAAGGATAAATGTCTTAAACATTACATGACCATAAAGGTAATACCGGAAACAAACATCGGTACCCCAAAGTAAAGCTCATCATACACAAACATAAGTACTATAAAAGAAAAGGACTAAACAATGTCCATCGAAATAAGTAGCAAAAGTATGATGATAAGCATAAAGTAATGAAGGCTAGAAAGCTTCCAATCCAAATACACGTACGCTTGAAGTCTACGAGCGTCCCTAAGTACCTGTCGTTTTGGGAACATGAAAGGAAAAATAGCCGAGCATAACGCTCAGCGCACGGATATACAAGCATATAATGAATAGCATAAGCATATACAACATATAGTAGTGGAATTGATTAAGTCCTGGAAAACTTGACGTAACTTAGTAAAACTTGTTTTATAGTTTGAAAAGCCTTATGATTATCTTATAAAAATTGTTTAACATGTTTACCATTAGCCAGTTAGGTCATGAAATATCAACGTGCATGAATACTCGGAGGGGTTGCCTCTAATTAATATAAGTTTGGGTAGGAGGGATCAGCTCCTTGTGAAGGATGCAAGGCACACACCACATTCACCTAAATAATATATAAAAACATGTAACCTAGGATGCACCCATACGCCCCACATGATAACATAATAATATGGCCAAAAGCTGAAAGGGACGCCACGAGCTATCACTCTGCCGTGGTGAAGTCATAACACTAGTGCCTCTAGTGTTATGGTTATGGTACCTCCATAACTAGGTGAAACTGGTCATGCATGTATATGGCTTAGGCATTTAATTAAACATAAGCAAATCAAAACATATAAAATATATACTGGGAAAACAGTTGGCTGCATACGGGGAATCCTAATAAGGAAGAATGTCCATACTTAAAGGACGGAGAATCCGTATCTTATGTCTAGTGAACGAAGAAGACGAACGGAAGAGAGTCCTACTTCGATCTCACTAATGCTACAAACATAATATACGTGTTTAAGTATTCTGATTACTGTGTACGTAACTGGTTTTATATCATGTCTTAGCTTGTTTTATATGTTCATGTCTTGTTTTACCGATTCTAATGTTATGCTGTGTTTATCATATATTCTGCATATTCTGATTAAGTATTACTTGTATTTCTGGTATTATTATACTTGTTGTGTAATAATAAGTAACTTTCTAAAAATAGCAGGTTTCCAAAAATAGCAAGTTTCCAAAAATAGAATGTTTCCAAAAATAGAAAGTTTCCAAAAATAGAATAAGTGCCTAAAATAAATAAGTTTGTAAAAATAGAAAGTTTCCATAAATAGATTACTGCTTAAAATAGATAAGTTTATAAAAATAGAAAGTTTCCATAAATAGATTACTGATTAAAATATATAAGTTTCTAAAAATAGATAAGTTTCTAAAAATAGAAAGTTTCCATATTTAGAAATTAGCTGGATTATTAAGCTAATAATATAAGCTTAAGTTTTACTGATTAATAACCTAAGTCATGTGATCAAATAGTATACTTTATTAATTAATACATGTAAATTAAATAAACTATATATTATAAGATTTAATTAAATATAGCATGATTTAATTAAGTAAAAGTGTAAATAATACTTAGGTTAAAACATGTACTAAAATTTACTATTAATATAACCTATGTCATGAAAATTAACTAATTATATGTCATGTTTTAATAATTAATTAATTTCTTAGTCTAAATTCATGATTTAAATACTTAGGTTAAAATCATGTATTATTAATAATAATAATTAACCTAAGTCATGTCTAAATTAAATTAATTATATAACATGGTAAATTAATTTAATAAACCTTGTATATAATTAAACTTGTATAAATAATTAACTTGTAAAATTAAGTCGTGAACCGAACCCGTGTTTTAAATCTAGACATGTCGTGAACCGGACCGTGTTTACCCTTGAACCGGACCAAACAAACACCCCTACCGAAAACAGTGGCAAACCGGCCTAAGCCGGTTGCCCATGCCTTCGGTTCGCTGCCACCGGCTGTGACAATCTTGATATTTTTGGTCATTATTATAATCTCGATTATTACATATTATGTATTTACTTTATTGAAAAATTTAAATTATTGACTAACCGGGAGGGTTAAGGCTTGAATCTTAGCGTAAGAATGTCGTTTAGGTTATAACCGACAAGGAATATGTTAGGTATCGATATTTATATTCTCATTATGACATAGAATATTTTCTATTGTCGTCGTTTAATTAATCGTTTTACGAGTATTTTTCGTAATTCAGGCTAAACCTTTACGTGTCATTCGTTCATTCGACGCATTAACTTATTTTTAGTTATTTAATTATCAAAATAACAATGTTCTCCGAATGTCGACATTTTTATTTTATATTGAACATTTATTTTTCGTAGTTTAAGTGTAACTTTTAAAATTGCGTAACTTTTAAAATATCGTGTTTCGATAATACCCGCTTTATAAATTGCGACACGAAAATATTTATAAGAAATATATATTAGAAAAGAAAGACACATATGTACGTGTGTCTAAAAGTGGTCAATGTACATGGTGACATGGTACAAACGTGTCAGTTTTATAACATTCAAGATTATGCCAACCTTTTAAGGTTTTTTTTTAATTTTAAAGCTTTTGGTATGTTATGAACACCGAACTTAAGAAACATTAGTAAGAAAGAAATTATTGAAGATTTTCAGCAACGCTTAGAGCATTTTGGTCATGATAATCAAAGTTCAAATTCAATCCAAGTACACGGTATGATTCATAGTTTAACTCTTAATTTAAATGCATGTTTAGTTTCGGGTTTTATGTCTTTAACATGATAGTTTTATTGATTTATCTTCAAAAGACAAATTAAATAACTAATGTATTATGATTAGCTAAATTATGTAAAAGGTCCAAAAATTTATTCTTGATCAAGGTCACAAAAATCTAACCACTCATGCTTATTCTATATATCTATTCTAATATGGTAGGAATATTTTTTATATAAGTATAATGAAGTATTTAAATGCAAGAAAGACGATTAAAATGTGTTTTGAAATTAAGGCAAGATCAACAAATGTTGATGCGTTTTGTTTACTTTAGTTAACAGATAACAAATTTCACAAATGTTTATGGACACTCATAAAAGTAAGATTTATTGTTTTAAAACATTAAACTGTACATTTATTTATTGATGAATAAATCATGAGGACCTAGTTATAAATTAATAGTGAGAAAAATTGTAATAGTCCAATAAAATGACTATATATGTATGACTTAAGATTCAGTTATATTTCAAACATATATTTCATGAAGAAAAGTAACTAAGTTTCTATAAAATAAATTTACATGGTTTTTTTTATTACTAGTATAAAAGAACTTGTTTAAAGTTGACTAAAAAAATGAGTAGTAAATATGACTCAAAATTATGCATTCTTGTTATGTTGTAGTTTACACCATGTTAAAATGATTTATTTTTCTATATAAATTCATGAGCAATGTAATAGTAAGTAACATATTTTGTCTAGTCTAAATGAGTGATCTCGCTAGTTTTTTTTTTATGTTCGGCTATATCCTTTATATTTTATAAGTATTTTTTTATTACATATTTTAGGTTGTCGTTAGAAGCTCGCAACATTCTGTCATATCCCATATTGCCGTGTTACTATCATCTCTATTATCTTGAGGGCTATTATCGGTTGATATCGCTATCGCTAAGGTGAGTTCATAGCCTCGCTTTTATTGATTTACTTATTTTATAAAACCCGCGAGGGGGATAACATGCTTGTTTTACTAAAAATAAAAGAGTACAACTATAAGTTGCGGTAAACCAATTGAATGGTGCAACTAGAAGCTGTGAAAGTTCTATTTGCTTGAAAAGTAATAATTGAAAATGAAGGGTACAACAAGAGTTGCTGTAAACCCATGAATGGGTGAAACCATGAATGGGTGCAACCCGATTGTATGCTTAGATGAAAGTTATTACATAAGTTAGCTTTAGCCTTAAAAGACCCATGGAATCGTGAATTGTTAATCGAAAGAACGCTAATACTATGGATAGATCTATCGGGGTGACGCCCAGTCCGGTCGCGACTAGCTATCGCGTGGTGTAGTGAAGCACTAGTAATGAAACATCGGATGCATACGTATAAGAGAAATATACGCACTTGGCTAGGTGTGTTGGGTTGAAATAATATATGTTAACGTTCAATGTCATGAGGCTTATGTAATAACACCGATATTTATGTCCGTACAACATAATTGTCTTTCGATGAATTATTAACCATGAAAGGTTATTCAGAATACTTGTGTTCTATTTATTTAATATAAACCCTATGGATTCACTCAACAATTTTTGTTGATTTTATAGCATGTTTTATCTCAGGTCCATAAAGAAGGTACTCACGGAAGGTGGTTTCATGAAGCTTGCTAAATTTTAGTGACTCTGGCCCGCTTTTATAAACTATATCCATTCACAACAATTTTTATCTTTTGATGTGTACTGTAAATAACTTAAAATTATCTGAGACCGTGTATGGAGTATTACCTTTTGAATGAAGGAATGGATGTTTTTGTAAAAACGACTCGTTTTGAGCTATTTTCTTTAATTGTGTGATTGTATCATGTAAGTAACACTCAAGGACCCTTCCGCTAATATGACCCGATTTGAGAGTGTTACAGATTGGTATTAGAGCTCAAGTTATAGAGAACGAAAAGATTTTCCAAAAATAAAATTTTGAAATCTTTTGACTATAACGATTTCAAGCGAAACCTCTGAGTTGCCAATGGACAGGAATGAGAGTATTTATATATATACGGGTTAACATATATATGTTGTAATAATTAATGATTATTTGTACTTGTGGATTACAATTCATATTAACATTTATTTAATTATAAATGTTCATTTTAATATTATTGTGAGATATTTATACGATGTAGATTGTCACGAAGCAACCCTGGTCATTTTAGCGCTAAAGCCGAAGCTATTCCCGAAGTGAATCACGTTATTCCCGAGTTTAACTAAAGTTTTGGATGCCCATGATCCCAACGAAATTGTTAATATTCCTGATTATGTTTATTTGGTTACAAGGATTTTGATTCCTTGGTTCTTATTCATGATTTATCAATCCATTCATCTCGTTTGATATATTTAATCTCCATTTTCATTAATCTCCGACTTTCTACTATTTTTAGATATAGGTTTTTCCAAGATTGTACTTGTTGCTTGTGAGAAATGCATGTTGATTGGTACGTTATTCACATACCTAATAGGATTTCGTACCATATCACCGATCTTTTTCATTATATGGATTTTTGTTTGATTCGGTCTTGATCTTCTGCGTTGAGCTAGCGATGCTTAAATAAGATAATTTATAATCATATGTTGAAATGAATTGGCCATTCATTTGACCAAGGAAATTACAAATTGTTGAACCGCTGATTTCTAAATCTTATTTGGATGGAATTGATCAATCTTAATTTATAAATGTGTGGGCTTAAGCGTATAGTATTCGCGCAAGTAAACTATTCTTGACTCGTAATTCTTCTGCTCGACTCGTTCTTTGATTTTGTTCCTCTAATTCTATGATCATGCGATGATAAATATTGGGGATATTCCAAAGCTGCCAATTGAGGAGGATCCGAGCGTCCTAGAAAGGCACTGAAGAAATCTTATTCTAATGGGACTCAGGAGCCTTCTGAGCCACATGAATCACCTAGTAACTCTTAGTGAATTTTCTTATCATCTATAGTATCTTTTGTAAATCACTAACTAAATTGTAACATCAGTTAGTAGAACTAGTCTTCTTGAGTTGTCTGGCATTAGACGATGATAATATATAATGCATGGCAATACAACTTGTACTCGTTCGTGATTAATCAAATGGCTATATTTTGATTCATAATTCTACATCATTTAATTATTATCTTTCCTCGCTTGTTTCTTCTAATTATTCCTTTTAATTATTCGTTTACTTGTAATGCAATCATTGAATGAATACTCATTATGATTCACATTGTACTAGAATCATGCCGCTAAAAACATGATTAGGCATGTATACGCCAAGTTATTAATGAACAAGTTGCTGCATCCTTAACTGAATTTATGGCCAACATGAATGATGGAGCTGGCGGCTCTAGTGGGTTGTTAGTTCGATTGGAGCAAGTAGTTCTGTGGTGCAGATGGTTCTGGAGGATGGATGACTTATTTGATCAACTACAAGTTTCTAGTGTCTATTCGAAGATTGATCTACGGCCTGATTATCATCAACTTCGCATCCGCGAGGAAAATATTACAATTACTGCGTTTAAAAATCATTATGGACATTATGAGTCCTAAGTAATGTCGTATGGATTGACCAATGCATCGTTAGTATACATGGATTTCGTGAATCGTTCATGCAAGCCATATATTGATAAATTTTTGATCATGTTTATTGTTAATTTTCTGATTTTTTGAAAAAAAAAGAGCATGGTGAACATTTGGAGACTATCTTTAATTTTATAAGGAGTGAAGAAGTGGTACTGGTGGAAAAACATGAAAGAATATATTGCGACTTTTGTTAGTAAATGATTGGCATATGCTAAAATCAATATTGAGTACAAAAATCCATCAGGATTACTTCAACAACCAAAAATTCATATATATGAAAGTGGGAGCTAATTACAATGGATTTCATTGCAAAGCTCCAGAAAACTCTATTTAGACTTGATTCAATTCGGGCCATTGTCGTCCAATTGACTAAATCTGCTGATTTCATTCAAATAATAAAATGATCGTTGTAACTAAGAATCGTTTGTTAACTACACGTAGTAGACAGAAAAGTTATGATGATGTAAAGCAAAAATCTTTGGAGTTCGAGGTAGGTGATAAAGTTATGCCGAAAGTATCACCATGAAAAGGTGTTATATATTTTGGAAAACTTAGGAAGTTAAGTCCCCGTTCTGTTAGGCCACTCAAGATAATATCGAGAGTGAGCTCGGTGGCATACAAACTTGAATTACCTCGAGACCTACAAGGAAGTCACAATACTTTTCATGTTTATCTGACGAATATTTTATTATCCCTCTTGAAGAAGTGGGATTCGACGATAATTTGCATTTCCTCGATGAAGCTACCAAAATTTTGGATTTGGGAAGTAAGAAACTGAAACAAATTGGAATTCCTATTTTTAAAGTCCGATTAAACTCGATACGAGGACCAAAATACACTTGGGAAAGGGATGATCAAATGTGGAAGAAATATCCTCATTTGTATGACTTCAACAAGAAGGCAGGCGGTAAGGCAAATTGATCTTCGAGGACGAAGATCCTAATTTGGTTGGGATGATGTGACAATCTTGATATCTTTGGTCATTATTATAATCTCGATTATTACATCTTATGTATTTACTTTATTGAAAAATTTAAATTATTGACTAACCGGGAGGGTTAAGGCTTGAATCCTAGCGTAAGAATGTCGTTTAGGTTATAACCGACAAGGAATACGTTAGGTATCGATATTTATATTCTCATTATGACATAGAATATTTTCTATTGTCGTCGTTTAATTAATCGTTTTACAAGTATTTTTGGTAATTTAGGCTAAAACTTTACGTGTCATTCGTTCATTCGACGCATTAACTTATTTTTAGTTATTTAATTATCAAAATAATAATATTCTCCGAATGTCGACATTTTTATTTTATATTGAACATTTATTTTTCGTAGTTTAAGTGTAACTTTTAAAATCGCATAACTTTTAAAATATCGGGTTTCGATAATACCCGCTTTATAAATTGCAACACAAAAATATTTATACGAAATATATATTAGAAAAGAAAGACACATATGTACGTGTGTCTAAGAGTGGGCAATGTACATGGTGACTTGGTACAAACGTGTCAGTTTTATAACATTCAAGATTATGCCAACCTTTTAACGTTTTTTTTTAATTTTAAAGCTTTTGGTATGTTATGAACACCGAACTTAAGAAACATTAGTAACAAAGAAATTATTGAAGATTTTCAGCAACACTTAGAGCATTTTGGTCATGATAATCAAAGTTCAAATTCAATCCAAGTACATGGTATGATTCATAGTTTAACTCTTAATTTAAATGCATGTTTAGTTTCGGGTTTTATGTCATTAAAATGATAGTTTTATTGATTTATCTTCAAAAGAGAAATTAAATAACTAATGTATTATGATTAGCTAAATTATGTAAAAGGTCCAAAAATCTGTTCTTGATCAAGGTCACAAAAATCTAACCACTGATGCTTATTCTATATATCTATTCTAATATGGTAGGAATATTTTTTATATAAGTATAATGAAGTATTTAAATGCAAGAAAGATGATTAAAATGTGTTTTGAAATTAAGGCATTATCAACAAATGTTGATGCGTTTTGTTTACTTTAGTTAACAGATCACAAATTTCACAAATGTTTATGGACACTCATAAAAGTAAGATTTATTGTTTTAAATCATTAAACTGTACATTTAGTTATTGATGAATAAATCATGAGGACCTAGTTTTAGATTAATAGTGAGTAAAATTGTAATAGTCCAATAAAATGACTATATATGTATGACTTAAGATTCAGTTATATTTCAAACATCTATTTCATGAAGAAAAGTAACTAAGTTTCTATAAAATAAATTTACATGGTTTTTTTTATTACTAGTATAAAAGAACTTGTTTAAAGTTGATTAAAAAAATGAGTAGTAAATATTACTCAAAATTATGCATTCTTGTTATGTTGTAGTTTACAACATGTTAAAATGAGTTATTTTTCTATATAAATTCATGAGCAATGTAATATTAAGTAACATATTTTGTCTAGTCTAAATGGATGACCTCGCTAGTTTTTTTTTATGTTCGGCTATATCCTTTATATTTTATAAGTATTTTTTTTATTACATATTTTAGGTTGTCGTTAGAAGCTCGCAACATTCTGTCATATCCCATATTGTCGTGTTACTATCATCTCTATTATCTTGATGGCTATTATTGGTTGATATCGCTATCGCTAAGGTGAGTTCATAGCCTCGCTTTTATTGATTTACTTATTTTATAAAACCCGCGAGGGGGAAAACATGCTTGTTTTACTAAAAATAAAAGAGTACAACTATAAGTTGCGGTAAACCAATTGAATGGTGCAACTAGAAGTTGTGAAAGTTCTATTTGCTTGAAAAGTAATAATTGAAAATGAAGGGTACAACAAGAGTTGCTGTAAACCCATGAATGTGTGCAACCAGAAGTTGTGGTAAACCCTTATTGTTTTAAAATAGAACACAAGGGACCCGATTGTATGCTTAGATGAAAGTTATTACATAAGTTAGCTTTAGCCTTAAAAGACCCATGGAATCGTGAATTGTTAATCGAAAGAATGCTAATACTATGGATAGATCTATCGGGGTGACGCCCAGTCCGGTCGCGACTAGCTATCGCGTGGTGTAGTGAAGCACTAGTAATGAAACATCGGATTCATACGTATAAGAGAAATATACGCACTTGGCTAGGTGTGTTGGGCTGAAATAATATATGTTAACGTTCAATGTCATGAGGCTTATGTAATAACACCGATAATTATGTCCGTACAACATAATTTTCTTTCGATGAATTATTAACCATGGAAGGTTATTCAGAATACTTGTGTTCTATTTATTTAATATAAACCCTATGGATTCACTCAACAATTTTTATTGATTTTATAGCATGTTTTATCTTAGGTCCATAAAGAAGGTACTCACGGAAGGTGGTTTCATGAAGCTTGCTAATTTTTAGTGACTCTGGCCCGCTTTTATAAACTATATCCATTCAAAACAATTTTTATCTTTTGATGTGTACTGTAAATAACTTAAAATTATCTGAGACCGTGTATGGAGTATTACCTTTTGAATGAATGAATGGATGTTTTTTGTAAAAACGACTCGTTTTGAGCTATTTTCTATAATTGTATGATTGTATCATGTAAGTAACACTCAAGGACCCTTCCGCTAATATGACCCAATTTGAGAGTGTTACACCGGCTTCAGCCGGTGGTTCCCCTTGGTCTCTCGGCTAGCCGCTGGCTAAGCAAAGTTCCCACTGGTAGTTAGCCGGTTGTTCCCCTGCTGTCGCGGCTCGTGTTCCCCCTGCTTGGTCATATTAACCACCGGCTGATGCCGGTGGTGCTTGTTTGTTATTCAGATGAGACCCACAAAACCACAAGGCCACCCCGACATGCATTGGGATCCTTTGTCCCTTGCGGCCGAGACACCCAACCCACACCGAGACCATGAGGTCTCGGTTGGTGGTGATCAAAACCCACAGAGAGCTTCGGCTCTCGGTTCCATGCGTCTGTCGAACCAAACAACCCCAAAAACACCATGATTATTTGCCCCATGATTAGATCTACATGTTTTATTACTAGTTTTAAATAACTCATGATTTCATGTGTTCTTGATCTAATAAAATAACTAAAAAGAAAAGGTTTAAGGGATTACCAATGCATGAAACAAAAGGAGAATAATAACACGAACGATCTCACTAGAATTGGATCACCAAAAATCAACAAACACCCCTTCTTGTGGTGTTCTAACTGACGACCAAAAGGGAAGGAGAAAAGAGGATAGGGTTTTGTATTTTTCTAATCTTCTGTAATAATGAAAAATATGTTCTCCCTTTTTTCTAATTTAGTTAAAAAAATAAAAGTGGGCTTGGCCCCTTTGCTTTGTCTTTCCGCGGGTAGGTGGGGCCCACAAGAGGAAACCCATTGTTTTATGTGTTCTAAATATTACGTGTTCTCGTGGTCGTGTTTACGTGATTTATTATTAGTTGTTCGTGTTATAATATTGTACATAATCGTAATACTAATTACGTAAATACATAATAATAGGTTCGTGATTATTTATGTTCATGATTTCATGATCGTGATTATAATTATTGTTGATAATAATTATCGTGTATTAATATTCTTAAATACTTATCATGTAATAACACGTAAGTAATACTTGTAATTAACATTCGTGAAATGTAGACATGTTATATTAGGAAAGTTTTAATCATGTACGTACGATTATATATATGTACTGTTGTTATTGATATATGTTTGTGAGTTTGAAGTTTCAAAACCTATTTTCAAAGATTGTGCAAGAAATTGCAAGTTTTTCCAAAATCTGATATTTTTCTAAGTCTTGGTTCAAACCTTTGAAATTTTTGGATTACAAGTGGTCATAGCACCCTGATAAGGAGTTTATCAAGGTGTAGTGAGCTTGTGGTTTGGGGATATTCAAGAAGTGGGAACAAGCTTAAATTAATCAGCTTTTATTTTCCATTTTCTTTTTTATATAATTTGTTTGATCTAACCTTGTTGTTCTTAACACCTTGTTCGAAGCTTGTGCCTTGTTAAGCTAGGCACATAAGCTCTAAAATTTGTGAGTGTGGATGTACATTCATGAGGTTTGAGCCTTCTTACCAAAAATATGCTAAAAAGTGATATTAAGTGATTTTGTGATCTGCTATTATTTGAGGTGTTCTTGTGGCTTGAATTTGGTTAATACTGCATGATATTGTTGGTATGATGCTAGATTAGGCTTGGGTAAACCTGTTACACACATTTACTTTGTTAAATCCTGGATTAAAAAGTGAAAGGGGTGTTTGGGTCTACTGATTTAAGGTTCTTGTTTGATTTTGAGTTAGTGTATAAGGTTGTTAAGTGCTGGTATCTATTTTTAAGTGATTGTATGCTATTATCTGTAAGTTTTGCTCATTGAAACATCAAATTCTAGATTGTGTTATAACTTGCTTGTTTTTGACTGATTTGACATAAAATCTTGGAAACACCTAGAGTGTATGCATTTTAGGGTTAAAAAGTTTTTAAACAAAGTTTGTGTAACTTGTTTAAGAGATTTGAGGGTTTGAAATTGGGCTTGCGGTCAAGTACATCAACAAACTCATTTTGTGTTCATCTTTGTATTCATCAGTAACAATCATTAGCTTGAATCTTGCTCAAATCTTTAAACCAGTCTATGAAACAAGTTGATTTGTGTTCATTTGAATTTATTTAAGCTGTTGTATGCATTTGGTTCAATTTGGTTGGCTGAATATTGCTTAATCTGCTTATTTGTGCAAAACTGTTTATTGTTCAAGTCTGTATCATACCTTGGCATAAACTAATTAAAATGTACTAATTGGCTGGTTGGATTTGTGTTTGTTTGTTTTTTATTGACTCCTTATAACCCAATGGTTATAAGGGTGCCTTTGTGTTCTTTGAATCTAACAAAAATCCATATAAGACAAAACGTAAACAAGTCAAGCAGTGGCAACTTTTCCCACTGCTGGACACCCGAAACTAGCCACTACTAGTGCAATTTTTCAATCAGCTTATCAATAAGCTATAATAGCTTATTTATACCTGCAACAACTTTGTTTTTGTAATCAATCTTCCTTAATTGACCCATTTGACTATTCTGGAGCTTTTTAGGGTTTGACCAGAAAACAAATTGACTTGACTTTTTCATAAGTGCTTAATTCTTATTCTAGCTTATTGAGTGGTTCTTTTTGAAAATTTTTTGTTGATTTTGCTTAATTAAGTCATTTGAAACCTTTTGCAACCTGAATCAGCCTTTGAAGTGGTCTAGAACTCGAAAACGACTATTTTGTCGTTTTGTGTAGAGAGTTTTTGCTTATTTCAGGCTTATTTCTTGGGCTTATTCAAAAATTCTGTTTTCAAACAGCTTAATTAGGTCAAGAGAAGGTTGTATGTTAAATTTCAGCTTATGGCATCAGCTCATAGCTTAATGGGCCAAAAAGCCCATTAAGAATAAGCTGTTTTGAAATAAGCTGTGATAAGCTCACTTTCAGCTTCAGTGCCTTTGAAAATTGGTGCTTAAAATTGAATTTTAATCTTAACTGAAGTTTTGGGCCATTTTTGTGAACATTTTCTTATTGGGCCTTATTTCAGCCCATTAAGGGTCTGTTTTACTGTTTGACCCATTTGGAGGCCCATTAGGGGTATTTTGGTCATTTCAAGTTCATTTTTGTTTAAATTAGGTTAAAATAATTTAGTTTGCATGTTTTTAGAATTTTTTATAAATTCTGAATTTTTAATATTATTTTATTATTATTTTATTATTAAAATTAATATTTAATCCCTTTGCAACTTTTTCATTTTTCCAAAGTTAAATACATTAAGTTAGGTGTTTTAAAATTTTTAGATTAATTTTCTTGTCATTTAATTAATTTTTAGAATTATTTTAATATTTTTATAGTTTTTAATCATTTCTAAATAGTTTTAATTAATTTTAAATTTTTCAAAAATAGTTTATAACTTAATTAAGTTATTTTAGAGGTTTATAAAGTGAAAAATCTCATTTTGGACTTTTTGTTAATTAAATTGATTTTTTGGGCTTTAATTAGCATTAAAAATTATTATTTAATTAAATAAAAGGTTTGAGTGATTTTTGATTTTTTGTAAACTCTAATTACATTTTTTAGGATTTATTGCAATTTTCTTGGAATTTTTAGGGTAATTTTTAAATTTAGTCACTTTTTACGGTTTTACGTGTACGACTTTCGTCTTAGTTTAATTTTAACCGTAACCGTCATCTTTTTCTATTTTCTTTGTTCATAATCATAATCACAAATATTAATCATTTCTTTACACAACACACTAGCCTCCTTGAGAACGATCTCACACCATGTTGGGTCATAAACACTTGGTTTTCCTAAACCGTTTGTTTAATACTTACCCTAATTACCTTGTTTTCCTAAACGAGTGTGAATTTACAACTATCAACTAGCGATGTAATTCTTGTTGAACCAGAATGTCTGGCGGTTCCACCGGAATTAGTTTCTCTACGTAGATCTACAAGGATTAAAAACACAAATAGCAATATATGTTTTAACATAGAGGATGATGATGAGTTAAGGGATCTTGGTGAACCCGCTAATTATAAATTCGCCATACTTGATCCTGAGAATGATAAGTGGATGGCTGCTATGGATGAGGAAATGAAATCCATGAAAGTAAATGATGTTTGGATTCTTGTAGAACCACCATCGAATGCTAAAGTAGTGAGACTTAGGTGGATATACAAGAAGAAAATCGACATGGACGGAAAAGTACAATCCCATAAAGCTCGTTTAGTAGCTAAAGGTTTTACTCAAACATTTGGCATAGACTACGAAGAGACATTTTATCCTATAGCAGACTTAAGAGCTATTAGGATTCTCAAAGCTATAGCAGCATACTATAACTATGAGATATGGAAAATGGATGTTAAAACTGCCTTCTTGAACGGTCGCTTAGATGAAGACATCTATATGCAGCAACTAGAAGGGTATGTTGATCCTGAGAATCCATGACATGTGTGCAAACTTCAAAGGTCCATTTATGGTTTGAAGCATGCATCACGTCAATGGAATAAAAGATTTGACGAAGAAATCAAAAAGTTTGGATTTATTCAGAATCGTGATGAGCCATGTGTATATCGCAAAGCTAGTGGGAGTGATGTAGTATTCGTAGTCATATATGTTGATGACATATTAGTCATTGGAAGTAACACTCCAATGCTTAAAGCTATTAAGGATTATCATGGTAAATGTTTTTCTATGAAGGATTTAGGAGAAGTTGCATACATTCTGGGAATTAAGATCTATCGGGATAGGAAAAGACGGTTAATTGGTCTATGTCAAGATGCTTATATAGATTTTGAAAAAGTATAATATGCATAATTCTAAGAAAGGTTTTCAACCTATGAAAGTTAAGCATAATCTGAGTCATGAGATGGATGCATCAACTCCTGAAGAGGAGGCATACATGAAGAAGGTGCCTTATGCTTCGGCTGTAGGATCTATAATGTATGTTATTAGATGCACAAGGCCTGATGTGGCGTTTGCTCAGAACTTGGTCAGTAGATACCAACAGAATCCAGGGAAGCTCCACTGGATTGTTGTTAAACATATTCTTAAGTATTTGAGGAGTACGAAAGATATGTTTTTGGTATATAGAAGGAAACCAGACACAGAGCTGATTGTTACAAGTTTCGGTGATGCGTCCTGGCAATGTGATAAAGACGATGCGAAGTCTCAGACGGTTTACGTTTTTGTTATCAATGGAGGAGCAGTTGACTGGAAATGCAAGAAACAGACAACGATTGCAATGCATGCTACTCAGTCTGATTACATGGCTGCTTCAGAAGCTGCAATGGAAGCTGTTTGGTTTAGGAATTTTATTGAAGATCTTGGAGTGATGCCTTCAATTAAAGAACCTATATATATGTATTGCGACAATTCTACCGCAACAATATTTGCCAATGACCCTGGAGTCATGAAAGGCGCCAGACACTTTATGCGTAGACATCACTACGTGCGAGAACAAGTTGAAGCTCGTGAAATCAAATTGATAAAAGTTCACACAGATGATAACGTAGCCGATCCTTTAACTAAGGATTTTCCTAGACCAAAGGTTAGCGAACTCATGCAATAAATCTGTGATTAGTATTTGGATAAAGGATGTTATGACATTATTATATAATAAAATAAAGATTAGGTTTCTTTTATTTTTATTATTTAATAAGAGTATCCTATTTTACATGTTTTAATCCATGAATAAAAGTTATGCTAAATGTCTGTTGTCGATTAATAATATAGGAATATTATTAAACTAAGACAAATCAAAATAGTGATAGAGTATACTTGAAAGTATATTGATCGATTTTTGATGATATTCCATGAATCGAATATAGGACTTATCCCAACTATATGTTTTTACTTTTTAGATCTTTTTCATCAAGTAAAACATAAATAGTTATCCTTAGACCTGAGATACCAGGAAACTGTTATGAATCTAGTGCATCTCAATGGAATAATCTAACGCTAAACGTAACTGATAGCTATATGGATTATTTTCGGAAGTGTTGCAAAATTCATAAGTTTTGCTCGTAGTCAGTATGGAATTTATTTCCTCCAATTTCATTTGGGAGTTTAAAACAGCTAGGTCCCTCGTGGGATTAGTAAGATGTTTTTGTGGCCACACCCAAATTTGTTTTGGTAATCTTGCTGAATCTGTGAACGAGAAACAAAATAGTTAATGAAAGGAATGACTGAGATCCATATCCTTATTAACGTTGTATTATAAATAAAAGGATAATAATAACGATGTATAATTGTTAAAAAGTTTTGTCCAGGATACCTTACTCGAGTTGACATTGCTAAGTGTAACTAGATACTAGTTAATGTAATCACGATATTTGAAATATGTCCATTTGGGAGCTGAATGTTTATGGACTTATATTTAATAGTTGTGTGATAGGATCGAACTCGAGATTACGGGATTGCACACAATACGTACAGAGTTAATCTAATTAATAACTATATTTATTGTATTTATTAATTTATTTAATAAATATATATTTATGTATTTATTTAATTAAACCGAGCAAGTAACTATATGACTTTAACAATCGTTAATTAAATAATGGTTAACTATTAACGAGCGTTAAATATATATTTAGTAAGTAATTAAAAGGAAAGAAGGACAGAAAGTTCCGGAACACCTCACAAGGGGTGTGCGACCGTCGGTTAGAGCAAGGGGGGGAGGGCAAAAAGTTGCCTTTTCTTATTTGGGCTACAATGGGTTTAAGTCTATAAATACAACCCCTTATCCCTCATAATTCATAACATAACTTGAATCTATTCCCCTCCTCTTTCTTTTGGTTCGATCACAAGGTGAAACCAACAAAGGGTTTCGGTCGGTTTTCTTAGTTGATCAATTTACTTACAATCTAGTCCTAGCCCCTCTCTATGGTTGTTGGGTAGATTAATTACAAGCGTTGTAGCTCGGTTTTCACGTGCTAGAATCACGGTTAGCTCGTTGTATTACGGGTGTACAAGATCGTAATATAGTCTTACTTTAGACTATATCTTGCTGTATACGGTATTAACCCGAATTGGTGATTTTCGTCTTGTGGAATTGCTTTAGCGTAAAGGTATGTAACCCTAATTCGAATAAATTTAATCGTGTTATTATTATGATCTTGTTAAATCGCTTCCGCTATGTGTGCTTTGATCTCGATAGGGTTTTATATAATTGTTATGATATTAATAAACCTTCAGCTATGACCCAGAAGGAAGGTGCAGCAAGCTGGATGCGGATGAGGAGGAAGCAGAGGCTAGTCAAGTTGGAGAAAATGATGTGCCATGTCCTATGGAGTGATAAATTGATGAATCTTTCTTGTATTTTAGCTTTATGTACTTGTTGTGTTGTATTCGGATTTATTCAGACTTTATGATGTAGTACTGTGGTGCAACATGTTGTCGTTTTGGTTGATAAGGTAAGTGACTGTAGTGACAGATCTTGTCACAATTTTGTCGGATTTTATTGATGAAATCTATTTTACCCTTTATTATCTTAAGGTGTCTTTATTATTTCTTTTGTTAATTGATAGCTGAATTTAGATAGCATTGTGTTATTTGCACATGTAGTATCAATGATATATCATGATAAAAAAGATACTTCTTTCTATCTCGATGTGTATACTTATTGTAAAACCCGCATTAAAATATCATGAACAGTACACATGAACAGTACATACATGAAAATACGATAAAATTTAAACTTTCCATTTATAATATTCACGTGTCACGGTAATTAATAACATGTAGTTACGTATATATTATAAATGTGTTAAGTACACGACATATAAAAATCACGACATTTAAAACATAAATGATCACATAAATAATTGAACACGGGAAAAGCTACGGGTCTTCCCGTGGACACCCTTTGGGCCGCGGCTACACAAGGAACAAAAGGAGAAGACGGGCTTTGGCCCATGACCCAACATAACCCATAAGAAAAGAAAACACGGGAAACATAAAACATAATTTAGGTTTTATAGAAAAGATTCCTCTTGCCTCCTTTTTGCTCCTTGGCACCGGCCACCATACATAAGAAGGAAAAACCAATCTTTTTATTTGTTGATTCATTTAGTGTACATGATCGTGATCTTGATCCTTTTCTTTCCACGTGTTCGGTAAATTAAACACTTCTTTTTCTTTTTAATTCTTTATGAATCCATGTTAATTATTTAATTAATCATTAAAAAAAGTAAACAAAATACATGGGATTAATTAAATCTTGTTAAAAGGGGGTGTTTATGTTGTTTGTTTCGGCCGAGCACCAAACCGAGAGCATGGGGCTCTCGGTGGTGGTTGATTTCGCCCAACCGAGACGTCATGGTCTCGGTGTTGGGGTCGTGTGGCTCGAACGCATCAAGGGGAACCCCCGACGTGGTGTCGGGGTGTGTTTTGGTTTGGACCGAGAGCCAACCGAGACCCATAGGGTCTCGGTGGGGTTCTTTTTGGCTAACAGTGGGAACCGAACAAACCTAAGCAGGTGGAACCGATCACAACCGGTGTGAACCGGGCTCGGTGGGCAACCATGGCTCGACAGTGGGTACCGAGAGCCACCAGTGGCAACCGGCTAGCCGGTCTAGCCACTGGTGGGACGGTTATGTTTCGGATTATATGTAAACCGGGTTTCGAGCTCAGGTTAATTTTTAAAACACGGGTTCGAGTCTCGGGTTAATTATTAAAATCAGAAAAACATATTAATTAAATTAATTACTATACCTTTTAATATAACTAATTGCATGACTTAGGATATATATTAAAATTAATATTACATGTATAACCTAAATTATTTAACTTAGCTTAATTTAATTAAAACATGTATTTTTAATTAAATTCCTTTTAACGTATAGTTTAATTAATTAACCAGTTATTTAATTAATAATCTACAACCATGACTTGTATTATACTATTTAAAATTTAATTATTATTTATAATCCAGCTTATTTCTAATTATGGAAACTTATTATTTTTGGAAACTTTCTATTTTTAGAAACATACTATTTATGGAAACCTGCTATTTTTAGAAAGTTACTTAGTATTACAATACAAGTATTATAATACACTAATACATGAATAATACACAGTAGAACATCAGAATAACTACAGCTAACACAGTAAACAGTAAAACATGACAGAATACGTATAACAATCTAATAACACACGAAACCAGTAAAATACACGTAAATCAGACAACTCATACACGTCCATATTTCTTATGTAGTATTATCCGTCGAGGCGGAGTAGTCTTCATCGTTTTCGTTAGCTTCTACTGGACATAAGGTACGGTTTCCCGTCCTTCAGTAAGGACAATCTCTTCCTTTATTAGGATTTCCCGTATGCAGCCAACTGTTTTCCCCAGTAGTTACAGATTAAATGCATATGTTTTATTAGTTACCTTAGCCATATACATGCAAGACCAGTTTCACCTAATTATGGAGGTACCATAACCATAATACTAGAGGCACTAGTGTTATGACTTCATCACGGTGGAGTGATAGCTCGTATCGTCCCTTTCAGTTGTTGGCCATTATTATATTATTATTATTATCATGTGGGGCGTATGGGTGCATCCTAGGTCCAGTTTTCAGTCAGGATTTCATAGTGAATGTGGTGTGTGCCTTACATCTTTCACAAGGAGATGATCCCTCCTACCCATTACCAATTAATTAGAGGCATCCCCTCTAATTTGCATGACGAGGTCAACCCTCAAAGTATTCATGCATGTTGTTGACCTCATGACCTATATTGGCTTTTGGTATATTAACTAATATACATTTTCATAAGTAACATAAGCTATGTTTTCAGAACTAAAACCAGTGAACATGACAGACAACTAGGTTTTCCAAGACTTATTCATTTCCGCTGCTATTCATGCTTAATGATCTTATATGCTTTCATATTCTATGTCTTCCATGCTTTATTGTATATCTGTGCACTGAGCGTTATGCTCAGCCGTCTACTTTTCCATGTTCCCAAACGGTAGGTACCCAAGGTCGCAAGTAGGAACTCCAGAGTATGTGCATTCAGATTGGAAGCTATCCGGCCTCTTTTACCTTATGCATTTATTCCTACTTTTCATACTTTACTTCATTTGGACATTGTTTAGTCCTTTCATTTACAGTACTTAATATTGCTTGTTTGTGAGTTACCAGACCGATGTTTGATTTTGGTATTTCTATTTATGGTCATGAATGTTTAGACATTTACCTTGCATGCTTTGACGACACGCCATAATTTACTATAGCATTCCATCTTAACAAATGAGGTGTTACAATTATGGTATCAGAGCCAAGGTTTCGACCTGTAGCTCTGTAAAATAAGACCTGTGACTTATGGGTAGTCACCAGTGTCTTCCTAGAACTGATAGTTGGTTTTCTTGCATTCATTCATTTTCATTTTATTTCATGCATTCATATCATTGTAGCAGGTTTATGACTAAGTAATGGTTGGTACAAGACTGACCCTATTTAGTCGCATGTGCTTTTATCGAAACTTTTAATTTTGGGACCGAACCATAGGTGTCCCCTCGCCATGTCTTTTTTTGAGTGAACTAACCATAGGCGTTCACTCTCGCACATATAAAAGTTTTTATAAACTGCATCATGCCTTTTCAAATTATTTCATGCATTATAAACTGATTCATTGATTTATACATTGTTCATGAATTTTATGTCATCTCATTTTAGATTTATGATTTATGTTGCATTTTGTTTTTAAACTGTCAGATGGTGAACTCACGCAATACTCCAGATTTGACTGCAGCTGTCAATGCAGCTCTTCAATCCCTCCTTTCCTAACTTCGTAATGAAATCAGAGACGAAGTTCATGCGGAATTACAGGCTCATGGCAATAAGAACAACAACAACAATCCTCCACCTCCTCCTCCACCTGTTACTCTTATGACATGGTTGGAGCGGTTCAACAAACAACGACCCCGTTCGTTTGAGCAGACTGACAGTCCAAACGAGGCTGAAGCTTAGATTTCTCACATCGAGAAGATTTTTGATGCGATGGGTTGTGGCGGTGTTTTCAAGGCAAGACAGGCTTGCTATAAGTTTGAAGGTGATTTGCTGTAGTGGTGGAAGTCGGTCAAGCAGTCCAACGGTGGTGATAATTGGGTTGCACAGCTAACGTGGGACCAGTTTAAGGAGCCCTTCCTTAATCAGTACTTTCCACATGTTGAGAAAGAGAAGCACAATAGGGACTACCACAACATTCGGCAGGTTGCTGGTGAAAACAACAACGAGTTCATGCAAAGGTTTCTCCGCTTAGCAGGATTCTGGGTCTAGTCGCAGGGACTGCTGCGGAGCAAGCAGAGAAGTTTCGTTGGGCACTTCGCACTTCGGTCGCCAACAGCTTGGTATGTGATACTTCCACTATAGTGGCACAAGTGGCCGATGCAGCCCGTAAGCTCGAGATGCTTTAGGAACGAGAGGAGTTTGGTGATGACAGAGCAGTGAAGAGGTATCTTCAATCACCAACTGTAAACAATTCATTTCCATCAGTATTTTTCATTTCATATAATCCTCTATTAAACGTTTTATTCCAGGCAGAAGACTGACGATCGTAAGCCTGCGGCCGCTCAACGGCAAGCATCTAAGGGAAACGGTCAGACCAACGACCGTTCTGGTTTTGAGAGGCGTGGCGGTAATGATAATTACCGTAACAACGCTAAAAACTCAAACAACAACAGGTCCCTACATTAACCTTCCTTCATGTTAAACTATTTTATGTTATGGTATTCTGACACCCCAACGATTTTTAATTCAGGAAAAATGGTAACGACAGGGATCAGGACCGTAGAGGTTCACAGCCTAACCGTTCTACCTCATCTAGTAAATTTTACACCTTCTATGTAATCATGTTTATGTTCCACGAATCATGTCTCATGCATGTAATCCTGAAACAGGCTATCAGATAACTAGGACGCCTGCTGGAGGATTCACGCATCATGTCTGTCCTACTTGTTCGCGCTGACATTCTAGTATTTGTCGCCGAGGTACTGTTGGTTGTTTCAAGTATGGTCAACAAGGCCATCAGCAGAAGGACTGTCGCCAGGGTGAGATAGAAGGCACCTCTAGACACGCCTACTCCAAGCCACCTCCTACTTCTGGTCGCGTGTTCACTACTACTAGAGACCAAGAGAATAAGACTTCAAGTACCATCACCGGAAATCTCTTTATGAATGGTTTGACAGCATGTGTTCTATTTGATACTAGAGCGACTCATTCAGTCGTATCCACTACTTTTGACGTACGTGTTAGAATTTCCCCGATGCCATTAGATAATGCCTTATGCATTTCCACGCCACTTAGGAACTCTGTACGAATCACTCATGTGTACATAGATCTTCCTCTAGAATTTGATGATAAGATCCGCAGAGTTGACGCACTTCCTTTGGACATGTGCGATTTTGACTTGATTTTGTGCATGGACTGGTTATCTAAACACCAGGCTACGATTGACTGCCACACTTATCGGGTTATCTTCGGTGATGTTAAATCTCCAGAATACATACACCATGGTTTTCTGCCAGGGAGGTCAGTACAAATTATTTCATCCATGGAGGCGCGTGCATTGCTATCACATGGCTGTCAGGGCTTCATAGCCAATATTCATGACATTACTATCGAGTCTCCATCGATCCAAGATCAGCCTATTGTGTCAGAGTTTCCTGACGCATTTCCAGATGAACTTCCGGGCATACCACCTGTTCGTGAAGTCGAGTTTGGGATCGAGCTCATACCCGGTGCAGAGCCGATTTACGAAGCTCCTTACCGTGTGGCTCCTATAGAGCTTAAGGAACTAAAAGATCAGCTGCAGGAACTTCTGGAACGAGGTTTCATCAGTCCCAGTGCATCACCATGGGGTGCATCGGTACTTTTCGTAAAGAAGAAAGACGACAACATGCGTTTGTGTATAGACTATCGTGAGCTGAACAAGATCACGATCAGGAATCGTTATCCTTTGCCGCGTATTGATGACCTGTTCGATCAACTCCAGGGCGCCAAGTATTTCTCCAAGATCGATCTAAGGTCTGGCTACCATCAGTTACGGGTTAAAGAGAAGTACATCTCCAAGACTGCTTTCCGTACATGTTATGGGCACTACGAGTTTGTAGTCATGCCATTCGGACTCACTAATGCTACAACTGTCTTCATGGATTTGATGAACCGTGTCTTCCATGAGTTTCTGGACAAGTTTGTTATCATGTTCATTGATGAAATCCTGATATTCTCCAAATCCAAGGAGGAACATGAGGAACACCTTCGTATAGTCTTACGGATTCTTCGTCAGAAGCAGCTGTATGCCAAGTTCTCTAAGTGTGAGTTCTGGTTAAGCAAGGTGGCATTTCTGGGCCATATTGTATCCGCAAAGGGGATCACCATGGATCCTACAAAGGTTGAGGCTATCACTAAGTGGCCGAGACCTACATCTGCAACTTAAGTTAGAAGTTTTCTTGGTTTAGTTGGCTACTACCGCAGGTTTGTAGAGAACTTTTCACGGTTAGCCTTACCTTTGACTAAGCCGATGAGGAAAGGAGAGAAATTCGTCTAGACGGAAGAGCGAGAGAAGATATTTGAAGATCATAAGCAGAAGTTAGTGACTACACCTATTCTTACTCTCCCATCTGGCTCAGGTGGATTTCAGATATTTAGTGACGCTTTAGGAAAGGATTTAGGCTGCGTTCTCATGCAACATGGGAAGGTTATTGCATACGCATCACGACAGCTGAAACCTTATGAAGAAAACTATCCCACTCACGATTTAGAGCTTGTAGCAGTTGTTTTCGCGTTGAAGATCTGGAGACATTATTTGTATGGTGAATCATGTGACATCTTCACCGACGACAAGAGTCTCAAGTACATCTTCACCCAGAATGAACTGAACATGAGACAGAGGAGATGGTTAGAGCTATTGAAGGACTACGACACCAACATTCAGTACCATCTTGGTAAGGCGAATGTGGTGGCAGATGCTCTAAACAGGAGGTCGGGTATGATTGCTGGCATTTGGATTGCAAAGGAGATCATCCGTGACCTAGAGATGACTGATATTGAGTTTTGTATACGAGGACAGCACGGTTACTGGGCTAATCTTAGAGTGGAACCAGACTTACATTCTAGGATCAAGGAAGCTCAGAAGAACGATGGTGAGATTTAGGCAATCATTCAGAACCTTGATCAACAGACGGAGTTTCGTGTCAACGATAACGGTATCTTATGGCAGGGCACTAGACTAGTGGTTCCTGATGACTCTACACTCAGGGAAGCTGTGCTGACTCAAGCTCACAGTTCTCCATTTACCATACATCCTGGTTCTACCAAGATGTACCACGACATCAAGCAACACTTTTGGTGGAGTGGTATGAAGCAGGATGTTGCCACCTTCGTTTCTAAATGTATGATCTGCCAACAGGTTAAGATCGAACACCAGCGAGTTAGTGGTTTACTACATCTATTAGATATTCCAGCATGGAAGTAGGACAAAATCTCCATGGATTTTGTTACTGGTCTACCGGTTACTCAGAAGAAGAATGACGCTATCTGGGTTATTGTGGATAGGTTGACTAAATTTGCTCATTTCCTGCTGAATCGCAAGGAGCATCCGGTCAGCAAATTAGCATACATTTTCCAGAAGGAGATCATGAGACTACATGGTACTCCATAATAAATCATCTCTGACGTAGATCCCCGTTTCACATCACGTTTCTGGCAGAGTCTGCAGAAAGATTGGGGCACCAGACTCAAGCTCAGCACTGCCTTTCATCCTCAGACCGGCGGACAATCGGAGCATACTATTCAGACACTAGAGGACATGCTGCGATCATGTGCTCTAGAGTGGTCAGAAAGTTGGGATGATTATATATTTATAGTAGAATTTGCATACAACAACAACTGGCACGCTAGCATCATGTGTGCTCCTTTTGAGATGTTGTATGGTAGAAAGTGTCGCGTCCCAATCTGCTGGGATCAGGTGGGCGAACGACTACTTGAGGGTCCAGAGATGATTGAGGTGACCAATGAGAAGGTTGCTGTCGCCAACACGAAGATTGTGGAAACCTTGGTTTTCTCGAATCTTTTAGCTACTAGGCATAATCGTTGTTCATATGATTTACAATCAAAGCGGAAAAGAACCATAACTATGAAACAAGGTGTTTAGGCACAAAACAAAAATTACTAACAATTAGATTGCTCATTATATTAATAACAAACAATCACTAGGTGTGTATACATTGAATCCCACACCTAGTCGACACACGCTTTAGGTTTACATTGTGAATGAAATTATGAAAAACCTAATAACCCTTGGTTCCTTTTATAGTGTAAGGATTAGGGTTTTACAAGAGATAAGTATGAATAACTTGTATATCTTCTATTTAGATAACTATATACTAAATATATTATAAATAATATATTCAATATATTCCCTAAATAGAAGATTCTATTAAACCGTAGACATCCATCCGCGCCTAGCTTTCACATGTCAGCGTCTAAAATACATGTGTCAACACCTAGCTTTCACATGTGAGCGTCACTTGAACAAATGTCTTGTTTCTTCATTTTGAGTTTCTGCCACATCAACTTTTTTACCCAACAATCTTCCCCTAGTTGATGACGGCAAAACTCTTTTTGTATCTCTTGTAAGTGGTACATCATCTTCAAATTGCTTCCCCTAAAGTGTAGCATGTATGTCTTCCCCTTTTTGTCACATCAATAGGGAAGGAAACAATGTATGCAATCAAAGATTCTCCAAATGTAGGCTCTGTGTAATGATTTTAAAGAAAAATAACTATAATAATCTTGATGTTGAAGTAGAATATCCCAAACCTGTGTTCCATATCTTGTACTCTCCATGCGACGAAGTGTCATCATTATACAAAAATCCTCATCCTTTGTGAGACACTGGGCACGATAATGTAACTCCTTCAAGTGATAGAAAATATGTGCATAGAGTACCATAAGAAAAATCACATATTCCTAGATCTTGTATCACTTCATCAGTAACAATGTAAGCACAAACAAGTTATCTTAAAAGTCAGTGGCTGGGAGGTCACAAATTTAAGATATGATAGAACATAAACTCGCGAAAATCTTCTTCGAACATCAAACTTACCAAAAGAATTATTCCCCTTAAGCCAAAACCTCTTCATGACGAGTCTTAATGAAACAATATCTTCATATGTAAAAGCTGTTACCGAATAACTCTTTCACAAGGCTATCCCGATTACATAATAAACATTACTCCAATAATACTTCACTAATTGGTGCTAAGTTAGAAAAATCATTGTCCCCTTTAAAAAATCCGAGCCATTAATATCATAATGATATTCTGAATAAAAACGGAGATCCCATGTACCTTCGTGTGTAAATACCTATATTTTGTGCTAAAAACCTTACCAATTTTCTAAACAGCAACTATTCTTTTGCCGTCCAAGATCCTTCACTGTCCAAGATCTCATCAGTGTGTGTTGTCCAATATCGGACAACACTTATCAGCGTTTGAAAATCAATATATCGGACAACACATGATTTTCCTTTCAGCGCCTATGTATAACATTGTCAGCGCCATCTTTAAACCTGTCAACGCCTGGACATCAGCGTCTCATCCATGCCTTGTCAGCGTCAATGACATCCACTAACAACGTCTAAATAACACACATCAACGGCTAATCAATCTAGGGTTTTATAAACCCTAAATCATGATTTTATGTGAAAACCATAAACTAAAGCAAACTTCGACATCAAATATCTTCTTCATGAGGGCTCATATCGAAGATCCCTTCTGTGAGAACCTAGACACAAGTGCCAAGAACCTACAACACGAATTTCATGACGATCCAACGGTTAACGAATGAGAAATCGCGTTTTTACTATTACTGTTCACAGAAAATAGCATATGACCACTGCTGACTTTGACGCTTAATAACTTTTTCTTGGGGATAGATCTCGACAATCCCTCCAGTGGACATCTAGATATATGTGTGTAGAACACACAAAAAAAATTTCATGGTGATCCAACGGTTCAATAAAAAGTTATGGCCTTCTGAATACTGTTGCGCACACAAAATCGCCCAGAAAAATCCTAGACGGATTTTTATTTTCTTCTCAAAACACGAACACCTTGTTGGTCCTAGCATCACGAGCCACGAGGTTCTGATACCAACTGTGGAAACCTTGGTTTCCTCGAATCTTTTAGCTACTAGGCATAATCATTGTTCATATGATTTACAATCAAAGCGGAAAAGAACAATAACTATGAAACAAGGTGTTTAGGCACAAAACGCAGAATTATTAACAATAGGATTGCTCATTATATTAATAACAAACAATCACTAGGTGTGTATAAATTGAATCCCACACACGCTTTAGGTTTACATTGTGAATGAAATTATGAAAACCTTAATAACCGTTGGTTCCTTTTATAGTGTAAGGATTAGGGTTTTACAAGAGATAAGTATGAATAACATGTATATCTTCTATTTAGATAACTATATACTAAATATATTATAAATAATATATTCAATACATTCCCTAAATAGAAGATTCTATTAAACCGTAGACATCCATCAACGCTAGATTTCACATGTCAGCTTCCAAAATACATGTGTCAACGCCTAGATTTCACATGCCAGTGTCACTTGAAAAAATGTCTTGTTTCTTCATTTTGAGTTTCTGCCACATCAACTTTTTGACCCAACAAAGATTCAGGAAGCTCGTGCTCGTCAGAAGAGCTATGCTGATAAACGTCGTAGAGATGTGTCTTTCAACGTAGTTGACCATGTTTTCCTTAAGGTATCACCTGCACGAGGAGTTAAACGTTTTGGAATCAGAGGGAAGCTCAGTCCTCGCTTCATCAGACCGTTCGACATCATAGAACGCGTTGGTGAAGTATCATACCGTTTAGCGTTACCGCCTCAGCTATCACACGTTCACAACGTGTTCCATGTGTCCTTACTCAGAGGATACAACTATCATCCAGTTCATGTTGTCCAGTATCCACTTGATCAGATTCTAGAGGATCTTGCATATGTCGAAGAACCCGAGAGAGTTCTTGAGCGACAAGATCGTGTCATGCGAAGGAAGACGATCCCTTTCGTGAAAATCCTATAGAGGGATCAACCTGAGCGGGAAGCCACTTGGGATACGGAGGAGTCTATATGGACTTCTTACCCTCATTTCCAGTTCTGATTCGGGTATGTTTTCTTTTAGTTTACGTTTCTCCAATTCAAGGACGAATTGTTCTTTTAGAGGGGAAGAGTTGTATAACCCGCATTAAAATACCATGAATAGTACACATGAACAGTACATACATAATATAATTCACGTGTCACGGTAATTAATAACATGTAGTTACGTATATATATTATAAATGTGTTAAGTACACGACATATAAAAATCATGACATTTAACACATAAACGATCACGTAAATAATTGAACACGGGAAAAGCTAGCGTCTTCCCGTGGATACCCTTTAGGTCGCACCTACACAAGGAACAAAAGGAAAAGACGGGCTTTGGCCCATGACCCAACATAAACCCATAAGAACAGAAAACACAGGAAACTTAAAACATAATTTAGGTTTTAAAGAAAAGTTTCCTCTTGCCTCCTTTTTGCTCCTTGCCGCCAGCCACCATACACAAGAAGGGCAAATCGGATGATTTTCTTTGTTGATTCATTTAGTGTACGTGATCGTGATCTTGATCCTTTTCTTTCCACGTGTTCGGTAAATTAAACCCTTCCTTTTTCTTTGTAATTCTTCATGAATTCATGTTAATTATTTAATTAATCATTAAAACAAGTAAACAAAACACATGGGATTAATTAAATCATGTTAAAAGGGGGTGTTTGTGTTGTTTGTTTCGTCCAAGCACCAAACCAAGAGCATGGGGATCTCGGTGGTGGTTGATTTCGCCCAACCGAGACCTCATGGTCTCAGTGTTGGGGTCGTATGGCTCGAACGCAGCAAGGGGAACCCCCGACGTGGTGTCGGGGTGTGTTTTGGTTTGGACCGAGAGCCAACCGAGACCCATAGGGTTTCGGTGGGGTTCTTTTGGCTAGCAGTGGGAACCGAACAAACATAAGCAGAGGGAACCGGTCACAACCGGTGTGAATCGGTGTGAACCGGGCTCGGTGGGCAACCGTGGCTCGGCAGTGGGTACTGAGAGCCACCAGTGGCAACCGGCTAGCCGGTCTAGCCAATGGTGGGGCGGTTATGTTTCGTCTTATATGTAAACCGGGTTTTGGGATCGGGTTAATTTTTAAAACACGGGTTTGGGTCTCGGGTTAATTATTAAAATCAGAAAAACATGTTAATTAAATTAATTACTAGACCTTTTAATTTAATTAATTTCATGACTTAGGTTAAATATTAAAATTAATATTACATGTATAACCTAAAGTATTTAACTTAGCTTAATTTAATTAAAACATGAATTTGTAATTAAATTCCATTTAACATATAGTTTAATTAATTAACCAGTTATTTAACTAATAAGCTACAACCATGCTTGTATTATACTATTTAATCTTTAATTATTATTTATAATCCAGCTTATTTCTAATTATGGAAACTTACTATTTTTGGAAACTTTCTATTTTTAGAAACATACTATTTATGGAAACCTCCTATTTTTAGAAAGTTACATAGTATTACAATAAAAGTATTATAATACACTAATACATGAATAATACACAATAGAACATCAAAATAACTACAGTTAACAGTAAAACATGACAGAATACGTATAACAAGCTAATAACACACGGAACCAGTAAAACACACGTAAATCAGACAACTCATACATGTCTATATATCTTATGTAGTATCATCCATCGAGGCGGAGTAGTCTTCATCGTTTTCGTTAGCTTCTACTGGAAATAAGGTACGGATTTCCCGTCCTTCAGTAAGGAAAATCTCTTCCTTTATTAGGATTTCTTGTATGCAGCCAACTGTTTTCCCCAGTAGTTACAAATTAAATGCTTATGTTTTATTAGTTACCTTAGCCATATACATGCATGACCAGTTTCACGTAGTTATGGAGGAACCATAACCATAACACTAGAGGTACTAGCGTTATGACTTCACCACGGCGGAGTGATAGCTCGTGGCGTCCCTTTCAGTTGTTGGCCATTATTATATTATTATTATCATGTAGGGTGTATGGGTGCATCCTAGGTTCAGTTTTTAGTCAGGATTTCATGGTGAATGTGGTGTGTGCCTTGCATCCTTCACAAGGAGCTTATCCCTCCTACCCATTACAAATTAATTAGAGCCATCCCCTCTAATTTGCATGACGAGGTCACCCCTCCAAGTATTCATGCACGTTGTTGACCTCATGACCTATATTGGCTTTTGGTATATTAACTAATACAGATTTTCATAAGTAACATAAGCTATGTTTTCAGAACTAAAACCAGTGAACATGACAGACAACTAGGTTTTCCAGGACTTATTCATTTCCGCTGCTACTCATGCTTAATGCTCTTATATGCTTTCATATTCTATGTCTTCCATGCTTTATTGTATATTCATGCACTGAGCGTTATGCTCAGCCGTCTATTTTTCCATGTTCCCAAACGGCAGGTACGCAAGGTCGCAAGTAGGAACTCCAGAGTATATGCATTCGGATTGGAAGTTATCCGGCCTCTTTTACCTTATGCATTTATTCCTACTTTTCATACTTTACTTAATTTGGAAATTGTTTAGTCCTTTCATTTACAGTATTTAATATTGCTTGTGTGTGAGTTACTAGACTACCGATGTTTGATTCTAATATTTCTATTTATGGTCGTGAATGTTTAGACATTTACCTTGCATGCTTTGATGACACGCCATAATTTATTGTAGCATTCCATTTTAACAAATGAGGTGTTACACTTATCATATTTCTTTCATCTGTGATAACATTGAAAAGAATTGAGTGAGACATTTTCTGTCATTAGTGGATCCCCACGTGACTAAGTTTCTTGAAATATGTCTCCAGAATTAAGAACCTCTAGGAAATAATCGTTTGAACGTTTGATGTTGATCGTGCTGCAAGCAATCAAGGTGTCGAAACTGAAGATGCTATTGTTCCAGTTGGAGATGTTGCTAATATTCTGCAAGATTGTAAAGGATGTCTGTATGCTAGGTTCATAAGATCGAGAAGGAATGTCGTGAAGAGTATCTATGACACTAATGGTGATTGAAAATGTAAAAATATATGGATAAGTTTGAGTAACTGATGGATATATCGTAATATCAGTAGTAATTTGGAAATATACAAATGGACGAAATTGAGAATAATTATAAGGTTGATGGTTATTCGAAATTAAGGGTAGCATAAAAGATAAAAAGGAAGGTATTGTTGCAAATGACAATAGGAATTGAAAATTTATTCCCTCTAACAGAAGATAAATTCAGAATTCAACAATCTAAGATAAGGGAGAATGGTATTCATGTTGTAACTGTAAACCATGGAAGCAATAGGAATTATAATGTGTAAACAATGTATTTTACATCATATAGGTAATTGTCTATCTAATTGGCGCAAGTATGGATTTGCTGGATGTCGAGCTGCTAAAGGAAGAACAAGGAATGTAGTTATAGGGATTAGTATTCTTGGAATAGTGAAATGTTTTCATCATAGTAAAAAGAGTATGGGTAAAGAAATTGTTCAGATAATGGAAATCAATAGGAAAGGAATGTTGTTGTTATTACAACCTATATTTTTGGAAATGCTGATAAGTCTTGAAATTTAGATGTTGTAATTTTCATATTCTTATTTGATAATCATTGAGTTCGCCTATTCTTTGAATAATATATCTGATAAAATTTAAAGATGTTAGATTTAGTTGACCTAGGATTGTGTTGGGAATTTCTGGAATGAGGATGAAATTTGTCGGGTATGATAAGTAACACTAGTACAAAAAATGGTATCTGTCACACTAAAAAAGAGTGACAGTAGGCATACAGTCACACGCGGTATTTTTTGTCTTTGTGACCAAAGGTCCCGCGACCGTAGGTACACTACGGTCATGATCTGATCTTTGTGACGATAACCAGGAAAAAAATGTGACCAGTACTCAAAAATGTGTGACGAACTAGGTACAATATTTGGTGTTTTAGTGAATATGTGTGACAGTAAACACTCTACAGTTACACGAGTTTTGTTTAAGAGTGACTATTGTTTATAAATTTGTCACATGAATATACAATATGTATGACATTTACTATGTGATTAGTGTATTTTGTGTGACTATATGCATCAAATAGTCACATGAAGGGTATGTTTGTGTGACCTTTTATTGTAGAATCTTGATAACCTATGAATCTATGAAGTGGGTTGAAGATTTCTAGAGAGAGAAACTAGAGAGAGAAAGTGAGAGAGAAACTATGTGTATTTTATTAAAATGAGAAACTAGAATGTTCAACAACCAACCCCTTTCCATGGTGGAAAGGGGTATTTATATCCAAGGCCCTTATTTGGGCTTGGGCCGACCCATGACAAGCCCATGGGTCGGTTTCTTACTTAACTTAATAAGTAACACTAACTACGAGCTATTACAACATAAATAATATTGTGGAGTGACTGATACTTCTAATATACGTAAAAACGTATTTCTAACAATCTCCCCCTAAGGGAGGCCACTCCACGTTTACAAAGTTCTAAACCTAGCATACTATACTAAGTCTTCGTTCTTCAGCTCGTAGTCTTTTCTTCTTTCTTTTTGTTGTGAATATTTTGATTTGATCTTTTAGGCTTTGGCTTGAGAGCATTGTTCTTTTTACCAATCACGTGCGATCTTTGCCTTCTTGTGAAACTTGCCTCCTCGTGACTCCATGTTCCACACACTTATGTCTTTTTGTTGAATTCTCGAAAGCTTCAGAGATTGGTACAGCGGAAGACTTCATTTTGGACTTTCTTGAATTTTGCTGAACTTTTATGCAGAAAAACATAAGCATGTGGGAACGACTTCAAAAGGTACACCGCAACGCCACCGTCTTCTACAGGTACACATCAACGCCACCGTCTTCAACAGGTACACAGCAACGCCACCGTCTTTAACAGGTACACAGCAACGACACGAATAAAATGGCTTTGACATTTTATTCTAATTCGGTAGCATTTTACCTCCGGTCGGTGAAGACCGTTGGACGATATATTAGATATCGTACCCGTGATGGATAGTTTCAATTAAGTAACTTCCTGACAGGATTTCGCGGGTAAACCCGTTCTCTTTATTCGACCGTCCAAAGCTGACTGCGAACATAAAGAGTGAATCACTTGGATAATTTATCCTTGTGATTTGAAGCCGTCAATTCATGAAACCTGGAACAAGTGAATTTCAATTAAGATTTTCACCATCGTTGCTTTCCAGTTATCACGAGCTCAATTCATAAAGAATCTTGCACGTCACCTACCAAGTGCTGTTTGATGTTAACACTAGAAGGATTTCCACTCGTCACTGTGATCAATAAAGAGTCACTCTGAGTGTTCTGGCAAGATCATATGATAATGCGTAGAGGCCTGGAACGAGTTTAAGTTCAATTAAGAATTAAACCACTGTTTCTTTCTAGTTTTTCACAAGATTGGTTCTAAAAGAATCGCACGTGTAACCTACCATGAGCTTGTTTGATGTTGGCTCAAGCAGGATTTCCATCTTCATTGTAATACTTGCGTATTACTCGGGATGTTCTGGCAATATTACAGGAATACTGCGTAGGACTCATGAAAATCTCTTACTTTTCACAGTGTGTGAGAAAGCAAGGAATAAATTGGAAGTGTCCTAATGAGACTTTTGATGATCTCGTGGCTCTAGACTCGATAGTGCGTTTTGATTTAGTGAGCGATGGCTGGAGAGGAGTGCCACCTTTTCAATATCAGTCTATTCGGAGTGAATAAACCAATAGATAACGTGTTGATCTCCGTGTGATTAAAACAAATACCTTTTGAGAGATATTTGAGTTAGCTGGGAAGGGTTGTGCATTGCATCGCTGGGTCCATGATGTCTTTCTTCAATATCGAGAATCATTAACAAAAATGATCTCAATAGCATATGTATTGACCCGGTTTCTGCCTAAAGTTGTAAAGAGGGCTTCTTTCTTTACACCCTTTATCTTTACAATTCTTTTTCATTCTTCAACCCCTTCAATGCTTACCAATACGTCATAACTAGCACCTTGTTGTGATTGTTCCAGTGCTAGCTTAAGTACTTGGTCGGCATTTAGCTACGTTCACACACTTTCTCCAACTTTCCTAGGACTTCTAATTCTATCTAGGGAATTGTCCTTGGGAAGATTCCATCGGTTCTGATGAATCATTGGACTAAACCTATTCCTACCACCCTTTTGTCACCACATTCATCGTGAATTAAGCGTGTTTTGGGAAAGTATAGCCACCATGAAAAATCATTGAAAATCACCTAAAGTACTTGTGATATTGAAATCAAAAGTTTTGTACCTTAGGTGTTTTGTTCATCAAAAACGCTCCCCCTTAACACGTGCTTTACACATATTAAGTTGGATTATCGTTAAGTCTTTTTCATCTTTTAGCCAAGTATCATTTAAATCTCCTTAATCCCATTTTCTCCCCTTATCCAAAATGTTAACCATTAATATTTGGGATATTGAATGGATTAACCGGTCTTTGGGTAAAAATGAAATCGATGTTTGGCCATAGAACATGTTAATGCTCCCCCTTAAATTAAGAGGGGATAGTTGTAGTGCTTTAGTATGATATATTTTGAAAGATTTAGAATCTCGTGAGAAATTCTTGAAAAATTATCATACCTTAACACTATATCAAGCCGTAAAAGCACAATATTCACAAATTTACATATTCACAATTAAAAACTAATATAAAGTGGACCTGAAATGTACGACCCATTACATGGATCATTGTAGTAACTTGTGGTGCACTCCATATGGTCTACCACCAACGAATCTTTCTAAACTCCTCATCAATCTACGTTCACGGAGCTTTTGATCAATCTTCTTGATCACATACTTTGCCATTTGCCGATAACCCTGATGCCAATCCTCAGTCATCTCTGGTAAAGTCCCACCCGAATTAAGATTCTCCAACTTTCCTCTGACGTATAGGAGAGTCCCATCACTGTACTTATAAAGCTCACCCACCCTCATAAACTTCATTAACCCTCGACTGTTCAAGTAGAAAATGCTGTAATTCAGGACAGAAATGCCGGTATAGGGACATCTATCTACATGTTGAGGTAGAACTTGATTCATTGGACGGGTGAGGTTAAGCTTCCTTTGGTAGCTTTCGACTCCCAATTGAAGATCTTCAACTCGTTTCTTGATAACAACGCTTCGTGTGAACATACGAAGTGCTGTATTCAAAGCAATGATGTCTTCACGAGCAATATGGGTGAGTTGATCCCGGGTCATCATAAGTAACATGTCTTCGATATCCTCAAGGTGAATGATAGAAAAATCTCCCTGCTGGATTTTGTATTCTCTGTCATCCTCCCTTTTCAGACGAATCTCCGTCACATGATAATAGCCATTCTTGGCTTCAGTTTTCAGTCCCAAAATGCTGGAGATGCGAATATCGGATCTAACGTTGCTTCCTGAATTGGCTAAGCAGCAACCCGTGTACGCCCTTCGGACTCGTTCGTCCCAATGAGATGCACCTATAACAGCATACATATCATAATTACGAGTTACCCTTGGGACCCAGAGTCGTTTTACCTTTTCCTCGATCCAGGGTATTGTCCCCCAGTTGGCAGCTTTCAACAAGGTCAGGGAGGTTGCGTACTTTGATGAACCCTTCAGAAGATACTCAAGATCATAGGTGACGAATAAGTCGAGAGCAATTTGATTATCTTGAGAAGGATCAAGTGGAGGTGGAGCTCTTTCTGATTCATGGAGGCCTGGCCTTTGAACGGTGTTAAGAGCTTTCAGGACCTCGTCAGCATAATACTCGAACTCCATTCGGGTCAACCTGGTTTTGGCGCGAATTCTCTTATCCTTTAGCGCTCTCTTCACAAAAGACGGAGTAACCGAAGTCTTATACTCATGAGCCAGAAATGCACACAAGTCTATCGGACTACGGATACGGAGATATAGAACATCTCTGTCAGCGTCTGTGATTGGATCATATTGAGCCGCTTCCGTGATCCAAGCTTGTGGTGGTGCAGTCTCGTCAATCTCCAAAGTGTATGCCCAGTCCCGTGTGCTTGACTCAGGAACAGTAGATTGTGGTTCTTGTTGTAGAGGAGTAGAGACATGAACACGTGCTGGTTCTGATTCAGGCATCTCGGCGGTGTCATGAACAGGCGAGTGTTGTGCAGCTTCAGGTTCAGTTACTGACTCTGCAATCACAGGAGCAACAACAACAGAACTAACAGGGTTAGTGGTAACAGGTATAGACACAGCAATAGATGTACCGGGAATCGATGACACCGTAGTAGCATTCACATCATGGCGCCACTTGGATCGTCTTGATTCCGTTGAAGTGGATTTTTCCTTTGCCGCAGCATCTTTCTTAGACTTGGTACCAGACTTAGATGGTTTCTTTGTGTTGGCTACCTTGTCCCCCTTTTTAGGCTGTTTACCATCATCATCCTCATCGTCACCCTCTTTGCTTCCCTTAGCACTCTCCTCATTTCCATCACCACCATCATCACCATCATCATCATCATCATCCTCATCATCTTCACCACCATCGTCACCATCATCATCATCATCTTCTTCTTCTTCTTCTCCTTCTTCTTCCTCTTCTTCTTCACCAGTACCATCTTCCTGTTCACTTTCTTCCCTTTCTTCCTCAGGCAGAATGTGGTAAGGTACCACACATCCAAACATCTTGAACAACCGATCATCCTCCATGATAGCGTCATTCAGGGATTTGTAGAGTGTCCGTTGAATCCTAGATTTATCAAAAGATCCAAGTTCCCTCATGCGAGCTTTGAGGATCTTCTTTAATTCAAAATCCGTTAACTCATAGGCAATTTTGTAGGCGGATTCAGAAGGATTGGATGACTTGATCATCAAGTTATCAGCCGCGAGTGTCTTCAACTCATCACGCAGTTTTGGCATAATGGACTCAACGGATGCTTTCACTCTCTCTTCAACAGAAGCTTCAAGTGTTTCTTTCTGTTCCTTGTATTTATCCCTCATAGCTTGAAGTCTCGTGATTCGTGCAGCATGCTTATCAGCTTCAACCTGCTTAACCTGAGCTAGTTCTTCTGCATGAGCTTTACGTGTCAACTCCATCTCTGCAGCGAACTTAGCAAGCATCTCTTCTTGGGCTTTCTTAGATGCTTCTTCACTTTTAACTCGTCTATGTAGCTCTTGGCGAAGTTCATCCATCTCTCTTTTTTGATTATCCGTATGTTTATCCAACATTTCTGCCATTACAAATGCAGCCATTGAAGACGATGCAGAGCTGCTCTGGGTTGGTTGAAGAGGCTCGGTTGTGACCACAGTACTGAGAATGGGAGTTATTGGAGGTGGAAGGAATGGTGTTGAAACCGATCGGGTTGGTAAGGGTTGTATTGGTGGAGGTTGAGTTACTAAAGGTTGAGTAGGTACCATGATTGTAGGAGCATCGGACTCCTTTTCAACACTTGCTGAAACGGGGATGGATGTCTCCTTCGAAGTAGAATACCGTTCAAGTGATCCAAACTCATAAACATCCTCTGGCTCCTCGTACTCTTCTTCAATATTCATCTGTGCACCCGAACCACTACCTCCCGTGTCTTTCCTACTCCTTTCAATAGCTATCTTCATTAATTTTCTCTCAGCCTTGTCAAGAGTAGGATCATCAACATTTTCTTTGTCACGTAGAACAAACTCATCAGCAGTGCCTTTTCCCTTCTTAGCCTCAGTCTTCTTCTTCTTGGTTTCGGGTTCAGGTAAAGCAGCTGGTTGCTTGCGTTTACCTTTACTCTTGACCATAGTAGACGAGTCTTCTACTGTCTGAAGGCTTGCTTTTAGCTTCTTGATTTCCAACAGCAGTAGCTTGTAATCAGCTGAAGCTTTAATTATATCCGTCAGAAGATAATCGGGAATAGGACCAGGAATCACGGCACCAGATGGTCCTTCATGCCTTAGATCCACAGTGTGATCAGCCTCTTCAGTGTGATGACGACTTGCTGCACGCCTATCAATAGTAACATCATTCTTCATAAAATAATTAATGATAAGCTTGATAAACCGAGGGTAAGGAAAGAAATTAGTCTTCAGCTTCTTGTTTTGGAAGAGTTGAAAGGTGAATTCTTCCCACAACAATAATGCATAATCTGCATTTGCGCCTTTGTACATTCCATGGAAGATGTTCATAATAGGACCACGCAAAGCATCATGCGCACTTGTTTTTGGTGTAAGACATCTACTGAGAATACCCAAGATTGCTCTCCAAGGTTGACCTACTTTAGCGGTGGTAAACTCAGACACAACTCGTATGTCAGGACATCCAAGAGCATCGAACATCTCCATGAGTTCGTCTTTAGTAGGATCCCTGGAAAATGACATACCTTTGGGTGTATCCCTAATGCCAAATATCCTACGGAAGTCTGAAACAGTAAGTGTCTGCTGCTTGTTGTCGAGAGTGAAGGTGATCTTGTTTGAGGTGCTTTCCTTGGTAGCCCAAAACTCATACATGTACTCATATGGCACCGAGGCAGTACTCCTCAAAGCATTCTTAAAGTGAGAGTGATCAAGGATTGCTATGGCTACTTTGAAACCATGGTGAGTGGATTTTGAGACTTGCTTCAGCCGGTAATTGTTTGGCATGAACTTGAGTGTTCGTGCTTCGGCAATTGCGGCTGCTCCAGAGTCTTGGATTGCTTGTACTGTTGGATTAGTCATCGTATCTGCTTAAGATAAGACATGAAAGGTTGATGCACAAAAATATATAGATATGTATCATTATTACTTCTAAGCATAACACATTTCAACAAGTACTTATAACAGGCAAATACTATCAATCAAATAACCCTTCATCCGGAACTCTTCATTCGGAACTCTTCATTCGGAACTCTTCATTCGGAAGTCCTTCATTCGGAACTCTTCATTCGGAACTCTTCATTTGGAAGTCCTTCATTCGGAACTCTTCATTCGGAAGTTCACTCGGAACTTCTTCATTCGGAAGTTCACTCGGAACTTCTTCATTCGGAAGTTCACTCGGAACTTCTTCATTCGGAAGTTCACTCGGAACTTCTTCATTCGGAAGTTCACTCGGAACTTCTTCATTCGGAGGTTCACTCGAAACTTCTTCATTCGGAAGTTCATCCGGAACTTCTTCATTCGGAGGTTCACTCGGAACTTCTTCATTCGGGAGTTCACTCGGAACTTCTTCATTCGGAAGTTCATTCGGAACTTCTTCATTCGGAAGTTCATCCGGAACTTCTTCATTCGGAAGTTCACTCGGAACTTCTTCATTCGGAAGTTCATTCGAAACTTCTTCATTCGGAAGTTCATTCGGAACTTCTTCATTCGGAAGTTCATCCGGAACTTCTTCATTCGGAAGTTCATCCGGAACTTTTCATTCGGAAGTTCATCTGGAACTTCTTCATTCGGAAGTTCGTCCGGAACTTCCTTCATTCGGAAGTTCGTTCGGAACTTCCTTCATTCAGAAGTTCGTTCAGAACTTCCTTCATTCGGAAGTTTGTTCACCATGTTCATCCGGAACTTCTAAACGCGGCCTATTAATTATTAATCTAGTCGCGTTTGTGAGTTCTAAGGCAATCTAAGGTAACCTAACACAATCTAATGATATTCCGAGCAAAACCCATCTAAAACCCTAATCAATTAAACCCTAATTAGGCAAACGATCCCTAATTTTGATAAAGTTGATTATCCGAATCAATTAACAGGATTCAAATGATGAATTAGGCGAATTATAAGTTAAAGATTGATGTTATTACCTTTTAGATCGAATGAAACAGGTTGGATGATTAATAACGAGAGTTTTGAGAGCTTGAGTGTGTGTTAATGGCGGCAAGAGGGAAAAACCAAAACAGTGAAGAAGATAGACTAAAAAGGGACGGGGGTTTGTATTTGACTTAGGTCAAATTTTAACACTTTTCACAAATGACACCTTAAGTCCCTATCCTTTTCTATTCTTTTCCTTTTTGGTTTATAACTCCTATTAGGCTAACATCCGTTAATATACTTAACACTCGTTAAACTTTAGCCAACTTAACCTTCACACAACTTAAGCATCGCAACCTGATATCGCTCATTTATACGAGTTTTTCATAGCAATATTTGTTATGTTTTGTGTCCTAAACGTAATGGATAGACCCCATATTGCTTATATTTTGTGTAAAGTGTGTTTTGTAGGTTCTCAACTCACCATGTCTTACCGACAAGAAAGAGTTGATTCACCTTGAGGGTACGGCTCTTGGTGTGACACATAGAATCCGTTGATGGTTGCCAGGTTACCCAAAACTGGATGGTTTTCACTTGCCATGGTCCTAGATTGAAAAGTGGCTAATCCAAGGGGGTACGGCTCTTGGTAAAGATTTTATCAAATCCGTTGATAGCTGTAATAGCTTGCTTAAAGCTATAGGGTGTTCAATTCACCGATGCTTCATTGCTAAGAATTGGCGAGTCCAGAAGGGTACGGCTTCTGGTAAAGACATATCAAATCCGTTGACGGCTGTGATGGTTTGCCTAAAATCATCAGGGTACCCCCACTCACCATTGATTCACGTTCTAAGAGTTGGGCTGGGTTCTAGTCTCCCAGGGTGATGCTTATTCCACCAGAAAGACTGGCTAGCCCAAGAGCGAGCAGCTACTTGGTAAAGGCTCATCAAATCTGCTCATGTTGCTGTAAAGATTTGGGACCAAAAGGGGCTAAGCAAAACAAGTCAGGGAAATCAGTTCAGCCTCGGATCAAGAGTTGCGCCGCAGGACATACCTGTTGCGGCGCAACAGAAGTTGCTACAGTTCATGGTTTTCTCGGATCACCAATTGCGGCGCAAGACTCTGTAGTTGCGGCGCAACTAAATAAGCTACAGGACTGGGCACTTGCGGAACAAGAGTTGCGGCGCAAGACCTAACAGTTGCGGCGCAACTGGTCTTTTTGCAGTTACAAACTCTGTTTTTATTTCCTCATTAAGGGGGAAGCTAAAGAGTAAGTGGACATCATGGGACATTATTGCTAGACGTTTTTTGATGTCCCAGGAGGAGTATTTAAGGAACACAACATCATGGGGAGGCATATATATCATCATACACTCAACATCCATATTACACACATCCATTCTTGAAGATATAATTCAAGAATCATCATCATCAAGCTTTAGCATAATTTTCATTATCATCATAAGTTTCTATTGAACAATTGTTATTTCAAGTTTTTACTTTGTTACTTTGAAGATCATTGGAACCTCTTTCTTAAGTTGGTATTCATTTTCTATCATTTTAATAGCAAGATTAAAGTATGTCTTTTACATATTCAATTGTGTTTGTTATAATCATGAGTAGCTAATTTCTTTATACGTTTGCTTGGATTATGTGATGTTTATGTGTTAGATTTTGGGTTGGAAATTCGATTGATTTGTTGAGATTAATTGGGGATCCGTTTGGGTTAATAACTTAATTATCTTGTCAAAATTGTTTATACTCTTGTTTGGTAATCTAAAAACGGGTATTCGAAAGGAATCCGTAATTTTTACTAAAATAGGAACGAATTAATCGGCCTGTCTTTAGTTGATTATAAGTGAATGATATTCGAAAGGAGTCATTGACAACAATTTTAATAAGTAGATATTCACACAAACGCTAGCTACTAAATTAAGAGAAATCGGTTTAGGAGTTAGTAAGCTATTCGAAAGGAAGCTTATAAATTAATTCTCACTTATCAGCTTGAAACTTTATGCACTATTACTTGAGGTGTTAACGGTATTCGAAAGGAATCGTTGCATGGTTAGGTAATTGGAGAAATCCGGTATTCGAAAGGAACTTAGGATTTTACATTAGAAGTTTATCGATATTTTCATACCTAAGGAATAACTCATAGTCATTCACGGTCCAAGCAAGCGTATCTTTTATCCATATTTGAAATCTTGAATATTTTCACTGTTTTTATAAGCAAGTCTTCACTAAGACTAAAACCAATTTGTTACTAGTTACGCATTTTTACTAACTAATATTTCAACTATAAATAGTCCCTGTGTTCGAACCCGATATTTGCTAATACTATTTTACAATTGACAAGGGTACACTGCCCGTGTTATAATCTAGTAAAGGTTAATTTTGGGAAAACCAGAAAGCACGCATCAAGTTTTTGGCGCCGCTGCCGGGGACTTGATTTAGTTGAATATTTTTCACGGGTATTGTTGTTTGTGTTGTGATTTTCAGGATTATTGATTGTGTATGTACACAAGATCCCAAGGGAAACAAGTGCAAAGTCCTCTTTCGGATCCGGAACAACTTTTGAGGAAACGGGGTTTAGGAGCAGCCGCTTCGGTAGTTTATAGTGAAAGCATATCCTCCGAGGATAAAGTTGAATCAGTTTTTGAAGAAGAAATGACAGACAACGACAACGATGATGATGATATTAGACTAGAAAACAATCCACCCAATCCTTTTGACATACCGATGATCGATAGGAATAGATTGGTACCACAGACGAATGGGTCGGCTATTGTGGCACCGGATTTGGGGGATGACTTTTCCGTTAAAGGTCATCACTTAAAGATGATTCAAGATAGTACCTTTGACGGACATTTCAAGTCCGACCCGCACAAGCATGTGGCGAGTTTCATGGAGACATGTAGAATGTTTCGATATGGAGCGGGTCAAGTGGAAAGCGTTATGCTAAGTTTGTTTCCATCGTCTCTCACGGGAGAGGCGAAAACATGGTTTAATGAATTAGAGCCGGGTACGATTAGAACTTGGGAAGAAATGAGGGAGCTTTTTGTAACAAGATTTTTTCCACCTATTTTGCGCAGGAAGCTATTGAATCAAATCCGTTCTTTTCAACAATGGGACAACGAGTCCATAACAAGTGCTTGGATTAGGCTTAAGGAATTGTTAAGGAACTGCCATGGGCACGATTTAGATAAGGATGAAGTTATTGATATCTTCTACTACGGTTTGGATAGTCGTTCTCAACATGACTTGGATTTGGCAGGTGGTGGCAGTTTCTTATACAAGTCACCAAACGAGGCTCACCGAATGATGGAAGACCAAGTTCAAGCTCATATTGCTAGGGATCGGATTAATAGGAATAGGAGAACTAGAGGAACAGTGAACCAAGTTGAAGAAGGAGGTAGTAGTGGTAGCAACAAAGAAGTGGTGAACGAGATTAAAGCCTTGGGTAAGGAAATGAAAAGCCGAATGGATCGTTTGGAGAAAGATGTACACTTAGTGAAAAACGGTTGCGGGAAATGCGGGGGACCTCATTACACGGATGATTGTGAGCCGAAATCTGAGGAGGCTAACTATGCCAACTATGGGTATCAAAACCGGGGAAATAGTGGGTATGGAAATAAGAATCAGGGAAACAGAAATGAGGCGAGATTTCAACCCAACCAATCGAAACAAAAGGAGGAGCATACCGAACAGAATTTTGAGGAAATGATGAAAGATTTTGTCTACTCCCAAAAGGCAGCTAATGATTTGATGGCTAACTCCATGAAAGGATTCACCGCAAAATGGGAGCAAAACCAACGGAACACCCAAGCTAACATGCAAGACTTGGAACGAAAATTTGAAAGATTAAGTGAAAAGTTTTCGAACCGACCACCGGGTCAAATGCCAAGTTCAACCCAACCAAATCCGAGGCAAAGTCAAAACAACACCGGAGGACCATCGAACCAAGGGTCGAAGTATGTACCACCAAATAATCGTGATGAGCATGTGAACGTTGTGGAGACTAGGTCTGGACCTAAGTATGGGGGGAACCGAGAATTGGTGCTAAATAAAGACAAAACAGGAAAAACAGCTGAAACAGACAAGTTGCGCCGCAATAGTAGGGACTTGCGCCGCAACTCGTCATCCGAAGGGAACCCGATTGTCATTGACCAACCACTTGCGCCGCAAGAGGATGGAGTTGCGCCGCAAGTGGTGGTCCGAGAATTCAAAATGAGCCAGGAACCCATAGATAGTGATTCGGACGACGAGGAAGAGATAGAAATGGAGTCGAGACCTGGGAAGGAACCAAAGGGTGATAATAAAGGAAAAGAGCCGGAAATCGAACAAAAAGGGCCATATAAGCCACATATCCCATATCCGCATAGACTTCGAAAAGAAAAGAAAAAGGAACAATACGGGAAATTCATCGAGTTAATGAAGACTGTTAAGATTAATGTTCCCTTAGTTGATCTTATTGCGGGTATGCCAAATTATGCAAAGTTCATGAAGGAACTTGTGAGTGGAAAAGGTGATTACATGGAGAAAACCACCGCATTCTTAAATGCCGAATGTTCAGCAATTGTGAAGAGATCTATTCCACCGAAACTTGAAGATCCCGGAAGTTTTCTCTTAACTTGCACTTTTAATGATAAACTTACTTTTAGTGCATTAGCGGATTTAGGGGCAAGCATTAACTTAATGCCCTACTCTATTTACACTAAATTGTCTTCAAGTGTTTTAACCCCAACACGTATGAGTATAAGATTGGCCGATCGATCTTATCAATATCCATTGGGTATTGCCGAAAATATGCTCATACGGGTCGGAGAATTTTTATATCCCGTGGATTTTGTTATTCTTGAAATGGAGGAGGATGAAAAAGTTCCTCTCATTTTGGGTAGACCATTTTTAAACACCGCGGATGCTATCATACGGGTTCGGGATACCGAAATTTCTTTGGGTTTGGGTAATGAAAGGGCAACATTTTCTTTGAAGCAAGCAATGAAACATTCATATTCTACAGATGAATCTTGTTTTAGAATAGATGTTCTAGATGAAGCAGCTTATGACCTTGATTGGGAAGGCATTTTGGAAGCAGAGGCGGAAATGGAAAGGCTGAATTCCATTGTTAAAGAAGAGGCGAATGAAGAGGGAAGCTCGGATGAAGTGAAGGAGTTGGTGGTTAACGACGGGGAGAGGATCAAGACTTCTATTGAGGATCCTCCGAAGGATTTGGAACTTAAGCAATTGCCAGCACATCTCGAGTATGCATTCTTAGATGGTAATTCTAGTCTCCCAATTATTATTTCGTCTTCACTTTTGGAAGACGAAAAGATTAAATTACTAACGGTCCTTAAAAGCCATAAAAAGGCTTTCGCTTGGCGTATTTCTGATATTCCGGGTATAAGTTCTGATTTTTGTAAACATAAAATTAACTTTTTAGATGATGTAAAACCTGTTGTCCAAAGACAACGGAGACTTAACCCGAATATGCAGGATGTGGTCAAGAAGGAAATTGTTAAACTTTTGGATGCAGGTATAATTTACCCGATAGCGGATAGCCCCTGGGTTAGTCCGGTACATTGTGTGCCCAAGAAAGGTGGAATGACTGTGGTGTTGAACGAAAAGAATGAATTGGTACCGACAAGAACAGTGACGGGCTGGAGGGTTTGTATCGATTATAGAAAGTTAAATGAGGCGACTCGAAAGGATCATTTTCCATTGCCATTTATGGATCAAATGATAGAAAGGTTAGCGGGGAACGAGTTTTATTGTTTCCTTGATGGTTTCTCGGGTTATTTTCAAATTCCAATTGACCCCGAGGACCAAGAGAAAACAACATTTACTTGTCCTTTTGGCACCTTTGCTTATAGACGGATGCCATTTGGGTTATGTAATGCACCGGGAACATTTCAGAGGTGTATGATGGCGATTTTTCAGAATATGATTGAGAATTCCATGGAGGTTTTTATGGACGATTTTTCGGTTTATGGGAGTTCATTTGATGGTTGTTTAGAAAGTTTAGATAAGATGCTAGCACGGTGTGAAGAAACAAATTTGGTGCTTAATTGGGAAAAATGCCATTTCATGGTGAAGGAAGGAATAGTGTTGGGGCACAAAATTTCTAAGGCGGGAATTGAGGTTGATAGAGCAAAGATTGAGGTTATAGCAAAGTTACCACCTCCAACGAACGAGAAATCAGTTAGAAGCTTTCTAGGACACGCGGGGTTTTATAGGCGGTTTATTAAGGATTTTTCAAAGATAACTAGGCCGATGACTCGTTTGTTAGAGAAGGATACAAAGTTCGAATTTTCGGAGGATTGTATGAAGGCATTTGAATTGTTGAAGGAAAGATTAACGAACACACCCATTCTAATCTCGCCAAATTGGGATCTACCCTTTGAGTTGATGTGTGACGCGAGCAATTTTGCGGTAGGGGCGGTATTGGGTCAAAGGATTGAGAAACATTTTAGGCCGATTTATTTTGCAAGCAAGACATTGAACGAAGCTCAGCAAAATTATACCACTACCGAGAAGGAGTTACTAGCTGTTGTGTTCGCGTTCGATAAATTTCGGTCTTATTTGGTATTGAGTAAAACGGTAGTGTTCACGGATCACTCGGCCTTGAAGTTTCTGTTTTCAAAGTTGGATGCGAAGCCGAGATTGATTAGGTGGATCTTACTTTTGCAAGAATTTGATGTGGAGATCCAAGATAAGCGGGGTAGAGAAAATGTGGCTGCGGATCATTTGAGCCGTTTGGAGAATCCGAGACTTGGAGCTTTGAATGAGGAGGATATTCGAGACACCTTTCCGGATGAAAGATTGGCATTTGTTGGAAAAGCAGTTGGTGAACGGGGTCCTTGGTACGCCGACATAGCCAATTATTTAGCGGGTGGAGTCGTTAGTAGATTGCTTACTTATCAACAACGGAAAAAGCTATACTCGGATGCCAAGTATTACTTTTGGGAGGAGCCGTTTCTATTTAGAATGTGTGCCGATGGAATGGTGAGAAGGTGTGTTTATGGAGCCGATACAAGGCGAATTCTCGATGAATGTCACCATGGTCCAACGGGAGGACATTATGGTCCAACCGTGACGGGAAAGAAGGTGTTTGATGCAGGTTTCTATTGGCCTACTATTTTTCAGGAAGCACGCACCTTAGTGAGGACATGTGATTCGTGTCAAAGGCAAGGAACGGTTACAAAACGAGACGAGATGCCGCAACAAAGTATACAAGTGTGCGAAGTGTTTGATATTTGGGGAATTGATTTCATGGGGCCGTTTAAACCGTCGAACAAAAATGTCTACATCTTGGTGGCGGTGGATTATGTATCAAAATGGGTCGAGGCAAAGGCACTACCTACTAATAATGCTAACGTTGTTATTGAATTTTTGCGAAGCTTGTTTTGTAGGTTTGGCATGCCAAAAGCTTTGATAAGTGATCGGGGAACCCATTTTGCAAACGCCCAAATGGAGAAAGTTTTGAAAAGATATGGGGTACAACACCGGTTTTCGACTTCCTACCACCCTCAAACAAGTGGGCAAGTCGAAAATACCAATCGGGCGATTAAACGGATTTTGGAAAAGACGGTCAACAATAATCCGTCTTTATGGTCAAAGAAATTGGATGAAGCATTATGGGCATTTAGGACAGCTTACAAGACTCCGATTGGGACCACCCCGTTCAAGATGCTATATGGGAAAACGTGTCATTTACCCATGGAGATAGAGCATAAGGCGTATTGGGCGCTTAAAGAATGTAGCATGGATTTACTAGCTAGTGGCGAAACTAGATTTTTACAACTCCATGAGCTAGACGAGTTAAGATGGAACGCATACGAGAATTCCGCTCTTTATAAGGCAAGAACTAAGATGGTCCATGATTTGAAAATTAGGCGGAAAGAGTTTAAGGAAGGGGACAAGGTGCTTTTGTTTCAATCGAAGTACAAATTTAAAGCACCTAAGTTGAGATCAAAGTGGACGGGTCCGTATTTGGTGAGACGGGTCTTTTCGAGTGGATATGTGGAGTTAGAAACGGATGAGGGCGGATCATTTATTGTTAATGGTCAAAGAGTCAAGCTATATCATGAGGAAGATGAGGAGAACGGTATGACGATGGAGGATGGGTTTTACCCGTTCTAGATTCTCGGCACAACGAGGAGTCAAGCTCATGACTCGAGAAAAAAAAAAAACGAGCAATTTCCGGATTAAACCCCGGTTTGTTGTATCATTTTTCTTTTAACTTCTCTTATTTTGATTATTTTTACTGACTGTAGTTATTTTTAGGAGTTTTTATAGTATGCTTTAGTATTAGTGTTTAAGTCATTTATAAGGAAAAATCTCGGATCAAGAGTTGCGCCGCAACTCCCCTGTCTTGCGCCGCAACTAGATTGCGTGTATACAGTTGCGCCGCAGCTCCTACGTCTTGCGCCGCAAGACGTTCAGGTGTGGATAAGAATCAGTTTCTTATCTTTTAAAAACCCTAACACCTATTTCTTTTCTCACACACTTATAGCGGCGCAGCAAACACACAAAAACACACACTAATCTCCATTTTCGAATTTTCATCAAATCTTTTTCTTAAAGATCAATCAATTCATTCATGAGGAGATCGGTATGTTGTATATTCCTTTTAAATTCTTAATTTTAGTTTTAATTAGGGTTCTTGATGTACAATTAATTTGGGGGAAAGTTTTTAATTAGGGTTCTTTAGTATTAAGATTAATTAATTAGTAACATAAGTTAATTAGGCCTAATATCGTTTAGTGTTAGGATTTTTAGGTTTAGATTTGGTCTTTTTGGGGTTCCTTGTTGCTGCAGTTTTTGCCCAGAAAACACCTAGTTGCGCCGCAAGAGGGAATAGCTGCGGCGCAAGAAAGGGCCTGAGATAGATAAATAGGAGTCTAACAATGTAGTTTTGTTTCGTTGTTGTTGTTGTTTGTTTTTGTAGGGAAAACGTCAAGCTGTTGAGGAACCAGAGATGGGAGAATCATCCAGAGCACCTCGAGCGACCCACTCATCAGTTCCATCCGCTGAATCCATGCTCATGAGACAAGAAGCGCACCCTTGGCTTAAATGGCCGGGATGCACAGCTGATGAAAAGATCCGGTTTAATAACAATTTGGCCTTGCTTCAGAATAAATCGGTTCATCCCCCGAAGTTCTTAGATTGGGGTATGCTAGATAACTTGGGAATAACTGCTGAGTTGAATCCGTTGTTGACTACTCAGTTTATAAGCAGGGCAGGGGCGCCACCTTTTGAGGTGGACGTTTGGAGGAGAGCATTTAGTGTCCGTGAGAAAATTTATCGAGAACTCTGTCTCGAATTTTACTCTACTTTGACAGTTGACCAGGTTCCGGATCAAAGTCATGAAGTTTATGGTGCCGAGATAATTCAGTTTCGGTTAGGGGGGCGAGCTCATGAGGTCACCCTACCACAGTTTGGGTATTTGGCGGGTTTATTCACGGAAGCTGAATATTTGGATAAATCCAATATGCCAAAGTATATTTGTGAGGGAAGTTGGGACTGGAATGAAATTCGGGGTAGGAAAGATGAGGTATGGTTTGATTTGTCCGGACATAGGCCTCACGCACGCACCAACAAAGCAAACAATCTGACGGATCCGATACTTAGAGTGCTTGAAAAAGGTATCTCTAATTCATTCTTGCACCGATTTCAGCATCAAGACAAGGTGTATCTTGATGATTTGTGGCTTTTGTTTTTCTTCGCAAAGAGGGACCCGACTCAGTTTGTGAATGCCCCGTGGGCATTGGTTGAGTATATGAGCGATAAAGGGTCAGGACGACAAGCTGTAGGGCCTATGGTTTGTGGCCACTTTATTACGAGGATTGCAAGGAATTTGGGTATTTTAAATCAGGCGGGGATTCAAAGGTGCGGTGCACCGGTGGGATGGAAGACGTTTACAATGAATGATTTGCAACGAGCAAATATTGTAACCGCAAACCGAGTGTATGTTGGTCATGTGCAAGAGGAGGAGGGTGACGATGCTGAGGAAGAGTATGAGGAAGAAGCGGGTAATGCAAACGCAGCGGGAGCAGTTCCCCCACAACCTGGGCAGTTTGATTTTAATCCTATGATGCAGGAATTGTATAGGATTGGGCACCGAATGGATGAGACATATGATGAGGTTCATCAGCTCAGAACAGCGGTCGAGAGGACCCGCTCAGATTTGCACCAGTTTGGGGATTACACGTAGTACCACATGCAGCGATACCAGCCCATGTGGGATTATATGGCCACTTCCCAGTATCATGTGCAGAATTCCGAGGCAGCAAGTGGGTGGACTGAATACAACCCACCTCCCATGTGGTACCAACCACCAGCTACGGATGATGAGTGAAGAAGTTGAAGCCGTTTGTGGGGCTTCTTTGATTGTTGTTGTACTTTCTCTTTTTCAGGTGTTATTTTTTTTTTTTTTTTTCTTTTTTCTTTTCCCTTTTATTTTTCTAATTTTATTTTAATTTCCCTTTTAGTTAGATTTTCTTTTGATGGAACACATTAGGGACAATGTGTTAGTCAAGTATGGGGGGGGTGAGTCGGGAAATTAGTTAAGTTTTGTCCCCTATAACGTTTATTTTAGTCCCATTTGAGTCATTTTGAGTCTTTCAAAAAAAAAAAAAAAAAAAAAAAAAAAAAAAAAAAAAAACACATTACGGTTTGAGTCGGATTTGCTTAGGGACAAGCAAATGCTTAAGTATGGGGGGGTTTGATATCGCTCATTTATACGAGTTTTTCATAGCAATATTTGTTATGTTTTGTGTCCTAAACGTAATGGATAGACCCCATATTGCTTATATTTTGTGTAAAGTGTGTTTTGTAGGTTCTCAACTCACCATGTCTTACCGACAAGAAAGAGTTGATTCACCTTGAGGGTACGGCTCTTGGTGTGACACATCAAATCCGTTGATGGTTGCCAGGTTACCCAAAACTGGATGGTTTTCACTTGCCATGGTCCTAGATTGAAAAGTGGCTAATCCAAGGGGGTACGGCTCTTGGTAAAGATTTTATCAAATCCGTTGATAGCTGTAATAGCTTGCTTAAAGCTATAGGGTGTTCAATTCACCGATGCTTCATTGCTAAGAATTGGCGAGTCCAGAAGGGTACGGCTTCTGGTAAAGACATATCAAATCCGTTGACGGCTGTGATGGTTTGCCTAAAATCATCAGGGTACCCCCACTCACCATTGATTCACGTTCTAAGAGTTGGGCTGGGTTCTAGTCTCCCAGGGTGATGCTTATTCCACCAGAAAGACTGGCTAGCCCAAGAGCGAGCAGCTACTTGGTAAAGGCTCATCAAATCTGCTCATGTTGCTGTAAAGATTTGGGACCAAAAGGGGCTAAGCAAAACAAGTCAGGGAAATCAGTTCAGCCTCGGATCAAGAGTTGCGCCGCAGGACATACCTGTTGCGGCGCAACAGAAGTTGCTACAGTTCATGGTTTTCTCGGATCACCAATTGCGGCGCAAGACTCTGTAGTTGCGGCGCAACTAAATAAGCTACAGGACTGGGCACTTGCGGAACAAGAGTTGCGGCGCAAGACCTAACAGTTGCGGCGCAACTGGTCTTTTTGCAGTTACAAACTCTGTTTTTATTTCCTCATTAAGGGGGAAGCTAAAGAGTAAGTGGACATCATGGGACATTATTGCTAGACGTTTTTTGATGTCCCAGGAGGAGTATTTAAGGAACACAACATCATGGGGAGGCATATATATCATCATACACTCAACATCCATATTACACACATCCATTCTTGAAGATATAATTCAAGAATCATCATCATCAAGCTTTAGCATAATTTTCATTATCATCATAAGTTTCTATTGAACAATTGTTATTTCAAGTTTTTACTTTGTTACTTTGAAGATCATTGGAACCTCTTTCTTAAGTTGGTATTCATTTTCTATCATTTTAATAGCAAGATTAAAGTATGTCTTTTACATATTCAATTGTGTTTGTTATAATCATGAGTAGCTAATTTCTTTATACGTTTGCTTGGATTATGTGATGTTTATGTGTTAGATTTTGGGTTGGAAATTCGATTGATTTGTTGAGATTAATTGGGGATCCGTTTGGGTTAATAACTTAATTATCTTGTCAAAATTGTTTATACTCTTGTTTGGTAATCTAAAAACGGGTATTCGAAAGGAATCCGTAATTTTTACTAAAATAGGAACGAATTAATCGGCCTGTCTTTAGTTGATTATAAGTGAATGATATTCGAAAGGAGTCATTGACAACAATTTTAATAAGTAGATATTCACACAAACGCTAGCTACTAAATTAAGAGAAATCGGTTTAGGAGTTAGTAAGCTATTCGAAAGGAAGCTTATAAATTAATTCTCACTTATCAGCTTGAAACTTTATGCACTATTACTTGAGGTGTTAACGGTATTCGAAAGGAATCGTTGCATGGTTAGGTAATTGGAGAAATCCGGTATTCGAAAGGAACTTAGGATTTTACATTAGAAGTTTATCGATATTTTCATACCTAAGGAATAACTCATAGTCATTCACGGTCCAAGCAAGCGTATCTTTTATCCATATTTGAAATCTTGAATATTTTCACTGTTTTTATAAGCAAGTCTTCACTAAGACTAAAACCAATTTGTTACTAGTTACGCATTTTTACTAACTAATATTTCAACTATAAATAGTCCCTGTGTTCGAACCCGATATTTGCTAATACTATTTTACAATTGACAAGGGTACACTGCCCGTGTTATAATCTAGTAAAGGTTAATTTTGGGAAAACCAGAAAGCACGCATCACAACCTATTAGCAAATCTCTAAGATCTTAAAGCAAGTCCTATCTCATTGAGCGAGCACAAGTTGTATTCTAAAGCAAAACCACTCATTAACCATTTAGACAATTAATTTTCCTCAAACACTTTTGAAAATCGTTTTGATGACGAAGATGATTTAATATTTTCTCCCCCTTAAACGATGACCTGTTTTCTATTTAAAAAGCTGTAGTCATTGTTTAAAGAGTCAAATATTGATGAAAACATTTCCAATTAGTATCTTGAAAAAGATTGATTCGTGGTGGCAATAAGATTTCTCTTATTTTGACAAATTAATGCACTGAGACGTACACTAACTCGTGTTAGACCAAGTTGTAAAGTAAACTTGATCCCTTTGCATGATTTGGCTTGTAAATCATGCCCGAGAAAATTAATTCCCGTTGTGAGCCAACGTTTTCCAAGGAAATACGTGACTTTAATATGAAAACCGGGTTGCTGTCTGAAATAACTACAAGCCATAATGGGCATGTTTTAAAAATGTACAAATTTTATACTGACTCTATTTATGGCGCCCTGTCAATATTGATCGACATTTCTAAAGCCGTAAATATTACCGTACTAAAAGACATGCCCGATTTAAAAAACGAAAAATATTTTTGGTTTTTCTTGATTTTATAATTTTTATGGTTTTTCTAGGTTTTATATTTTTTATGGTTTTTCTTGGTTTTATATTTTTTGTATTTTTCTTTTTGTGGTTTATATATATACGATAATATACATGATCACGAACACAGGATACGCCTGAATAGTTTACCACCACTATTCAGCTGATTCTTCTGCCAATTCTTTGAGAGTCGCTGGAGTAAATGATTTCATGCCAAGCTTGTCGATCAAAAACTCGATTCCTCCTCGATCTAAGGCTTTGGTGAACATATCTGCCAGCTGATACTCAGTATTGACAAAATACAGCTCGATCTCCATTCTCCACCTGCTCTTTAATGAAATGGTAGCGAATGTCTATGTGCTTGGCCCGGGAGTGTTGAACATAGTTGCAGCAAAGGGCAATGGCGCTCTTGTTGTCACAATACATCGGGATTTTGTTAAATCCCAAGCCGTAGTCAGTTAATTGTGATCTAATCCAAAGGACTTGAGCACAACAACCGAACATGGCGATGTATTCAGCCTCCGTGCTAGAAATTGCAGCGCTTTTCTGCCTTTTTGAAGACCAACTGATCAATCTGTCTCCAAGGAGTTGCACAAATCCAGAAGTGCTACGCCTCGTGTCTTGACACCCAGCATGATCGACATCTGCGTATGATATTAAAGCAATGAAGGAATCTTTCGGATACCATAGACCACGATGAAGTGTTCCTTTGAGATACCGAAAGATCCTTTTAACAACATGTAGGTGCTTTTCGGTAGGCCGAGCCTGATACCGGGCACACATGCATACGGAAAATTGCAAATCAGGCCTGCTAGCATTCATATAGAGAAGGGTGCCGATCATCCCACGGTAAAGTTTTGGATCGACAATAGTCCCATTCCTATCTTCATCTAACTTGGATTTCTCCACCATTGGAGTGTCCACGGGGTCACAATTATCAAAGTTATATTTCTTTAAAGATTCTAGAGCATATTTGGATTGATTAATAAAGATGCCTCTGGGATTCTAAGAAATTTGTAATCCTAAGAAAAATGAAATTTTTCCCATCATTGACATCTGAAAGCGTGTGGACATTATCTTCTCAAAGCGTTTTGACAATTCTATGTTAGAGGCAGCAAATATTATATCATCAACATAAATTTGTACTAGAAGCATGTCGTTGTTCTACTTGAGAGGGAATAGAGTGGGGTCCACTTTGCCTTTGGAGAAGCCTTCCGAGATGAGATATGTTGAAAGGAGATCATACCACGCGCGTGGAGCTTGTTTCAACCCATAGAGAGCCTTCTTAAGCTTGTACACATGATTAGGAAACTCCGTACTAACGAACCCATCCGGCTGACTAACATAGACTTCTTCCCTTAGTTCACCATTCAAAAATGCCGTCTTCACATCCATTTGATAGACGATCATGTTCATATGAGCAGCATACGCAAGGAATAGTCTAATAGCCTCCAATCTTGCAACAGGAGCAAAAGATTCTTCAAAGTCTATACCCAAGGCTTGTTTATATCCTCTAGCAACCAATCTAGCCTTATTCTTCAATACTGCACCCATCTCATCGAGTTTAACCTTATAAACCCATAACAAAGTAAGGATGTTAACCTTGTCAGGGAGAGGAACTAATTCCCATACTTCAAGTCTTTGAAATTCATTTAGTTCCTCCTGCATGGCTTCAATCCAAGATGATTGAGTCATAGCCTGTTGCCAATTTTTAGGTTCAACTTCGGAGAGAAATGCATCAAAATAGCAATAGAGTGCACCCTCTTGTAATTGATGGCGTGTAGAGACTGGTCGATCTAGATCTCCAATGACATTCCTAATTGGGTGATCTTTTATCCATTTGGTGCTATGATTTTCAATCCTAGGTGGTCTGGAGTGAACAATAGAAGGAGCTTCTTCTGAGGTAGACGCGGCTGAAGGGTTTTCAGGTATCGGTACACCAAAGAAAGGAAGCTCTTGCAGGTGAGCATATTCCAAATCGTGATCAATAGAATCCTCTTCAACATCATTAGGCACAAGTAAGGGTGATGATTCAGGTCTAGTTTGAGAATCACTTGGTAAAGGTGCATCCGGTTCAATGTTAATTGAAGATGCATTAGATAAAGCTTCATTAGCTTGAGCAACAACTTCAGGGATTGGAGCTATCACTACAGGTGCTGGAACTTCATCATTTGGGGGATCAAAGAATTCATCAAACAACGGTTGAAACAGTTTATCTCACTCGGGCCTTGTAGGTGGTAAAAATGATGTAGAAGTAGGATTATTGGGAACTAATCCGGAACTAATAGCACCGGTTCCCATCTCATTAAGCGCGGGTTTAGAGCTGCGTTGCTCAGAAGCCATCGCTGTCAGATCATCCAAATCTGCGTCCATAGTTTCTACGATCTTACCAAGACGACGGTTGTAAATTCGGTATGCTTTCTTGGAGGGTGAGTAACCAATGAAAATACCTATATCGGCTTTCGGTTGAAGCTTGCCCAAGTTCTCACTATTAATGTTTGGATAACAAAGACCACCAAACACATGAAAAAATGAAACATCGGGTTTACGGTCATGTAGAAGCTCGTAAGGTGTTTTCCCATGGCGTTTCTGAATGATAGAACGGTTTTGGGTGAAACATGCAGTAGATATAGCTTCTGCCCACAAGCACAATGGAGCGTTCGCATAAATCAGCATAGTCCTAGCAGCTTCCATAAGCGTACGATTCTGTCTTTCAACGACACCGTTTTGTTGTGGAGTACGTGCAGCGGATGTTTCATGTGAGATACCAACCTCTTCATAGTAATCACGAAGAGTCTGGTTGACGAACTCTGTTCCATTATCTGTACGAATACGGCGGACAGTAGTATTTAAACGTACCTGAATGAATTTCAGAAAAGTGATGATAGCCTTCGGTGCTTCATCCTTTGTACGTAGAAATCTAACCCATGTAAACCTGGAGAAATCATCCACAATAACAAGAATGAATTTCTTATCGCTCACACTTTCAGTTCTCATTGGCCCACAAAGATCCATATGCAAAAGATGAAGTTTTTCTTGATTGGTGTCTTCAGCTTTGGGCTTGTATGATTTCTTGGTACTTTTCCCCCTTGAACACGCGGAACATAAATGGTCCTTGTGAAATTTGAGCTTTGGAAGACCACGAACTAATTCGTTTTTAGCCAGATGATTAATAGCATCAAAGTTGAGATGAGATAATCTGCGATGCCATAACCATGACTTGGTCTTAGATGCTTTAGAGAGAAGACATACTGGAGAGGCGGCCATCATGTCTTGTAGAGAAAACGTATAAAGATTTGCACCACGAGATCCCTTCAACAAGTCTTTTCCTTCCAAGTTGCGGATGAAACAAGTATGTTGTCGAAAAGCAACCTCTAGGTTGGAATCACAAAACTGTCCTACTGAAAATAAGTTATGACCAAGACCTTCTACATAGTATACCCTTGAAATCGTAACGTTTCCAATCTGATATTCACCATACCCCATTATCTTTGCTATATGATCATTACCGAATTTAACCGTTCCAAGAAACTTGCTGACGAAATTTCGGAGCATCGAGCAATCTCCGGTCATATGCTTTGAACAACCGGAGTCCAAATACCAGAGGATGATTTGGACCACCTGAAAATATCACTAGACGAGGACAATGTAGAGGTATCGGAATCTGAATTTTCCTTGTTATTAGCAGGTACATATTTAATAATCTTAGATTTGCTAACTTTTGGTTTCTTAGATTTCCTAGCCTTCTTCTTCCTAGTTGGTGGTGTAGATTCTAGTTGGCTTAAATCCTGAGGTATTTCTTCACTGATAGGCACTATAGTGGGGGCTGACCTAATTAAAGGGCGCTGTTTCCATACTTTAGTGCTAATGTGCCTAACTAAAGGACGCTCAGACCTAACCTCAATGGATGCATTCCTAGTTAAAGGGCTCATTTTTCCATCTAATGTAAAGGTCCTACCAGTGGGACGCCATTGCCATCCAACTTGGGTACGAGTTCTACCAGTTGGCTTCTATTCAAGATTATTCCTAATGGCATTCATTTCATTCACATGATCAATAAGACACAAATCATGACGTTGGGAAAACATACATTCATTACAATTCCAGCATTTCAAATTAGAATTCACGAATGGTTTAGGCTTCTGCACAGGCGCAGAGCTTTTAGTCTTAACATGATTCTTTTTATTTAAATCTGACAAAACATTCCTATGGTGAGCTTCTACTTTCTTCTTGTTGGTACTACTAGTGGAGGGCTTGATCTTATCTTTCTTGAGTGGCGATCCTTTAGCCTTAGTACACTCTTTTAATCCTGTAGAAGGCAAAGTGGGAACATTAGCAACATATTTTAAAGGTGCCTTACTTGATGGTGCCAATGACGGTTTTGCTCCTGGGGTCTTATTGAATGGAGTTACAGCAATGGGTCTATTAGTAAGTAGTGCAGAACCTGGTTTACCTATGTATTGCAAGTATGCTAAGCAATATTGAACTCGCTTAATATATTCATGAGCTGAATAATAGTAGCTACTTGAGGGATCTAAGGCATAAAGATCGTCTAAAATATCCCTAACAAGATCTACATGCTTAATGGCATTCCTCATATAATCATCGTAGGTAACCGGGTTTCTCTTATGGAGCGGGTTCTTATAAAGCACTACTGACTTGGTTGTTGGAGCACTAGAGGACGGTGCAGAGTTGGTAGCTAAGTTATTAACAACTTCTTGTCGGGTGAGAAGAAGTGTCTCCTTTAACTCGGCCAAAACCATGTTTTTGTCAATGAGCAGGATGTTTAAGTCAGAGATTTCCTCACATTTTTGGTTCAATTGTTCAACATAAGATTGTTGTTGTGCCGCATTAAAAGCGAAGCGTTCTTCTAGTGAACCATAAAGTTTGGAAATTCCCTGTCTTGCACGATCCATTTCCCCTAGAATAGACGAAAGTCTAATTTCTAAGTCCTGGTTTTTAGACTCTGCAGCCTCTAGTTCCAATTTTAGTGTTTCATTTGATGACACATCTCTCTTCAATCTCATAATCTCTTCCTCTAATGCCTTAACTATTGCAATCATCTTGTCACTTGTCTCAACACTGTTTTCACAACTATTTGTTATCAAAAGATCCTCATTTTGAGTTTGTTGTTTTAGTTCTAAAGATATACAATATTGTTCTAGTTGATTAAAGCGTTTTGAAAGTAAATTGTAAGAATCTTGTACCTTTAAAAACTCAGCGTTAGATTCGTGACAAGAATGATTATCTACCTCATTTACAGTATCAGCAACATTTACAGAGAGACCACACACATCATCACATATATTCACAGCATCACATTAATCATAGCGGATGTAAGCTCATTCGAATAATTAACATTTACAGTTGTAAGCACATCACACGAAATTACTTGGGACAAGAATCGGTCATATTCGGATAAAATCTTTTCCTTTTCAATTAATTGTAGTTCGTAAGCGGTGTCCATTTCATAAAACACTTTTTGAACTTCTGCAATTTCAAATTCAAGATTTTCGGAAAGAGATGCAAAACTTCTTTTTAGACTTTCGACAAACGGATTGATCTCATTTTTAAACACCTCGTTCATGTGTTCGAAAGCCCATTCTCCGGCATTTAAGCCATTTGAAGTCGTACATTCCAAAATGACCTTGTCAAAACTAACAAAGTATTGATTAATCTCTTACAAGTTTAACCATACAGTGCTAACAGGTGGAAGATCCTTTGGAATTTCCTTAGGTCCTTCTATTTTGACAAGTGTAGGAAGTGTACTAGGGTTTTCTTCATTTAACATGTAGGTTGGTGTTGTAATGAGATCTTTGTCCATATGGAAGCGAATTCTAAAATCCGTTTTAGCAAGCTCCTGATTCATTTTAAAATAATCACAATCGGGATATTTTGCAAAATTATATGACCGATTCTCATCAACTAGATCCTTATTGGTGCGATCATCGAAAATAACAATCGGGTCTAAGACCAATCCTAATTGGGTTGCATTATAAAGTCTACGACTATGGATAAAAGCTTGTTTTGCATACCGTGGGTTAGGGGGAAGGCCTTTTTGATGCGATAAGTTAAACTCTCTAAAAGATGCATCAAATAAGTGTACTAGTTGAGAGGCAGCGTATTGTCTTAAAAGCAAAAAATCTAGACTTCTAATCTTATTAGCCGCATTAATTTCCATTTCATTCTTCTTAGACTCGAGCAATTCAAAATCCGTTTGAAGTTTTTGAAAATTAGTGACCACTAACTCTTTTTCTTTAAGTTCGTTAGAAAGATCTGCTCTTAAGGTTTCAATTTCTTACAAATGACCCATTTGTTTGTTTCGAAAAGGATCATACTCGGGATTTGTTAGAACACTAGACGAAGGCACTAATTCTAAAGTTTGAACTTTCTCGTTGCATAAGGCAAGCTCATCAGACAAATTCTTATTCTTAGCTATGGTTTCTAAGAGTGCAGCATTCATTTGGCTAAGTAATGTAGCAGGAACCATGACCAAATCTTGTTGAGCAGGAGTATGCGTATGCGAAATGGCTCCCGGTTGTGATTCACTCAAAGTCTGGGGACTCACATTGATATTACTATCATTGATTGTCTCCTCATTTGAAAGACTCACCACCGAAGATTCATTCGAATCAGCACGCTCTTACACAACTTGATGTGGTTGAATACTAGCATCAGTGGTATTAATAAGTACCTCAGATCTCTTTTCTGGCCCTAGGCTAGAGATAGTTGCCATAAGAGTTGCCTGTGCAGATTGAAGTTCATCGCAGTTTGAATCATAAGCATCAAGATCATCTGCTTGGTATGCTGCATTCTGTGTAGTGACAACGTCTTGTTCAGCAATCCCTGGATCAGCAAGAAATGCAAGTTCCTCTTCATCAAGTTCCCTTCCTTGTGCCTGAGCATTCACCAGATAAATCTTCTCTGCAAACCATTGACCCTCCCTTCTCCTCTTGGGTTTCTTGCAATCCTTGGACATGTGACCTTCTTCCTTGCAGTTGTAGCATGTAATCATTCTCAACTTGCCTGTGGAATTAGCCCGTGGAGGAGTGTTGACCATTGGAGCAGGATTGACCGTGCGTGCATTGGTGGTTGATGTAGTAGGTCTCCCCTGATAAGGTTGAATAGGTTGAACCATTACCCTGCCATTCTCAATAGTAGCTTGTTGGCGAGAATTGGATGAATTCCTCAGCTGATTGTTAGTAGGAGCTGGTCCTCTAAATCCTCGTTTGCTTAATGTCCTTGTGAGATAAGCAGACATAGTGGTTAACACTTCAACTGGGTCAGTTCCTTATTTGAATACAGGAATGGGGACTTCCTCATCATCACAATACATTGCTTGGTCTTGTTGAGCTGCATAATCACTAGAAGGAATACTCATGTGATCAGAGTAGCTTGATGGATATGCTGCATTCTCTTGATAAGAAGAATATGAAGGCTGAGCATAAGGTGCAATGCTTGCTGGGTGAGGTTGTGAAGCATATTGTGATGAAGGTGCATTAAACCGATATTGTTGCTGATGTGAGGTGGGTGGTTGCGGTAGAATCGAATATTGGGGGAAGCTTGGTGTCATGTAAGGTGATGGATGATAGGCTTGGTGTCCCAAAATATAAGGAGTGTTGTTGTGTGACAAGCTTGGTTTATTCGCCATCAAAGCTAAAGAATCGGGGTACATACCTCGAGGCGAACGGTGCATGATCACATGTTTCTCATGCTGCTGAAGAAAAGCATAGAGTTGATCCAAATTGCACTTATGCAAATCCCTGGTTAACTTAACATCGCCAATTAATCGATGGTATAAACGTATACAACTTTATGCATAAACACATAACAACTTAACTATACCTTGTTTGAAGTTTTCTTATATCCTTTCGAGTAAGCAGTCGACTTTGACTTTGAACCTGACATAGCATTAAGTTGAATAAATTAAAACTTCACAATGATGTACATTAAACCATAAACTTTTAGTTTAAACAGATTTACCTTTAGAATTGCTATTCTTCTTGAGTTCTAACTCATAATCCTCATCACTCGTGTCTTTCTCCTCATCACTTGTATCTTCCTCCTCATCACTAGAATCTACCTCGGCATCATTTGTGTCTTCATCCTCATCAGATGAATCTGATCCATCCTCTTCTATAGGTTTGAATATAATAGGAGTTTCCAAACAGGGAGGACGAATAGAGGGAGGACGAACATTTTTTGAAGATGTTGTCACACTAGGTACACCTAAAATTTGAGTTTGAAGCAAGGCAGGATGAACAGAGGGAGGACGAACTCGAGTGGACGAACTTGTGGCATTTGGAGTTCGAAACAAAGAAGGACGAACAGATGAAGAACTTGTGACATTATGTATGCCTACAATAGAAGTTTGAAACAGTAGAGGACGAAAAGAGGGAGTATTTGAAGAACTTTTTGGCAAACTACAAATAGGACTTGTATTGCTAGGGGGTGGGCGAAATTTATCACTTTCAGAAGTAGATGATGAAGTGTTGGATTCTATATGAATTACTTCTGCAAACATGTACATATTAATGTTAGTTATATGTCGATGAAGGGAGTGTTTGGTAGAATGTGTATCATGGTTGTTGATGCCCTAATAACATTTGGATTTGGTTATACATATGTTTGTATAGGGGACCATATCCTTAAACTATAACATACCATGGGACCATATCCAGACACATTAACAAAACCCATATCCTAGATTGAAACATAGACCATATAAACACATTAACAAGGGTTAATCCTATAAATTGAATCACGTTAATTAAATATGACATAGGTCCACATACATGCATTAAAAGTAAGTGTAAACTCTAATATCAGTAACAAACTTACACTATTCGTATGAACCCTAATATTAAATTAAACAATATTGATTTTTGCATTACCTCTTTCTTGATGTTTCATGTTGTTAATGATTTTGTAGATTGGCGACTATTGTTTATGAGGTTTGATTTTTTTGATCGGTTATTGGGTGGTTAATTTAGGGTTCGTTATTCTTGTGTGATTGTGAAAATGGTCGAAAATGGTGGTGGTTACAAGATGGTTACCGGATATTATGTGTGTTTAATGAAAATGTAGATATTAAATTTACTTAATAATAAAAGTATAATTAACATTTAATTTTTAAAAGTTAATAACAAATAAATAAATAAATAACTTAAATATATAAATAATTAAATAACTTAAATATATTAATAATTAAATAATTTAAATATTTTTAAGTTAATAATAAATTTAATTTTTAAATGTTAATAAGTAAATAAAAAAGCATATATGTTTTATTTTTTTGAAAAACAAAAAATTGAAATATTACTTTAATTTTAAACATAATTAAAATTATAGTTAAATAACTTAAATATATCAGTTTATAATAATGCTTGACAACCGCGAGATAAATATCTTTTGTTTTTTTAACAGTATGTGGGATTTAGTTAAAGTTTATATCAATCACCTTGAATAATCATCTCAAGCAATTTATTATGAATAAGGTCGATTTATAATGGACGGTTTAATAAGGTTAGGGTGAGGACATTCTACTTTGGTATTGGATTACAGTTTATAGTTTATGGTTGAGTTTATGATTTAGTGTATATGGTTCACTGGTTTTGGGTTTAAGGTTTAGGGTTTAGGGTTTAAGGTTTATGGTTTGTGGTTTAAGGGTTAATAAATGGTTTAATGTTTATAGTTTAAGGTTAAATGGCTTATGGTTTATGATTTAGTATTTAGGGTTTTTTGGGGTTAAGGTTTAGGGCTAAGGGTTTGCGGTTTAGGGTTTAGGGTTTAAGGTTTAGGATTAATGGTTTACTAAGCTAGGGTTTGTGGTTTAATGGTTAATTAATGGTTTAATGTTTATAGTATAAGGTTAAATGGTTTAATATTTATGATCTAGTATTTAGGGTTCAGGGTTTAGGGTTTAAGGTTTAGGGTTTAAGGTTTATGGTTTGTGGTTTAAGGGTTAGTTAATGGTTTAATGTTTATAGTTTAAGGTTAAATGGTTTAAGGTTTATGATTTAGTATTTAGGGTTTTTTGGGGTTATGGTTTAGGGCTTAGGGTTTGCGGTTTATGGTTTAGGGTTTAAGGTTTAGGATTAATGGTTTACTTAGCTAGGGTTTGTGGTTTAATGGTTAATTAATGGTTTAATGTTTATAGTATAAGGTTAAATGGTTTAATATTTATGATCTAGTGTTTATATATGGTTCATTGGTATAAGGTCAGGGATTAGGGTTTAGGGTTTAAGGTTTATGGTTTGTGGTTTAAGGGTTAATTAATGGTATAATGTTTATAATTTAAGGTTAAATGGTTTAAGGTTTATGATTTAGTGTTTAGGGTTTTCTGGGGTTAAGCTTTAGGGCTTAGGGTTTGCGGTTTAGGGTTTAGGGTTTGAGGTTTAGATTTAATGGTTTACTTAGCTAGGGTTTGTGGTTTAATGGTTAATTAATGGTTTAATGTTTATAGTATAAGATTATATGGTTTAATATTTATGATCTAGTGTTTATATATGGTTCATTGGTATAAGGTTCAGGGATTAGGGTTTAGGGTTTAAGGTTTATGATTTGCGGTTTAAGGGTAAATGGTATAATGTTTATAATTTAAGGTTAAATGGTTTAAGGTTTATGATTTAGTGTTTAGGGTTTTTTTGGGGTTAAGGTTTAGGGCTTAGGGTTTGCGGTTTACGGTTTAGGGTTTAGGATTTATGGTTTATGGTTTAGGGTTTAGGGTTTATGGTTTATGGTTTATGGTATGCATGGTTATGATTTATGGTTTAATTAAGGTTTATGGTTTAATGGTTTATGGTTTACGGTTAAATGGTTTAAGGTTTACGATTTAGGTTTTATTATTTGTTTTTGGTTTAATTTGTGTTTATGGTTTAACTGGTTAAGGTTAATGATTTAGGGTTACCATCATTCGAGATAGATGGGTTTGACATTTCATATTTTTTAAAAACTTTAATGTTTTATAATCTATCAGATATCAAACTTATCATCGTTTATGTTACATTCATACGTGAGCTTGTTGAAATAAGTCATAAAACCGTTTAATAACCCGACTTATATTATATAATTAATAAACAAGATTTATGTTATAATTATTAATATAACTATCATGATAATTAAACATGGCCATTTTATTTAAATAAACTTTAGGTTAAAATAATTATTAATTTAATTATTCATGTTACATTTAATTGATTAAGAAACATAGCTTAATTATGTTATATTATTTCTTAACCATGGTTTAATTAAATTAATAACATGCTTTAATTTAATTATCCAATAATCATGTAAGGTAAAGTTCAATTAATAAAATCATGAAAAATTATTAAGATTATACTACTAAACTCGACTTATACTAACGTGTCTAAAATGTGAATCATTTAATTTGCATGCAACTTGATATATTACACCGGTACCCCGTCCACTAATAACTCACTCACACACACATACAAATTCAATATTCGGAGGTCAAATAATGAATCAACCACCCACCCACCCAGACACAAACAATAACAAATCTTCAAACCCTGATAAATCAAACCTAAGTGACCAGTTGGATATTGATTTTAAGATCACTCCTAAGATGATTGATTATGTGATAGATAAGTATGGAACCAACTCGAGATATCCTGATCCGATTACTGACACTATTGTTTAAGACTTGATGTAGTTAGATTTTAAAAACGGACTAAAGGAAAATCAAAACAAGGTTATGGTTTTTACTTCGCAACAGTATTATTGAAGTTTTGATGATTTGTCTTTGTTTTGATGATGTTGCATGTTACGAAAATACCAATAACTGATTCTGTTTTAATATTTGTTATATAGATGACAAGGCAGATGAGGCTACGAAGGTTGATGAAGCTATGAAGGTTGATGAAGCTTTGACGGTTGATGAAGCTACGAAGGCACATATTAAAGGTCAATATTGTGTGTAGTTTTATGTTTATATGTTTGTTAGAAAGGCGTTAGATGGATCATTAATTAGTGTTTACTATGTAATGTTTTAGGAGTAGTGAAAATGATAAATGGTTCAAGTATTCTGTTGGTTATATGATGATGTAGATACAGGAGATAATGGGGTGTTTGGTTTAGCTTATATAATGGGCTTATAAGCTCAAACCAAGTGTCTGGCTAAGCTTATATTAGTGGGCTTATAAACTTATATATGGGTGTTATGATAATCCATAAAAATGTGGCTTTTTAGGAAGGTTTGGGCTTATATAACGTATTTACCATTTTACCCTCATGTTAACTTAAGTATATATAAGCCATGGGCTTATAAGTTCATTAAACATAGGATTATATAAGCAAAAAATGGCTTATATAAGCCCATCGTATAAGCTCAAAAAAACACACCATAAATTTTTAAAAAAGGGGTTGGTCATACTAGAAACCTTAAATTCTCAAGTTTTTTTAAAGGGACAGAAGAGTATCGAAAGGGAAATTAAAAAAATGATGTTCTTAAGTTTTTTTGAAGAATGAAGGGTAGGGAATGGGAAGGAGGAAGGAAGGAAAGGTGCAGGCATTTTTATGTATATTTGTTCCGCCTAATTTTAGGGGGATTGGGAAGAAAAATGGGTTAGGCTTGTATAAAATTACATTTATATCCTTATTATTCATCCACATTTTACATATTTCTATCTTTTACAGAAGTTATTCGTAACTGGCATCTCCTTTATATATGTCCATTACATGCTAATTTTTTGATCATGCAAAAATACGTTCTCATCAAGTTATTAGGTATAGTAAAAAAGGAGTCAGATCATGCATTTGCATCTTTCTGAGTTAGATTATGAGTTTCGTTTGTCCTGGTCATAAAGGAATAACATCATGTATTTGCATCTTCCTTGTTGTGTTGTTAGCTAATGGTTGGTTTTACTAAAATATCCTACCCTACTTTGCCCTTCCCATTCCACCCCCTTTCATTCCTTTAAAATAAGACTCGAGAACAGAGCGTAAACATTTGAGTTAAGATTAGGTTTGATTATCTTGATGTGAAAACGTATAGACTTCCTGGCCGACTTTTTTGAATCTAAGATGGCATCGATAGAACAACCTACATCTTCTCGTTTACCCTTTTTATGTAATTACCTCTTACTATGGCCGTGTCATTTCCCTTTTTCATGGCCCTTGTTAACATCAACTACGGTATTTAATAACCAACCCTTTTCGTTTATGTTGATTTGTCGAATGTTTTCATTCCCAGTTCCCAATTTTGGGGCTTCATGGGGTAGCAAGTTATCTGAGTCTCCACTATGAATACTCTCTTTTCAGTTTCGGTTTCAGTATCCGAATACTCTTTCCAGTTGAGTATCTAGATACAAACTTGTGTGGTTTATATCATGCATTTAGTATTTGGATTGATCCATGTGTGGATTATATTTCGATACTGAAACTCAAAGTGAGAGTGAGCGTGTTCAGAGTGACGACTCAGATAATTTGATGCTGAAATAAGGTCGATTTATAATGGATGGTTTACTATTCTTAGGGTGAGGACATTCTACTTTGGTATTGGATTATGGTTTATGGTTTATGGTTGAGTTTATGATTTAGTGTATATGGTTCACTGGTTTAGGGTTTAAGGTTTAGGGTTTAGGGTTTAAGGTTTATGGTTTGTGGTTTAAGGGTTAATTAATGGTTTAATGTTTATAGTTTAAGGTTAAATGGCTTATGGTTTATGATTTAGTATTTAGGGTTTTTTGGGGTTAAGGTTTAGGGCTTAGGGTTTGCGGTTTAGGGTTTAGGGTTTAAGGTTTAGGATTAATGGTTTACTAAGCTAGGGTTTGTGGTTTAATGGTTAATTAATGGTTTAATGATTATAGTATAAGGTTAAATGGTTTAATATTTATGATCTAGTGTTTAGGGTTCATTGGTTTAGGGTTCAGGGTTTAGGGTTTAAGGTTTAGGGTTTAAGGTTTATGGTTTGTGGTTTAAGGGTTAGTTAATGGTTTAATGTTTATAGTTTAAGGTTAAATGGTTTAAGGTTTATTATTTAGTATTTAGGGTTTTTTGGGGTTATGGTTTAGGGCTTAGGGTTTGCGGTTTAGGGTTTAGGGTTTAAGGTTTAGGATTAATGGTTTACTTAGCTAGGGTTTGTGGTTTAATGGTTAATTAATGGTTTAATGTTTATAGTATAAGGTTAAATGGTTTAATATTTATGATCTAGTGTTTATATATGGTTCATTGGTATAAGGTCAGGGATTAGGGTTTAGGGTTTAAGGTTTATGGTTTGTGGTTTAAGGGTTAATTAATGGTATAATGTTTATAATTTAAGGTTAAATGGTTTAAGGTTTATGATTTAGTGTTTAGGGTTTTTTGGGGTTAAGGTTTAGGGCTTAGGTTTTGCGGTTTAGGGTTTAGGGTTTAAGGTTTAGATTTAATGATTTACTTAGCTAGGGTTTGTGGTTTAATGGTTAATTATTGGTTTAATGTTTATAGTATAAGATTATATGGTTTAATATTTATGATCTAGTGTTTATATATGGTTCATTGGTATAAGGTTTAGGGATTAGGGTTTAGGGTTTAAGGTTTATGGTTTGTGGTTTAAGGGTAAATGGTATAATGTTTATAATTTAAGATTAAATGGTTTAAGGTTTATGATTTAGTGTTTAGGGTTTTTAGGGGTTAAGGTTTAGGGCTTAGGGTTTGCGGTTTAGGGTTTAGGGTTTATGGTTTATGGTTTAGGGTTTATGGTTTATGGTTTATGGTATGCATGATTATGATTTATGGTTTAATTAAGGTTTATGGTTTAATGGTTTATGGTTTACGGTTAAATGGTTTAAGGTTTGCGATTTAGGTTTTATTATTAGTTTTTGGTTTAATTTGTGTTTATGATTTAATTGGTTAAGGTTTATGATTTAGGGTTACCATCGTTCGAGATAGATGGGTTTGACATTTCATATTTTTTAAAAAATTTAATGTTTTATAATCTATCAAATAACAAACTAATCATCGTTTATGTTACATTCATACGTGAGCTTGTTGAAATAAGTCATAAAACCGTTTAATAACCCGACTTATATTATATAATTAATAAACAAGATTTATGTTATAATTATTAATATAACTATCATGATAATTAAACATGGCTTTTTTATTTAAATAAACTTTAGGTTAAAATAATTATTAATTTAATTATTCATGTTACATTTAATTAATTAAGAAACATAGCTTAATTATGTTATATTATTTTTTAACCAAGGTTTAATTAAATTAATAACATGCTTTAATTTAATTATCCAATAATCATGTAAGGTAAAGTTCAATTAATAAAATCATGAAAAATTAATAAGATTATACTACTAAACTCGACTTATACTAACGTGTCTAAAAAGTGAATCGTTTAATTTGCATGCAACTTGATATATTACACCAGTACCCCCGTCTACTAATAACTCACTCTCACACACACACACAAATTCAATATTCGAAGGTCAAATAATGAATCAACCACCCACCCACCCAGACACAAACAGTAACAAATCTTCAAACCCTGATAAATCAAACCTAAGTGACCAGTTGTATATTGATTTTAAGATCACTCCTGAGATGATTGATTATGTGATAGATAAGAATGAAACCAACTGGAGATATCCTGATCCAATTACTGACACTATTGTTGAAGACTTGATGCAGTTAGATTTTAAAAACGGACTAAAGGAAAATCAAAACAAGGTTATGGTTTTTACTTCGCAACAGTATTATTGAATTTTTGATGATTTGTGTTTGTTTTGATGATGTTGCATGTTACGAAAATACCAATAACTGATTCTGTTTTAATATTTGTTATATAGATGACAAGGCTAATGATGGCTTTTGACACCCCGTATAAAAATTAAAGTTCAAGTCTCGATATCTTAACGAATTGATTCCCGGCTTAAAGTACGACTCAGTTGATTTTGGTAAAACAAATATTTTTGGTTGATTTTAAATAAAAGTGCAGATCAATTAAAGTAAAAGGCAAGTAAAGTAAATCTAAATCTAATTTAAAGTAAAATGGTGCAAGTATTTAAAAGCGAGACTAAAATTAAAGGGCACTGAATGTAAATAACGCAAACTTAAATCTAACTAAGGCAAACTTAAAACGCAACTAAAACAAAAACTTAAACTGAGGCACGGCTAAAATAAATTTAAGGCAAATAAACTTAAAGTGCGACTAAGTAAAAAGGCGGGAAAATTAAAGCTCGAAATTAAGAAAACTAAAGACTAAAAGGAAAGAAACTGAAAATTACCCCTATCCGGAATAAACTCTTATTCAGAATAAAAGCCCTATGCGGAATATGTCACCTATCCGGAATAGTCCTCCCTATCCGGAATAATAGCCTATTCGGAATAAACTTGCCCTATTCGGAATAAATTCCTATTCGGAATAACTGTGTCTATCCGGAATATCCAGCCTATCCATAATATTTGGCCTACTCGGAATGTTTGGCTATTCGGAATATTGTCACCTACTCGGAATAGTGCTCCCTAACTGGAATAAAACCCCCTATTCTGAATAATCCTTCTATTCGGAATGTCGAGCAATTCGGAATAAGTATCCCTATGCGGAATATCCAAGCTACGCGGAATAAGACCTCTATTCGGAATATCTCTCTTATACGGAATAAATTCCCTACTCGGAATAATGAAAATTCCGAATAAGAAGCTATTGAAGTCCTTTGCTCGGAATAACTGATGGGCTTGTTTTTCCTGGAAAGATCAGAAACAGAAGAAACCGAAGAACATGGAACAAACAATAACACGAATTAAATCAAAATAAAACTAAATCAACCACAAAATTAAATCAAACTATCAAATACGCATCTACTAATGATAAACAATCAATCTAAAACAAACAATAAAGATCAAGATAATCAAAACCCACTTAAATAAATCAACAAAAATTAAGAACATGAACATAAACACAACACAAAGATTAAAGAAAGGTAGAATGAGATTAACAAGATAAAGATAAAGATTAACAAGAATTAAAAGAAAAACTTACTTGAAATTAAATGGTAATTAAGGTGCAAGACAAGGTATTTAAATTTGACAATAAAGTAAATGACAAGGTAATTAAATTGCAAGGTAATTAAAAGTGGAAGAAATAGTGTGTCAAACTATCCAACCAAATGAAAAGTGATTAAGACTAATCTATATATAGGGGAGGATTAGGAAGCTTCCTCCCCTCCTTCATTTCTTCTTAATTGCGTCATTAGGTCCTTAAGCCTTTAATCTTCATTAATTGCATCATTAGTCCTTTTTTCCTTCTAATCTTCTTTAAACTTGGACTCTAATGACTTGTGGCTCGGGATTTCTTTTGAACTTCTCTTTTAATTCTTCAATAAAATAGACTTGAGTTCCTCGGCTTTTAGTAAACTTCCGTCTTTTAACTTTTTCTTCGATAAATCTTAGAATTGGTCTTGGACTTCCGTTCTTTTTGCACTCTTTACTTCTTGACTTCGTCTTTTCATCTATTTCTTCAATAAAAGCCCGTAAATGTCCGTGTTTTCTCCACTTTTCACAATTTTGTCCTAAATCACAACAAAAACACAAACCACGCATAATTCCGACATAAAAGACATAAAATACACGTTTTGGCTCGGTTATTATTGTAATTAAGTGGTAGAAAAGATGGGTGTTTACACACCTATCAAATCCCCTACACTTGACCATTGCAATGTCTTCATGCAATGCATTAGTTACAAAGCAAGTTTACATTTTTCATCATAATCAACCCACGTTGGCCTTTATTAACGAGATAGAAAACTATAAACATTCAATGTAAAGAAATCAAAAGCATACCTTGGGTTTTTGAAATGTCATGAACAATCATCATCCTCAAGTTTTCACTTTCTCCAAACCAAGCTTAAAAACGAGATCATTGTTATTATAAGTTAGCAAACTAACACGAACTCATGTGGGCCAATTATTCACTTAGACTCCCTTATTCCTAGGTGTATCTCTTATATTTTATTGTTGTCTTGAATGATCACGAAGATGCATTGTTGACTTATTTCGATAGTTATTTAGTCCGAAAATAAAGTGAACGATTTAATCAATAGTTAGCTAAAGGACAAAATCTTTTAAAACTGCTTCTCGGGACCTCATAAAGTTCATATCTTGGCATAACTTGCTTCGCGATTTGAGACCTTTCTCGGACCGATATTTTGCAGCGACTTCATACTTCAAACCTTGAGAGACGTTCATGAAATTATGGTCTTCTCTTCATAATGGAATTTCTTCACTTGAAGTTTTGAGAGATTCATACTTGGACCACGACTTCTTCATTTTTCTCCAATCTTTATTTTGGACTTTGATATACAACGATCTGCCTCCTTTTATGACTTGGATCTATTTATCCTCATACCTTGTTAGGGTCTTTTCGGATACACTTCTCCATGACTTTTGGGGAGTATTTGCTTTTCGTCGTGTGTCTCGATCCTTCATATTGATTTTCGATAAAAGATTCTTCACATCACTTTGGATCTTTAGCAACAAAATATAGCCCTCATGCCTTGTTAGGGCCTTTTTGGACTCGCCAATCTTTGCATCCCGCTTCAATAAGTTATGCCTTGGCTATGAACTCTAATCCATACCGAGCAACTTTTAAACGATCTTGGGCTAGAAGCTAAGTAACTTTTCAAATCGTACAACCTTATTTATTAGCAGAAAAATTATTAGCAAGCGATGGGATAATAGGCTTATAATTAACTCACATAAATTCACGAAAGAATACCGAACTTATAATTGGCTCTATCATCTCTCGTTCTCCACAGTTTAAAATCTCAAGGAATGAGACTCGTGGATGCTTAGCCTATTAAATCAAAGTTTTGGGTTTTCGAGTCGCCTATAGGATCTTGCAAACTCTTAGACTTTTTCAAGTTTAGAAATCGCATTTTAAAGTTCCCTTGATAAACGACTCTCAAGGATCAATTATAGGAACTTGCGAAAAGTTCTTGTTCTTAACCCGTTAGAGTTAAGACTTTCGCGTTTTATAGCTCCCTATATAAAAGCCTAGCAAAACTTGACTTAAACACGTTAAGGATACTAGCTAGAGTAACTTATATAAGTAAACTCGGGTTGAGTCAAAAGATTCACAACGTTTGAAAATTAAAACCACTTTATTAAAGATTTATTCTAGCAAAGAAACAAAATAACTATACAAAAGGAAAAAAAACTAATAGGCCAAAATAGATCAAAAATTTTGAAAAATGTCGAAAAATTGATTTTCCGGTTAAAATGGGGACAAATACAAGGAAAAGGCCACTTAACTTCGATAGAAGTCCCCCCTACACTTAATATAAACATTGTCCTCAATGTTTAAGCATGTGGGATGAAACTCCCCTACACTTAAGACATTGTGCACATTGTTTAAATCTTTCTAAGGAAGAGACAACTAAAGAGATTCCTATTTTAATATTGAGAAAATATAAAATAGTGAATCGAAAAGAGTTTAGGATAGAACCGGGAAGATGGACACGGAATCACGGGTCGTCAAGAATCATCAAGAGTGGATCAGTGAAGCTCGAATCCTTGATTGAAAGAAACGAGGAGAGGAAATAGCAAACCAACGGGTCTCCCCCTACACTTATGGTAAAGAAAGCGAAAAGATAGATGCATGGGTTGCCTCCCAAGAAGCGCTTGATTTTTGTTAACCGAGTCGTGAGCCTGACTCGACCTTGATCATCATAGGAAGAAGCATGAAACATATCCACCGGGCTCAAAGACATAGTTTTCGTCCATCAAATAGCACAAGCTTAAGGCGAACAAGGCAAGCCAAAGAAGAGTAGGCAAGGTTCCCTTAAGCAGCGATGGAGCACGGTGGAAGCAAGTATGTTGAGGTGCAAGCATGTCTTCAAAATTTCCAAAGATTTTTTCTTTTATTTCATCAGGTGGATACTGAGATGGCTGCAGAATGTCAATACCGGGGTCGAACACCTTTTCCTTTAAGGGAAAATAGCACTCAGGCTCAGCAGAGTGTGAAGAAGATCCGCGAAGAAGCACAACCTCGTCCTCAGAAGATGGACAAAGAGGTGTTAACTCATACGTGTTGTGGATATTGGTGTCGACCGGTTTCTTCTCTTTTGAAAGAATGTTCTTTAAATCCAAAGTAGGATCAAGACGATAATCTTCAAAATCCAAAGGAGGAGCATCACTCTCATGAGGGAAGTAAGTGTTGAGAAACATAGAGAAGTCTTCCTCAAATGAATAATCGTCCAAAGTAGGATCGAGTGATGGCGGAGGATCTTCAGCATGTGAAGAATCGCTCGAAAGAGTATCGGCCTCATCAAAATCATCGAAAGTGGGCATCTCGGGATACTCGGAAGTACAAACATCAAAATCATCCGAATCTGAGCTAGAATCATCATCATCATAAGCATCAAAGACCGGTGGAGAATCATAAATGGAAGAAGCTTTCAAAGTAGGGAGAGGATCATCCACATCATCATGAAAAAGTGGATTATCATTGCAAGACTCGAATAGAGGATTGTTGTAGACGACAAAATCATCATGCGCATTAATCATATTCACTGATTCTCGGCCTCCAAAGGATTTGCCTGTAAGCTTCCCCATTTTAAAAATTTGTGAATCATTCCCGACTCTTAAGATTAACTCACCTTCGGCCACATCAACTAGAGCTCGTCCGGTTCTCAAAAATGGTCGACCAAGTATTAAAGGAATACGAGGGTCCATTTCATAATCAACAACGACAAAATCGACCGGGAAAGTAAATGTGCCAACTTTTATGAACACGTCTTCGGCTATACCAACGGGGTAAGCGAGGGTGTGGTTTGCAAGTTCGAGAGTCATCTTTGTTGGAGTGAGGTCGGGCAATGACAGTGTTTTCCAAACACTCAAAGGCATCAAATTAATACTGGCCCCGAGATCAGCAAGGGCAGTAAATTCTTCAGTTTTTTTGAACACGCAAGGCAACACAAAACGACCGGGATCTCCAAGTTTTTCTGGAGGTTCTTTAAGAATAACTGCAGAGCAGTTTTCATTTAAGCGTGTGTTGGCGAGTTCAATCCGCTTCTCCTTCTTGTTAAGCAATTCCTTGAATGCTTTGACAAATTTCGGCATGTGGACAAGTGCCTCAAGAAAGCTAATGTTGAAGTTCATTTGAGAAATCATCTTGATATAGCTCGTCACTTAAGAGTCCTCCTTGGTTAGCATTTTGTTCTTGCCTAAACGAGAAGGATAAGGGATATTGGGTTTGGGTGGTGAAGGTGCAAGTGTAGGTAAAGGTTGAGATGTTGAAGGGTCATTCGTGGGAACTCCATCACGTCGAGGCGGAGACGGTAATGGTGCACTAATACTAGGTGTAGGAGGAGTAGGGATAAATGGTGGTGGAGGAGGTGTAGATGATGGTGGTGGGATTGGTGGTCCTACGATGGTGACTCCACTACGAGTAGTAATAGCACTCATATTGGCTCGCGGATTAGTGACGGTGTTTGAAGGTAGAGAACTCGAAGTAGAAGGTTGAGTGGAGGGCAAGAAACTAGCCAACAGATTCTTTAATTCATTCGTTTGAGTGCGGAAGGAGGATTGAATATTATCGTGAACCTCGGACCTTATCTCATTTCCTTGCTTCGTGATATCTCCATTCAAATTCATGATTTGGCTCTGTAGATTCTTGATTTGCTCACCTTGGGTTCTCATAATGGCTTTAACATCGGGGTTAATGGGTGGGATTTGTTGAGCGGGTGGGTGATAAGGATTAGAAGCTCTTGGTGGGATTTGGTTGCTTCTATTGTAATTGTTGGCGGGGTTTTGGTTTGGAGGAGAAAAACCGGGTGAAAGGTAGTTGTTGGATCGGTAACTCAGCAGATTTCTATCCCCTTGAGGTCGAGCTTGGTAATTTTCCGGTGAATAATTACCATAAGCTGCATACACATTTTCCGGATTTCCTTGAGTTGAAGGACAATCGGTGTATGAGTGAGGACCGCCGCATGTTTCACAAGGAGTAGCAACAGCTTTAACTTGTTGTTGTTGTTGGTTTGAAGCCAAGACTTGCATACTTCTGTTCATTTCAGTCAGCACACGGGTGAGTTCGGTCATATCAGGGTTTGCTGAGGTGGAGGAGACATTGACTCTCGGGTTGTTCCTTGAAGAAGCAGAGGAATCCCAGTTTTTGTGGTGAGTAGTCATGTTCTCAATTAACTCTCTACACTCCTCGGGTCTCTTTTTCATGAATGTGCCACCAGCGGCTGCATTGATCGTATCACGATCTTGAAAAGTCAAACCGTTGTAGAAAGTGTCTATTAAGGTCACAGGGAGCATGTTGTGGTTTGGACATCTATCGATCAAGACATTATATCTCTCCCAAGCATCAAAAAGAGATTCGTCAGGGTCATGCATGAAACCATTTATTTGATTGCGAAGGCTCGTGACCATGGATGGTGGAAAGTAGCGCGACAAAAAGCGTTGAGTCATGTCATCCCAAGTGTGAATAGAATTCTTCGGGAGACGATCAAACCATTTCTCGGCATGATGTAATAAAGTATGTGGAAAGAGTTGTAGGCGAAGTTCATCCATTGTGGCACCAGCCAACTTCATGCTTTGGGTGATTGTAATGAACTTGTCGAGGTGTTTGTTGGCATCATCATCAGGCAATCCACGGAATGGGTTAGTTTGCACTTGCTGATTCATGTGGTGCTTCAACGAAAACTCAGGAGTGTTGATTTGCATCGGCGCAATCGGTCCTCCTCGTCCAAACATGGTAGGTTGACAAAGCTCCTCCATTGTCCGAAGACCGGGCTGTGGAAGAACATTGTTGTTATTATTGAGGTGCGGTGGAATATTGTTGTTGTTAACACCTGACATATCTAAATCTTCTTGAGGCTCGGGCTCTTGATAATTAGAAGATTTAGTACGCATACACCTGAAAATGCAAAAGAAAAAGAAACCAAACACAAAGACAATATATATACACACTAAAAATAAAATCTTTTTGGATTTTTGAAATTTTTGATTTTTATGGATTTTAATCAGTTTTTTAGTTTTTATGGTTTTTTGAATTTTTAGGCAAGGAAAATAACGCTCACAAGTGAACGGATCCCAAAAAGCAACGCGTCTCTCACAGAAAACCGTTAATCTTTACGAAAAGAGCCGGCAGCGGCGCCATTTTAATGATGGCTTTTGACACCCCGTATAAAAATTAAAGTTCAAGTCTTGATATCTTAACGAATTGATTCCCGGCTTAAAGTACGACTCAGTTGATTTTGGTAAAACAAATATTTTTGGTTGATTTTAAATACAAGTGCAGATCAATTAAAGTAAAAGGCAAGTAAAGTAAATCTAAATCTAATTTAAAGTAAAATGGTGCAAGTATTTAAAAGCGAGACTAAAATTAAAGGGCACTGAATGTAAATAACGCAAACTTAAATCTAACTAAGGCAAACTTAAAACGGAACTAAAACTAAAACTTAAACTGAGGCACGGCTAAAATAAATTTAAGCAAATAAACTTAAAGTGCGACTAAGTAAAAAGGCGGGAAAATTAAAGCTCGAAATTAAGAAAACTAAAGACTAAAAGGAAAGAAACTGAAAATTACCCCTATCCATAATAAACTCTTATTCGAAATAAAAGCCCTATGCGGAATATGTCACCTATCCGGAATAGTCCTCCCTATCCGGAATAATAGCCTATTCGGAATAAACTTGCCCTATTCGGAATAAATTCCTATTCGGAATAACTGTGTCTATCCGGAATATCCAGCCTATCCGGAATATTTGGCCTACTCGGAATGTTTGGCTATTCGGAATATTGTCACCTACTCGGAATAGTCCTCCCTATCCGGAATAAAACCCCCTATTCTGAATAATCCTTCTATTCGGAATGTCGAGCAATTCGGAATAAGTATCCCTATGCGGAATATCCAAGCTACGCGGAATAAGACCTCTATTCGGAATATCTCTCTTATACGGAATAAATTCCCTACTCGGAATAATGAAAATTCCGAATAAGAAGCTATTGAAGTCCTTTGCTCGGAATAACTGTTGGGCTTCTTTTTCCTGGTAAGATCAGAAACAGAAGAAACCGAAGAACATGGAATAAACAATAACACGAATTAAATCAAAATAAAACTAAATCAATCACAAAATTAAATCAAACTATCAAATACGCATCTACTAATGATAAACAATCAATCCAAAACAAACAATAAAGATCAAGATAATCAAAACCCACTTAAATAAATCAACAAAAATTAAGAACATGAACATAAACAAATCAACACAAAGAATAAAGAAAAGTAGAATGAGATTAACAAGATAAAGATAAAGATTAACAAGAATTAAAAGAAAAACTTACTTGAAATTAAATGGTAATTAAGGTGCAAGACAAGGTATTTAAATTTGACAATAAAGTAAATGACAAGGTAATTAAATTGCAAGGTAATTAAAAGTGGAAGAAATAGTGTGTCAAACTATCCAACCAAATGAAAAGTGATTAAGACTAATCTATATATAGGGGAGGATTAGGAAGCTTCCTCCCCTCCTTCATTTCTTCTTAATTGCGTCAGTAGGTCCTTAAGCCTTTAATCTTCATTAATTGCATCATTAGTCCTTTTTCCTTCTAATCTTCTTTAAACTTGGACTCTAATGACTTGTGGCTCGGGATTTCTTTTGAACTCGTCTTTTAATTCTTCAATAAAATAGACTTGAGTTCCTCGGCTTTTAGTAAACTTTTGTCTTTTAACTTTTTCTTCGATAAATCTTAGAATTGGTCTTGGACTTCCGTTCTTTTTGCACTCTTTACTTCTTGGCTTCGTCTTTTCATCTATTTCTTCAATAAAAGCCCGTAAATGCCCGTGTTTTCTCCACTTTTCACAATTTCGTCCTAAATCACAACAAAAACACAAACCACGCATAATTCCGACATAAAAGACATAAAATACACGTTTTGGCTCGGTTATTATTGTAATTAAGTGGTAGAAAAGATGGGTGTTTACACACCTATCAAAGGCAGATGAGGCTACGAAGGTTGATGAAGCTATGAAGATTGATGAAGCTATGAAGGTTGATGAAGCTACGAAGGCACATATTAAAGGTCAATTTTGTGAAATTTTATGTTTATATGTTTGTCAGAAAGGCGTTAGATGGATCATTAGTTAGTGTTTACTATGTAATGTTTTAGGAGTAATGAAAATGATAAATGGTTCAAGTATTCTGTTGGTTATATGATGATGTAGATACAGGAGATAAGGGGGTGTTTGTTTTAGCTTATATAATGGGCTTATAAGCTCAAACCAAGTGTCTGGCTAAGCTTATATTAGTGGGCTTATAAACTTATATATGGGTGTTATGATAAGCCATAAAAATGTGGCTTTTTTAGAAAGGTTTGGGCTTATATAACATATTTACCATTTTACCCTCATGTTAACTTAATTATATATAAGCCATGGGCTTATAAGTTCATTAAACATAGGCTTATATAAGCAAAAAATGGCTTATATAAGCCCATTATATAAGCTAAAAAAACACACCATAAATTTTTTAAAAGGGGTTGGTCATACTAGAAACCTTAAGTTCTCAAGTTTTTTTTAAAGGGATGGAAGAGTATCGAAAGGGAAATTAAAAAAAAATGATGTTCTTAACTTTTTTTGAAGAAGGAAGGGTAGGGAACAGGAAGGAGGAAGGAAGGAAAGGTGCAGGCATTTTTATGTATAACTATTCCGCCCTATTTTGGGGGGATTGGGAAGAAAAATGGGTTAGGCTTGTATAAAATTACATTTATATCCTTATTATTCATCCACATTTTATATATTTCTACCTTTTACAGAAGTTATTCGTAACTGGCATCTCCTTTAAGTTATTAGGTATAGTAAAAAAGGAGTCAGATCATGCATTTTCATCTTTCTGAGTTAGATTATGAGTTTCGTTTGTCCTGGTCATAAAGGAATAACATCATGTATTTGCATCTTCCTTGTTGTGTTGTTAGCTAATGGTTGGTTTTACTAAAATATCCTCCCCTACTTTGCCCTTCCCATTCCACCCCCTTTCATTCCTTTAAAATAAGACTCGAGAACAGAGCGTAAACATTTGAGTTGAGATTAGGTTTGATTATCTTGATGTGAAAACGTATAGACTTCCTGGCCAACTTTTTTGAATCTAAGATGGCATCGATGGAACAACCTACATCTTTTCGTTTACCCTTTTTTATGTAAGTACCTCTTACTATGGCCGTGTCATTTCCCTTTTTCATGGCCCCTGTTAACATCAACTATGGTATTTAATAACCAACCCTTTTCTTTTCTGTTGATTTGTCGAATGTTTTCATTCCCAGTTCCCAATTTTGGGGCTTCATGGGGTAGCAAGTTATCTGAGTCACCACTATGAATACTCTCTTTTCAGTTTCGGTTTCAGTATCCGAATACTCTTTCCAGTTGAGTATCTAGATACAGACTTGTGTGGTTTATATCATGCATTTAGTATTTGGATTGGTCCATGTGTGGATTATATTTCGATACTGAAACTCAAAGTGAGAGTGAGCGTGTTCAGAGTGACGACTCAGATAATTTGATGCCAAAATAAGCGCCAAAATTTACAAATGGGAAGGAAATCCTTCGACCAATCAACAAAAAGGAAACGGGTCGCTCAGTAAAGACCTTAGTTGATGGTAGTGATGCCCATGAAAAAGATAATGCGACGGCCATAGTAAGAGGGGCTTACATAAAAAAGGGTAAACGAAAATATGTAGGTTCTTCTGTCAATGCCATCTTAGATTCAAAAATGTTGGCCAGGAAGTCTATACGTTTTCACAGCTGCATTGGTTCATTTACTATGTTGTTTATATGTTGGTTATATGCTGATGCAGATACAAGAGCTAACTTAAAGAAAAAAGAAAAAGGCAAGGGATCAACATAAGTTGATAAAGCATTTGATCCTTTTAATCTAGATAATAGAGTGGAAAAGCTTGAAAGGGAATTCAAAATTCTTAAACAGGCACAGTTGAAGGGAGGTAAGTAAACTAAGATTTAACCTTTATAGAAATATAGTTATTCACTAGCTTCGGTATCACATGCATGCTATAAAGTATTACAGCTCCACATAGACGACATCTCAAGCCCGTTTCCCCTTCGAGGTAAATATCACCATGATTCCTCTTTCTCGTGAAAATCATCATCTTCGTACCCAATATGAGAATTCAATTTGCATTAACATCTTTTTGTTTAGACTTTTTAGTAAAGGACCTCTTACTTTGGCACTCATATTCGCTTTTTCATGGGTATTGATGATATTGATATCAATCAAAGACCGAATGCGAATGTCAAATTTTGAGCTACTTACATAAAAAAAAGGATAAACGAAAAAGAAGTAGGTCCATATTGGATTCATATATTGGTTACGAAGATGAACATGTTCACGAGATAGAGGAATCGTGGAGATATCTACCTCGAAGAGCAAACGGGCTTAAGAAATCGTTTATGTGTAGCTGTTAAACTTTATAGCAGACATGTGATTATGTATTTGTTTTTAACTTATGTGGTATTATGGTATGTAGATATAGGAGGTGACTTGAAAAACAAAGAAAAAGGAAACGGTTCAATGGAAACTGATTCCACAGCTGCTCTTTCTAACCTACATAATAGGGTGGAAAAGCTTGAAAGGGAATACCAACATTTCAAACATAGACTATTGTAGGGAGGTTAGTATATTAAATTTTAACCTATAATAAGTTTGTATATGAATGTTTTATTGTTTTGAGTATCTGGGTGGCTGTTAGTATCTAAATTTATTAAAATTTTTCTTGTAATTTACAGCTGTTATCATCATTGATTCCTCTGAAAGCTCTAAAGAAGATACGCTATCATCAGATGAAAGCTTTGAAAGCTCTGAGGAAGATCTGTTGTCATTACATGAAAGCTTTAAACATGTAAACACTAAAGACTTCCAGCACCCATTTCATGATGACCAAGATGAACCTTCCAAGTATTCCAGCAACTCCGTAGATGATTGTAGTTCGGACGATACTTGGGGAGAGACTAATTCACCGTCCAAGAAGAAAGGCAAAGTTATTGGCTCATCCATTCAGACTACAGGCAAGGCGAGTGGATCATCCAAACATATACTCAGTCCAAGGGTTAGCAGGGGATGTATACCAAAAGTAGAGTCATCTTCTCGGTCTCCATTTTCTACAACAAAAAGGCCCCCACCTATCATAAAATGAAGTATGTTTCCTGCCTTGTCCAAAAAATTGAAAGAATTTGAAACAAAGCTAGGAAAAAGGAAGAGGGGGTAGGCTATGGAGGAACCTGTAGGGGGTAGTCTATGAAAGAACTTGTTATCTCTGTTTTATGGATGTTTCTGATGAATCTTATTTAGACTATTTCGGTTAAGTGTAGGTATAGTTTATGTAAACAACTTTAAACACTAATCTGCATGGATGGGTGTATCCATTATTTTTTGGAATGCAAATATGTTGTCATTCACATTTTGTATGAACTTGCAATATTATCATCAATATTATGAAATTAGACTTGTATTTCATGGATTTAAACATGGTTCATCTTGTATTTTATTTATTCATGTTGTGAGTTGTATAATCCTAGATGCATAACATATATAACCAAGATTTTTGTGTCAAAGTTACCTGTTACACATCCGGTTAAGGCTTTCCACTTCGGTGGATCTTATAACCCAATTTTTTTCCCTAATTCTCCCGCCAAAACTAATTAAGCTTTTAGCAGTTTATGTTTTCGACTTAGCTTAACTCTAAGGTGCTTTTAAGTTTTTGCTATAACATCTGCAATTATTTTCCAATTGGATATAAAGTTGTTAGGCTCTTGCTTTATTCTTCTAAAGTTCTGAGCATATGTTTGTAACAATACTGCTAGGCCATTCTTCACTCAGAACTAAGCTAATATTGAGTATTTCCTTGAAAAACTGCTTGTTTCAGCTTATTTTGTTTTTAATCATTATCTAGTCAAGCACAAGTTAAGATTTTTTTATCTTTTTAATATATTTTCACTAGTCCTCCCAAGTATTTATTCCAATTCGTGTCTAATTTCACATAAACAACTAATTTGTTCAAACAATGTGCTTAATTATTAATCATACTGAAAATGAAAAGTTTCAAATGACTAAAGTAAAATAAAAATAACACAAGGTGAAAACTGATCAAACATAAATTCAATTCAGTAATACTAAAGGATTACAGGTTTTTAATAAAACAAACATTTTGTTTCTCTAACTAAGCAAACTTTGGAGATTTCTCAAGATCAAAAGCCAAATGAAGTTCATCGTAATCTAAAGCCTCTTTGAACTCATCTTCGTCTTCTTCAATTTCATGCTCAGAAGAATAAACATCATCATCAATGAGTTGACCTTCTTCCTCTAGTTGCCTCCTATACGCTTCCTCCCTCTGTTGCTGTTCCTCTTGCCTCCTTCTAAAGGAAGCAGCTTCCTCCCTCTCGCGTCGTTCTTGCTCCTGTTACCTCCTTCTTAAGGAAGCAACTTTCTCCCTCCGGCATTGTTGTTCAAGTCGGGCATTCTCTTCGTCTTCCAGCTTCCATTGTCTCTGTTCGTAAGCTTCCTCAACATAGCAATCGTACTCATCATATTTATCATCGCAAGGACAATCAGCAGGGAACTCTCCATCTGCATTAGCTTTTACCTTGGGCACCACACAAGGTTTCCTGAAAAAAACATAAAAGATTATTAGTACTAAATGATAACAAAGATACAACGTTAACAAAATAAATAATGATACATACTTGTTAGGAACTGCACTGGTATCTTCAAAAGCAGCAGAAAATGTTCTTTCTGATGAAGAAGCCGTTTTTTATTCTTAAAATACTGATAATTAAGTGTTTGTTGTGTTTTGTTATGATTAATTTCGTTACTTAATCCTTTTTTATATAACCAAGGATGGAATACAAAGGATCAGCAGCCTACATAAACATCTAATGCATATTCATGCATGTAATTAATATTTGTGATGTTCCAAGAATGAGCATTCTCATTAGGCGTGTAGAAAGTGTGTGTTTTATGTGTTTTTAGGGTTTATTTTGTTTTAAAAAATAGCAAAAAACAAGGTCTAGGACTCGAACCCTAGACCTTCCATTCAAACACTAACACAATTAACAAGTTTGCCACATGAACATATTTGGTTCTAAATATGTGACTAATATTAACATTAGTGAAAATAGAGATTACATTTGGTTATAAACATTTGTCACATGAATATTTTACTGTATGACGTTTTCAATGTGTTGTTCATAGTTAATCCCATTATAATGTGACCATATGTATAATTTAGATACACATTTCTCAAATGTTCTGACTATTGGCAATCATATAGTCACATAATTGTTTAAGAATTTAATATGTTCATGTATTATATTTGATCATAGTCTTCAAGTAATTGTAAAATATTTGTCACATTTAAATAAATATAGTGGCAAATGTTTCAATACCTACTTTCCACTTGCAACACATACAAAATTCATGTGTGGTTAAAATTTAACAAAATATACTAGTCACATTAAAATAATGTGTGTGACAACCTTGTTTATCAATTTGTCACTTGTAAAATAAGTCTATGTGACCATATATGATTTTTGGTCACATTCGATGTGTGTATGACAAATATTTGCCACACATGTTGTAACACCCCCACAATTGTTATGCGCAGCGGAACTACAACAATGGGTGCTACACAGTATTCATTGCACACAAGATATATCAAACGACGCTAAAAAGACGTCAACTTAAAACTTGAAATTTAAAATTGTTAGATAATACATGTCCACAGTTTTTCCAACCCCAAATGGTGCACAGAGTTTAGCGTTTTCGGTCCCCATGAATCTCAACCCAAAAACTTCAGTTTTACAACAACATAACATTAAACTAAAAAATTGTTTAAGTAGAAAAGGAGGGAAAAACAAGCGGACTCCAAGCCGTACACACAACATCCATCCCATGCATGCTCCATCCTACACCTCAGCGGTTACCTGAAACACATGCCAAAAATTTGGTCAACGAAAACGTTGAGTGGAATTCATAGGTTTTTCAATCCATTTGAACGTATATATAATAAAAACCATTCGTGATCATTTATAGTCTTGTCGATCAAACAAACTATAATCAGGATACTGACAATTGTGTTTAAGCTCATGACACTAATCCGTTAACTCAATCACCCGCGTAATAAGTACCGGCGTGATTCAGATGAAACCAGTGCCCCTTCTAAAGGCATCAGTTGCAATTATACCTTATTTCTCATACAAAATAATCTACCGCAGAACTTACTATAAGTACAGCTTCTCGGCTAGCATTGGGTCGTTAACCCCGTAGTACTACAAATTGCATAAGCGGCTATTTCCCCCTACTCGAGGGCAGGACAATAGTTAATAGTTCATGATTTTAGGGACTTTTGCAACTTTGGTACTCAACACAATTCTAAGGCAACTTTCGGGTCTAGCAATCATTCATGATATACGTTCCTTTTAAAAACTAGCATGCATTTCCCTCGCGGGTAAAACAATTTGAAATAAACATAAGCGAGGCTATAAATTCACACCTTATATCTTAAGTAGTCGGTAGTTCGAGGGATGATCACTGACGATGTTACGGATGCCCGGGTAAATCAACACCTATCACAAATAACGCGTAATGAGTAATCTCATTTAAATACTTACGGTACTGTATAAAATACATATATACTAGTCACTTAGGACAAGTATAACTCACGCCAAAGACAAAACAACAAGCATCACTCATTTTATACCATTCGTTCTCATTACTTATGTTGTCCATTTTTACTCGTTCTCGCCGGGTACTCGACTAAAGTACGGGCTGTTTTACCTTATTAAACCACACTTATAAAATTTGACAAAATTTCCAAAAATCCTATAAGACCTGTAGATAACATGTTTTTAAGCCCAATAAAAGTTTTTACTTTTACGACCCGTTACGCAACTCTTTTCCACGACTACATTTTACGGGCTGAAATTGCGCTTCGACCAATTTTGACCTCTTTGACCTATATGAAAAATACTTTTGACTTCTTTGACTCCTAAGTCAACATATAGACTCATTTGTACAGGTTAGGGACCAAATTTTGACCCTTGACCATTTACCAATTTATACTTGTGACCCTCGGGATTTGACTAAAACTTTGCACAAATTCGGATTATGAAAGTCCTCGTCTCCCGGTACCCGATCTTTAAAATGTCATAACTTTTAGCTCGTTTTGAGTCACGGGCTCTACCTTATACCAAATTAAAGCTAGAAAGACCCTCTATCACTACATTTAGTTTTCAAGACCTGGAAAAAAATAATTTTTATGAAATGGACCAAATGTTTCTGCCTAAAAATGACCATACCAAAAACACGCTTAGACTCGATTCCAAGCCTTCTAACCACCACTAAACATCATCCTAAGCCTTCCCAAACATATCCTAACATCAAATTTCAGTCCTACCCCTATTGATCAACCAATCTCAAATTCAAAAATTCAAAGAAATGAACATGCAACTAATAAAACCTATGTAAATCATCCTAAAACAATAATCCAAACACAAGAACAACACTCAAAATCAACAACCACCATGGCTCCCCAAACACCCCCATTGCCGTGGGGTTTGGGTGACCAAATCACCACAACCAAATTAATTTTGGTGGGTTTTCTTGGTGTTCTTGCATCCATTACTCATAAAATCAACATGCATTAGCACATTTAGCCACAAAAACGATTTTGGATAATCTTGAAAAATCTTGAAAAATTTTTGTTAATGCATGTGGGATTTGAGCACATGAACATGTAGGGAATGACCAAACTAGATGTGGTCTAACCTTAGTTTTTAGGAAAATCAAGTGGAAAAAGATTTTTGGTGAATTTTCTTGGTGTTGGGGGTGTCCGTCGGTTTGAGAGAGAAGGGAGGGAGAGAGTGTTTGATTTTTGGTGCAAGTTTTGTGTGTGTTTGTGTTTATGTCAACTTTGGCCTTTTTGGTGGGTTGGGAGGGACCTAATTGCAATTTTTTAACTTCTTTTGGCCTTAAATGAAAAACGTCCTCAAAACTTTGCGGGTTCGACTCATTTGTCAATTTTGAAAATTTTACGGGTGTCGGAAATCTTCCCGAACGCTCCAAAATATTTTTGGGATACTTTAAATGTACTCGGAAGGCTATAAAACTCACCCGACTCAACTTAACACGAACCGTAAGTAAAATTCTCGAAAAATTACACTATCGATAAATCGTCAAAAATTATATAAAATTGGGCATCCCTCGGGATCGTAATCGTCATCGTCCTTCTTAAAACGTCAATCGTAAAAATTATAACCTCGAACATCGGCTTTAACCAAAATACTTATAAGTATAGAAATTAAAATTTATTAAAAATTTCAAAAATTAGCGTAATTTAGGGTATCGTTAATGACCTCGATTCTAGGGTGTCACATCCACCCCTCCTTAAAGAGAGCGACGTCCCGGCGCTCGCCTCTTCTTGTACTCACATTTCGTCTTACTGGAACAGATGAGGATACCTTTCCTTGAAAAAGTCCTCACATTCCCAGGTGTATTCTGGTCCACGATTAGAATTCCATCGGACCTTCACAATAGGAATCCTACTACGCTTCAACCGCTTGACCTCCCGGTCCATAATTTCCACAGGTTCTTCCACAAAGTGCATTTTGTCGTCCAGTCGAATCTCGTCCAAAGGAATCACCAATTCCTTGTCCGCCAAACTCTTCTTCAGGTTCGATACGTGAAACGTGTCATGAATAGCACTAAGCTCGGTCGGCAATTCTAACTTATACGCTACTGGTCCAATTCGTTCAACGATCTTAAACGGTCCAATATACCTCGGACTCAACTTTCCTTTCTTTCCAAAACGAATTACACCCTTCCACGGCGATACCTTGAGCATAACCATATCTCCAACTTCAAACTCCAACGGTTTCCTTCGGTTATCGGCATAACTCTTCTGTCGGCTTCTCGCAGCAAGTAGTCGGTTCTTGATCTGCACGATCTTCTCTGTCGTTTCTAAAACCATTTCGGGTCCAGTCAATTGACTTTCCCCTACTTCACTCCAACACACAGGCGATCTACACTTCCTTCCATACAATGCTTCGAACGGTGCCGCTTTGATACTCGCATGATAACTATTATTGTACGAAAATTCCACCAGAGGCAAGTGGCGTTCCCAACTTCCTCCAAAATCAATCACGCATGCTCGGAGCATGTCCTCCATCGTTTGAATCGTTCGTTCACTCTGGCCGTCAGTTTCCGGGTGATAAGCCGTGCTTAAACTCAATTCAGTGCCCATCGCACGTTGAAGCGATTTCCAAAATTCCGACGTAAATCTACTATCGCGATCCGAAATGATCGATAACGGCACTCCATGTCTACAGACGATCTCCTTCACGTACACGCTGGCGAGTCTTTCCATGCTGTCCGTCTTCTTCATAGGTAAGAAATGAGCAGATTTCGTCAACCTATCCACAATTACCCATATCATATCGCATCCACTAGGAGTCCTAGGTAAACCCGTCACGAAATCCATTGCGATTTTCTCCCATTTCCATTCTGGGATTTCCGGTTGTACCAACAATCCAGATGGTTTCTTATGTTCTGCCTGAACCTTCGCGCAAGTCAAACACTTACTAACGTAACGAGCAATATCTGCCTTCATATTCGGCCACCAATAAACTTTCTTCAGGTCGTGGTACATCTTATCCGATCCAGGATGTATCGAATACTTCGACTTATGCGACTCATTCATAACCAATTCTCGAACTCCATGCTTTCCTTCCTCAGATGAACACAATGGTAACCAAATCCGATTCTCAAAATATCTTAGTCCGTCAGACCTAATTACGAAAAGAGGTTTCAACATTCGTCCCAAATTCTCGGCTTCAACATTCCCTTTCATTAATCCTCTCTCCTGAGCCTTCAGTATGGTTTTGGTTAAGTCAACGCTCTCACTCATCACTAAAGCTCTAACCCTCAAAGGTTTCTCCCGTTCCTTCCTACTCAATGCATCCGCCACAACATTCGCCTTTCCAGGGTGGTAGCGAATTTCGCAGTCATAATCACTCAATAGTTCAACCCATCGTCTCTGTCGCATATTCAACTCCTTTTGATCTAAAATGTGCTGTAAACTCTTGTGATCAGTGAATACAACACACTTTGTCCCATACAGATAGTGTCTCCACAACTTCAACGCAAAAACTACCGCTCCTAATTCCAAATCGTGCGTCGTGTAGTTCTCCTCGTTCTTCCTTAATTGCCTCGACGCGTAAGCTATCACCTTCTCACGTTGCATTAATACTGCTCCATAACCCTTACGAGACGCATCACAATACACTACGAAATCTTCGGTTCCTTCAGGCAATGATAAAATTGGTGCGGAACATAACTTATCCTTGAGCGTTTCGAAAGCAAGCTCTTCCTCATTTCCCCATTCATACACCCTATTCTTTTCGGTAAGCCTCGTCAATGGTTTTGCAATCAAAGAAAATCCTTCAATGAACCTTCTATAATACCCCGCTAAACCCAAAAATTGTCGAACTTCAGTCGGCGTCGTCGGCGCTGACCATTCCCTGATCGCTTCGATCTTAGCAGGATCTACACGAACTCCCTCACTATCAATCACATGACCTAGAAACTGCACTGATTCCAACCAAAACTCACACTTAGAGAATTTTGCATACAGCTTCTCCTTCCTTAACAACTCCAAAATCTTTCTTAGGTGCTTCTCGTGCTCCTCCCTACTCTTAGAGTAAATAAGTATATCATCGATGAAAACAATAACAAACTTATCTAGATACGGCTTGCACACGCGATTCATAAGATCCATGAATACAGCAGGCGCGTTCGTCAACCCAAACGGCATCACTCGAAATTCAAAGTGTCCATACCGCGTACGAAAGGCAGTTACAGGAATATCCTCCTCTCTTACACGCAGTTGATGATACCCTGATCTTAAATCGATCTTAGAGTATACACTGGAACCTTGCAATTGATCGAACAAATCATCAATCCTCGGCAATGGGTACCGATTCTTAACCGTCAGCTTATTGAGTTCCCTATAGTCGATACACATCCTAAACGAACCATCCTTCTTCTTTACGAACAACACTGGCGCTCCCCAAGGTGATGAGCTCGGCCTAATAAATCCTTTGTCCATCAATTCCTTCAATTGATCCGCTAACTCCTTTAACTCAGATGGTGCTAAGCGATAAGGTGCACGTGCAACCGGCGCAGCTCCTGGCACTAAATCAATTCGAAACTCGACCTCACGGGTAGGCGGTAAACCTGGCAACTCGTCTGGAAAAACGTCCGGATATTCGCAAATAACTGGTACCTCTTCGATCCTCGCCTCTACATCACCATCGCTCGAAACTTGTGCCAAAAACACATCGCATCCGCTCTCTACGTACTTCATCACTTTCAAACACGAAATCACCTTCAAACGAGAAGTGCATTCGTCTCCCTTTACCGTCAAAACTCTATTCCTCAGTGGAATCTGAACCAATCTCTCGCCACAGACGATCGTAGCACTATGCGCCATTAGCCAATCCATTCCCACAATCACGTCAAACGATCCTAGCTCTATAGGCATCAAGTCGATTTTAAAAGCGTAATTTCCTAACTTCAAGGTACACCCTTTCAGTATAGAATTCGTACTAACAATTTTTCCATCGGCTAATTCAACATTATAACTAGTCGTTAACAACACCGGTTCTCTATCAATATGACGACTAAATCTAATGTCTACAAAACTCTTGTCGGAGCAAGAATCAAATAAAATACTAGCATAACAAGCGTCTAGCAAAAACGTACCGGTAACCACATTGGGACCCTGTGGTTTATCAGCAGTTCCCACTTGATACACAGCTGCCGCATTATTACCTCCCCGTCTGTTTCCTGCCTTCGGGCAATTCGCTTGCACATGACCCCTTTCTCCACAACTATAACATCCCCTCATCCTAATAGCATTAGCCCCAGTGGCTACTCCTCCCGTTCGACAACCAGATGTCCTATGACCTGCCTTTCCACACTTGCCGCATGCCGGCGGGCAATTTCCAACGTGATACAAGTTGCACTTACCACAATGGGGATTCACTTTCACACCTCTAGGGTTCGTCACGGCCCTCATCCCTTCGTTCCTTCTCTGATTAAACTGCTGATTACGGTTCGGCCCATGATTGTTTCGATTTCCACCTCGGTTCTGGCCTTGGGATTGGTTACTTTGTGTTGCTTCCCATTTCCTTTTGTTGCCTTCAGCAATGTAGTTCTGCTTGTCCTGAAGCTTAACGTCCATCAAAGCGTGAGCCATTTGAACCGCTTCATCAAACGTTCCAGGTTTTGACGAAGTTGTTTCACCTTTGATATTGCTAGATAAACCCTTAATATACTGCTTCATTTTCTTGGCATCATTGGCAAATATATCCGGACACAAAAGACTTAACTCATTGAATCTCCTGGTGTAAGCAGCTATATCGTTGTTCTTCAAGGTCAAATGCCTCAATTCGTCCTCCAATTGCCCCAATTCCTCCTCTGGGCAAAACTTCTTAGTCAACAAAGCTTTGGTCGCATTCCACGTCCTTGCATTCGCTACAGCCAATCCAACCGTAGCTACCTGGGTATTCCACCAACTTAACGCATCATCGAGAAACGTAGCAGCTGCAAACTTTACTTTATCCGCTTCTGCACAACCACTGATTTCAAACGTACTTTCAACTTTTTCCAACCATCGTCTAAGTTCTAAAGCTCCACCCGTTCCACGGAACTGCGTGGGACCGCACTTCATAAAGCTAGAATAGGTACACACTCTCGGGGCTTGCTGTCTCCCCGCGTTCCTTCCTGGATCCTGATTTCTCCCAGCTCGGTCCGCTTCCAACGCATTTGCTATAGCTTCCTGAATCATGGTGTTAACACGATCGGCGGTCAACTTTGGAGGCATGGTGTTATCGAATATCTCTTTCTGCAAGACAAGAAAAATAGAAAAACAATGTAAGTATTCATATCAAGTTTCCCAGACATAAAATACATACAACGACACATCACTACGGAGTTACTAATATTCATCAATTCACATCACAAAAGATCAAATTTAAGACATATCACAGATCATGAAAGGTAACATAGATTGTATTGATAATTAACCAAAATCGTGACAAGTATTGCCACTACAATCGTTCACCACAAAACATCAAGTACTTTAGTTTCTCGTCATAATACCATCATACAAAGGTCTAAAATAGTTCTATTACAATGATCAAAGAAAATACAAAACAAGTAACTAGGCATGTGGTGATCCACACTGCCTCTTGGATGGCGGCTCGTCGTCGTCTTCCTCGGTTTCCTCATCACTAACGTCCTCATCCACATCATCCACTTTCCTCTTTCCTTTTTCATCCGGCTCACATTCCATTTCCTTTTTCGTCCCTGATGTGGATCCATACTCAATCGCTACCTGACTTCCCACCGAAATACAAGCACCTCCAGTAGGCGGCTGAATCATGAAGTCGTTCGCCTCCATCTCCAAATCGTCCACGAATCTCCAATCCGGGGGCAATGAATCCCTCACACGATGCTCCCAACTCTGCATCCTCGACAACCTCATCTGATCCTCCCTAACACGGTCAAGACTAGCACTTAAATTCGCAACCATTGATCTTAAACTGTTGATGTCACTTTTGTTCACATTCCCGTCATACTCAACTCTTGCCGTCCTTTCCAACGATCTTTCGTCCGCCTTTTCATTCTCGTCGAATCTACTGACCACCCTTGATTCCACTACATACCTCATGCACATCGATCCTTCCAAACCTCTCACAGTCCGTCGTACGTCATGATAAATCCTCGGTCCGGGACAGCAAATTCTTGGGATGCCTTGATGAAGAGAATTTGCGCTCATTGCACCTTCGGCTCTTCTGGGGATATCTGGTACACCAACCAGATGGGAAGTACGCATAGGCGTGGGGCAAGTAGTTCTCCTTGGGTCGGGGTCCTGGGTTTGTATATCGTTCGTCTCAGCTTGTCCTTCGGCTGCTGTTCCAACACTTCCCCCTTCGCGACCTACGACGTAATCGTTTCCGTTATCGTTGGGCGGTACCTCGGCCATTCCTGCAATAACAGCGAATTTCGGAGGGTACATAAGTAATTATACAATAATTATAAATATCTGCATGCAAATGCAATGCAAAGATGGTACGTATGCCCGAAATGTAATAATATGATGCTCATGCATGATTAATACAAAAATTACGATGTCGGATATTTCACGTAAAATTCAACGTCTACATATAGTAATTCCATACTTACGTAATAATTACCCACATATATACTTTACTCAAAAGTATACGTCAAATGCCATAAATACAACAATAAATCTTACCGGAGCCATGCAGGATAGTTGTGTGTGCTTGGACCCTTTCTTACGACACCAAAAGTTATAGTTTAGGATTTTCAAAAACGACCTAGTTCTCTATAACTCGTGGCTCTGATTACCAATCTGTAACACCCCCACAATTGTTATGCGCAGCGGAACTACAACAATGGGTTCTACACAGTATTCATTGCACACAAGATATATCAAACGACGCTAAAAAGACGTCAACTTAAAACTTGAAATTTAAAATTGTTAGATAATACATGTCTACAGTTTTTCCAACCCCAAATGGTGCACAGAGTTTAGCGTTTTCGGTCCCCATGAATCTCAACCCAAAAACTTCAGTTTTACAACAACATAACATTAAACTTAAAAATTGTTTAAGTAGAAAAGGAGGGAAAAACAAGCGGACTCCAAGCCGTACACACAACATCCATCCCATGCATGCTCCATCCTACACCTCAGCGGTTACCTGAAACACATGCCAAAAATTTGGTCAACGAAAACGTTGAGTGGAATTCATAGGTTTTTCAATCCATTTGAACGTATATATAATAAAAACCATTCGTGATCATTTATAGTCTTGTCGATCAAACAAACTATAATCAGGATACTGACAATTGTGTTTAAGCTCATGACACTAATCCGTTAACTCAATCACCCGCGAAATAAGTACCGGCGTGATTCAGATGAAACCAGTGCCCCTTCTAAAGGCATCAGTTGCAATTATACCTTATTTCTCATACAAAATAATCTACCGCAGAACTTACTATAAGTACAGCTTCTCGGCTAGCATTGGGTCGTTAACCCCGTAGTACTACAAATTGCATAAGCGGCTATTTCCCCCTACTCGAGGGCAGGACAATAGTTAATAGTTCATGATTTTAGGGACTTTTGCAACTTTGGTACTCAACACAATTCTAAGGCAACTTTCGGGTCTAACAATCATTCATGATATACGTTCCTTTTAAAAACTAGCATGCATTTCCCTCGCGGGTAAAACAATTTGAAATAAACATAAGCGAGGCTATAAATTCACACCTTATATCTTAAGTAGTCGGTAGTTCGAGGGATGATCACTGACGATGTTACGGATGCCCGGGTAAATCAACACCTATCACAAATAACGCGTAATGAGTAATCTCATTTAAATACTTACGGTACTGTATAAAATACATATATACTAGTCACTTAGGACAAGTATAACTCACGCCAAAGACAAAACAACAAGCATCACTCATTTTATACCATTCGTTCTCATTACTTATGTTGTCCATTTTTACTCGTTCTCGCCGGTACTCGACTAAAGTACGGGCTGTTTTACCTTATTAAACCACACTTATAAAATTTGACAAAATTTCCAAAAATCCTATAAGACCTGTAGATAACATGTTTTTAAGCGCAATAAAAGTTTTTACTTTTACGACCCGTTACGCAACTCTTTTCCACGACTACATTTTACGGGCTGAAATTGCGCTTCGACCAATTTTGACCTCTTTGACCTATATGAAAAATACTTTTGACTTCTTTGACTCCTAAGTCAACATATAGACTCATTTGTACAGGTTAGGGACCAAATTTTGACCCTTTACCATTTACCAATTTATACTTGTGACCCTCGGGATTTGACTAAAACTTTGCACAAATTCGGATTATGAAAGTCCTCGTCTCCCGGTACCCGATCTTTAAAATGTCATAACTTTTAGCTCGTTTTGAGTCACGGGCTCTACCTTATACCAAATTAAAGCTAGAAAGACCCTCTATCACTACATTTAGTTTTCAAGACCTGGAAAAAAAATAATTTTTATGAAATGGACCAAATGTTTCTGCCTAAAAATGACCATACCAAAAACACGCTTAGACTCGATTCCAAGCCTTCTAACCACCACTAAACATCATCCTAAGCCTTCCCAAACATATCATAACATCAAATTTCAGTCCTACCCCTATTGATCAACCAATCTCAAATTCAAAAACTCAAAGAAATGAACATACAACTAATAAAACCTATGTAAATCATCCTAAAACAATAATCCAAACACAAGAACAACACTCAAAATCAACAACCACCATGGCTCCCCAAACACCCCCATTGCCGTGGGGTTTGGGTGACCAAATCACCACAACCAAATTAATTTTGGTGGGTTTTCTTGGTGTTCTTGCATCCATTACTCATAAAATCAACATGCATTAGCACATTTAGCCACAAAAACGATTTTGGATAATCTTGAAAAATCTTGAAAAAATTTTGTTAATGCATGTGGGATTTGAGCACATGAACATGTAGGGAATGACCAAACTAGATGTGGTCTAACCTTAGTTTTTAGGAAAATCAAGTGGAAAAAGATTTTTGGTGAATTTTCTTGGTGTTGGGGGTGTCCGTCGGTTTGAGAGAGAAGGGAGGGAGAGAGTGTTTGATTTTTGGTGCAAGTTTTGTGTGTGTTTGTGTTTATGTCAACTTTGGCCTTTTTGGTGGGTTGGGAGGGACCTAATTGCAATTTTTTAACTTCTTTTGGCCTTAAATGAAAAACGTCCTCAAAACTTTGCGGGTTCGACTCATTTGTCAATTTTGAAAATTTTACGGGAGTCGGAAATCTTCCCGAACGCTCCAAAATATTTTTGGGATACTTTAAATGTACTCGGAAGGCTATAAAACTCACCCGACTCAACTTAACACGAACCGTAAGTAAAATTCTCGAAAAATTACATTATCGATAAATCGTCAAAAATTATATAAAATTGGGCATCCCTCGGGATCGTAATCGTCATCGTCCTTCTTAAAACGTCAATCGTAAAAATTATAACCTCGAACATCGGCTTTAACCAAAATACTTATAAGTATAGAAATTAAAATTTATTAAAAATTTCAAAAATTAGCGTAATTTAGGGTATCGTTAATGACCTCGATTCTAGGGTGTCACACATGTATAGGTATAATGTGACAACTACTTGAACCAGACTTTGATTCGGTAACACTCTCAAACTATTAAGTGACTAACGACTCATCCAAAAAACATTTGTTAGCCCTAGTCACGTAAATATTCATATGCGTGACAAACAAAATACGTAATGGTCATACAAACTGACTTCAAGTGTGATTGTTTATTTATCACTCGCGAATTCAGTCACACAAAAAATTTATTTGTGACTACACGAAATTCGGTATGTGTGACCGAAACCCATTTTTGTACTAGTGTAAAGGTGGAAATGATTGGTCTAAAATTTTTTTGAGAGTTGAGTACCGATTACAAGAATTAGTAAGTGAAATTTCTATTTAAGGTTTTTATTTGGTCAAAGATGAGAAGGTATGCAGGAGGAACTGTAATATGTCGTATTCACGGTGCACTTCACCAGTAGTAGTTTAAGGAAATGAGAAGACGTGTTCGTATTCAAGAGTATTTCGTGATTTTCCCGCGGAATCGTAGAGTTCACTGTCGTCTTGAGAAATGAAGTTTGTGTTGGCTTAGTGATGGAAGTTATGTAAGCTGCTTGTATGCTTTGTCATTTGACATTGTTAGGAAATTGAGGATGGTTATTTGATCAATTGTAATAATTGGTGGATGAGACAACAAAGCTAATCTAATAAAGCTAGAAGGGTAAGTCATAAGAAACATAGTATTGAGAGCAAGAAAAGAGAACGGATGTTTTGGGAATAAAATGATTGTTATGACTTTGAACAAATTGATTACCAAGAATCGATATCCATTACTGATGATTGATGTTTTGTTTGGTCAATAGTAAGGAAGGTAAGGAAAGTATTTGATAACAATTATGAAATTGTTAAGGAAAGAGGAATGGTGTGCGAAATTCTTTGGATATGAATTTTAGCTGGAGCTAGTGTATATTCTGGAATGTGTGATTTATAGCTGAAGTATTCGTGAAAATCTTGTCCAGATTGAAGCGATTAAGGATTTGTCGATACCGACGAAGCCGACTGAAGATTGTTAATTCCTTTGTCTAAGCTGAGTATTATCAGAGGTTTATCGAAAGATTTTCTCTGATTGTTGAACCATTGATTAAGCTGACAAGAAGAACTAAATGTGTGAAACCCATTCAGGCATCCAAGTTGTAGTTTTGAGATCTGATCTTCGTTAGCAAAGGAAGTCGTTTATGAACGCTGACGATAGGTTGAGTTCTGTGCCCGTATTGTCAGTATCGGAGGAATCTAAAGAAATTTTAGAGCCGTGGTGATGATATCTTAACATTATCAAGTGGTAAGAGAAAGTGATAAGTTCTGTGTTGACTTAATTAGAGAAGTATAAGGGGAGTTATATAAATTTGAGTTTCGATGATGTGGTACCTATTTTGGAACTGTGAAATATTACTTGTATGGAATCAAGTATGTAGTAATTAAGAATAATAAAGGTATACTCATATTTAACATCTCGGGATTTCAATAGAGATGAGTACAAGATTACTTAGTGTTGAATGAAGGATGATAATCAGTAATTAAAATCAAAAGTGATTATGATCACGAGAGGTGTTAATAATGAGGAGTGTGGTAGGACAAGTGTGGTAGTAAAGTACTCAGTAGGAAGGAGAAGGAAAAAGACTTATAAAGTTCTAAAGTGTTTGAGAGTTGAATCTTGAGTTTTGAGATTTTTGAGTATTGGTAATAATGAGGAGTGTGGATGGAATGGAATAAAATTTAAAGATTGAATTAATGAGTTAATGGAAAGAAATGCCTAGGAAAGTAGATTAACAGGTTGTCAAAATTTTTGAAATCGATTGGTAGTAAGGATGATCGATATGAAATATTTTAGAGGAACGAAACTAATTATCGTAATTATCTATTTGAAAAGGATGTGTTAGGAATACGAGAGCTGGTGGTGAATAAATTTTTCAGATCAGAGAGAATTCAATTCTTCTTAAGAGTGTTGAGAGTGCTATATTTAGTATTAAAGGAATTTCACAAATTAAAGTACATACATTCTAGTTGGGGTAAGATGTATTACAACATTAGGAAGATGTGTTAATGGTCAGATATGAGTATAGGAAATCAATGGAGTTATCTAAACAATATATGATATAAGAAAGATGGGATGATGTAATATGAATGGTTCAGTATGTTAGTAATTGTTTGATTGGATAAAGGTAGAAGATGAGCATAGGAAATTATAGAGGTGACTGGTACGATATGCAATTTGTGAATGGAAAAGAAAAAAATCACTAAGAATTTAGTGATGAAATTATCGATAACCCCGGGTCGTAGTGTCGGAATTTTGAAATTTTGGGAAATCGTTGTATGGAGAAATGAGAATGGAATAACGAACATAATATATATAACCCAGAGACTGAAGTTCACTTTTAAGTTATAGAGACCTTTATAGAAAGCGAGAGGAATCGCGTCAAGAATGAATATCGCGTGTTTTTTAAAAACCAATGGACAGAGTGAGAGGATAATTTGAACATTGAAAATTGAACTTGTGTAGATGCGATTGAAACATACGAATCCAATCGAAATCAATTGAAGATGGAGTCCTTATATGATGATAGTCGTCATATCAGTAATTAGGATGTACACTTTGAGGTTTGACATGGTTGTAAGCTAGGTTTTCGGGGTATTGAGGTAGGGAATGGAACTGAGGAAATGATGTATAAGAATTATGAATGATGAAAGACTGGAATTATTGGAAAGTGATATTTAGAGGTTGAAATAGTGGAATCCTTTGTTATGGTGATATTATAGGAATTGACTTGAACTGGTGTGAAAGACGTGAGGATTTCTTAAGGAAAAGATATCTCATTGATTCTAGAGGTGAGAAATTGCGAGTGTGAGACGGGTCGAGCGCCGGGACGTCGCTCTTTTTAAATAGGGTAGGATGTGATAACCCGAACCCGAGGTTATTATTTAATTATATTTTTATGTATATTTTTGAAATTTTTGACAAGATTGGATGTCATGATGTTTGGCTATTTGAGTTGAACGAATGTCGAAAGTTATATTTTTACGTTTTGACGAGTTACGAGGATTATTAGTGATCGCGATATCAACGGATGCCCGAAATTTTACGTTTTATTTTTAACCATGTCGATGTTTGATATTTTGACGTTTTATTTTTAATTTCGTATTAAGTCGTATCGGGACTATATAATATCATATTTTGTGTGCGTTTTAAGTTTTGAGAAGTATTTTCATGAAACCCGAGACCCGTATATATTTTCAGAATTGACTGATAGTCATTTCCCGTTCTTTAAACAAATATTTGTACTTTGGTCCACAAGAATCAACAATTGACAAAAACTACCCTACACTTCCACCATATAAAAGGCAAAATCATAACTAAAAACACATAGTTCTTCCACTAACAAGAAAACTTCATCTCTCCCCTCTCTCCCTTATTAATTCTGTCACCCCCATCACATATAAAACCATCATCAACTTAAATTTTAACTTGAATCTTTAAAATCTAAGCTAAGGCCCATCTTAGTTTCATTCTTCTCATCACTTTCGTAAGAAATTTTGCTACATGCAAGCACTTTTTCTAAAAACCCATTTTTCATGAAAAATGTTATGTTTTGATCTATTTAGTTGAATGTATATAGGTGTTTATGGGGTTATATGTGATTTTTACTTGTTGCATGTAAAAATTTTGAATTGGGTTTTTATTGATTTGATCATCTAAGTGAAAATAGGGTGTAAGGGTTGAAAGTAATGATGTTAGGATGATATTAGATGTAAAAATGATGTTAAAATGGGTTAAGAATGTGGTTTTATATGATTTTTAAGGAGGTAATTTAGACCAGCAGCTTTAATGCTATTTTGGAAAACATAAGTTTGAGTATGAGATGTTTTGATTAGATATTGTTGTAGAGGATTTCATAAGCTTCGATTTGATATAAATTAGAGCTTCGAACTTCAAACGAGGAAGAAGTTATGGAAGATTGATTATTCGTGTATCGGGAGGCGAGTATCGTCACAATACGAAATTGTTGTCGATATTTGGATCAAATCTCGGGGAATATATAATGAGTTTTTTAAAATGGTTAAAGGCTGTACTTGAGTTCTAAACTTATGATATTGAGTCTATTTTAAATCCAAATGTCGGTTTTATAAATGGAATAGTTTATAAAGGTTAAAATGGTGTCGTAAGTTAAATACGTAAAACTGTCTGGATTTTATAATTTAAAGATGTGTCGGGCAGAAGGTCTTAGGAGTAAAAAAAATTTATAAAATTTTTAGAGGTCTTTATATATATAGTAAGTGAGTTGCTCACGTAGTATCATAGGAATTTGATGTTTTTAAGTAGGGAAAGCAGTTTGCACATTTAGTATATATCGGCATATTTTTAATAAAAGAAATAAATAATAAAGTAAAAGTGTAAAAGATATGTATATATAGGAATCACTTGAATGGGAATGGTGTGAGTTTAATTTTGGTTTTGAATTATTCATTTGATTTTATTATGTATAAAATATTACTTGAATGTATTATTAAAGATACGTGTTTTATTTGATAGATTGTGAATTTCGTGTTCGTCGGGCATCGTCAATCGTTGAAAGTCGTCTTACTATTGCTATTACTCAAGGGGAGTCTATAGCCTCGCTTTATACTTGTTTTTAATGATTTTAAAACCCGCGAGGGGGATACATGCTATTTGAAATAAAAGGAACACATGTCGTGAATAATTGTTGGACCCGAATGTTGCCTAATGTTGCCTATGTTGCCTGATGTTGCCTTGAATTGTATAAGTACCTAAGTTGCAAAAGTCCCTAAATTCATGAACCATTAACTATGTTCTAACTCTTTGTTGTGAGTTGGGAATGGCCGCTTATTCAAATGATAGTACTATTGGGCTAACGACCCTATCTGAGACCAGGACTTTACGCTGAGTAACCTCTGGAAAGGATAATTTATGAGAATGAGAATTAGTGGTATAACTTTCAACTAATACCCAAGTAGGGGCAATGGAATTCATATAGTCATGCTGGCATTTGGCGTGGGTGACTAAGTTAAGGGTCGGTGTCATGAGCTTAATATAATTCAATAGCTATTTCTATAAGACGAAATACCTGATTAATAGATTGTATGGCGACAATGCTATTAAACGATTATGATTGATTTTATCATGTGTTCAAATGTGTTTTTTTAACCTATAGATTCACTCAGCATTATTTGTTGATGTGTCGTTTTTATAGTTGTTCAGTCTGAAACAATTTTCTTTCCCTGTCATCATAAAATGTTATCTTTTAACTTAATAAAACTATAAAAATCATTTTTGAGTAATATTATAGTTGATAAAAGGTTTGTTATTGGGTTGGTATCTTTGGGAGACCGAAACGTGTGACAATCCGTCAATTTATGGTTGATATTTTTATTCTCAAATATTATTTAAAAACATTATTTTAATGCTATATTATGAACTCACTTATTTTTGGGAAGAAATTTAGATTTACGTCTTGAAGTAGCATCGACTACGTCTAAACCGGAGGATTCTACGTTATGTGCTTACGTCTACGTACACCGTCTTTGGTGACAGTCCGACATTTCAGAAAATAAATTTATCCGTGAATATTATTTTAGAATTTTAAATTTGTGTTGGTTCATAAACTCACAAATTTACGAGAAGAGATTAGGACTTACGATTATAATTTAACGTCCTTTACGACTAAACCGGAAACCTTAGGATTACGTATTTACGTTTTTGAACTCCGTTTTTGATGAGACAATTTTTATTAGATTCGTTTTATGCCGTTGATTCATAATTTATAAAAACGTTTTTCATAAAACTACCCGAGGGCACGCAAATCGAGGAAACTAGAATCGAGGAGTACCCTTAATTAAATGGGGATGAGACAAGAATAAACTTGCCCCACCCCCACAAACCCACGGCCAAAACCATAACACATACACCCTTGAGGTGTCAACTTTACATAAACAAGTGTTACACTTGTTTCTTAATGCTTACAAAATAAGCTACCACATAACAAAAACCACTAGCACAAACTATTCTCTCATTCTTACATGCAAAACAACCAAAAGAATCTCTCTCTCTAGCTCCATTTTCGTCTAACCTACACCATAAACACCCTATTTGATCTAAATTTATCCATGAAATCTTATGTTATTCTTGCACAAGATGATGCCCTTTTGAAGCCCTATTGATTGGTGGTGATTATAACATCCAAGGAGGTGTTTCTATGGAGTCTTAGGGCTGATTTTCCACAAGGAGTTCTTGAAGAATGGTGGTCTTGAAGATGGTCTTGGTTTATCACAAGTTTCTCCATCAAAATCCATGTCTTAATCACAACCTACATCATCTTGGTGGTATAAAAGATTGTTCTTCCCATCCTCCTTTATTTTTGATTATGTAATCATGTATTTTCCTTCCTATTGTATATGTATATGATAAATATATGATGATAAAAACATTGTGTGGGGATTTGGTGTTGATAATCATGGGTAAAAAGATGAAAAACTATATGTAAAAGTGGTTAATCTTGCTTAATTTAGCAGGCTGTATAAAAACAGTTCATAACCATGTGATGAACTGATAAAATGGCATAGATTAATGGATATACAGTAAGTAATATGTCTTGTACACATGTGAGAGTTGGTCATGCAATGGAATCATTAGGATGAGTGAGATATGATCAAAACAATATTAGAGTACAAATCTGCATAGACTGTTTTGGACGATTTTTAGAAAATACTTAGAAGTTGATTCAACAGTAGCCATAGAAGAGTTATATGGATCACATATCATGTAGTTTATGCCATAAACATTTGGGCTTCTATCTCCATATAGAACTCTAGATATGGCTGTTTTGGTGAAAATGAAATTTAAAATCAGATTTGTATAATAAAAACTTATATAATATAAGCACTCACTTATATATTTATAAAATATATACACATGAAAACCCACTAACTTATAAATTTCATTTATATAGATATGTATAAGGTTAAATAAATGTAATCTTTATAAAAATGGTAGTTGAATAAGATTTATAAGTTATAAAAACTATAAACATGATTTTTACGACTTTTTCGGCTATTACCGTAAAATTAACGTTTTTGTTAAATAAAACTTAGACGGTTGGACCCGTCTAATGTAAACTTTTATAAACTCATATACTGATATAAACATATATAACAAGTAAAAACCGATAAAACCCGAACTATATAACATACGGACATTAACGGGCTAAGTTAACGTTATTGGACTAATAATACAACAAAAATGGGCTAAAACACTTATAAACTTATTTGTTGGGCTTAACCCATTTGGGCCCAACTTGTAAAGTATAAATAATGATAATACAAGTATAAAATGGATTAATACAAGTTAATGAACTTATAATCGACTTATTGGACCTAAAACACGTAAATAGGTAAAATTGGTAAACTAGTAAGAAGGTACCAAAACATAAACACTAAAATAAGTAAAACAGAATATGTAAATCCACTTGATCATCATATAAATATAATCATCATATGTATACATAATTGTTATTTTTATAAAGTCATTGGACAAGAGTCTAAGACGAGTATTATTTGTCTAGGTTTCCGTGATTGAAGCACGTACCGTACATCCGAATTGCCGATAACCCGCTTTCCCACATCAGCGTGAGTTCATAGCCTCGCACTCTTTTAAATGTTTTTATGAAATGTTTTAAAAACCCGAGAGGGAGATAACATGTAACACCCCACTTGGATAAGTGGACCGTTACGTGTATTTATGGCGTGTCATCAAAGCATAAGGTAAATGTCCTAAAACATTAACTGACCATAAAGGAAATACCGGAATCAAACTTCGGCAATCCAAACATAAGCCCAAAACATGAAAAGTAAAATACTGAAGGAAAGGACTAAACAATGTCCAAATAAGCGGAATAATGTAAGTACACGAGTAAGAAGTCTGGATAGCTTCCTTCTAAATGCACATGCTCTCAGAATCCTTAGAGCGTCCTGGTGTACCTGCCGTTAGAACATGAAAGGAACTACGGCTGAGCATAACGCTCAGTGAACGGATATAGCATGATAAGAATGTACTGACAGTAATGGAATATAAGGCAACAATGAAGCTATAAGACTGATATGTAACATGTGGTAGAACTCTGCATAAAATCTGAGAAACCTGATTCATAAATACTGAAACTGAAATATAACTATTAATTCTGAAAACATGCATTTACTGTATTTTAATTGCCAGAGCTTATATAGGTCACGTGCTGTAACAACCGTGCATGAATAACTGGAGGGGTGACCTCATCATGCTGTAGAGGGGTGACCTCTAAATACTGTGCTGGGTGGAGGGATCAGCTCCAATGTGAAGGATGTAGAGCACACACCACATTCACCCTGATAACTTGTAACACATATAAGCCTAGGATGCATCCATACGCCCCACTAATAATACTGATAAAATGGTCAAGCTGAGCTGAGTGGGATGATGCAGGATATCACTCTCCTGCATGTGAGTCACGACACCGGTGCCTCTAGTGCCGTGGTTACGGTACCTCCGTAACTAGTACATAAACTGGTCGTGCTTGTATATAATGCTCAGGCAATTTATTTAGTTATTAACATGATTACTGATAAACTTAAACATATACTGGGGAAAACATTTGGCTGAAGACGGGGAATCCTAATCATGCATAGAAAGGGAGTCCTTACTGAAAGGACGGAAATCCGTACCTCGTGTCCCGTAATGAAATAAGAATGAAAGCTGAGAGATCAACTCCGACTTCACGGATACTACAAAAATAATGGACGGAAATAAGTCGTCTGATTACTATTTACTGTTACTGATTTTATTTGTTCTTAGTTTGATTTATTTTATTCTTTATTTCTGTTTATGTATAATCTGGTAAATCTTATAGTCCGACGTATCTCTGATAAATCTGACTGTTCTTTAAATGATTACTGAATATCGTATATCTTGTATTCTTGATCAATGTATATTATACGGTATTCTGATTATGGTAATATGCTGTAATCTGGTATTAAAATATTACTATAAATAGTAACCTACCATAAATAGAACTACTAAAAATATGAAAGGTTTTCCAATTTAGTTTTTTTCTAAAATTTTAAATCATTAAATCAATTCACATGTTTAAAGTAAATAAAAGAATTAATTTTATGTTACTAATTAAGTAATAACACACAACAATTAATTAAATTTATTTAATACAACTTATTTATAAAAAGATTTAATTAAATAAAGTAAATCCTTGTATTTTAATATATTCCCACTGCTTTTGTTATGTTCCCACTGCCTTGATTATAAAGTTCCCACTGCTTGTATTACAAAGTTCCCACTGCTTTGATTATAAAGTTCCCACTGCTTGATTATAAAGTGCCCACTGCTCGCAGTCCCAAACGCCCCCTTATTCAAGTTAAACCCAAACATCCCCTTATACACGATACTTTTTTTTTTTTTTTTGGATTGCGTTTTGGTTGTGGCTGGTCAAACAAAGGTTCCACCGAGACACTAAGTCTCGGTTATATACTAAGAAAACCCAAACACACCTCTTTTTGTTCTAGGGATGTGATCGGTTTGACAAACACCTCTGAGACCTTGCTGTGGTCTCGGTTGGGTCGAACAGCAACACACCTAGAGCCTGGGGCTCTCGGTTCTTCGTGATTCAACAAACCCCCCATTAACCAGCATGTTTAAAAAAAACAGAAATCATGAAATCTTGATTTGTAGTTCTGAGTTCGTGATTAATAGAAAGAAAAGGGAGATAAGGGTTTACCAAGATGTCGTGATGAAAATCAAAACCAAACTGGAAATCAAAATGAGAATAAAACAAAAATCGTCTACTCTTGTTGCTTGTTCTCAGGCGGCGGCTATCCTAAAAGACAGAAACCCCCTTTTTTTTTGTTACTGTTATACAAAAGAATGGGGATAACCCCCGTATATTTTTTTTTCTTTGTTAGTGAAATGGGCTCAAGGCCCAACATCTTTTGTTTACTAAACAATCCGCCAGCCCTTCTAGTTTATGTGGGTTTTCTTTATTTATTTTTTTGACACCTAAATTAATCGTACATTCGTATTTGTTTCTCGTGTTTTTAATTTACTGAAAGCGTAAACTCTTTTCTTTAAGTAAAATAATATATACACAGTGTTTATTGAAACTTAATAATTATTTTCTTAATAATTATTTTCTTGTAATATTTAACTGTAACTCGTATTTACTGTTTACGTTTAATTAACGTTAAAGCTGGGACTCTGCGTATTTAATATTCTAAGATTTTAAATACGGGTTTTACAATTCTTTCCCTCTAAAAAAAATAATTCGTCCTCGAATTAAGGATGCGATAATGTTGTGGTTTTACAATTCTTCCCCTCTAAAAAGGATATTTTCGTCCTCGAATTATGGGTAATAAGCTGATGAACTATAAGAACTGAAAGATCACGTAAACTAAAAAGAAATTAAGCTGAAGAATAATTCGTCTCTAATTAAGACATAATACTGTTGATAGGTATAAACATGACATGACTGAAGTGATCATGTAACGTGACATGGCTGAAGAGAACATGGAATGTAACATGACTGAAAGGACTTTACTGAATTATTGAAAGAAAATGATGAGAAGTCCGGATGAACTCCTCCGTTTCAAGTGGCTTCCCACTCGAACCGGTTCCTTCAAATATCTAAAGACAAAGAAGATCTTGGTCCTGATGACTCTGTCATGACGATACTGAATAGTTTCTGGTTCCATACTTAAGATGGATTTTCTAAACCTGATCGAATGGACAAGCCATAGCATGAAAAGGTACGTATAATTATCCTGAGGAGATAACAATTATATCTCTGGCAGGCTGCTTGAAAATATATAGGGACGAACTACGTGAACAATTGTGAACGTGCTACTTGAGCAATTGTGAACGTGGTTCGCGATCATAAAAGGAACGATGTGCATGAAATATATCATGAATGTGATACGTGAATCATACTGTGAACGTGATACTAGAACATATCATGAACGTATGCTGACTGAGGAATGAATGCCAAATGATACGGCCTGAGGTGTGCAACGTCTGCCTGGTTATGAAATAGCTGTCCTAAACTTGAATCTGGTTTCTCAAGCTTTCTGTAACTGTTTTCGGTAATAAACTGTGAAACGCGTATCGCAAGATAGAATACGAACCTGAACGTGGATAATGATATGAACGCTAACGTGAGCTTAAATTATGAGATAGCATAAAAGATGAACTGAAACAGCATCATACTGCGAATGAGACGTAAACGTGAAAGTGAAAATAAACATGAACTTAAAGTGGGCGTAAACATACACTATTGATCGTGAACATGAATTCTGTCTGATATGATGGTCGATGGGATGCCTTGAATTCGTACGATTTACTGCTGAATTTCAAAATTTTTTTTTTTTGCAGTTCTGCTACTGCGTGATCCTTTCGGATGAAAGAAACGCGCAGGCTGATTACATGGTTGACGATAACTTAGATAGTATCATACTTTCTCTGAGCCTGTGGTAGCTGATAACAATTTCATGGAATTTCGTCTCATTTCTGTTCAGAAATTTCTAAGGGTTGTAGTAACTCACTAACATGACGGCGTTCAATCTTGAACCTGCAGTAGGTCAGGCATCTAGATATGAACATAGCTGTGTCAATGTGTGATACGGTTTCTATCAAAATTCTGCCTGGGCTTATGGGACATTCTGGTGGAAATCTGGTTGAATAGTCATAGAAGAATTTTTAGTGATGACTGTCAGCAATTTCTGCGTTAGCAGTCAATTGAGTTCTAGAAAATTTTGTACTTCGTTCACAGGTGTCGGTCGGGACCATCAGGTGACGGCCTTCACCTTCGCAGGATTGTCTGAAATTTCTTTCTGTTGAAATAGGGTGGCTCAGAAATGCCACTTTGTTCAAGTGAGATTTATATCTGGAAAGTTGTGTATAAAAATAACTCCTATTGAAGATTCGGTACAATTGTGAGAAGATGAGTCTCGTGTTCTTCTCTAGTATTAGGCATATCAGAATGTGATCAATGAATATACTTATGATATTGCATGAGAGTCATAAAAAAAATTTATTCATAATTTCATAATCTAACTGGAGCGTTAGGGAGCTCAGAAGTATAAAATCAAAATTTTTAGAGAGACTGTAATATGTGCAACAGCAGTCTGGAAACGTCATGTTCTTTCTCTCACCACTGATGGTAGCATGATCGGAAATTTGTTCTGGAAAATGTTTAAGACATCATAGCAGGTCAGATAAACCTGCTATTTATGGAATGAACATTGATTAAGAATGGTGATCTTGTAAAAAAATTTTAGTGGTCGATACCTGATCTCATGATACGGGCCTTCTTCCTGATAGACATAAACGGTGCACTTCCTGGTGGTGCGCTAGGGTGAATAAGGCCTCGTTCTGGTAACTTTTGCAGCAATTGCTGCAACTCTTTAACTTAGCTTAAGCCTTGCAACAAAGATTTTTGAAGACAGGTTCCGTTCTTGAGACTAACTCGATGTTAAATTCTGTCTTGTAGTCAGGAATGAATTTCTGGAAAACCTTCTGGAATTACATCTGGAAACTTTGGGATAATCTGTTGATCATGAATTTAAGGAATTTCAGAATTCGTATCATGAATGGTGACCAGAAGTCTTCGCAGCTAAAAGATAATAATTCACGTGCTCGTAAAGCTGGAACAATTTGTACTGATTTTTCTGGCATGAGTAAAATGAATATGTTCAGGGTTGGTAAGACGGATCTCGTCGTTAACTGAAAATAAAACTTTAATAAATATGGTGATACTGTTGAGTCCTTTCTGACTGAGAGGCAGGTGACTACCTGATTTAAGATAAAGCTGACATAGGAATACGTGAAGTAAACATGGCGACTTTTCACTGAATGTGTTCGTCTGTAACCTCACAGAGTGAATACTGCGTGTTTAACCTGAATAATACTCAATTGGTGGTGACTGAATTTTCAATTGATCTAATTTATGCGTGGCATAATAGAGCGAGTGTATCCCCCTTGGAGGGTGCCCTGAATCATTGAGGGCCTGGTTTAGAAACATACGGAGTTATGAGTTCTGACTCGTATTTTGAGAAAAGATTCGTATTACGTGTACCATGACTGGTGTCCTGATATGTGTCTTCCGAAATGATACCTGAGACCTATGTCTTAAATGATGTCTTGACATGTGTTTTAGTGGATGAATATGAATAAGGTTTAAAAAAATTATGGTAACTGCTAGGTTGGCGGACCGGTTAGACTACTGACCTCTTGTGATTCTGGTCACGTCCGTTCCGGAGTTCCGATGGTTACTGACTGATCAATTATAAGCACGGTGGTTGTCACTACTACTTTGTCTGTCATTTTATGACGGTCATTATCATGACCGTGATTCCTGTAACTATTCTACTGAGTGGCCGGCTGGGTTCCGGTTCCCACTCTTCTGAATAAACGACTAGCTGAGTGAAGTGTGACATCTAGCTGAGAAGGTAAAAGTATGGAATGGAATGGTAGTGTCTGATGGTTGAAATTTATTCTTGTCAGAAATTTCAAATTTATAGTTTTCGTTCTTGTTCTGCAGAGTCTTCATAGTATGAACGGCATCAACATCTTGAGAGATCTCCAAAGTATCAGCAGCATCTTAATTTGTGAGGTCTTCAAAGTGTTAGCAGCCTCAGCATCTGGTAAAATCTTCAACTCACGAGCAACATCAGCACCTGGTAGAATATCTACAAGTGGAAACGCCTGAGATGATTGAGGATCGATTAGCAATATCCATGGAGTAGGGTACCTGGAGTACACCTGGACTACTGTACATGAAGTACAATACTGCACATGGAGCATATATGAGACACTATACGTGGAGTACACATGAAATACTGTACATGGAGTATAACTGAGACACTGTACATGGGGTACATATGGAATTACTGTGCATGGCATTGGTGGAAATTTTATGAGATGATCGATACTGGTGTCGTTTGTCTGACATGATTAAAGAAATAAACTGATTTAAATGGTTCGCAACTAAACTGGGATGAGTAACATGATAGCCTGGTGATTCCTGCGTAGGCTTAATGCTTGTTATATAGAGTTTCAAGAATATGATTAAACGGAATTTCAGCAATGGTCTGCATGAGGGCATACCTGATGAAGGCTAAACATGATTTATCATGAAAACATGTTTTACTGAAATTCTTTTTGTGTCTTAGCATGGAGACATTTATCATTTGGCTGAACATACAACCCTCGCACGGAGACATGAAACTGCAACAGCGTGGAAGCGACATCAACCTAAGATTGTGCGAACTGGATTGTTATATAGACTATAAGAGTATGATCAACTGAGGGTTAACATTAACTGATGTGGATGGCTATGGTTCAATCCACAGAATTCAGGAACAAAAACATGTGACTAAGTATGGGCGATTCTGGTTCGATCCATACTTGTCAAAATTTTCTGAGAACTTTCATGTATATGAATTTACAATCTGGGGCTAAATATGGTTGGCAGTAGTCCAACCCATACCAGTCAAATCTTATAAAATGTCATGACATGACAAAGGTGAATAACTATGGATCGGTTCACAAAATAACCTTCGACTGAAAATCATGAAATTTTAAACTGATCAATGGTGACCGCATATGGGTCGGTTCACCAAAATAAAATTCATAGAAAAGCACATGCGACTAAATATGGCCAGTACTGTACCAATCTTTTACTTAGTCAAACATTAAGAGAACTGACTGATAAATGAAGAAATCTGACTGAATAATCCATGAAAAACATGAAAGATAACAACGCCAAAATCTGGGAAGTTCCTGGTGACTACCCACTAGTCACAGGTCATGTTTATAGAGCCTCCAGGTTGAACCTGGCTCTGATACCATAATTGTAACACCCCACTTGGATAAGTGGACCGTTACGTGTATTTATGGCGTGTCATCAAAGCATAAGGTAAATGTCCTAAAACATTAACTGACCATAAAGGAAATACCGGAATCAAACTTCGGCAATCCAAACATAAGCCCAAAACATGAAAAGTAAAATACTGAAGGAAAGGACTAAACAATGTCCAAATAAGCGGAATAATGTAAGTACACGAGTAAGAAGTCTGGATAGCTTCCTTCTAAATGCACATGCTCTCAGAATCCATAGAGCGTCCTGGTGTACCTGCCGTTAGAACATGAAAGGAACTACGGCTGAGCATAACGCTCAGTGAACGGATATAGCATGATAAGAATGTACTGACAGTAATGGAATATAAGGCAACAATGAAGCTATAAGACTGATATGTAACATGTGGTAGAACTCTGCATAAAATCTGAGAAACCTGATTCATAAATACTGAAACTGAAATATAACTATTAATTCTGAAAACATGCATTTACTGTATTTTAATTGCCAGAGCTTATATAGGTCACGTGCTGTAACAACCGTGCATGAATAACTGGAGGGGTGACCTCGTCATGCTGTAGAGGGGTGACCTCTAAATACTGTGCTGGGTGGAGGGATCAGCTCCAATGTGAAGGATGTAGAGCACACACCACATTCACCCTGATAACTTGTAACACATATAAGCCTAGGATGCATCCATACGCCCCACTAATAATACTGATAAAATGGCCAAGCTGAGCTGAGTGGGACGATGCAGGATATCACTCTCCTGCATGTGAGTCACGACACCGGTGCCTCTAGTGCCGTGGTTACGGTACCTCCGTAACTAGTACATAAACTGGTCGTGCTTGTATATAATGCTCAGGCAATTTATTTAGTTATTAACATGATTACTGATAAACTTAAACATATACTGGGAAAAACATTTGGCTGAAGACGGGGAATCCTAATCATGCATAGAAAGGGAGTCCTTACTGAAAGGACGGAAATCCGTACCTCGTGTCCCGTAATGAAATAAGAATGAAAGCTGAGAGATCAACTCCGACTTCACGGATACTACAAAAATAATGGACGGAAATAAGTCGTCTGATTACTATTTACTGTTACTGATTTTATCTGTTCTTAGTTTGATTTATTTTATTCTTTATTTCTGTTTATGTATAATCTGGTAAATCTTATAGTCCGACGTATCTCTAATAAATCTGACTGTTCTTTAAATGATTACTGAATATCGTATATCTTGTATTCTTGATCAATGTATATTATACGGTATTCTGATTATGGTAATATACTGTAATCTTGTATTAAAATATTACTATAAATAGTAACCTACCATAAATAGAACTACTAAAAATCTGAAAGGTTTTCCAATTTAGTTTTTTTCTAAAATTTTAAATCATTAAATCAATTCACATGTTTAAAGTAAATAAAAGAATTAATTTTATGTTAATAATTAAGTAATAACACACAACAATTAATTAAATTTATTTAATACAACTTATTTATAAAAAGATTTAATTAAATAAAGTAAATCCTTGTATTTTAATATATTCCCACTGCTTTTGTTATGTTCCCACTGCCTTGATTATAAAGTTCCCACTGCTTGTATTACAAAGTTCCCACTGCTTTGATTATAAAGTTCCCACTGCTTGATTATAAAGTGCCCACTGCTCGCAGTCCCAAACGCCCCCTTATTCCAGTTAAACCCAAACATCCCCTTATACACGATACTTTTTTTTTTTTTTTTTTTTTTTTGGATTGCGTTTTGGTTGTGGCTGGTCAAACAAAGGTTCCACCGAGACACTAAGTCTCGGTTATATACTAAGAAAACCCAAACACACCTCTTTTTGTTCTAGGGATGTGATCGGTTTGACAAACACCTCCGAGACCTTGTTGTGGTCTCGGTTGGGTCGAACAGCAACACACCTAGAGCCTGGGGCTCTCGGTTCTTCGTGATTCAACAAACCCCCCATTAACCAGCATGTTTAAAAAAAACAGAAATCATGAAATCTTGATTTGTAGTTCTGAGTTCGTGATTAATAGAAAGAAAAGGGAGATAAGGGTTTACCAAGATGTCGTGATGAAAATCAAAACCAAACTGGAAATCAAAATGAGAATAAAACAAAAATCGTCTACTCTTGTTGCTTGTTCTCAGGCGGCGGCTATCCCAAAAGACAGAAACCCCCTTTTTTTGTTACTGTTATACAAAAGAATGGGGATAACCCCCGTATATTTTTTTTTCTTTGTTAGTGAAATGGGCTCAAGGCCCAACATCTTTTGTTTACTAAACAATCCGCCAGCCCTTCTAGTTTAAGTGGGTTTTCTTTATTTATTTTTTTGACACCTAAATTAATCGTACATTCGTATTTGTTTCTCGTGTTTTTAATTTACTGAAAGCGTAAACTCTTTTCTTTAAGTAAAATAATATATACACAGTGTTTATTGAAACTTAATAATTATTTTCTTAATAATTATTTTCTTGTAATATTTAACTGTAACTCGTATTTACTGTTTACGTTTAATTAACGTTAAAGCTGGGACTCTGCGTATTTAATATTCTAAGATTTTGAATACGGGTTCTACATAACATGTTAGTTTTGATAAAATAGGACACCATTTGTCCCGATTGTCTGTTTATTGATTTGGACCCGAATGATTGTATGACCCGATGAAAGATTAAATGACCCGATAGATGAAATAAAATGGATTATTAAAGTTAGGTTATGTCACTAAAAGTCCCATTAGCATGAATTGTGAACTACCGGGATTTGGTAGACGCTTATGCATATAATAGTACTATTTGGGGACGATCACCCTAGTTCGCGCCTTGACGGTTGATCCCCGTCGTGCCACATTGATTGGTAAGCGAATTTATGTATGAGAAGATTTCCATAGCGTGATTATTGTGACGACACGCTAACTTAGATGGGCCAATTGAGTATCGGGTTAGCTACCCGTTGTTGGTTATAGTAAGGTAACAATGTCATGCGGCTTATAATAATCCAATTAACGAAATACTGCTTTAAGCATTGAATTGCGATATATTGCCTGACTAGCAATACAGGGTCTTATCTTTGATATTATGTTCGTATTTTGGTTTTATATAACCATATTCATATAACGGTTTTTATTTAATCTATACAACGTTGTAAAACGTATTGTATGATGTTTTTAACGACAATGGTTCGTATAACGATTTTGAAGGCGAAAGCCTATATTATGATTTTAATAAGGATTTGTATAAAATGACTTTGGCTATTTTATGGCCTATTACAATGATTTGTACAAAATGATTTTCGGTAATAATTTTATACCGATGTTATATTGATGGATTTTATTAAACTCTATGAATTCACTCGGCGTTATCGCTGACCTTTTCTTTTAACATGTTTTATCTCAGGTACTTGAAGGTAATTATCGGGAAGACAACAAGAATTCATGGCCCGCACTTAATTAACAAATTTCCATTCAAATGCTTTGTAAAACTTGTATGAAATACAATGACTTGGGACCTATGTAAATTTGATATTTATGAATGGAAATGCTTTATTATTAAACGACACGATTCTTAGGCGTTGTCTATGATGTGAGTAATGTGTTATCCCGTAACACCAACGAGTCTTCCGCTGTATTGAATTGTATAAATTTGGGGGTGTTACAGTTTGGTACCAGAGCTCTCGTTATAGAGAACGAAAGATTTTTAACACCAAGGTTTTGAATAAAACATTTCAAAATCTTTTAACTATAAATTTTTTTCACAAAATGTCTAAAAATCTTTTGACTATAACGGTGCCGAAGAATTCCCGAGTTACCGACAAGGCCAGACTGAGAAGTGTTATTTTAATATATATATATAACTTGGATTATATATATATATATATATATATATATGATGTAATTTTATTATATGATTGTTTGATGATTATTTTGATATTTATACGAGGTATTTATACGACGTAGGTTGTCACAAGGAACCCTAAATCCCCTAGTAAATTAATCGAAGCTATTCTCGTAGGAATTCTTGCTATCCTAGATCTAAACCAAGTTGTGGATATTTATGATCCCAACAAATGGTTGATATTCGTAGAAATGTTGATATTAATTGATTGTGATATTAAAGAAGAATTGGCGAGATTAAATCTGATTTTGATGTCATGACGATCTTTCCTTATAGAGTGGAGTTTGACAAAATGTTACCACCTAGAAAGATGTCATCTGACTCGATGTCACCCAATTCTTAAAAATTGAAATCGAAAGGGTGAATGTTGCACTTGAGGCTGTCATTGGAACCATTACCCAAAAGCCTCATGCCACTAGTACCTTTCTGAGAAGTCTAATTGAATGATCGAGTCATTTCATACTAGTGACTCATTTGATAACTATTGATGAAGGAGCTATAGGATTGGAAATTAAGTGTTGTTCATATTGAGCTTTTATTGCCTTTACAAGGCCAAAGAATAAGGTTGTAAGTATTGGAGAATGAGGTAGAATATCACATTGAGTATAAAATTGGTTGAAACTTGAATAAAGTGAAATTTAACTTGTATGGAATATGAGATTGATAAGAGGAAATTATTAAGTCATGTGATTGAATTATAAGGTTTTAATTGATTGTAGGTTTGTGTTAAGGGTTGTTCCTAGGCCATTATCCAATGATGAGGATGCCTAGTGTCCAAGAAATAAATTGAAGAAATCTTCTTCTGAATTGGGACCGATGGATCTTCCGGGACAGGTGGAACCCCCATAACTCTTGTAGATTAGTATTCACTGTGGTATCTTTTAAAAATAATCCCTAACTTAACTGAGACATCAGTTGGTAGGATGAGTTCATGAAATTGTATGATATAGTGACACATAATGTGTTACGGTACAATTTTGACTTGTTTGTGATTAATGAAAAGACTACCATTGATTGCTAAATTCTACATGTATCGATGTTATCTATCCTTTATTGCTTCATCCTAATCTTCGCATTAGTGATGCAACCATTGAACAAGTACTCATCTTGATTTGAGTTACGTTGTGAATTATTCTTCGTGAGTGCCATCGAGGTCATGAACCTCATGATTATTTGGCTAAAGCTCATTTCCTATTATAATGTAGTTAGTTCTTGGTGAACCACTCCTCATCATTCTTTTGCAGATCACTCATTGTTTTTATAAGATACGATAGTATCCCTTGGGAAAAATTGAATTTTCATCACCCTATAAATTATTTAAAGTGAGACTTATAAATAATAGTTATCAAAATGAAGTTGTTTATAAAACACCTTGGAAAACTTAATTGTTTTCATAACAAAGAAAATCTTTGTAAATTTATTTTTGATTCTTATTTAAGAATTAAGCATGAAAATGTTTTTATTATAAACATGATGATAAAATTTTGACGAACTGAGTATTGCATCGTTAATCTTGAATTTGTATATAGTTGCGCGCCTACATATAATTTGAAAGAGACCATGCAAGGCTGATTAGTAGTCACCATAAAATTGATTAATAAACACTACATTTTCTTTGAAGTTGTGAAAGATTAAATTTTATGAGATCTGCAAGAAGTGCAAAATAGGGACATAGTGTTAGGGACACCTACATATGTGCCTGTAGCATCTATTCTTATGAGTCGAATTTACTGATCTGTGGAAATTGTCTTATTTGACAATTGACAATTCTTTCTTGTCCAATTATCCCGTAGTGAGATTCTTAGGAAAAGTATATGATTATCGAGTGTTGATACCCGATTGGATGTATCGACGTTCCTATTATTTCTTTTGATTAGATTTCATTAGAATGACCTGGGTAACGATCCGAGGAGCTTTCGAATGCGTACTCAAATTAAGAAAACATGGGATATATTCATATTCATTAAATATTTTCGTCTGTATCTGATTTGAAATTCTCTCGCGTAGATTATGCATTGACCTTACTCTTTTAATGTTAGTTATGTATCCAGATATCCTTGAATTTGTGAAGAATTATGAGTTATTATTAGTCTTTTGAGAAGTTCACATCTTATCGACGGCAACGAAACTGGAAAGTTGATAGTGCCAGTAGAATGGATTGATTGATTATGACATGACGACATTGTCTTAATTGATGGGAACTCGAATAGAATTCCCCTAAATGATAAGATGTTGATTATCAAAAGTGATCTAAATAATTCTTGATGGATGACCATATCCGCATTTAGACTTGAAATTATACCGTGAATGGTTGTGAATTAGTCATAGATATTATAATCTAGAAAGAACTTAAAATAAATGTATTAAAAGATGTTTATGTTATCTGAAACTTTAGTAGGTATTTGCTGGTGAATTACCTAGACTTTCGCCATTAAGGCAAGTTGAAATTGGTATTGATTATATTCCCGGTGTTGCACATGTGGCATGTGCACAGTACGTCAGCACCATCTGCATTAAAAGAATTACCCTACAACTGAGAGAGTTGTATGAGAAGACTTTTATTCTACCAAGCTCGTCATCATGAAGAGCTATGGTGTTATCATTCCTTATATTTATAGATTACTGTGAACTGAGTAAATTGACAATCGAAAATGATATCCATAACTCGAAATGGAAGATTTGTTCGATCATTTACAAGGTTCTAGCGTATGTTTTAAAGATTTGATCCACGGCATGGTTATTATCAACTTCGCTTCTGTAGTAACCCGAACTTTAAAATCAACCTTTAGACCGAGTTCTAATATTATTCCTATTATTTCGATCAATATTTGTTAACCGACTTTTATTTGTCATATTGGTTCGACAAATAATATTGAAATCTTGACTAACCGGCAAGGTTAAGGATTTAACGTATCGAATACATATCATTTATTATTTATCGGTAAAGTATATGTCCGTCATCTACCGTAAACATTTTCGTTATGATATAGAATTTTATATTGTCGGCATTTTTATTTTTGTTTTACAAGCCTTCTTCGTAATTTACATTAAGCTTTTAGGCATCATTCGTTTATACGACGCGTCGTTTATTTATAAAAATATCAACGTTCTCCGAATATCCAAGTTTTTATTTTATATTGAGCGTTTATTTTCCGTGTCCAACGCATATCTTTTAAATCGCGTAACTTTTAAAATATCGAGCTTCGATAATACCCGCTTTACGAAATTGTGGGGCAAAATTTATAACAAACCTCACCCCACCCATCAATAGTACACGTCTCATATACATCTTCCTTTTACTTGTTTAATGTCAATACTAGTTACACGTGGTGAGCTAATTTCGCATGTATGAAAACTATCCTTATCTCATTTTCTCCTCAACCATTTTAATAAATTTAGCAAATACATATTCTCTTCTTGGGAGTCCTTTTCAGCCGTGTACAATAGCTCTAACACATCATAATCTTTCTAAACATACTAGCTAATTATTTGGACTAAAGATGGAGGATTAATACTAGTGTTTTATCTTGGTGTTGGTTCCTTTGTAAATAAAGTTTGTGCAAGAGTTTTTATGATTTGGGGCTGAGATAAATATGGTCTTCTATATGTCTTGTATTGGGTAAAAGTCAATACTTGGGCATATTGGTTTTTGATTTGGAAGCAAGGGTTAGAGATCTAGTTGTGGTTTTTCATCATCTTTTATTGTAAGGATCTTTCTATTACTTGTAATCTATTTTTGTAATCATATACTAATTTTATAAATATGTACTTACTATTTCTCTACTGAGACTAATGACATAATAGTTTATTAGTAGGTGTTGGACATTGTATATGAATTTGTTACACCAACATGCAAGCTAAACAAGCCCAAGTGTTAGATTTTGATCCTTATAATTAGATCAGTTCCAAAAACGTGATATATGTTCAAACTCAGTAGGTTTGAACATCGGAAAATTATTTAGGGTTATAGGCCTGTGTTTTGTGGCGATTTGGCCGGGTCGCTCGTCTCGTGACGATACCCGATGAATTAGATATGGTCAAAATACTGAAAAGTGTCGAATCTGATCTACCAGTTTTGCACGGCCAAAAACTCTTAAAAATTATATACTGAAATCTAAATATGTAAAACTAAAAGTTGTAGCTAAATTTATGTAGAATCTCCACGAGTCGAATGGTTTTCTACGGATAAACGGTTTGGAAATGGCGGCCAAAACGGTGAAACTGAAGTTGGCTGCGAAAAACAGCCAACTCTTCTAAGTAATAAAATGGGTAAATAAGCTATGATAACTATAAATTAGAGGCAATTGAACTTATAATAAGTAAACTAAATAATTTAAGAATGACTTTAGTAAAAAAATAACTCATCTATATTATATACGGTTTAGGAGAAACGGTCTAATTAACAAGACATGTCGTGAAGATTGTAAGAATTAGACTATATTAAATTAAGGTAAAACGTGATGATTTTTATAAACACCGAAATGGTATGAGCCGCTTTTTAGTAAATATAGACTCGTTTATTTATTGATAACTATGAAACTCGAGACCCGACCATCAAAAAATATTAAGAAATATTAAGTCAATATTGTTTGGAGGCGTTTTAGAACCTGAAAAGCTTATAAAGTGGAATTGGGCCACAAAAGCCCAACATACACTTGTAATGGCTATTGAGCCATTATTGGGCCTGAGATTAATAATAAATTTGTAGTTGAACTTGTAGTGGGACACTAATGGACTAGAAAGGGCTTAATTGTCAAAATGAGAAATAGATGACAAATTGTTTTCAAAGGTTTTATAAAAAGTTTATAAAACTTATACAATGTCCAAACTTACTAAAGTGAACTATTTACATATATGTATGGCTTACATATAGACTCGAGCCTAAGACGCGTCTCGTCATTATAGGTATCGTTCGGTCATGTGACGATCGTTGGGCATCTCGTTCTCGATTAATGAGCGATTGATATCTCGTGATGTCGTGTATCGACTATTGAATGTTTGGTCCTCGATAAACGTGTGATATCTATATCGGGTGAGTTCATAGCCTCGCTTTTACTTCTTTATATGTGTTTATAAACCCGCGAGGGGGGAATACATGCTCTTGGAATAAAAATACATGATGTTTATATATATGATTTTAAGAGAATACATGGTTATGAATAAACATGCGAGGTATGACTATATGCTTTGAACTCATACAAGTTGTTGTAAATGAATGTAAGATGTTTGATTAAATGCTTTTGAAAGATGAACACAAGCGCTGATTGTATTGATTGGGAACCGCTATTTGCTAAGTGCTGTATTGCCAAAATTTGGAAAGTCCCTATAAACCCATGAACCGTTAACTACCTTTGATGGGTAGGCGCTGGTACAGACGGATGGATCCATCGGGGATGGCCCCCACCTGGGCAGGTCGCACCTGTGGGTTGGAGGCTCAGCCAGGTGTGTTGTATTAGAAGTAAGGGGGTATTCGGCAAAATACCTGACTAGGGCATTATTATACTTAAGGCTTCGGTGTCATGGCTTAGTAGAATAGCGTGGACTTTGGGTATTGCATGTGTTGCACTATCAACAATGGATGAGATTCTTGTGTTCAAAAGCTTTATAGTTTATTTCAAACCCCATTATTGTTTATTTGAAAACCTATGAATTCACTCAACCGTTGTGTTGACATGTTAGCATGTATTCTCAGGTGTATAGGTTTAAGAGCAGCTGGAGTATGGAGCCGTGCGGGATAATGTAAAGGCAAAACAAACAATTTCCATTCGATACATTTGACAAACTTTTATATTTATTAAGGTTTGTATAAACTATTGGGACCTCTTTTATTGAACTCTGATTTTGTCGAATGGTTTATTTAATAAAACGTCTCTTTTGAGGTCGTTTTCTATGACTGTGTGTGATGTGCTATGAAGTAACACCCAATATTGATATTCCGCTGCCTTGTGAAATTAGGGGTGTTACAGATTGGTATCAGAGCACTAGTTATAGCGAACTAGGTCATTTTTAAAACCTAGACTATAACTGCTCTTTCGTAAAATTGTTTGGTTGCCTTACAAAGTATCCGCGCGCTCATGGCTCCTTGAAACCAACGCTTGGTTGTGATATTGTGATCATGTGTGTATGTAGAAATGTTTGTATGTATATTGAATGTATATACTATGGTATTTAAGGTCATTGTGCATGAAGCAATGAGCCTTACGTGATTATCGTACATTTTATGATACGGTTTTATAGAAAGTTTGGCCTCGCCGCCAATCACTTTTCTCGATAATTAATTTATTATCCGAATGCGAGTATGGAACTCGTTTGATATTTTGTGTACATATATGTTGTTTCATATCTATCGCATATCGACTAATTTAAGCTCGATTTTTGTCATCGCATCGTGATGTGCCATTTTAGGACATCTCCTTTTGAAACGTAATTGATAAGCGTATTATTATATTTCTGCACTCCTTATGATTTTGAAGAATCATTTCTTTAAGGAGACATCTTCTACGTAATATAACGTTTAAAATTTAATTGTGTTTGATTACGTTTTGTGGCGAAAAGGAGGATGCCAATGTTGGACCTAAAATATATATATATACCCAATCAACTATATATTTGGGTACAACAAAGATATGCTCGTAGTAGTCATTCTGTTGAGTGACTTAATACCTTGTATCTAAATGGAATGGGACATGTAGATATAGGATATTAAATCGCCCAACTATGTGTCGTTTAAGGTTCTCTTATTGAAATAGATTGGGACATTTGAATAAGAAAGTTTTAAACCACTATACCTTAGATTGTTTATGGTTTCTTTATTTAGATGGAATGGGACGTTTGAATACAGAAATCATGGAGTAAGTTTGACACCCGGTAATTTTCTTGGCATTTAATTTGGTTATCATATCGTGTTTTGTGACGGTATTACTGAGTAGGATGATCTATAATCGTCTTGTTGAAATAAATTGGGACGCCTTTTTATTTGAACAAGAAAGTTATAAGTTCTCGAACCATAAATTTATAATTTTTGTTTACATGGATTGGGACGCCTTTGGATGTAAACAACAAATTATAAATGAGTGGGCTCAAGTGTGCCTGAGTTGGTTTGTGATTATTTTGTATACGGATGTATTTCTTCGACTCGTGTTTCGTTGGTATGATTCGTTCATTACGATCGTCCTTATGGATATTATTGATTATCGTCTATGTACGAGTAACCCATTAGTATTTTCCCAAGTTGTGATTTGTCTTTATGGACTATTTATAATGTGCCCCGACTATCGTAAGCTTGATAAGCTGGTCATTAAGAACCATTACACGTTCCACGGATAGACGACTTGTTTAATCGACACTAGTATTTAAGTATGTACATGTGGATCGACCGGTGATTAAGTTATCATTGATAGCTTATCTTCGATGAAAAGATTTTGAAATTTTGCTTGTTATTACGGATGGTTCATCGGTAAAATTTTCAGACGTAACGAGAATATCATTTGGGTATGAATCCGTTTGTGAGCACCCAGTAGAATCGTTTGGGTATGAATTCGTTTCTGAGCACCCAGTAGAATCGTTTGGGTATGGATCCGTTTGTGAGCATCCAGTAGTATCGTTTGGTATGGATCTGTGTATGATTACCCTCTGATGACAAAAAAAAACTTTTTGGATATTCATCCATGGCTATCAGGCCTGTGAACATCCTTTAACTTTCAAACTTTCCTTGACTGAACTTATCTGGAAATCTTGTCAAATATTCTTATTTATCATGGCTTGGCTATTTAGCAAGCATGAGTTAACTTGATTGAACATATTGATTTGGCATGGCTTGGCTATTTTGCAAACATGTCGTAATGTGATTATATGTGCTTAGTGAATGGTTTGTATTTGACTTAGATCGTAGTGTTTTCGATAGAGTAATGTATACTCTAAACGATTTTCGTATCGATGAATTCCCTTTTGACGAAATAGGCATGCATGTTTGAGATCATGCCAATAGGTGATTTTATACGATTAGTAATAATTACCTCGTCCTGAATATTTTGTAACATTTTCCATGGAATTATGTACTATCAATGTATTTTTTTTATGACGTAGTTTCTTTTACAAGAACCGTGTTTGATATGTGTTTCGATTTGATCGATGTGATCACCGAGGCTTTGAATTGATTGTCGCATTGAAAATATTTAAAATGCGCCCACTTCTTTCGACTCATCACTTGTCATGTGGATTTTTAGAACTTATATCGACCGCCGCAAGTTTGATAATCTAGTAGTAATGTAACTTGAAGTAATTTGAAAAATTGACGACTTGTTAAATTGTTTTTTCGCTTCTAATGGCTTTTCCTTCGAGTTATGTATTATTCTTTCCTTGTAAGGATTGAAGCTACACTAAAACAATTCATTTGTGTCCGTTATGTATACTCGTGCTTTGACTTATGTTCATCAAACCTTCATTAGCATCCTCGGCGATGGCTTGTGTATTCCACACCTCTTCGCCCTATAACCAAAGACTATTGAGACGAATTAAGCGCTGGGACATCGCTTCCTAAAGGGGTAGATAATGTAGTAACCCGAACTTTAAAATCAACATTTAGACCGAGTTCTAATATTATTCCTATTATTTCGATCAATATTTGTTAACCGACTTTTATTTGTCATATTGGTTCGACAAATAATATTGAAATCTTGACTAACCGGCAAGGTTAAGGATTTAACGTATCGAATACATATCATTTATTATTTATCGGTAAAGTATATGTCCGTCATCTACCGTAAACATTTTCGTTATGATATAGAATTTTATATTGTCGGCATTTTTATTTTTGTTTTACAAGCCTTCTTCGTAATTTACATTAAGCTTTTAGGCATCATTCGTTTATACGACGCGTCGTTTATTTATAAAAATATCAACGTTCTCCGAATATCCAAGTTTTTATTTTATATTGAGCGTTTATTTTCCGTGTCCAACGCATATCTTTTAAATCGCGTAACTTTTAAAATATCGAGCTTCGATAATACCCGCTTTACGAAATTGTGGGGCAAAATTTATAACAAACCTCACCCCACCCATCAATAGTACACGTCTCATATACATCTTCCTTTTACTTGTTTAATGTCAATACTAGTTACACGTGGTGAGCTAATTTCGCATGTATGAAAACTATCCTTATCTCATTTTCTCCTCAACCATTTTAATAAATTTAGCAAATACATATTCTCTTCTTGGGAGTCCTTTTCAGCCGTGTACAATAGCTCTAACACATCATAATCTTTCTAAACATACTAGCTAATTATTTGGACTAAAGATGGAGGATTAATACTAGTGTTTTATCTTGGTGTTGGTTCCTTTGTAAATAAAGTTTGTGCAAGAGTTTTTATGATTTGGGGCTGAGATAAATATGGTCTTCTATATGTCTTGTATTGGGTAAAAGTCAATACTTGGGCATATTGGTTTTTGATTTGAAAGCAAGGGTTAGAGATCTAGTTGTGGTTTTTCATCATCTTTTATTGTAAGGATCTTTCTATTACTTGTAATCTATTTTTGTAATCATATACTAATTTTATAAATATGTACTTACTATTTCTCTACTGAGACTAATGACATAATAGTTTATTAGTAGGTGTTGGACATTGTATATGAATTTGTTACACCAACATGCAAGCTAAACAAGCCCAAGTGTTAGATTTTGATCCTTATAATTAGATCAGTTCCAAAAACGTGATATATGTTCAAACTCAGTAGGTTTGAACATCGGAAAATTATTTAGGGTTATAGGCCTGTGTTTTGTGGCGATTTGGCCGGGTCGCTCGTCTCGTGACGATACCCGATGAATTAGATATGGTCAAAATACTGAAAAGTGTCGAATCTGATCTACCAGTTTTGCACGGCCAAAAACTCTTAAAAATTATATACTGAAATCTAAATATGTAAAACTAAAAGTTGTAGCTAAATTTATGTAGAATCTCCACGAGTCGAATGGTTTTCTACGGATAAACGGTTTGGAAATGGCGGCCAAAACGGTGAAACTGAAGTTGGCTGCGAAAAACAGCCAACTCTTCTAAGTAATAAAATGGGTAAATAAGCTATGATAACTATAAATTAGAGGCAATTGAACTTATAATAAGTAAACTAAATAATTTAAGAATGACTTTAGTAAAAAAATAACTCATCTATATTATATACGGTTTAGGAGAAACGGTCTAATTAACAAGACATGTCGTGAAGATTGTAAGAATTAGACTATATTAAATTAAGGTAAAACGTGATGATTTTTATAAACACCGAAATGGTATGAGCCGCTTTTTAGTAAATATAGACTCGTTTATTTATTGATAACTATGAAACTCGAGACCCGACCATCAAAAAATATTAAGAAATATTAAGTCAATATTGTTTGGAGGCGTTTTAGAACCTGAAAAGCTTATAAAGTGGAATTGGGCCACAAAAGCCCAACATACACTTGTAATGGCTATTGAGCCATTATTGGGCCTGAGATTAATAATAAATTTGTAGTTGAACTTGTAGTGGGACACTAATGGACTAGAAAGGGCTTAATTGTCAAAATGAGAAATAGATGACAAATTGTTTTCAAAGGTTTTATAAAAAGTTTATAAAACTTATACAATGTCCAAACTTACTAAAGTGAACTATTTACATATATGTATGGCTTACATATAGACTCGAGCCTAAGACGCGTCTCGTCATTATAGGTATCGTTCGGTCATGTGACGATCGTTGGGCATCTCGTTCTCGATTAATGAGCGATTGATATCTCGTGATGTCGTGTATCGACTATTGAATGTTTGGTCCTCGATAAACGTGTGATATCTATATCGGGTGAGTTCATAGCCTCGCTTTTACTTCTTTATATGTGTTTATAAACCCGCGAGGGGGGAATACATGCTCTTGGAATAAAAATACATGATGTTTATATATATGATTTTAAGAGAATACATGGTTATGAATAAACATGCGAGGTATGACTATATGCTTTGAACTCATACAAGTTGTTGTAAATGAATGTAAGATGTTTGATTAAATGCTTTTGAAAGATGAACACAAGCGCTGATTGTATTGATTGGGAACCGCTATTTGCTAAGTGCTGTATTGCCAAAATTTGGAAAGTCCCTATAAACCCATGAACCGTTAACTACCTTTGATGGGTAGGCGCTGGTACAGACGGATGGATCCATCGGGGATGGCCCCCACCTGGGCAGGTCGCACCTGTGGGTTGGAGGCTCAGCCAGGTGTGTTGTATTAGAAGTAAGGGGGTATTCGGCAAAATACCTGACTAGGGCATTATTATAATTAAGGCTTCGGTGTCATGGCTTAGTAGAATAGCGTGGACTTTGGGTATTGCATGTGTTGCACTATCAACAATGGATGAGATTCTTGTGTTCAAAAGCTTTATAGTTTATTTCAAACCCCATTATTGTTTATTTGAAAACCTATGAATTCACTCAACCGTTGTGTTGACATGTTAGCATGTATTCTCAGGTGTATAGGTTTAAGAGCAGCTGGAGTATGGAGCCGTGCGGGATAATGTAAAGGCAAAACAAACAATTTCCATTCGATACATTTGACAAACTTTTATATTTATTAAGGTTTGTATAAACTATTGGGACCTCTTTTATTGAACTCTGATTTTGTCGAATGGTTTATTTAATAAAACGTCTCTTTTGAGGTCGTTTTCTATGACTGTGTGTGATGTGCTATGAAGTAACACCCAATATTGATATTCCGCTGCCTTGTGAAATTAGGGGTGTTACAGCTTCCGCGAAGAAGATTATCTATTCCAATCACTACATCCGGTACTTGTAATGAACATTATGAGTTTCACTTGATGTCGTTTGGATTGACTAATACACATGTAGCATCCATAAATTTGGTGAATCTCGTGTGTGGGCTGTAATTTGACAAATTCATGCTCGTGATCACTAAGGACCATTTGTTTGTTTATAAGAATAAGAAGAAGTTAATAATTATTTATTGTAAGACCCGTTAAAGTGCCGTAAGATGCTAACTTATTGTCTCAAGAGTTATTCAGTATGAGCATCTCTCTTAAGTTGTGACTCACTTGTGGATGTGATATCCCGAGCCCAACGTCATTTATTTAATCCTATTTTACGAATATCTTTGAAATTTTTTAAGAAATTTCGTTTGTTATATATTTGACGGTTTAAGTTGAAACCGATGTTTAAGGTCGTAATTTTAACGTTTGACGATTTAAGAAGAACCGATGACGACTACGATACCGACGGATGCCCAAAATTTACCTTTTATTATCGATTGATCGATATTTGAGTTTTTCGAGATTTTATTTTTGTTACGTGTTAAGTCGAGTCGGAACCATATGTATAATAGTTTTGTGTGCGTTTGAACCATTTAAAAGTATTTTGAGGTAGCCGGGACGAAACCCGACTCTCGTAAATTTATAAAAACTTAATAGGTACCATTTTAGCCTTTTTAAAAAGTTATCTTACAACTAAGGCCAAAAGAAAACTAATATTACACAATCTACCCTCCCCACCATATAAAAGGCCAATTTTACACACACACCACTCATTTTTCATTTCAAAACACACACACTCTCTCCCTTTTCTCTCTAGGCCGCCGGCCTACTACCACCACCACCATAGATCCGCCACAAAAACTTGATTTTTGACAAATCCAATCAAATACCACCTCTTGTTTCATCATTGTAAGTAATCTAATCAATTAAAAACACACATGCAACATCTTTGATTTTTCCAAAAATTTATAATTTTTCAAAAATGGGTTTTGATCTAATTTAATGGTACATATGTTTAATTCATGTGTTAATAATGTGGAATCATCAATAAAACGAATTGGGGGCTGTTTTCTTGGGTGTTTTGGCTACACCAAACCCACGGCCAAAGTGGGTTTGGTTGTGGTTTGATGAGTTTGATGTTTTATGTTGTGGGTTTGTATGTAGGATGTTGTTTTTGGTGATTTAAATGGATAGAACAAATTGCATGTGTGATTTAGGCTTTGGGTTTTAGTGAGGATTCGATTTTCATAGTGTTAGAGGCTGTTTGGATGATTGGGAATGGGTATAAGTGGTTAGAATAGGTCTAGGTAATGGTGGAATGGATTGAAAACAAGTAGAAAGGTGATTTGAATGAGTCGTTTTCAAACAGATTGTTTAGGGCTATTTTCGTGGTTTTAATTTTCGGTCCAGGTTGTGATTGTAGGATATAGTTGTAGTGGTCGTCGAGACGCTCGTTTCTCTATAAGATAGAGCTTTTAACTCCAAACGAGTCAAAAGTTATGATATTTTGAAAGTTCGTGTACCGGGAGATGAGAATCAACACAATCCGAATTTGTGTTTGGTTTTGGGTCAAATCCCGGGGACCATAGATAGAGTTTGGTAAATGATTTAAAGTTAATTTTTGGTTTCAAACCTGCATTTGTGAGTCTATTTTTAGACTTAGGTGACAAATGGGTCAATGGTATATTTCAAATGGGTCAAATGAGTCAAACTTGGTCAATGTGCAAAATCAGTCCGAAAAACGTAGGTTTAGTAATGTGTTGAGTAACGGGTCGTAAAAGCGAAAACTTTTAATGGGATTAAAAATGGGTTTTCTACAGGTCTTAAGGTATTTTTAAGAATTTTCCCAAATTTTATAAAAGTGTATAAGTTTAGGAAAACAGCCCATTCTTTTGGTAAGTATCGGCGAAACAGTAAAATGGATAGTAACTTTAATAACATTGATAAATGGTATAAGTCTAGTAACAACTACTTGTTTGGTTTTGGCGTGAGTTTTCATAAGCATTAAGTGTTTCGATTTGCGTGTGTTTAGTACAATTATGTACGCGGTGTATTGATTTGGTTTTCGTACTTTGACTTTTAGGTCAAGTGTTTGATTATCCCGGGCATCCACGTCGTCGGTGACATTTCTCGTTACGTCTTCGCTAGAACCACTACTACTACGCAAGGTGAGTCTATAGCCTCGCTCTTTACTTATTTCAAATGTTTTTACCCGCGAGGGGGATACATGATATTTAAATAAAAATGAACATAAGTCATGAATGATTGTTGGACCCGAATGTTGCCTTGAAATTGTGTTGAGTACCTAGTTGCAAAAGGCCCTAAATTCATGAACTATTAACTATTGTCCTGCCCTTGCGAAGGGGGAAATAGCCGCTTATACAAAGTGATAGTACTATGGGGTTGACTACCCTATCCGAGACGAGGGCTAGTACGTTGATACCCCCTGCGGATGGATAATTTGTGATAAGAGATAAGGTATAATTGCAACTAATGCCTTTAGTATGGGCACTGGTTTCATCTGAATCACGCCGGTAATTATTACGCGGGTGATTGAGTTAACGGATTAGTGTCATGAGCTTAAACACAATTGTCTTATCCTTGAATAATAGATTGTATGGCCACAATGCTATTGAATGATCATGATTGGTTTTTAATACTTATGTTCAACTGATGATTTGATAAACCTATAGATTCGCTCAACCTTTGTGTTGACGATTTTAAGCATGTGTTTCAGGTAATCAAGGGGTATAGCAGTGGAGCATGCGAGGATGGAAGTTGTTGTGGCTTGGCGGTCTACTTTGTTTTTCCCCCCTTTTAGCGCTTAAATACTTTATATTATGGCATGTGAACGAAAATTGTATTTTGGGTTGAGATTCAGTGGGGACCTGATGCAAACTCTGTTTAGTATTGTTTGGGATTTGGAAAACTGTAGACTTGTATGATTTTAATAATGTTTAAATTTATGTTTAAACTTTTACGTCTCTTGAGTCATTTAATATAGCTTATGTGTGATGATAACTACGTAGCACCCAAATGTTGTAGTTCCGCTGCGCATAGCATTTGTTGGGGGTGTTATAGATTGGTAATCAGAGCCATGAGTTATAGAGAACTAGGTCATTTTGAAAAATCCTAAACTATAACTTTTGGTGTCGTAAGAAATTGTCCAAGCACACAACTATCCTGCATGGCTCCGGTAAGAATTCTTTAGCATTGCTTTATATTTTAGATGTATCCCTCAAAATTGATATGAATTCCCTAGTATTTAGTAAGTAAATACTTTGATATATATTGAGATATATTGTTTTGTACGTTGAGTACTTATCATCGTAATTTGCAAATTCCTGTAAAGATTATCGTATATGTTGCATGTAATTGGCATAATGGGCTACATTGCATTACATGGCAACACCGCGTTGTAATCCTACGTGTATGTAGGAATGGTTGTATGTATAAGTATGTATATACTATGGTATTTAAAGGCATAGCACGCGAAGCAATGGTCCTTGGGTAATTATCGTACATTAAAATGCGGTTTTGTTGAGAATTCGGCCTTACCGCTAATTATCAATCATGATAATTAATTTATTGTTCGGATAACCGAATATGAACCTCGTTTGATACTCTAGATACGTAAGTAACGCTTCGTAACATATTGTATATTGACTAGATTGATCTTGATTGTCGTTATCGCACCGTGATGTGTCATTTTGGACATTTTCTTTTGAAACGTAATTTACTTACGTATTACTTTATTTCTTTTATTCCTTATGGGTTTGATATATTGGTTGGTGTAACTATAATATAGACGAAGTATAATCAACGTTGCGTACATCGTAGCGATGAATCACATGTGTATTTTATAAAACGTGGTTGAGGCGTGTCGCCATTTAATCATTGTTTACTATTCTACTTGAATTTTAAGATGTGTTTTAAAATAGACTGGCGTTGTGATCAATCGCGATAACTTGGAATTTGGTTGGTTTTTGTGTTAATTTTGTGGAGTACGATTTCGAGACTCATCCGAGGCCGATAACAACATTAGTTGGCATACGTATTCTCGCTTTGGTTATTTCATTTTGTTTTTGTTGTTTCATTATTTTGAATTCGATATTTTACATGACGAGGTCCGGCATTTGTGTGAGTTAAGTAAGCACTAAACTTTGTTGATTAAATGGTTTAAACATAAAGTGTTTTACATATTTAATACTTGGCGGATGAAACTTTTGGATAAAAATGACTTATGATGTGTCTTTTAACAAGTAAAACTCTTATAGAGAGTAAAGTGACAATGTGAAATTATTTTTTCCTTCAAACTTGGTTGGTAAATCATAATAAGTAATTTATATTACTCGTAAAAATCCTTGTTTTTATATATTTATAATTTGATACTAGAAGCTAGTGATGGATTTGTTAAGAATTTGTTTAATATAATCTGAAAAAGGAGTTTATAATAAAATTTACGATATGACTATTGAGTATATGTAACTTTGGATTCAGTATGAATTAATTTTCGAGTCAATGTAGCAAACTTTTGGCGTATCTTGTAATATAAAACATGAGTAGAAGAATTGGTCATGTATTTTGGAGCTAAAAACTTTGTAAAATTGGTTTCATTTTAAACATAAGGTTATCTTTACGTATGCATTGGTGTAAACTAGAACACGTTACTTGTTGTAGTGAATAAACTGGGATGAAATCGGAATATACACTATAAGTGAGAAATTCTAACGCTTGAAATAAATTTTTAAACATTGATGGAACGTCATTGGAAATCATTTGTTTGTTTAATTGTCATAATAGAGAATCACTATGCATAATTCGATGATGCTTGTTTAAAAATCGTTTGAAAAATCTTTTATTTTATTCCGCTGCGAGATGTGTTAATGTTAAAAACCGTTTGATAATGGGCTAAGAGTTAAAAGTTGAATTTTCCACATTTTAGAATTATTGAAATAAGCATTTCTGATTAATTATTATCTTATTATATTTTTTTTTTATTCGATTCAAGTCTCGACTAAAATCAGTAAGTTGTCCTAGATAATACTACGTGAAACCTCTTTATCATTTGAGTCGAATTGCGCGAATATGATTTAGCAAATCAGTTTTAAGGAAGACATGTGGATAATAAAAAGTCAAGGTTAATTTTAAGAGTTAATTGGACTAGTTTGAGTCATGTTGGATATGTGTAAATATGCGATAATATAAGCCGTAATAATAAAAACGTAAAACTTGGAAAATTCTTACTGTATACGTTTTGGTACCTAAGATATGAACATTAACGAGATTTTGACACAAGTACGGAGATTTTCAAACCTAATGAATTGTCGATTATGATAACCGAGTCACCGCATCTACTAATGTTAATAATTACCTAGAGATTGTAATCTTTCCAGAATTGAAAACGTTGTAAAGATTGGAAAATAAAAGGTATAAATTCTTTAATGGTGTAACACAAATTAAAAATGTGTAAATGTTCGGTTTTACAATATACAAGGTAACATTGATTTGAATATGCAAATGGATTACCCAACACACGCCTACTTGTATAATATTTTATAAAGATGTATGTATAATGTTTTGAGTCACGATGGTTCGATCGTACGACATCCCTTCTTTGATTTTACGAGTCTATATCTGAAGTTGGGTAGTAATGGGATTGTTCATTTTAATATTTTCCATGATATGAAACCATTATTATTATATTTATTTTAAAACTGCTATTTAGCTAGGACTTGATGATGAGGGTACGTCACCCGGTATATTTTGTCCTGTTCATGGACGTTGTGACTTTTCTTCTTACGGTTAATGGAACCAAAAATTCTGTACTTACTTGAATGATGTTATAAATCTCCATTAAATTGGTTATTTATTTATATTGAACAAAAGCGAGGAGGCGAAGCCGCTTTACCAAATTGTAGAGGTGAAAGAACTCGACCTTCCTGGTGAAATTGTTTCTATTCGACCAAGTGATTATTCTTCTCTCCCCGTATACCTTTGGTGGAATGTGTGTGCAACTCGAGACGATGGGAATTATGATCGTTTTTTTATTTTGACGCTCGTGTTGATATTCAATTTTTACTCTATGTATTCGTAGATCGCTCTTGTTGTTCCGAGACTTTTGTCATATGTTTGAAATATTTTTATTTCTAATTTAGTTAATTTCAGTTGGCAAATTATATTGCTCGTTTACCTCGTTCGATTTCATTGATTCTTGATTTTGTTACTTGTTGTGCTTGCAATGATCTTTAATCTTGAACCACCTTACCATTATTTGGTGAATAGTCTATTTTGAAAGTATGTATGAGTGTGTGAAGTGTTTCGTTTAACCAAATGTAAATGGTGTCGATTTATTTATTTAATTATCTATTTATTTTCCTCACAAAAAGGCAAAGCAAAAATATGTTTTCAAAGTGTATGAAAAATGTTTGATGTGTTTCTTAAAGCGATAGTAAGAATATTTTCCCATTTCAAATTCCATTTCAAATGGTTTAATTATTTTGAAGATTAGGTCGAAAACTTTCGTAGTCATATTTGGTATGTAATTAATAATGTTTGTGTCGTCACTCGATCCTCAATTATGCACAGCTTAGCTAACTATGCATAATTCGGGAAGAGTCCTGTTTTGTTAATTGTTGTCGCTTGACCCTTAAGTATGCATGATCTAGCTAATTATGCATAGTTTAGGAAGGGCAATGTAGTTTCGAATCAATTGGTCATCTTTACAACCGGTAGTGTTTTTGATAAATGTTTGGATGAGAATGTTTTTAAAAATGGTGGATCCTTATGCAAGTAGTTGTATTCTCCTTGACTCCTAGAGAATTTTTTTTTTTTATTTTCTTGTGTTCTTTGAAATCTTTTCTTTTTTGTTTGGCTTTGACTTAGTAAGTCACTGTGACTGAATAATTTTGGAAAATGTTTTTATGTGTGTGTGTAACGTGCGAATTTCATCGGAATCACGAGGGTGTTGATGAAATACCAAAGGGACTCGTACCGACACTGAGGAGAAATTTAAACAAAAATAGGAGACTGCTGAAGTAGAGGAACACCGAGTTTGAATAACTCTAAGGGAAATGACGAAGACTTCTCCTACGTCGAATGAATCATACATTATTTATTTTTCTTTCCTTGTTCTTTTGATATGACAACGACACATGATAAACTGTTGAAGTTTACCAACTGTGCATCGGTAATTGGAAGACAATTCCATTGCCGTCTTCGTTTATTTAAGTGAGGAATCCTTTTTGCTTAACTCAACCATCCTTGATTATCGATGGTTAAACGATAGATAAACATAGTCGAAGTTTTTATGGTGAACCCTTGTCTTTTATGTGTTTATGTTGTATGTGATCTGGTCAAGTGATCGTAAGTTGTGAGAACTTGAGACGACATTGTCCAATGAAGTCCGATCATGAAGAACATGTGCCATGTAATATACTTATAACTGTGAACGGCGATGTTATTGAGATTTTGACCACGGTTGGGACGAAATTGAGATGGTGTACTTGTAATATCTTTTGGATATGGATCCGTGTGTGAGCACCCTACGATGACATATGTATCTATTTTATTTTATTTTATTTTCTTTTTGGATATGCATCCTTAGCTAGCAAGCTCGTGAACCTTCTTTAACTTGCAATTTTCATTTGACTGGACTCATCCGAGAAATATGTCAAATATTCATATTTTATCATGGCTTGGCTGATTAGCAAGCATGAGTTAACTTGGTTGAACTTATTTACTTGGCATGGTTTGGCTATTTCGCAAACATGTCGTGATACGGCTTTATGTACTTCATAATGGCTTTTGTGTTTGATTGGATTGTGATGTTTTCGAGAGAGTTATGTGTACGTCGGATGATTTCCGCATCGATGAATTCGTTTTTGACGAACTAGGGTTGTATGTACGTAATATTGCGATTAAGGTGATTTTGTAGGACTAGTATTAATTACTACGTCTTTTATATTCTGAACGTTTTTCGATGGGGTTATGTGCGACCCGTGTGATTTTCTTTATGATTAATTGTTTTTATGAGACGATGAACCAAGTGAAAGGACGATTCGAACATTGGAAGACGTGCTCCGAGCGTGTGTGATTGATTTTGATAGTTGTTGAGACCGACACTTGCCGTTGGTAGTATCTTTGTACAACGACATTTACCATGTTAACAATGAAGATGCCACATTCGAAGAATTATGTTGATGAAAATGTGGATCGCCAGTTGGATAGAATGAAGTAGGAAAAAGTTAGTTGAATGGACTTGAAATGATTCGAGAGGCTACAGAAGAGATGGTGTAGACTAAGAATCACTAGTTGACCGTGAGAAGCTGTGAGAAGAGATGTGTTGATAGCCGTAGGAAGAATTTGGGAAATTGAAGTGGAGATCATGGATCGAGATGTTAAGAGAATTAAAGCAAGGTATAATACTCATTGTGAAGGTGTGATGGAACCCAAGACGTGAACCGAAGTCCATATTGGAACGTGAATACCTCTATAATAGGAAGTACCCCCATCTTTCTAGTAGTACGAAATGCGAGTATAAGAACCAGAGAGCGCCGGGACGTCTCTCCTTTAAGGAGGGGAGGATGTAAGACCCGTGAAAGTGCCGTAAGATGCTAAGTTATTGTCTCAAGAGTTGTTCAATATGAGCATCTCTCTTAAGTTGTGACTCACTTGTGGATGTGATATCCCGAGCCCAACGTCATTTATTTAATCCTATTTTACGAATATTTTTGAAATTTTTTAAGAAATTTCGTTTGTTATATATTTGACAGTTTAAGTTAAAACCGACGTTTAAGGTCGTAATTTTAACGTTTGACGATTTAAGAAGAACCGATGACGACTACGATACCGACGGATGCCCAAAATTTACCTTTTATTATCGATTGATCGATATTTGAGTTTTTCGAGATTTTATTTTTGTTACGTGTTAAGTCGAGTCGGAACCATATGTATAATAGTTTTGTGTGCGTTTGAACCATTTAAAAGTATTTTGAGGTAGCCGGGACGAAACCCGACTCTCGTAAATTTATAAAAACTTACTAGGTACCATTTTTGCCTTTTTAAAAAGTTATCTTACAACTAAGGCCAAAAGAAAACTAATATTACACAATTTACCCTCCCCACCATATAAAAGGCCAATTTTACACACACACCACTCATTTTCATTTCAAAACACACACACTCTCTCCCTTTTCTCTCTAGGCCGCCGGCCTACTACCACCACCACCATAGATCCGCCACAAAAACTTGATTTTTGACAAATCCAATCAAATACCACCTCTTGTTTCATCATTGTAAGTAATCTAATCAATTAAAAACACACATGCAACATCTTTGATTTTTCCAAAAATTTATAATTTTTCAAAAATGGGTTTTGATCTAATTAAATGGTACATATGTTTAATTCATGTGTTAATAATGTTGAATCATCAATAAAACGAATTGGGGGCTGTTTTCATGGGTGTTTTGGCTACACCAAACCCACGGCCAAAGTGGGTTTGGTTGTGGTTTGATGAGTTTGATGTTTTATGTTGTGGGTTTGTATGTAGGATGTTGTTTTTGGTGATTTAAATGGATAGAACCAATTGCATGTGTGATTTAGGCTTTGGGTTTTAGTGAGGATTCGATTTTCATAGTGTTAGAGGCTGTTTGGATGATTGGGAATGGGTATAAGTGGTTAGAATAGGTCTAGGTAATGGTGGAATAGATTGAAAACAAGTAGAAAGGTGATTTTGAATGAGTCGTTTTCAAACAGATTGTTTAGGGCTATTTTCGTGGTTTTAATTTTTGGTCCAGGTTGTGTTTGTAGGATATAGTTGTAGTGGTCGTCGAGACGCTCGTTTCGGTATAAGATAGAGCTTTTAACTCCAAACGAGTCAAAAGTTATGATATTTTGAAAGTTCGTGTACCGGGAGATGAGAATCAACACAATCCGAATTTGTGTTTGGTTTTGGGTCAAATCCCGGGGACCATAGATAGAGTTTGGTAAATGATTTAAAGTTAATTTTTGGTTTCAAACCTGCATTTGTGAGTCTATTTTTAGACTTAGGTGACAAATGGGTCAATGGTATATTTCAAATGGGTCAAATGAGTCAAACTTGGTTAATGTGCAAAATCAGTCCAAAAAACGTAGGTTTAGTAATGTGTTGAGTAACGGGTCGTAAAAGCGAAAACTTTTAATGGGATTAAAAATGGGTTTTCTACAGGTATTAAGGTATTTTTGAGAATTTTCCCAAATTTTATAAAAGGGTATAAGTTTAGGAAAACATCCCATACTTTTGGTAAGTATCGGCGAAACCGTAAAATGGATAGTAACTTTAATAACATTGATAAATGGTATAAGTCTAGTAACAACTACTTGTTTGGTTTTGGCGTGAGTTTTTATAAGCATTAAGTGTTTCGATTTGCGTGTGTTTAGTACAATTATGTACGCGGTGTATTGATTTGGTTTTCGTACTTTGACTTTTAGGTCAAGTGTTTGATTATCCCGGGCATCCACGTCGTCGGTGACATTTCTCGTTACGTCTTCGCTAGAACCACTACTACTACGCAAGGTGAGTCTATAGCCTCGCTCTTTACTTATTTAAAATGTTTTTACCCGCGAGGGGGATACATGCTATTTAAATGAAAATGAACATAAGTCATGAATGATTGTTGGACCCGAATGTTGCCTTGAAATTGTGTTGAGTACCTAGTTGCAAAAGGCCCTAAATTCATGAACTATTAACTATTGTCCTGCCCTTGCGAAGGGGGAAATAGCCGCTTATACAAAGTGATAGTACTATGGGGTTGACTACCCTATCCGAGACGAGGGCTAGTACGTTGATACCCCCTGCGGACGGATAATTTGTGATAAGAGATAAGGTATAATTGCAACTAATGCCTTTAGTATGGGCACTGGTTTCATCTGAATCACGCCGGTAATTATTACGCGGGTGATTGAGTTAACGGATTAATGTCATGAGCTTAAACACAATTGTCTTATCCTTGAATAATAGATTGTATGGCCACAATGCTATTGAATGATCATGATTGGTTTTTAATACTTATGTTCAACTGATGATTTGATAAACCTATAGATTCGCTCAACCTTTGTGTTGACGATTTTAAGCATGTGTTTCAGGTAATCAAGGTTGATAGCAGTGGAGCATGCGAGGATGGAAGTTGTTGTGGCTTGGCGGTCTACTTTGTTTTCCCCCCCTTTTAGCACTTAAATACTTTATATTATGTCATGTGAAGGAAAATTGTATTTTGGGTTGAGATTCAGTGGGGACCTAATGCAAACTCTGTTTAGTATTGTTTGGGATTTGGAAAACTGTAGACTTGTATGATTTTAATAATGTTTAAATTTATGTTTAAACTTTTACGTCTCTTGAGTCGTTTAATATAGCTTATGTGTGATGATAACTACGTAGCACCCAAATGTTTTGTTCCGCTGCGCATAGCATTTGTTGGGGGTGTTATATTTATAGATTGCCCTGAATTGGTCGAACAATAAAAACATGTACCTTGAATAATTAACATGTGATTTAAGACTTAATCCTTTATATTAAATGACCATTTGATTAATGATGGTAAGATATATATATAAATATATATATATATATATATATATATATATATATATATAAATATATACATATATATATATATATATATATATATATATACATATATATATATATATATATATATATATATATATATATATATATATATATATATATATATATATATATATATATATATATATATATATATATATATATATATATATATATATATATATATATATATATATATATATATATTGACTCTTTAAAAATTAGAGCCATTTGAAACTTTGGGTTTTACCAAAAAGAAAATGGAAATATGTTTTGGCAAATGTTTTAACAAAGGATTTTTAAGGGATCATTCCCTTATAACCCTAACATTTAACTAAACTCCTATTTAGGGGTAAATGTTTTTGCATACCTTAAGACAACCTAAGCGGAATTGAGGAAAACATTTAAACCGTAACTTGAAATTTGAAACGACAATTTTTGCTTTTCAACTAAGAAAATTGGACCAAAGTATAACCAAAGATTTTTCAACACTTACGAATCTTATTAATTATTTTCGATAAATCAGCAAAAATCGTGGTTAATTAAATTCAAATTTATTCTTTTGAACATTTTCCTATAATTGGACGAACCGAGAAATTTAAAACTTTTACGTTTACATTTCATAAAAATTAAATATTTATTATTTAATTACTTGCAATAATTATCGATGCTTTAATCGTCGGATTGAGTAAAACGGATAAAAATGATAGTTGAGAAGAAATTAAAACATAGAAAATATGAAGAAAGAAATTTTGAATGAATACGGTCATGATAATTATTTCACCAGGAAAGGTGAATGTAGATACTGACACATAATATAGAAAGGATAAAGAACCAATTAGGATGTGTTCCTTAGTAATGATGGTACAAAATAAAATTGCCGAACAATATAAAAATAAACAACGCTTGTAAGAAGGATAATGTAAATAATAAAAGGGGTTTGCGGCTAATGTGAACCATTAGAATTAAGAAGCCAATGGCGTTAAATGTATAAAAGGCCGTTTGTGGATTGCCTAAATATGGAGGTTTGTGAGATATAGTCAGGTTGGAATTCCGTAAGTATAAGTATTCTATCCCTGCCACTTCTAATTAAGGGTATCTTTATCTGAAGAAGTTGTACTGATGGCAAATTATGAAGGCATACATCGCCTCATACATTAGTAAACGTCTAACTATTGCAAAGGTCACCATCTGAATTTGATTCGATTTGGGTCCTCGTCGACAGACTGACCAAATCTGCTAATATCATTCCTGTTAATGATAGATTCTTGATGAAGAAATTGACTCTTTTATATTTAAAAGAGTTGTGTAAACATAGTGTGCCTGTATCGATCATCTCTATCAAGATCCTCGCTTCGCATCGAATTTCTAGAGATCTGCTCAGAAGTCATTGAGAACGAATCTTGATGAGAGTACTGTGTACCACCCCAATCGAAGGGACAAGGTAAAGTTACGATACAAAATACTATAAGTGTTGTTTTATGTTTGAATGATTGACCTTTGGTAATAAACTGTAAAATCGTTTTCCTTTGGAGAGATTATCGTTGATAATTATCGTACTAGGATCGAGATCGAATCTTGTTAGGATCTAAATGTTAGAGCATCTGTAAGCAGGAGTTGGGATGAAGACACCCTACATAAACCCATTGTGAGTTGGACATGTATTTTAGGTTTAAGGTTTCTTATGATGGCGAACCTAAGCTTACAAAATACTCGACCCGCGAGACCTGAAATGATTGTTGAAATTAGGATCTGATTATTGACTGCCAGTAGTGGGCAGGAGGTTATGTGAATATGAAATGTAGATCTTGAGTGCCAGATGGGTAGCGAAGTTATGCCAAAAATTTTAACCATGGAAAAATGAATTGATGATCTGGAAGATCATGGGATATAAGTCCCCGTTGTATGGGACCATTGAGATGATGTAAAAGATTGGTTTGAACGACATATAAGCTGGATCTACCCTAGGAGTTCAAGAGCTGCGTGAATTATGTTTCGTATATCGAACTTGATAAAATGTCTATTAAGTGAGAATCTGATCACTTCTTGATGAAGTTTAGATCGGCGAAAAGTTGCATTCATCAAAAACCCGTGAACATCATGGATAGAGAAAGTAAGTCAACATTTATCCTGATCTTATTCCCGTAGTTATGTTTGATGAAACTCGCGTATTGTAATGAATTACATTTGTGAGAAAAGACCGAATGTGGAGGAAATACCCACATGGCTTTAAATCTATAAGGAGCGAGTAGTAAGATGATCTTTGAGGACAAAGATCTTGTTTAGGGGTAAATGCTGTGACAATCCGTCAATTTATGGTTGATCTTTTTATTCTCAAATATTATTTAAAAACATTATTTTAATGTTATATTATGAACTCACTTATTTTTGGGAAGAAATTTGGATTTACGTCTTGAAGTAGCATCGACTACGTCTAAACCGGAGGATTCTACATTACGTGCTTGCGTTTACATACACCGTCTTTGGTGACAGTCCGACATTTCAGAAAATAAATTTATCCGTGAATATTATTTTAGAATTTTAAATTTGTGTTGGTTCATAAACTCACAAATTTACGAGAAGAGATTAGGACTTACGATTATAATTTAACGTCCTTTACGACTAAACCGGAAACCTTAGGATTACGTATTTACGTTTTCGAACTCCGTTTTTGATGAGACAATTTTATTAGATTCGTTTTATGCCGTTGATTCATAATTTATAAAAACGTTTTTCGTAAAACTACCCGAGGGCACGCAAATCGAGGAAACTAGAATCGAGGAGTACCCGTAATTAAACGGGGATGAGACAAGAATAAACTTGCCCCACCCCCACAAACCCACGGCCAAAACCATAACACATACACCCTTGAGGTGTCAACTTTACATAAACAAGTGTTACACTTGTTTCTTAATGCTTACAAAATAAGCTACCACATAACAAAAACCACTCGCACAAACTATTCTCTCATTCTTACATGCAAAACAACCAAAAAAATCTATCTCTCTAGCTCCATTTTCGTCTAACCTACACCATAAACACCCCATTTGATCTAAATTTATCCATGAAATCCTATGTTATTCTTGCACAAGATGATGCCCTTTTGAAGCCCTATTGATTGGTGGTGATTATAACATCCAAGGAGGAGTTTCTATGGAGTCTTAGGGCTGATTTTCCACAAGGAGTTCTTGAAGAATGGTGGTCTTGAAGATGGTCTTGGTTTATCACAAGTTTCTCCATCAAAATCCATGTCTTAATCACAACCTACATCATCTTGGTGGTATAGAAGATTGTTCTTCCCATCCTCTTTTATTTTTTATTATGTAATCATGTATTTTACTTCCTATTGTATATGTATATGATAAATATATGATGATAAAAACATTGTGTGCGGATTTGGTGTTGATAATCATGGGTAAAAAGATGAAAAACTATATGTAAAAGTTGTTAATCTTGCTTAATTTAGTAGGCTGTATAAAAACAGTAAATAACCATGTGATGAACTGATAAAATGGCATACATTAATGGATATACAGTAATTAATATGTCTTTTACACATGTGAGAGTTGGCCATGCAATGGAATCATTAGGATGAGTGAGATATGATCAAAACAATATTAGAGTACAAATCTGCATAGACTGTTTTGGACGATTTTTAGAAAATACTTAGTGGCTGATTCAACAGTATCCATAATAGAGTTAAATGGATCACATATCATTTATTTTATGCCATAAAAATTTGGGCTTCCATCTCCATATAGAACTCTAGATATGGCTGTTTTGGTGAAAATGAAATTTAAAATCAGATTTGTATAATAAAAACATATATAATATAAGCACTCACTTATATATTTATAAAATATATACACATGAAAACCCACTAACTTATAAATTTCATTTATATATATATGTATAAGGTTATATAAATGGAATCTTTATAAAAATGGTAGTTGAATAAGATTTATAAGTTATAAAAACTATAAACATGATTTTTACGACTTTTTCGGCTATTACCGTAAAATTAACGTTTTTGTTAAATAAAACTTAGACGGTTGGACCCGTCTAATGTAAACTTTTATAAACTCATATACTGATATATAAACATATATAACAATTAAAAGCCGATAAAACCCGAACTATATAACATACGGACATTAACGGGCTAAGTTAACATTATTTGACTAATAATACAACAAAAATGGGCTAAAACACTTATAAACTTATTTATTGGGGCTTAACCCATTTGGGCCCAACTTGTAAAGTATAAATACTGATAATACAAGTATAAAATGGATTAATACAAGTTAGTGAACTTATAATCGGCTTATTGGACCTAAAACACGTAAATAGGTAAAACTGGTAAACTAGTAAGAAGTTACCAAAACATAAACACTAAAATGAGTAAAAGAGAATATGTAAATCCACTTGATCATCATATATATATAATCATCATATGTATACATAATTGTTATTTTTATAAATTCATTGGACAAGAGTCTAAGACGAGTATTATTTGTCTAGGTTTCCGTGATTGAAGCACGTACCGTACATCCGAATTGCCGATAACCCGCTTTCCCACATCAACGTGAGTTCATAGCCTCGCACTCTTTTAAATGTTTTTATGAAATGTTTTAAAAACCCGCGAGGGAGATAACATGTTAGTTTTGATAAAATAGGACACCATTTGTCCCAGTTGTCTGTTTATTGATTTGCACCCGAATGATTGTATGACCCGATGAAAGATTAAATGACCCGATAGATGAAATAAAATGGATTATTAAAGTTAGGTTATGTCACTAAAAGTCCCATTAGCATGAATTGTGAACTACCGGGATTTGGTAGACGCTTAAGCATATAATAGTACTATTTGGGGACGATCACCCCAGTTCGCGCATTGACGGTTGATCCACGTCGTGCCACATTGATTGGTAAGCGAATTTATGTATGAGAAGATTTCCATAGCGTGATTATTGTGACGACACGCTAACTTAGATGGGCAAATTGAGTATCGGGTTAGCTACCCGTTGTTGGTTATAGTAAGGTAACAATGTCATGCGGCTTATAATAATCCAATTAACGAAATACTGCTTTAAGCATTGAATTGCGATATATTGCCTGACTAGCAATACGGGTTTTTATCTTTGATATTATGTTCGTGGTTTGGTTTAATATAACCATATTCATATAACGGTTTTTATTTAATCTATACAACGTTGTAAAACGTATTGTATGATGTTTTTAACGACAATGGTTCGTATAATGATTTTGAAGGCGAAAGCCTATATTATGATTTTAACAAGGATTTGTATAAAATGACTTTGGCTATTTTATGGCCTATTACAATGATTTGTACAAAATGATTTTCGGTAATAATTTTATGCCGATGTTATATTGATGGATTTTATTAAACTATATGAATTCACTCGGCGTTATCGCTGACCTTTTCTTTTAACATGTTTTATCTCAGGTACTTGAAGGTAATTCTCGGGAAGACAACAAGAATTCATGGCCCACACTTAATTAACAAATTTCCATTCAAATTCTTTGTAAAACTTGTATGAAATACAATGACTTGGGACCTATGTACATTTGATATTTATGAATGGAAATGCTTTATTATTAAACGACGCGATTCTTAAGCGTTGTCTATGATGTGAGTAATGTGCTATCCCGTAACACCAACGAGTCTTCCGCTGTATTGAATTGTATAAATTTGGGGGTGTTACAAAACGCTACTCTGATATTTATGAAATCAATTTATTGGGATTGAAAACTTTAGACTAAAAGGTAGTATTATTTTATCTTATATTTTAACTGTCTCATCTTGAGATGGTACCAAGAGTTTTTAGTAATGAGGTTTGAGTTTAGCACCCAAATGTGTATTTCCGCCGCGCAACGTAATTTGAGGGTGTTAAAAAAAGAGTATCAATCTAAATAAAGGATAAATAACCTAAGAAACCTAGGACAAGTTATTAGTTGTGTGACCCCTATAAACCTATTCACTAAAAACTTTTATGTTTCAAAATTTTTGGAAAATTTATGCTCGTAAAGCGTTGTATGTATACACATACGACAAATGCTTAAATAGACAAGTATATCTAAATTTCAAAAGAAAAATCTAATTTCATAATGACACATTTAAGGACCTCAGTATCTTCTATCCTAACTCCCGAAAGACTTCAGCAAATAACTAACGATGAAGTAGCTACAGCCTTGAAAATACCGATCTTCAAAATAGTAAGAAATGCTAATCCAAAAGAAGACTATATAACTAGCCAGTTATATAAATTCCATGGAAATGAAGATGTTATTGGTATTCCCATTTGATTAAGAGGACATAAATGATTTTCTCCTAAAATAGTTACGTTGAAGACCGATAACTAAAGCTTGCTATTAGTACCCTAACTAATGAAGCATTTTCATGGTGGAATCACTATACTCAACTTGTTGGTTTAGAAGAAGCCTATAAGAAGAAATGGTTAGATTTTAAGTGCCTCCAAATAACCTGATATTATCCTTCAAAAGAAATCGAGAAAGTGAAAAAGGAATTCTGCAACCTAGTAACACAAGGAATTGATCTCAAAGCCTATTTGAGAAAATTTCAAGAGTTACCAGAATTGTATCCTATCACTGATTCGCAAAGGATGATGAAGACTTTTATCAAAGGATTTCCCCAAAGATTCAGAAGGATGATTACTATTTCTAAACCCCATAGTTTAGAAGAAGCCATTAAGATTTCTTAGAAATTAATGGATCATGTAATCAAGCACAATCCTGTGCAAGAATCCAGCACCCTTAAATGTAAATTTATCAAAGAAGAAGATGAATCTGCTAAAACTAAACCCAATCCCTTATACTTTTCTTATGATCCATATTTTTCCTACCTATATTACCCAAATACTAACCTAGTTAACCATTCCCAACCAATAAAATACGATGACTATGCTAGACACATTCCCCAATGTATGAATTGTCTATTGCATCACACTAGAAACTGCACAACAAAGTGCCAAAATTGCTTCAAAATAGGTCATCAAACACGATACTGTTGGAGCAAGGCGAATTTTTAGATTTTTCCTAAGATTTCCGTGCTTTGTAAATAAATAAGTGTGCTAAACATACGTGAGTATTATCAATAAAAATCTATGAAGTTTTTGTTTTCATTTTCTAAGTGTTATTTTAATTCACTATCTGGCAGAATAACTCATTTATGTTACATGTACTTAGAATTATTTGATTATCTTTGGACTAAATATTCAACTTATATCTTAACGGAATTTCGAAATCTAAATTACAAAATGTTTAACCTAAATTTTTCTTATGAAAAATAGGTAAGAACAAGTAATGAGAAACTTATTTCAGGATTCCATAAGATACAACATGACACCATATGGATCATTGTCAATTGTATTTCATAAAAGGATAAGGATACTTTAACAAGGTTATCCCCAAAATAATCTGTTGACATAAAATGTCGATATCTGTAATATTGAATACATTAAGAAAAAACATTTCCCTCTATACTAATATGTTAAAGTGAGAGAACTATCTAGATATTAGAATTTCATATTCCATGTATGCATTATATTATCTGGAATTGCACCTATCCTATGAAGGTATTATAGTGATAGAGCCGTCATAGTGCAATATGAAACATCTTTTCCAAGAGTAATCATAAATATTTTCTCAAGAAGGATGAGAAACTACACCATGTAAAACAGTATTAACATTAGTGAGATGCTTTCCCTATTAATGTTAAGAGATGCAATAATCAATCCATGATTTTTAAGCAAGCTGTGACTTATTAACTTGAGTTTTACCCAAAGAAACTCATAAATAATCACATTTCCCTTCCTATTTAGAGAACTAAAGAGGATTTACCTGATTAATTGGTACGATTTACACTTATTCTTGTAATCTTTATAAGATTTCATTACAACCTAAATGGTCAATATATCATAAGTGTTTATTCTTCGTGATAGCTCTAATAGAAGAGATTGATTAAAGAAAAGAAATAACAACAGTAAGAACTTTATTCATTGATATATGAATAGAATGTTAAGCAGAACACAAGAACTACATCTGCCTTTTTGATACATTAAAACCTTAATGGTCAATATATCATAAGTGTTTATTCTTCGTGATAGATCTATGATAACCCATAAAATTTACAAGTGTAATATATGCTATGTTTGAATAAGATTGGAAAATCCACTAGAAATTTTTGCATTTTGTGTATTACTTGGTAGAATGAACTGCTTCTCACACCATAAACTATTATAACCACACATTCTTATAATGATGAAAGACACAAGTATAAGTTATAAAAGTGATCTAATATGTTCAATATTAATAAGAACATTTCAAATGCAACCATGATGCCCTAAATTCTCTTAGAAACCCTAGAATTCCTATAAATGAATTATAAACTCAAGAATGGTAAACCATGAATGAAGAATACAGATGAATAAATCATTATGTATCATAAACAAGTTATAAAGTATACTTTAAGGACATAATAATACCTAATAATGGCAAGGACAAACCATATAAAGCTAAGTACAAGTAATTGTACATAATAGTCTAGATCACCACCTAGAAACTTTGATAAATAATATTTCAAGCAATATAACTACATAAAATCTATGTATTATTATCAAAAACAATATACTAATTACAATCTATCCATATAAAGGAAAGTTAATTGATCCCAAATTGCTAATATTCACTAATCCAAGGCTAATTACAAATTAAGACCTAGTAACCAAGATTAGCATATAAAATCCATTATACATTGAACTAGAGTCTAATATTTTAGCACAAATTATAAAACTCAACTACATATCAAATTAAGATTATACATTCATTTCAAGTCAAGTTACAAGTTCATAAAGCATAAGGTACAAGTTATCAAAGCAAAGGATCTTAAGCTCCCTTAATCAACCCTAGAATATGATCAACCTATACAAACCCTTAAACCAAGGATGTAGAAACCATAGAAGTCATAAACATATCATATAATCCCTAGAATAAGCATACATAAGGATATAAACCCGAATTACCCAAGTTAGAAAATCATTAGGATTAATGACCTAAAAACCCTAATATTAAGAAATCTACATGGAATCATTACCTAGTTCTTTTTGGAAAAATATATAAATATTTATAGGACTTCATTAAGGTTATAAGATTATATTAAGACAATGTACAGATACCCTAATTCACAAGGTACAAGATTGCAATGCATGACTTATAAATTAGGTAAAAATATGTATTTTCACTCTTTAGACATGTTTACCTAAACTAAACTCTTAAACCAAGTATGAGAACTAATTGGACACTTAAAACTTAATGAATAGGACCTAAATTAAGTTTAAATCAGTAACCACTTGAAGGATAAAGCCTTTTACTAAGATTTAACCCTAGATCATTAGGAAACCCTAATCTACATAAGTATACTTCCCATTTTCACATCAAACCTTGTTAAACTTCAAAACCCAAATATCTTAAATAGAATTTCTAAACCCTAATTAAGCCCTAATAATACACTATTCACTTTCCCTAGTCCATAATCAACAAAAACACAAACCATAAGTTACAAGCCCTAGTTTTAAAGCCCGGTTTTGTATTTTCCTCCAAAACTCACTTTCAAACCATTTCCCTATATTACAAGTTTAAAAACCTGATATTTATGAATCCTAAGATATTTTAGGAGTGTGACAAGTAGGTGCATCACCTCCTTGCTTGCTACACATCACCATTCTTATCACATATATGTCGTGATCTATTTTGAGCCACAAGGAAGGATTAGATACAAACCTAGAGTCTAAGAACTTGTAGACCTTCACTAGCCTCACTTAGTCAATACTCTATGTATCTTACACGTCTTAAGCCTTAACTTGAAGCCTAAGTGTTGGAAAAACTATAAAATAGGGGCGAACTCCCATTGTTAGAACTTGCACACTGTTTCCTTTGTATATCCTACCCATTCTCCATTTCCACCTCTATATACGTCTTAGGACATCCCAAAATACCAAAAACCAGGTCTAGAAGCTAGCCATTGAAGCTCTTGAATATTTGATATCAAGTTGTGTTCATAAGAAGCCATAAGGAGCCATTTTGGAGCTACCTAGGTAAAATCTATGTTAACCAAGATTTGATCTTGTTATAATGCTTATTTAGAGTTTTTATAATGCCAAAATTATGTTAGAAAGATAATCTAAAAAAACCAAGTCATTTCATCATTTTAAATGAAAGTTATAAGTTAAAGATGTCTTAAAACCCTAGTTTTGTTATTTACATAAAATAATAAGCAAAAACCCTTTTCAAAAGCTATAATTCTTAAGAAATGTTGTTATTATGATTATAAATGTGTTCATAAGCTTTATTTTCAAATCCTAGATCATTTGGATCATTTTTAAGCTTGTTATGTGATTTTTATAAGTTAAGGGACTAAAACTATCATTTTTTAACCTATTTAACATTTTGGGCCAAAAGTATCATTTTATGAAAGAAAAAGATATAAGAATAAATGTTGGAAAGTTTGAGGCCCTAAGCTTAAATATTGAAGGTTTATAATGCAAATACTAAAACTATATACTTTAGGGGTTACAATTGTAATTATGCCAAAGTATAACCAAAAGGAATATTTTTGCCAACTTTGAAACTAAATAAGATTAATCATGAATATGAGGAGGTAATGAAAGTATCATGTTAGTAGGGAGCTTTGTATAAAGATGTACCATCTCGATATTACGTTCTGACTGAGTGGTTGGGTTTACAATTTAAAGTGCCCTCGCTCCTCAAATGTTTATAGAATGGCTTCTAAGTATGATGGCCAGAAAAATGGTGCTGTAATTACAACCAAATCATAATTAAAAAAAATATAACAAATTTCTTAAAGATATTGATCAAAATATTAAAAACATAATACCATACCAATTATGTTAAAACAGGTTGGTGTGAGACCACATTCTTGTTTGTTAGCTCAAGTTGATCTGTATGACATAAACTCGAAAAGATTACTGGACATAAGGTGAGTTCATAGCCTCACTTCTAAATGCTTTCAAATGATTTCAAAACCCGTGAGGGGAATATATGCTAAAATGGAATACAAGTGTTTTTGGTGTGCTTTCCAGATATGATTTATTGACACTATGTTTACAGCTGACTATGAAAGTCCCTTTTTAATTGTGAACCGCTAATCATTTCTCGGAATGAGTGCTAATATCGTAAATAGTAATATTAGAGACTGACATCTCCTGTCTGGGCAAGTTGCACTTGCTAGCACCTCAGTGGTCAAGCATGCATACTTTATTTTGCTAATAAGTATAGTTTGGCAAACTTCCTCATAAGGGAAATTGTGGGTTTCTGATATGTCTAGTCGCGGTATCATAAGCTTAGTGAAATTGAATCATCATTTTATTCAAACTTACGAGCAAATAACAACGTAGCTCAGGAAAAAGGATATTGTATTCAAACTGATTAAAAAACCTATGAATTCACTCAACCTTTGTGTGGACTTTAAGCATATATTTCGGGTATTGAAATTGATAGCATTGAGGAACATACTAATGACGTGGAGAGATATAATCTTGGAAGATTTTGTCATTCAAACCTTTTTTCTATATCTCGGGAACTTGTCATGTACAGTGTATATACAATTGATTTATTGAAAATCTCTGAGTTTCAATGATAAATTTATAAAGAATAAATGAAATTTATTTAAACACTCTTATGAGTTGTTTTCTATTACTTTGCTTTCATACCATGAAGTAATACCCATAAAATTATTATTCCACTGCGTCAAGGTAAAAATGGGAGTGTTACAATATACAAGAAGAGAACCGAAATGGACGGAAAAGTACAATCCTATAAAGCTCGTTTAGTAGCTAAAGGTTTTACTAAAACTTTTGGCGTAGACTACGAGGAGACATTTTCTCTTGTAGCAGACTTAAGAGCTATTCGGATTCTCATAGCTATAGCAGCATACTATGACTATGAGATATGGCAAATGGATGTTAAAACTGCCTTCTTGAATGGTCGCTTAGATGAAGACATCTATATGCCGCAACCAGAAGGGTATGTTGATCCTTAGTATCTAGGACACGTGTGAAAACTTTAAAGTTCCATTTATGGTTTGAAGCAAGCATCACGTCAATGGAATAAGAGATTTGATGAAGAAATCAAAAAGTTTAGATTCATTCAAAATCGTGATGAGCCATGTGTATATCGCAAAGCTAGTGGGAGTGATGTAGTATTCCTAGTCCTATATGTTGATGACATATTAATCATGGGAAGTAACATTCCAAGACTTAAATATGTTAAGCATTATATTGGTAAATGTTTTTCTATGAAGGATTTAGGAGAAGCTGCATACATTCTGGGAATTAAGATCTACCGGGATAGGAAAAGACGGTTAATTGGTCTAATTTAAGATGCTTATATGGACAAGATATTGAAGAAGTATAACATGCATAATTCCAAGAAAGATTTTTAACCTATGGAAGTTAAGCATAATCTGAGTCATGAGACAGATGCATCAACTCCTGAAGAGGAGGCGTACATGCAGAAGGTGCCTTACGCTTCGGTTGTAGGATATATAATGTATGTTGTTAGATGCACAAGGCCTGATGTGGCGTTTGCTCAGAACTTGGTCAGTAGATACCAACAGAATCCAGGGAAGCTCCATTGGACTGCTGTTAAACATATTCTAAAGTATTTGAGGAGTACGAAAGATATATTTTTGGTATTTGGAGGGAAACCAGACACATAACTGAATGTGACAGGTTTCTGTGATGCGTCCTAGTAATGTGATAAAGACGATACGAAGACTCAGACGGGTTACGTTTTTTTATCAATGGAGGAGCAGTTGACTGGAAGAGCAAGAAGCAAACAACGATTGCAATGCATGCTACTCAATCTGAGTACATGGCTGCTTCAGAAGCTGCAATGGAAGCTGTTTGGATTAGGAATTTTATTGGAGATCTTGAAACCTTCAATTAAAGAACCTATTGATATGTATTGTGACAATTCTACCGCAATTATATTCTCCAATGATTCTGGAGTCATGAAAGGCGCCAGACACTTTAAACATAGATATCAATACGTCCGAGAAAAAGTTGAAGCTCGTGAAATAAAATTAATAAAAGTTCACACAGATGATAAAGTAACTGATCCTTTAACTAAGTCTTTGCTTGTATCAAAGGTATTTAAGAATGCCAAGGCGATTGGGCTGCAACTAGCTAGCGAACTCATGCAATAAATCTGTGATTAGTATTTGGATAAAGGATGTTATGACATTATTATTTAATAAAATAAAGATTGAGTTTCGTTTATTCTTATTATTTAATTTTGTATCCTATTTTACATGTTTTAATCCATGAATAAATTGTTATGCTAAATGTCAGTTGTCGGTAAATAATATGGGAATATTATTAAATTAAGACAAATCAAAATTGCGATAGAGTATACTTGAAAATATATTGATCGATTTTGGATGATATTCGATGAATTGAATATTGGACTTATCCCAACTATATGATTTTACTTTGTGGATCTTTGTCATCAAGTAAATCATAAATAGTTATCCTTAGGCTTGAGATACCAGAAAACTGTTATGACTCTAGTGCATCTCTATGAAATAATATAACACTAAACGTAAAATTGGTATCTTTAAGGATTATTTTGGAAGTGTTGCAAAATTCATAAGTTTTGCTCGTAGTCAATATGGAATTTATTTTCTCCAATTTCGTTTTGGAGTTTAATACAGCTGGGGCCCTCGTGGGATTCATAAGATGATTGTGTGGCCACACCTAAATTTGTTTTGGTAATCTTGTTGAATCTGTGAACGAGAAAACAAAATGGTTAATGAAAGGAATGATTGAGATCCATATCCTTATTAACGTTGTATTAGAAATAAAAGGATCCTAATATAGTCTTACTTTAGACTATATCTTGGTGACATACGGTATAAACCCGAAATGGTGATTCGTTCTTCGTCTTGTGGATTTGCTTTAGCGTAAAGTTATGTAACCCTAATTCGATTAATTATAATTGTGTTATTAATATGATCTTGTTAAATCGCTTCCGCTATGTGTGCTTTGATCTCGTTTAGGGTTTTGTGTAATTGTTATGAACTATATAAACCTTCATCTTGCACCCGATCTATCAATGCAGGAGGATCCATCAGTGAATAAGACCAAGCGGTCTTGGGGATCCTCCTCCTTTTTTGGTATCAGTTCCTCATCTTCTTGATTTTCCACGATAAAGTCTGCCATGATTTGTCCCTTGACTGCACTACATGATCTGTACGTTATGTTGTGTTCGCCTAATAGAACGCTCCACTTTTGTAACCTTCCTGCCACATCCGGCTTCATTATAATCTGCTTTATCAGCTGATTCGTAATCACGACTATGGGATGAGCTTAAGTATCGGCGCAGTCTTTTTACCGCATACACGAGCGCCAGTACCAATTTTTCCATTGGAGAGTAATTCTGTTCTGGGAACTCTAAAGCACTGCTTATGAAGTAAACTGGTATATGCATATTCTCTCTATCGGTCATCAAAACTGTGTTGACTGCTCCGTATGTGGCCGATATATATATGATTAACTCCTCCTTTGGTTGGGGTGCGACCAACATGGGGAGTGCTGCTAAGTGCCTCTTTAGTTGTTCGTAGGCTACTTCTGCCTCCTTTATCCAATTAAAAGCCCCATTTTATGCACTTCTTGAGTGTTTTGAATAGAGGGAGTGTTTTTTCTATGAACTTGGATAGGAATCTTTTGAGCCCTGCTAGTTTCCCATTGAGAGATTTTACCTCCTTCAACGTTCTTATGGATGAGAGCCGTAGTACCGCATCCATTTTTTCTTGGAACGGTTTGATACCATTTGGATCCATCATGTATCCCAAGAACATGCCTTCCGTCATGCCGAAGGCACTTTTTGGGATTTAGCTTATATTGATCTTTCGCAACGTGGTAAAGGTTTCTTCAATGTCCCGGATGAGTTGTCCTTCTGTATGACTCTTTATGACCAAGTCATCCACGTAAACTTCAAAATTCCGCCCAATCTGACTATCGAATGCTTTGTCCACTAGTCATTGGTAGGTGGCTCCGACATTATTTAGTTCAAAATGCATCTTGGTGTAGCAGAAAACTCTCTAATTGCTCTGCCATTTGGATAATGTTGTCTTCTCCTCGTCCTGCTCTGCCATTTGGATATGGTGATATCCTTTGTATGCGTCCACGAAGCACTTAAAGTGATAGCCGCAAAAAGATTCGATCTTCCAATCTATCTCTGATAGTGGATAGCAGTCTTAAGGACAATCTTTGTTGAGGTCCATGAAGTCTACACACATACGCCAATTGGCGTCGTGTTTCTTGACCATGACCGGGTTTGAGATCCAATCGTGGTAGTAAGCTTCTCGCATGATCTTGGCGTCTATTAGCTTTCTCACCTCTTATAGTATTGCTTGGCTGTGTTCTGGGGATTGCCCGCGCTTCTTTTGTCTTACTGGGGGGTATCCTTCCCGGATTTGTAACCTGTGCTCCGCAATCGAGCGCGGTACCCCTGTCTTGTTCCCTTATGAAAATGTCTATGTTGTTTTTCAAGAGTTTGCATATTTTTGCCCTACCTTGGTCAGACAGTGTTCCCCCAGTCGTGAATTCTTGCTCTGGGTAATCTGGGTGGATTGCCACCTTCAGGTTTGGTGGTAATGACACTCTCTGCTCTACAATTACTCTTGGCGGTTCTGTGATTATATTGCATTCTGGGTGCGGTATTACCGTTTTAAAAATTTGTGACGACTCCTCCATCCACTGGGAATTTTAGCATGCCATGGGCCATAGAAGGCACGGCTCTTATTGCTAGGATTCCTGGTTATCCAATGATGCCATTGTACGACGATGGCAAACACGAAGAAGTTCATCCATACTGTGGTTGAGTGTTCATCGTCACCAACTGTTACCCGTAGTCTAAGCTGACCAAGAGGCCATATTACTTCTCCACTAAAACCTGCCAATGGGAAGTAGCAGGTGTCAGTTGGTTTTTAATGTCCGAGCTTAATCGTAGGAAACAATGCTCGTACAAAATCTCTGTTGAAGAACCCCCGTCGACGTACATACGGCGGACAGTGTGGTCACTGATGCTGACTTATATTGTCAATGGTACTTTTGCGACATTACTTACGTTCAGAGGTGGGAACGAGATACTCGCTCCTCTAGAAAAATTTTGACCCACCTTCTTTTTGGTCCTACGTTGCCACGAGTGTACCATGTAGACAGTCGTGAGCTTGTCTTTTGGTTTTGGTGTGCTCTCCCCTTCTTTGACGAGGTAACTTAGCTTGCCCAATTTTACCAAGCTCCTGATGTGCTTTTTTATTGGATGCAATCGTTTGTTCCATGTCCTTTTTTACCATGGTATTCACAATGTATATTACTAATGCGCCTATCCATCGTGGTGGTCATGGTGGAGGCTTTAGGAAATTCACGCCTTTTGATAGGAATATCTCCCGCGGGTAAGGAGTGAACTTCATTTCATTCTCACGTCCCCCTCTCTGACCTCCTTGGTAGTCGAGACTCTGTCCGTTGCTTTGGCTACTATACTACTTCCTGGTCGAGTCCTGGGATCTATAGCTCGGGGTAGTTCGCCTGCTATATGTTGATGCCACCTCCCCTTGTATGAAAGATATGACCCGTCGCATTACTCCATCGATAGTGTAAGGAGTTTTTTTTCATTTAGCTTTCGTATTAGATCTTGGTTAGTTATCCCAGCCATGAAACATGATACTTTTAAGATTTCGAGGCATTCCTTGATCTGATTGCACTCACTTTTAAAGCGTTCTATGAAATCTTCCAAATACTCTCCCTGATTCTGCTTGACTCTGTCTAGTGATTCAGGGATATTGTCACACTTCTTTTGTTTCGTAAAGTTTCAACTGAAAGCCTTTCGTAGTTCTTCGAACCCATCAATGGTTCGACGCGGGAGTTTTTTGAACCAATTTCGCCCTTTATCAACTAGGGTGGAGTTGAACATGTTGCACCACATCGACTCTGGCCATTTATCAATCCCCGCCTATGACTCGAAGACCTTTATGTGGTCATCCGGATCTGTGGTACCGTCGTATATCTTAACATTTGACGGCATGCGTCGTCTTTTGCTCTATACATAATATTGGATACGCTTAGTGAAGGTATTGTGTAACACCCGCTCTGAATAAAGACAAAGTATCACATTTATGGTTTCTTATCAGATACATCAAAATATAAAGATATAAAACAAAACTTATAAAATAAACATAATGTATGGAAATGCCGTTCAAAAAAAAACATAATGTATGGAAAGATAGATGCCAAACAAAGTCAAATCCCCAAAACAACGCGGTCCAAAATGAAAGTACTGAAAAGCTCAAATGAAATCAGTAATTTTTTACCAAGGGTAACTCTAAGCACTCAGCAACTCTCAATGCCTCGATTCCCACTTAATACCTGCCGCATGGAAAAAGAAATGGCTGAGTAAAATACCTAGTGATCGGATATAAAAAATAGATGCACAAGTGAAGGAAATATAACGGGAACAATGAAACATAATTAGATGAACAAAGGATTATAGTGAGTAAAAGAGAGTGAATGAAAAGGTATAGGAAATGCCACGAGTCTATATCACATATCATATATCATATCATATCAAAGTCACATAAGTTGCACATGGGTAGCTACTCCCATGTACCAAAAGTGAGATGGGGCATATAGCACCTACTACCCATTCACATCATATCATATCATGCATACCATAGCCTAGGATGCATCCATACGCCCCCTTGCAAATCATAATCAAATAGCACGTACACTAGCTCATGACTAGCATACGCACACATAATATCACATATAATAGTGCACATCAAAAAGGGAACACTAGGGTCTAATCACACCGCCCAGATGTGTCATGTCTTTGGTGCATCAAACGACATGGTCATGGTACCTCCATAAATAGTTACAAAGTATATAGCTCGGGCATAAGGGTTTCATATCAAAATTCATAACAAAGGCATAATCATAATGTGTAAAACTGAAGCATAATAAGGCATAACAACGAAGGGATCATAACGAAACACAGGAATCAAGGATCATAACGAAACACAGGAATCATGGGATCATATCAAAACAGCTTCTTAACATATAGGGAACATAGCAGTGGCAAAGGGAATGATGAAAAGTAAGGAGTACAAAACGGTTAATGAGGGATTCTTACTAAAAGAACCGAATATCCATACCTTAGCGCACAACAGAACAAAAAACCGCACAAAAAACGAAACCAATTCTAATCCCGAGTCACCAAAGCTACAAGGTATGATTGAATAACTTATACATACTGGTCATATACATAAAAATACAAGTTTCCAAAAACAGGTGATTGACTTTCTAAAAATAGGAGTTTCCTTATTTAAAAGATTGTCGGTATTTAAGGTATGTTACACTACTTAACTAACCCATTAAAGACTTCCCATAAATTCCCACAAAAAAATCACAGAGGTCAACCTATGGGTTAACAAGGACTCTAAAAGGGTGAAAACCCAAAGGTTACCCAACCCATGATATGACCCAATAAGCCCAACCTAGACCAAAACCAGTCTAACCAGAACATATAGAAAGTTGTAACAATTTTGGCCCATCTAAACAGCTTCAAAAAATAGCAAAAATCTAGGTGATGCTCCAACATATGAAGATAATCCTCTTAAAAGGGTTTTACCAGATTAAAATATTTAAAGATTTTATGGCATTTATGGTGAACATGAGTTTTTTAGTTTTAAAAATCAGATTTGACACCTTATGGGAAAACAGCCCTAACCCGACCATAACATGTTCTTAAAAACAAACGGAGTCCAAATTAACAAATTAGACTCAGAGTAGATTATTAAACTCATAAGTTTCATACCAAAAGCTTTTATAAAACTCATTTTATGGTGATTATAAGATAACCCTTTTTCCAATCAGCCCAAAATCTTAATTTTGCAAATCAAGTTTCACCCATCTAGATCATCATAAGATATATAGAACATAACAAAACCATGTAAAAACTTATTTAAAACATATATGGGGCTGATTTAATATGATCTAAGTCACGTTCATAGTTTTTAATTAGTCAACCACCTTAAACATGTTTTATGGTTTATAAGCCCTAAAAATCATATTCAAAGTAAAATAAGCCTAACAAAATTATAAAGATGACATACGGATCGTTTTCACTTACATGAGATGGATATAGTGATACGGGAATCACCAAGAACAATAAAACACAATGAATGGAGGAATGAGAAGGAAGAATCACCAAAAATCACCCAAGAACACCAAGGTTTCTACAATGGAGATGTAGAGAAAACCTTAAGAACCAACAATGGTGTTTTGAGAGAGAATAGGGAGTTTTAGGACAAGGGTGGACGGTTTTTGGTGATTAGAGGAAGGGATTTGCTAGATTTTAGCAAGAAAATAAGATGAAGAAAATATGTTTTTAATATTGTTATACACTTTCACCTTTTAGCTTATTTTTTCATAAAAATCACACTTCTTTACTCTTTTAACAAAGTCTTACACAACATATGTAACATTTTACAAAATAATTATATACTAACTTGTTGGAAATACATTTTTACGTATTTAGAAAGGATCAGTCACTCCAATGATATATTCAAGTATTGGGCTCGTGATCCATTATGTAAACATATAGTCCATATAGCCCACATGTAGGGTGGGCTATATATACCCCCTCCTAGCATGTTAGGAGGGGTTGCTCATTTGTTCTTTCACACATTTCATGAATCAACCTTTCTTTCTCTAATCCTCTCCTTTCTCTCTCTAGCTTTCTCTCTCTAAGTTCTTCCTTTTCCTTCCATCTTTTTAGATCTTTACAAACACATCTACAATCCTAAGATTATATGATTCTACAATTGGTATCAAGAGCCATGGTTTATTAGGTTGTTCTTGTGTTTGTTCATCATTGATTGGTGGGTTTTTGATCTAAAATCATTCGATTCAAAAATTTTGATCTAAAAAAACAAAAAAACAAAAAGTAAAAACCTACCCGAGACCATTTCTGATCTTGAAGCCCTCTTTCACACATATTAAATGTCGTGATCTGTTAATGATTTTGGTTTGAGTGGATATAAGTGATGAAGGTTTGTATGAGAAAACACGCATGATTGACGTAGATCGTGTATAGGGTGAAGGTTTATCCAGGACGGAGGGTTTGTGGATTAAGGTAGGAGTGAGACGGAAGATTTGAGGTGTACTTTTGAGGGTGTTTTTCATATTAGGTGAGACAGAGGAAACAAGGAAATTGGTGGGTGGCTGAAACTATGAAAAGTGATATTAGGGTTAGAGTCTATATATATCACAAGTGAGACTGTCATGTTTTGGCACTTTTAAGAGTATTTTGGGCCACGTCCTTTTTTACATTCACCACGTTTTAAAGTATTGGGCCACGTTTTGGAAAATTGTGAGATTTGGAATGTTTTGGCAAACGTTCTTCATTGGAGATAAATAACTTTTAAAGTTACTCAAGTTTTGGCATTTTTGAGAAGTTTGGGACACGTAGGATTGATTATATCAAATTGTTTTTGGCTTTTGGAATATAAAAATTATTAAAGAGACGGAGGTTACAAAGACTGCGATTTTTTTAGGGGTGTCAGATTCGTGAGGAGAGAGCGATAAAGGGTGTTATTTGGGACGGAGGAACCAAAGTGATTTTCAAATTCAGTTAATCTTTTATTGGGTTGGTGGGATTATTATTAAAACACAAAGTTGGATTAGTTGGGTGGACACATGTTTTTAGTCAAGAGATTATTCAAAAAACAAAGTTCGAAGTTACACGTGTTTGGGCCGGCTGTGGACTTGGCTTGTGCAAAGGATTATTCAAGAAATTTTGATTGAATGATTTCATATGGACACATTTTTTTATCTCTAAACCTTATTTTGTATAAAATTTGTGCATTAAGTTATACGTTGGTAATAACGAGGACGTGGGTAAAGTGATAAAAAGACGTGACTCTAATTTGATCATCGTTGTTTCGAATTCAAGAGATTTTAGTTTCTCGAGTATACACATTTAGGGGATTTAATCATCTTTCTTCATACTCTTTACTATCATTTTTCATCAAACCTTCAATGGAGTCGTTGAATTTTAAATTTCAAGAGGGAGAATTGCTTCAAATGCTTAATAACGATAGAGAAAGTGGTATAACTTCATTTTGACTACTTCAATCTCATCTTGTGAACATTTCATGGCTTCAAGGAGGGAGCGAATTTGTGACACTATTTGGTCAAGATCGTCATAAATTCATGGAATCGATGTTCATCATCTTGAACCAATTAGAAGAGCAACCTCACAATGAAGCCTTTAATCACTCTGCATCGGCACTTGCATATAAGGCTCTTGTGACTCAACTCCCGCTTTTTCTCCAATTCAATATCGTCAAGTCTGAAAGTTCAGTGATTTGCCAGTCATTTCTTCGAGATACACATATCGAGCTTCAAGAATTCCGTGGTACACTGTTAAAACTCATGACATCGGTTTCATCTTTGATTTATGCAAGATCACAACATCAGCAAGCGTATGGTAATGGAGTGCAAGAATCTACGATGTCGATGCAAGAGGAAAATGGTAATACGATTGACGAATTAGAGGCTACTAAAGATTGCAAGGACATGGAATCAACAGTTAAGCATGACATCAGCAACAAGTCAGGGAATGTTCCAGACATCTCTTATGATGACACCATTCCCATTTATGACGAAGAGCCTACACATATGGTACAATTAATGTTGTATATGATGTCTATGCCGATGAACTACCACATGTTGAGCATTTCGAACCTAATTATGACAAACATGGGATGGAAAAGGGTGATAGTTTTATCACTTTAGATTCATCCGATGTGCGTCATAATGGGAGAGAGATTGTTCAGAATTCTATAGTACATCATGATAAATGCCTTATGACTGCTTCATTAACTATTTCTGATTCCAAGATTAAAGAGCTTGAAACGATTTTAGCTCAGCAATCTAAAGAGCTTGAGGATGCCAAAATTGAATTTTCAAAGAAAACGGACAAATTTGAAAAGTATTTTGAAAATCTTGAAAAGTAAAACGTTGTTCTTGAACGAAAATTGGATCAAACTGTTTTAGATTCTAAAGCTGAAAAGGATAATCTTTTGAAACAAATTAAGTTGCTTGAATCTAAGTTGGCATCCCAAGATGAATTGCTCAAAGAGAATGAAACTTTAAAAGCTCAAGTACAGGAAAAGGTTTTTGCTATAGTTGCGTTGAAAAATGAATTGAGGAAAACTAAAGGAACTAGTGTGGACACTAAGCTTGAAAAACCATCAATCTTGGGGAAACCGACTACAAATCAGTTCGTTAGACAACCGACTGCATTTAGATCCGAGCGACCACAATCCTCGAGACCGTGGTTTGCCTCCCAAGTTGATATGGCTCATATTTCTAGAACAGTCACTCTACCATCTAGGCCCAATGTAACTAAAACAGCTTTTGCAAGACCTAATCACATGATTGCTTCTAGTTTCTCTAAAAATACCAAGACCACGTCTAGAACTAGTTCAAATGACGTTTGCCATAAATCTGGTCTAAGGGAAGCTAAGCAAAAGACACATGTAAGAGATAGCAATGTCAAACCTAGTCAGATGCCTTCTAGATTACCCAACACTACTAACTGTAGAATGTAATCTCCTAGGAGCATCGATCAAACATCTAGGAATTACTCGGATATTAAATATGCTACTTGTAAAACATGTAGAAAATGTGTCTTTACGGCAAATCATGACTCTTGTGTCAAGAAATTACTTAATGAGGTGAACTCCCGTGCTAGACTTAAATCCCAGTGGATAGCTAAAATCAAACCCATTGGCAAAGTTTGGCGCCCCACTGGTAGAACTTTCACTATTGTAGGAAACGAGTTCCCTTTAACTAGGATAGTCTCCGATTCTACTAAGACTACTAAGGAGGAAATTGATAAAGATGATACATCACTTAAGCCTAAACTTAAGGTTTTCTATAAAAGGAAACATTTGCCAGCTAAGACAAGTGAATCATCTACTCAGGTCGCCTCTGACACAAGTAAAGCCAACTGTGAACCCCCACGTGCTTCTAAAATTGATATCGCTAACCCATGTCAAAGCATGTAAATTCCTAATAAGAATGAAGGTACCAAAGTTGATGTTCCAAAAGAAGGAAGTGGTCCAATCGTTGTATACCGTTCAACTAATGACACTCTTAGAGTTTGGTTGCTGAAGAAGCAGATATCGGAGAAACAAATGTCTCAGGGGTTTCATGGTTATGCTTACCAAAAGGACTAATAGTCACATCACAGACTGTAACTCGTTCATCAAAGAAAGGAAAGTTTATCGCTGATGATAAACTTATCCTAACAACGAGAAATTAATTTTTCTCAGGCATGAGCTTATATCAAAAACATTCCAAGTTTTTAAGCTCATGCACAAAGGACTTATAGTCACATCACGGACTGTAACTCGTTCGTCAAAGAAAGGAAAGTTTATCGCAGATGATAAACTTATCCTAACAACGAGAAATTAATTTTTCTCGAGCATGAGCTTATATAAAAAACATTCCAAGTTTTTAAGCTCATGCACAAAGGACTTATAGTCACATCACAAAATGTAACTCGTTCATCAAAGGAAGGAAAGTTTATCGCCGATGATAAACTTATCCTAACAACGAGAAATTAATTTTTCTCGGGCATGAGCTTATATAAAAAACAATCCAAGTTTTTAAGCTCATGCACAAAGGACTTATAGTCACATCACGGACTGTAACTCGTTCATCAAAGAAAGGAAAGTTTATCGCCGATGATAAACTTATCCTCAAAAACGAGAAAATAATTTTCTCGGACACGAGCTTACATTTAAACTATTCAAAGATTTTAAGCTCGTGTATATGGCTCATCGTTAAATTTCAGACGATGACCCGTACTCCAAATAAAGGAAATTTTATCGCCGATGATAAACTTATCCTCAAGAACGAGAAATTAAATTTTCTCGGACACGAGCTTACATTTAAACTATTCAAAGGTTTTAAGATCGTGTATATGGCTCATCTTTAAATTTCAGACGATGACCCGTACTTCAAATAAAGGAAAGTTTATCGTCAATGATAAACTTATCTTCAAAAACGAGAAATTAAATTTTCTCGGACACGAGCTTACATTTAAACTATTCAAAGGTTTTAATATTGTGTATATGGCTCATCATTACATTTCAAACGATGACTGATGAGACTGTATTTATACATAGTCTCATCGTCCAAATCGGGCTTAAAACGCTTAAAATATCGTCAAAATACCCAAAAATATGCTTTTGTTTGTTCATTGTGTATTTCAGGTATGGATATCATGAATTCACCAAAAGATCAAAGGAATCAAGCAAAAACGAACACGGGAAACGAAGCCGCACAAAGAACCGGGCCCAAGTCTGGAATTTCCAAAAATAACCTTGAAGAATTGAAGATTGGCAAGAATGGTCCCTCATCTTTGGAGATTTGTCAACTTTAGCCCTCCAAAAAAGAAGTTATACAAGAAAGATCCCTCAAGTATCAAGACTTGTCAAAAGAAACCCTTGAAGAATGCAAATATTGCATTAGAAGTCCTTGAAACAAGTTTATAAAGTTTTTGGGCAAAATTTGACAAGCTGTCTAAACATTTAACAAAGGAAAAGGAGATTTTGGCTGATTATTACAAAATGAAGATGTGAAGAGAGATAAGGGGGTGTTTTGTTATTTGTGAAAGATTAAGACAAGTTCATAACCTTATTTCGAACCTATCACAACTCCTTTTTGAACCCTTTCTTTTATTAAACATGTTTATTTAATCAGAAGTGGGGGAAACATAGTTTTTAAAATTAAACACCCCAAAAACGGATTTAACCCTTACTGCTTAACCACCCTTTTCCCATAAACCCTAAAAAACCCGTCCTAATTACTTCTTCAAATCAAGGGGTTTTGAGTTCTAATTTTCCAGATCATTAATTCCCCTCATCCTCACCTAAACCCAACCCTAATATCACACCCTACAACACCCAACAAGCCCACATGGGTTCCCCTGCTATGTCACTTTCACTCCTTTTTCCCAAACCCGACCAAATCAACGCACCAAACCCATTCCTTGGTCCCTACTCTTGTTTCAACGTTTGAGATCATCCCAGTACAGCTGGAACATCACATGATCAAAGGAAGACCAACTTTTCAAGATTCGTTCAAAGGGCAAATTTGGAAAGACACTGCTAGGGTTTTATCTGTTTTTATTTATTCTAGAAGTATCCTAGGACTAGTATAAAAGCTACACTCGGTTTGTGAGTTAGCTTGTTCCAGTTTTTTTTGTAAAAATTTTAATCTATTAATGAAAGTGAAAAATTAAGTTTTATGCAAAAAAATTTGTGTTCCATTTATTCTTGTCTTAGTGTAATCAGTCACTTTTGTTTTGAGAAAAAGTAGTGTAAGTTTTTACTGCATGTTTAGTTTCAAAAAGGTTTTTCATTACCTTTTATTTATCCAAATTTTCAGAAAACAGATTGTGAATCAAAACCCCATGGAAGTGAAAGTGGAAGTCGGGTTTTGAGCTTCACAACCTGTTTGGAAGGTTGTTTTTCAAACTAAAAAGGTTTCAAAAAGTTGGTGATTTCAAAGGATTTGTGAAAATTCAGTTTTCATTTTTCTTTCTTTACTCAGTTTTACTGTATCAAAAGCCATAAGCTACAAGCTTATGGCCTTTGATACTTGAAGTTTGTTCCTGGTTTGGTGGTGTTTGTGTGCAGGCATCAAGAAACAAGCCCCTACAACCCATTCATTTCATTTTCAGTATTTGAAGACATCTGATACCCCTGGTTCAGTCGTTGAACCACAGCAGGGGTCCTCTGCACTTCACATAAGCCCTCATAAGCTCAAACATATCCTTTTGGAAGGCATCAGCCCCAAGGTAATAGGCTTGAACCCCACTTGGCATTTTTTTTTAGCTTTAATGTGACTTATGTGATTTTTGTGAGAAATTTGTCAATTGTTGTTTATTATTGTTTCATGTTGCTGATTTAAGGTTTATATGCATGTTAGAACAAGATAAAATTAGCTTAAGTCCTTTTGAAATAGATTTAGTGTGTTAATCAAGGTTTCTGATTATAAGGGGGTGTTTGGGACTAAGGTTTAAACGTAGATTGGTGACAATTTGTTGGTTAAAACCTGTTTAAACATGCCCTATATGTGAGTATTAATAGTAGTTGTTAGTTATCTGCTAGTTTGGTAGGCTTTTAAAACAATTGCATGCTCTAAATTTGGTAATACTAGCTAAAATCAGAAAGTGTCATTTTCTATTTGTTTTTGATAAAATTTGCCCACCATTTTGCATGTTATGTTAGATCATAGGTCCACCTAGGGATTAGGATTGATTTCATGTCATTTGGTTAACTTGTGAGCAAGATTTGGCCATTGGAAATTCAGAATTGTGCATAACACATCAGCAAAACAGCCTTGTTCATCTTTCTGTTTTATTAGTAACTTATTAGGGTAATTTGTGTGTGATATTTGTATTGTGGTTGTGTGTTTTTTAGCATTTACTGACTCCCTACACTCCACTGAGTGTAGGGGTGCCCCTCTTGTCCAAAAATACCAACTCAATCTCAAATTACAAGCAAAAACATCCACAGACCTTGATATTGCACTAGCAGTGGGAACTTCATTACCCCTGCTAGTGTATTTGTTTGTACTGCCAAGCAAAAATATAGAAACACTCCAAGTGTCACTATCACAGTTTTGTTTTTTTGTGTTTAGTGAACAAAAATAGGGTTTAGACTTTGATTCTTTTTCCATTATTTTTCTTTTTTAATTTCTGATTTTTAGTATAATTTATTTTACAGTTACTGTTCATTTAGTATTTTTTAGGTTTAATTGTTATTTTTAATTACTTTTAAACTTCCTGTTTTTGTCATTTAGTGGTAAAACTTTATATTTTTCAGTTTTAAAATTTTTCTTATATTTAAAAAATTAATTTAAGGTTTTTAGTTTAAAAAATATTTACTGTTCACTGTTTTAATTATTTTTATAATTAAATTAGGTTAATTAGGGTTTTAATATTAATCTGTTTTGTCTTTTAGTGCAAATTTTTACATTTTTCAAACTTTTTCATTTTTCTACTGTTCATTAGTGTAATTTAGGATTTTTAAAATTGTCAAATTAATTTTGGCATTATCTTATTATTTTTAATCATTATTTTAGTTTAAAAATAGTTTTAAGTGATTTAAAAATAGAAAAATAGTTTTTAAAATTTAGGAAAAATAGTTTTTAGTCTTTAAATAATATAAGTTAGTTAGTAGTTCAATAAATTAATATTTTGGGCATTTTGTTAATTATATTTAATTTTAGGGCTTTAATTAGCATTAAAAATTGCATATTTAATTAATAAAAGGGTTTAAAATATATTTGTTGGATTTTTATTCTTATTTATATTATTTAAGACTTAGTTTAATATTTTAATTAATTTTTAGGTTTAATTTTTAATTTTGTCGCGTTTTACGTATTTACGTTCGCGTTTTACGTCAACATCGTAGTTTAAATCGTAGTCGTAGCTCGTCTTTACTTTTTCTCTTCTAAACCAAAAACGTCACTAATCCAAACATTGTTATTTTATATATTGGCTCATTAATACACACACCTCCTTCGAGAACGAACCCGCATTTATTCGGTTTTACGTTTCTCCTAAAACGTACAACTTAATACTTGCCACTCATACGCGTTTTTCCTAAAACGTGTACGAAAAACCTACATCAATTTTTGGCGTCGCTGCCGGGGAGGTTTTTAGTGTGCCATTATTATTAGTATCGTGTTTGTATGAGTAGTGCGTTTTAGCTTTTCATTTTTTGGAAAGCGTGAATATCGTACATACTCATTTTTGTTATTTTTCATTATTATATTATAATATCCAAATAAATCGTGTTTAGTTTTCCTAAATTAAACACTCAACAATCTTTTACTATATTGTAGATATATTGGTTTTCGTTTTTATTGTGAATATATTATTACTATATTGTACTACGTAAGAACAATAAATATACAAGTACTCCAAAAGCGTGAAAACGCAACCTTGATTCGGGATTTCATCACTCGATCATTGTATTCGAATCCAAAGCAAAAGTTTAAAGGCAAAATAGATAAATACTTTCGTGAGGCTTAATTTTGATTAACACAAACTATAAGGTGGGTATAAGGCGGTTGTATTTCACGACCTAAAGGAAAAAGGCTCTTAAGTGCTTCGCGCCGCCTCGTTTCCTCCGCTTGCTTGTGCGTGTTTTGAGAAAGAGGGCTAATCGAGGGTTTGCCGCCCAAGTATTATCTACGTATATTATATTTTCTTGTGTTTTCAAGATTAAACCCTCTTGAACGTTTTGGTGTTCCACCAACGTTCTAAAGTCATCGAAGGCGTTCACTCCACGTGATCGTTTTCATTCTTTGAGGCTCCTTTAATCGAGAAAGTCGATTCGAGGAGAGATTTGTAGATTTGTGTCTACGTAATACATTCAAAAATCCAAAAAAATTAAAAAACCAATCAAAAACCAAAAAAAATTGAAAAAATCGAAAAACAGCAAAAAGAATCTTCTTTGCTACCACCCATTCTACGCTTAGTGCATGCGCACTCGATCGAAGGATTATTCCAATTCTAGCGAAGCTTCGAATCGACGCAATCGTAATCGAAGGAATCGACGACGTAGAAGAGAATTAGAAACCGACGTTCCTAATATCGTTGTTGAAGAAACCGTAGAGGAGATGGCCGACAACCGTTCGATGATGGAATTGCTCCAAGCGCCCACCGAGGGATATGGAGACGCGATCGTAATTCCCGCTATCGAGGCGGAGAACTTTGAGATTAAGAGCGGAATGCTTTCGTTAATCCAAGCTACGAAGTTTCGAGGTCGTGAAGCCGATAATCCTCACGACCATATTCGGAATTTTGATCGTCTTTTGGCCACGAGCAAGTTTAAGAACGTCGACACCGATGTCGTCAAGCTTATGCTTTTTCCGTACTCGCTCGATGGTGCCGCCAAGGATTGTTACGAGAAAGAGCCACCTAATTCGATAGTTACGTGGAAGGATCTCGTTTCCAAGTTCGTTAATTATTTTTTCCCACCGTCTAAGACAACGTTTTTCAAAAACGAGATTACGAAATTTGAGCAAAAACCGAATGAATCTTTTAGAGACGCGTGGGATCGCTTTAAGGAATTGCTTAGGCAATGTCCTCACCATGGTTTTTCCGAGTTGCACCAAATCGATACGTTTTACAACGGTCTTAATTTTCACGAACAAGACTCGTTGAATTCCGCCGCCGGTGGCAATTTTTTGTGTAAGACTCCGAAAGATGCATTGATAATTATCGAAAACCGATCCAAGGTTTACCAACTCCGCAACGCACCGAGTGTTGCCAATGTCACCAATGTTAGTAGTTCTAATCGCGACATTGAGAGAGTTGATGCGAAAGTCGACAAGTTGACGAATGTGTTCACGTCTTTTCTCGTTGAGATGCAAAAGAAAGACGCTCCCGCTACGGTGAAAGCGGTTGAGGTTTCGTGTACGTTTTGTGGTGGACCTCATAATTATTACGAGTGTGCGGCTACGGATGGCCAAACATCGAATGTGAGTGCGTTAAATGGAAACAACAATGTTTCAAATCAAAATAACGCGGGTCCATCACAACAAGGCAATTATAACCAAGGCAACAATTTTCAAAATCGTAACAATTTTCATGGAAATAATCAACAAGGGAATTTTTCGAATCAAAATCAAGGAGGTTATAATCAAGGTCGTAATATAACTTGGCAAAATCGAGATAACAATCAAGGAAACAATTTTTCAAGTGGGAATCAAAACAATTTTCAAAGAAATAATCAAAACCAAGGGAACTTTAATTCAAATCAAAATAGTTCGTCAAACGATTTTCAAAATTACATGAAAACGAATGAGGCTAATATGAGACGATTAGAGGGAGAAATTAGTACTTTGAAAAACGACTTTACAAATACTTCGAAATTGCAAAACACGAAGATTGAGCAAGGGCAAATTGATATTAAAAAGATGTTTTCGGCCATTATGAACAAAGCCTCGGGTTCGTCATCGAGTTCGTTACCTAGTGACACCGTTGCTAATCCGAAAGAACAATGTAAAGCCGCCTCGTCTCGTGAGAAAGGTCGTGTGATTACCCCTAACCTTGAAGGATTCCGTGTTGTTTATCCCTCTCAACCCTCGACTTCTAAGACGTCTTCTTGTTCTAAAGTCGACGGGGTGAACGTGGAGACCAAGGAAAAAAGTGCACACCCTCGTGTACCTCAAATTCCATCCACGGTTCAAAAAGAGAGCTTTGTCGACCTTACCAAAGTAACCCTTGGAGAAACTTGTGCATCGATCCTTCTTAAAAAACCCAAAAGGCGTATGCCGAGAAAGGAAAAGGATCCGGGCCAATTTCTACTACCTTGTGATTTTTCCGAGATTGAGGGATGTTTAGGCCTTGCCGATTTAGGTGCTAGCATCAATCTCATGCCTCATTCTCTTTGGAAATTGATGAGATTGCCTTCACTTACCCCCACAAACATGACAATCGAGCTTGTGAATTGTACGCCACTTATACCAATTGGAATAGCAGAGGATGTCTATGTTAGGATTGGAAAGTTTGTTTTTCCCGTGGATTTCGTTATATCCGATTACGAGTGTGACCCTAAATGTCCCATTATTTTAGGCCGACCATTCTTATCGACGGCTAGAACCGTAATCGACGTTCACGAGGGGAGACTTACTATGAGATATGGGGATGAGAAAATAGACTTTTTCGCTAGAAAATCCCAAGGATTTAATGAGAATCAAAAAACCGAGGTTTCAAAACCTAATGATTCAAATCCTAATGATTTCAAAATGTTCACTTTAACGGAAAGAATGAAGCTTGATGCATGTTTTGAAAGAATTAAGAAAAACGGTTTTAAAGATGATGATTTTAATGATAAAGAATACGTGTACCTAATTCAAAAGGGTATGTGTAAATTTATGGATGAAAACTCACTTTGGGATGTTTTTAGCGAAACAAGTGAACCACCAATTCCGAAGGGCGACGTTAGTGCCATCACAACAAAGACCAATATGGGCTCGTCTTCACCACCTTCGAAGGACCATGACTTTGAGGCCCATACTTCTAAACCCATTGAAGTGCCTCCCACTCCTAGCCCCAAATCCATTAAGGCTAAGGAAGTGGCCCAACCCAATGCAATCTTACCCATCATAGAAATGTCACCTAAGCATTGTCATTCGACTTGTAAGTCCATGGTTGTGACTCTCGAGAAATCCACTCGAGAACTTGCTCACATCGACACTTTCTTTGATGGCGATGATGATTTTGCCGAGATCGAGCATATACTTGCTAATCCGCCATCCATCTTCGAGGATTTACCCTTTGATAAATCTTCAAATGAAGAGGACGATCTCATGTCGGAAATTTCTTATGATGATGAGAATAACGACACTTTCACAACGTACTCGAATTCCGTATACGAACCTATTTTTCATCATAATCCCATTTTTGATGATGAATTCAAGAACGTTGATGACCATATCATCGATCCTCCTTCGTTTCACAATTGTGATGATGAAGAATTCTTTAAGGAGGTCGATGATTTTCTTTCTATAGACACAAGTCCCATTCTCGAGGAGTTACCTTATAAACACTCCTCATTTGAGAATGACGTTTACCACATTCGTGAGGATCTAACTTATCAACGATCCCCACAAAAGAATGATGGTTTCGTGCTTGATCGTGATCTCTTCGAGAGAGTTTCTAAAATCATGAAAGAGGGGAATGACAAACCATGGTTTGACAAGCCTATCTATGACGAAGAAATCGATGAGATCGACGTTCATGAAGATGACGAGTATGTAGACCCCGAGGGGCGGTGTTCTTTATTGATCGACGTTTTGAGAACTTATATAATCCACCACCCCTTAACCGCGACTTAAATGTGAGGATTTTTAGCGCGACTAATTTTGAATTTGACACGCCAAATATTTTCGACATTATTCAATCGGGTTTTCATAAAGAGTTTAAAAACGATGAGAAAGGAAAAGATTTTAAAAATGTTTTAAAAGATTTTTCTACATGTTTAACTCCGTCATCACATCATTTTATGAGTGCTACCACCTCGTCTACTCCTTTTGACGATGGTTGGTGTGGTCTTAGTATGGGGGAAGCCCCAAATGTTCCCTCGCATTTCTCCACCGAGGACGAGATTTACGATCCCGGAATTGCTTGTAAAGGGAAATCTCGGTCTTCCACCGATGCAATAAATGGAAAATCTTTTCGTTTTCTTGGTGTGAGTCTACCTCGAGTAGCTCATAAGTTTGCCTTACCCATTGCCCCACCTTTCTACTTCTTATCTCTTTTCTTCTACCCCATTGGGGTTTGTGTTGAAGTAGCGTTGTTTCGTCTTTCATCCGAAAACGAAGACGCTATCTTTGACCCCGGTATACGTTTATCGGGTTTTTAAAGTACTCCATGTACTTTTGGGCCTTTTTTATCATGTAAGTCCCACTAAAAATGACCATACTAAGATTATCCCTAAATAATCACATTTATGGGGATTCGAGTCGAGCTTTTGACTCGGTTATCAAAAACAAGGTGCCTCGTGGGGGATTCTCATGCTTATCCTTGTACATAATATCGCTTTCTTAGTTTAACGTAACGAGGGGACTTGTGCTCTTCCAACCTTTGTTTCGTGGTTGTTTGTGATTGTGATTCATTAGGTTCATCGTCATCATTGAAGCCTCTCGTGTTCGTTTTATGGATCACTCGAGCTTCGATCGTTGCCTTTGGAGATTCCGATATCCGATGATATCCTTTTATGTTCTAACGTTTATCTTATTAGCATAATTCATAAACGGCTATAGGTTATTCGTTTTACCCTTTCCACGCTCGAGATTAAGCATTTGACTTCGTCTCTAGTATGGGGGTGTTTACACCCCTAGACTCGAAACATTGAGGACAATGTTTAGTTTTAGTATGGGGGGTGAGTAGATACTTCACCTTGCTTACGTCAACACGCAATCCAATATTCATCTTTTTGTTATCATTTTGTTGCAAAATAAGGCTAAAAATGGCCAAATTTTAAAATTTTTCTAGTTTTTCATAAGTGTTTAAGACACGAATGTAGGTTTTCCGATAGTGAGAATGAGAGTAATTTTTGACTCGACCGTGCGTGTTGAGCACTTAGCTTCGATTCCTTAACTTTTTAGGCTAAGTCTCTTAAATGAGGACGAGAAATGATAGAGTTATTTATAAGTCTCGTAATCGTCACGATCTCATGTGTAGTAATTATTAGCTTATTCTCCCCACGCTTTTGCATAATAAATTGTTAATAAATATTGATTTGGCGGTTTAGTCACTATTGTTGGTTTCTAATTTGTTTTGGTAGCTTCCATGTAATTAAATTGGGAAAACATTAAGGTATCGCCAGCGTCACGGTTTTGAAGTATTGGCAACCCGAATAATCGAAAGCTTCACCCAATAATAAGATTTCAAGTGCTCACCTAAATTAAGCAAAAATTTGAAGCTCACAAGGCCGAAAAATCTATGCCCAAATTGAAAGTGAATCAAGCCTTAATCGTCGAAACTTTAAAGATCCAAAATTCGCTTTAGCGTGAGGATATACGTCTTTGGCTAATAAAACCACCGATGAGGCGGATAATAAAAGGCAAGGCAAGACCGAAGTCATAATAAAAGCTTCATGGCGAAGTTGAATAAAAGATGGAGGTAAACCAAAGATAATAAGGCCCTTCCGTTAGGGGGCGTATAAAAGTCTTGGTAATAAGTCTCATGTTCAAAACCGTTATAAAACCGTGTTTATCGATCCTTCTTGTTGACTTAATTTTTTGACATCGTTGTCTATTGGGGTGAATTATTAATTTAATGATTTTGGTTACACCGTTAAAACTCTATTTTTAGACTTAATCTCTATTCACGCATAAGTCAATGATGTATCCTCGTGATCATTAAGACAAAAAATAAAATATAAGAGATACCAAGTAGGAATAAGGGAGTTTAGGTTCGTAATTAACACTCATGAGATGTGTTCGTGTTGCTAAATTATAATAACAATGATCTCGTTACACGCTTAGCATGGAATTGGGTGAAAATCGAGGACGACGAAATTATTTCTAACGAAGCATTCACGTGTTCTTGTTCTATGATCCCAGAAGTCACTTTATAGTGATGAAAACAATACATTATGTCTAAAGCACGTGTAGTAGTTTATTTAATTTTATGTCATCAATAAATGTCATTATAAAATGAATTTTGGAAGTGCTACGATACTTAATTCTAGCATTGCGTGGGGACACGGCAATGGTTAAGTATGGGGGAGTGATGAGACTGTATTTATACATAGTCTCACCGTCCAAATCGGTCTTAAAACGCGTAAAATATCGTCAAAATACCCAAAAATATGCTTTTGTTTGTTCATTGTGTATTTCAGGTACGGATATCGTGAATTCACCAAAAGATCAAAGGAATCAAGCAAAAACGAACACGGGAAACGAAGCCGCACAAAGAACCGGGTCCAAGTTTAGAATTTCCAAAAATAACCTTGAAGAATTGAAGATTGGCAAGAATGGTCCCTCATCTTTTGAGATTTGTCAACTTTAGCCCTCCAAAAATGAAGTTATACAAGAAAGATCCCTCAAGTATCAAGACTTGTCAAAAGAAACCCTTGAAGAATGCAAATATTGCATTAGAAGTCCTTGAAACAAGTTTATAAAGTTTTTGGGCCAAATTTGACAAGCTGTCTAAACATTTAACAAAGGAAAAGGAGATTTTGGTTGATTATTACAAAATGAAGATGTGAAGAGAGATAAGGGGGTGTTTTGTTATTTGTGAAAGATTAAGACCAGTTCATAACCTTATTTCGACCCTATCACAACTCCTTTTTGAACCCTTTCTTTTATTAAACATGTTTATTTAATAAGAAGTGGGGGAAACATAGTTTTTAAAATTAAACACCCCAAAAACGGATTTAACCCTTACTGCTTAACCACCCTTTTCCCATAAACCCTAAAAAACCCGTCCTAATTACTTCTTTAAATCAAGGGGTTTTGAGTTCTAATTTTCCAGATCATTAATTCCCCTCATTGTCACCTAAACCTAACCCTAATATCACACCCCACAACACCCAACAAGCCCACATGGGTTCCCCTGCTATGTCACTTTCACTCCTTTTTCCCAAACCCGACCAAATCAACGCACCAAACACATTCCTTGGTCCCTACTCTTGTTTCAACGTTTGAGATCATCCCAGTACAGCTGGAACATCACATGATCAAAGGAAGACCAACTTTTCAAGATTCGTTCAAAGGGCAAATTTGGAAAGACACTGCTAGGGTTTTATCTATTTTTATTTATTCTAGAAGTATCCTAGGACTAGTATAAAATCTACACTCGGTTTGTGAGTTAGCTTGTTCCAGTTTTTTTTGTAAAAATTTTAATCTATTAATGAAAGTGAAAAATTAAGTTTTATGCAAAAAATTCTGTGTTCCATTTATTCTTGTCTTAGTGTAATCACTCACTTTTGTTTTGAGAAAAAGTAGTGTATGTTTTTACTGCAAGTTTAGTTTCAAAAAGGTTTTTCATTACCTTTTATTTATCCAAATTTTCAGAAAACAGATTGTGAATCAAAACCCCATGGAAGTGAAAGTGGAAGTCGGGTTTTGAGCTTCACAACCTATTTGGAAGGTTGTTTTTCAAACTAAAAAGGTTTCAAAAAGTTGGTGATTTCAAAGGATTTGTGAAAATTCAGTTTTCATTTTTCTTTCTTTACTCAGTTTTACTGTATCAAAAGCCATAAGCTACAAGCTTATGGCCTTTGATACTTGAAGTTTGTTCCTGGTTTGGTGGTGTTTGTGTGCAGGCATCAAGAAACAAGCCCCTACAACCCATTCATTTCATTTTCAGTATTTGAAGACATTTGATACCCCTGGTTCAGTCGTTGAACCACAGTAGGGGTCCTCTACACTTCACATAAGCCCTCATAAGCTCAAACATATCCTTTTGGAAGGCATCAGCCCCAAGGTAATAGGCTTGAACCCCACTTGGCATTTTTTTTGAGCTTTATTGTGACTTATGTGATTTTTGTGAGAAATTTGTCAATTGTTGTTTATTATTGTTTGATGTTGCTGATTTAAGGTTTATATGCATGTTAGAACAAGATAAAATTAGCTTAAGTCCTTTTGAAATAGATTTAGTGTGTTAATCAAGGTTTCTGATTATAAGGGGGTGTTTGGGACTATGGTTTAAACTAAGATTGGTGACAATTTTTTGGTTAAAACCTGTTTAAACATGCCCTATATGTGAGTATTAATAGTAGTTGTTAGTTATCTGCTAGTTTGGTAGGCTTTTAAAACAATTGCATGCTCTAAATTTGGTAATACTAGCTAAAATCAGAAAGTGTCATTTTCTGTTTGTTTTTGATAAAATTTGCGCACCATTTTGCAGGTTATGTTAGATCATAGGTCCACCTAGGGATTAGGATTGATTTCATGTCATTTGGTTAACTTGTGAGCAAGATTTGGCCATTGGAAATTCAGAATTGTGCATAACACATCAGCAAAACAACCTTGTTCATCTTTCTGTTTTATCAGTAACTTATTAGGGTAATTTGTGTGTGATATTTGTATTGTGGTTGTGTGTTTTTTAGCATTTACTGACTCCCTACACTCCACTGAGTGTAGGGGTGCCCCTCTTGTCCAAAAATACCAACTCAATCTCAAATTACAAGCAAAAACATCCACAGACCTTGATATTGCACTAGCAGTGGGAACTTCATTACCCCTGCTAGTGTATTTGTTTGTACTGCCAAGCAAAAAGACAGAAACACTCCAAGTGTCACTATCACAGTTTTGTTTTTTTGTCTTTAGTGAACAAAAATAGATTTTAGACTTTGATTCTTTTTCCATTATTTTTCTTTTTTAATTTCTGATTTTTTAGTATAATTTATTTTACAGTTACTGTTCATTTAGTATTTTTTAGGTTTAATTGTTATTTTTAATTACTTTTAAACTTCCTGTTTTTGTCTTTTAGTGGTAAAACTTTATATTTTTCAGTTTTAAAATTTTTCTTATATTTAGAAAATTAATTTAAGGTTTTTAGTTTAAAAAATATTTACTGTTCACTGTTTTAATTATTTTTTATAATTAAATTAGGTTAATTAGGGTTTTAATATTAAACTGTTTTGTCTTTTAGTGCAAATTTTTACATTTTTCAAACTTTGTCATTTTTCTACTGTTCATTAGTGTAATTTAGGATTTTTAAAATTGTCAAATTAATTTTGGCATTATTTTATTATTTTTAATCATTATTTTAGTTTAAAAATAGTTTTAAGTGATTTAAAAATAGAAAAATAGTTTTTAAAATTTAGGAAAAATAGTTTTTAGTCTTTAAATAATATAAGTTAGTTATTAGTTCAATAAATTAATATTTTGGGCATTTTGTTAATTATATTTAATTTTAGGGCTTTAATTAGCATTAAAAATTGAATATTTAATTAATAAAAGGGTTTAAAATATATTTGTTGGATTTTTATTCTTATTTATATTATTTAAGACTTAGTTTAATATTTTAATTAATTTTTAGGTTTAATTTTTAATTTTGTCACGTTTTACGTATTTACGTTCGCGTTTTACGTCAACATCGTAGTTTAAATCGTAGTCGTAGCTCGTCTTTACTTTTTCTCTTCTAAACCAAAAACGTCACTAATCCAAACATTGTTATTTTATATATTGGCTCATTAATACACACACCTCCTTCGAGAACGAACCCGCATTTATTCGGTTTTACGTTTTTCCTAAAGCGTACAACTTAATACTTGCCACTCATACGCGTTTTTCCTAAAACGTGTACGAAAAACCTACATCAATGACCCGTACTTCAAATAAAGGAAAGTTTATCGCCGATGATAAACTTATCCTCGAAAACGAGAAATTAAATTTTCTCGGACACCAGCTTATATTTAAACTATTCAAAGGTTTTAAGCTCGTGTATATGGCTCATCGTTAAATTTCAGACGATGACCCGTACTTCAAATAAAGGAAAGTTTATCGCCGATGATAAACTTATCCTCAAAAATGAGAAATTAAATTTTCTTGGACACGATCTTACATTTAAACTATTCAAAGGTTTTAAGCTCGTATATATGGCTCATCGTTAAATTTCAGACGATGACCCGTACTTCAAATAAAGGTAAGTTTATCGCCGATGATAAACTTATCCTCAAAAACGAGAAATTAAATTTTCTCGGACACGAGCTTACATTTAAACTATTCAAAGGTTTTAAGCTCGTGTATATGGCTCATCGTTAAATTTCAGACGATGACCTGTACTTCAAATAAAAGAAAGTTTATCACCGATAATAAACTTATCCTCAAAAACGAGAAATTAAATTTTCTCGGAAACCGGCTTACATTTAAACTATTCAAAGGTTTTAAGCTCGTGTATATGGCTCATCGTTAAATTTCAGACGATGACCCGTACTTCAATTAAAGGAAAGTTCATCGCCGATGATAAACTTATCCTCAAAAATGAGAAATTAAATTTTCTCAGACACGAGCTTACATTTAAACTATTCAAAGGTTTTAAGCTCGTGTATATGGCTCATCGTTAAATTTCAGACGATGACCCGTACTTCAAATAAAGGAAAGTTTATCGCCGATGATAAACTTATCCTCAAAAACGAGAAATTAAATTTTCTTGGACACGAGCTTACATTTAAACTATTCAAAGGTTTTAAGCTCGTGTGTATAGTTCATTGTTAAATTTCAGACGATGACCCGTTCTTCAGAGAAAGGAAAGTTTATCGTCGATGATAAACTTATCCTCACAACGAGAAATTAATTTTTCTCGGGCATGAGCTTATATTAAAAACTTTCGAGGTTTCTAAGCTCATGCACAATGGCTTATAATCACATTTCAGGTTATGCCCCGGACTTCAAAGAAAGGAAAGTTTATCGCCGATGATAAACTTATCCTTACAACGAGAAATTAATTTTTCTCGGCCATGAGCTAATATTAAAAACATTCGAAGTTTTTATGCTCATGCACAATGACTTATAGTTAAATACCAGACTGTAACTCGGACTTCAATTTTAGGAGAGCCTATCTTTAAAGATAGCTTATCCTCGTAACGAGAAATTAAATTTTCTCGGTCATGAGCTTGTATTAAAACATTCCAAGTTTTAAGCTCATAAAGGAAAGTATATCTTTTAAATAAGAGAACTTTTCTTCATAACGAGAAATTCATCTTTCTCGGTCATGAGCTTTCCGTTAAAACATTCAAAAGTTTTCAAGCTCATGAACACGACTTCTAAGTAAATGTCAACTTAGGACTCGTTCTTCAGTTAAAAGGAAAGTTTATCGCCGATGATAAACTTATCCTCACAACGGGAAGTTTACAACTTCTAGGACTTGAGCTCGTTTTGTAAGATATTCAACATCTTAAGCTCAAGTAATTGTTTTTCAAAACTTTGAACACAATTTTTCGAGAATTTCTCAAAAAGGTTTTTCTAAATCTTTCAAAATTGTGTGTTCAAAAATGTTTTGATATAAAGAGCATGTCTTCTGGAATCGATAATATTTACGATACTAGAAATGTCATTTAATAATGACACGGGGTTGTAAATAAAGTTCGAGAAGAAGTTCAAATTTTTAAAAACATGCTCAAAATGGTTTGCTATTATTTCGGACAATAACCTGCTTTTCATACTCAAGTCAAGCATTTCACCGGAAAGCTTTGACTCAACAACGGGAGTTAATTTTCTCGGGCATGGTTTACTTTATAACCATGTAAGGGATTGTGTTTACGGAATAACACAATCTAACACGAATATATGCACGTGTCAGTGCATTTATTTGTTAAAATAAGAGAAATCTTGTTTTTATGAAGTTATCATCTCCACCAATCATAGCAATTTACAATTGATATCTACATACTCGACGATGAGACTACTCAAACGGCGACAACAGCTCTTTAAATAGAACGCGGGTCAACAATTGTGGGGGAGAAATTGTCCAACATTCAGAATCTTTGACGCCGAAAGTGCGAAGTTCACATATTGGTGTCAAGACAACGATATCAGTCGTACACATGGAGTCAAGAGATAACTTCAGACGTGATGAGGCGACCAGCATTCGTGAACAAGAACCATGTGATTCTTTCATATGATGTTCTCCATCATTCAGGTCCAACCTCGTAAATAGCTAATCTTGTGAATACATTATCATATATGATCCTTGCACGTGATAAGTACCTTACACTTGTGTTTAAAAGGTATTTTAGTTACGTTTCAAGTACACCCTCATTCATTTGAGGGGAGCTTGTGTAAATCATGAAGATAAATGGATTTGCATTTTTTTTCGAAAATTTTCTTAAAATGCTAATTAATCAATTGATATTGAAAACATCGATTGGGTTAATATTTTTAATATGGGGGAGAAAATGTGATTTAATATTGAGATCAATAATTGTTTGACTTAATATGCTGGCTCATCCCGACATGTGCGAAATGTTTTCGAATATCGTGGCATATGTTAAGTGGGAGAAAAATGGATTTGGATATCAAAATGGATTTCATAGTGACATACACTTACCTAAAACATCTCTATTCATGACGGTGAAGATTGTGGTGACATAAGGATGGTAGGATAGGTTAAAGTCCAATGATTCTTCTTTAACCGGAGGAATCTTCCCAAGGACATCCATAGCTAGAAATGGTAGTCCTTAGGAAAGATGGAGAAAGTTTGTGAACGTAGCTGAATGCCGACAAAGTACTTAAGTTAGCAATGGAACAATCAGAACAAGGTGCTAGTGATGACGTATTGGTAAGCATTGAAGGGGTTGAAGAATGAAAAATAATTGTAAAGATAAAGGGTGAAAAGAAAGAAGCCCTCCTTACACGATCGAGTCTAGAGCCATTTGAGATCATCAAATATCTCATTAGGACACACTTTCATAATTCCTTGCTTCTTCACACACTGTGAAAAGTAAGAAAGATCTTAAGAGTCCTACGCAAAATCTTCATGATATTGCATGAACATCCGAGTAATACGAAAGTACTTACAATGAAGATGGAAATCCTTCTTGAGAGAATATCAAAAAGCTCATGGTAGGTGACTTGTGTGATTCTTTATGAATCAAACTTGTGATAACTGGAAAGCAACATTGGTTTAATTCTTAACTGAACTTAAACACGTTCCAGGCCTCTATCCAATATCTTAGTGATCTTGCCAGAACACTCAGAGTGACACTCTATAGTGTTCACAGTGATGAGTGGAAATCCTTCTAGTGTTAACATCAAACAACACTGGGTAGGTAACTTGCAAGATTCTATACGAATCAAGCTCGTGACAACTGGAAATCAACGATGGTGCGGTTCTTATTTGAATTTCACTTGTTCCAGGAACCGGATTTGACGGCTTCAAATCATGCGGATAATATTATCCAAATGATTCACTCTTTATGTTCGCAGTCAGCTTTGGACAGTCGAATAAAGAGAACGGGTTTACCCGCGAAATCTTGTCAAGGAGGTTCTTAATTGAAACTACCTAGCACAAGTACGATATTTTATATCGTCCAACGGTCTTCACCGACCGGAGGTAAAATGCTACCGAATTAGAATGAAATATTCAAGGCTATTTCATCCGTGTATATGTTTTGTTGCTAACTGTCTTATGCAGCGTAACAAGAAGGTGGCATTACGGTGCACAATCCAGAAGAAGTCGTCACCACATGCTTATAGTATATGCACTTAATACTTCAACAAATTCAAGAAAGTCTAAAAGTCAAGTCTTCCGCTGTATCAAACTCTCAAGCTTTCAAGAATTTATAAAAGTATAAGTGTTGGGAATAAATTAAGGCCAGATCACTTGAACGCTGACAAGAACAACTCAAGCGTTGACAAGAGCTAAGTGAGCGCTGACAGCTTAAGCGTTGACAAGTTAAAGTCAAGCGTTGACAGATTGAAGACAAGCACTGATGGAAGATGTGAGCTACACGTTTATTATGTTCTAGAATACTTCTAGTAAGGATAGAAACGACAATGTATTTTCTATGTTTATCTTTACCTAGAATAGTTGATACGTAGCTTATTGTACAAGGCTTCTTAGTCTATAAAAGAAGGCCTTTAGGTTAATGTTGAGTATCAAGTTTTATATAAGTTTTCATTCGTAAACATCTTTCATTGTAAGCAAGTTTGACATTCATAATCAAAGTGAAAGTTTTGTTTACATCTTGTGTTCTTGTTTAAGTATTAAATTTCGCATAATACTTAGATTCACAAAGCATATAACAAAGGTTTATCTACGTGTTATACTTGATCCAATCTCGTATACACAAAGCTAATCGATCTAAGTTTGGGATCAACAATTGGTATCAGAGCTTGTTGAGGAACTTTTGATCTTTGAAGAACACCAGAACGATATACGAACACCAAAACCCTAATTTTCTCAAAACCCTAAAAACATCATGTCTGAAGCGATAAATTCCTCCTCCTCATCCTTACCAAACATCAAGATTCCCATGCTTGATGCAACCAACTTTGACTTATGGAGGTTCAACTTTGAACAATATCTGGGGATCTTTGACTACACACTCTGGGACATTATTGAATATGGAAACTCATTCAATAAGGCTCAAAAGATTCAGGATGCCATTACGGCAAGATCAGCTGTTGAAGGATGTCCTGATGAAGATAAGAAAGAAAAACCTGGAGATGGTAGAGCTGTAAGTGCTGAAGATATTGCAAAGAAAAGGGCTGACATGAAAGCCCTAAATATTCTGAAAGTCTCTTTGGGACAAGAAAATCAGCACAAATATAGAAGCTATGAATCTGCTAAGGATCTTTGGGAAGCAATTGAAGTTGCATATGGTGGTAATGCAGAAACTAAGGAAGAAAAGAAAAAGCAACTTCTGCATGATTATGCTGTCTTCAAAGCTCAGCCCAATGAGAAACTGAGCAGTGTGAGAAGCAGATTGCTTGACATCACAAGAAAATTGTCCTTCATGGGGACACAAGTTGGTGATATTGACACCAATGCTACTTTTCTGAAAAGTCTTGGTGAGACATGGAAGATTGAGGCAAGATCTATTCTTGCCAATAATACTCACAAGAGCTCTTCGTTTGATGACATCTACAACAAACTAAGACTGTTGGAAGATGAAACTCTTTTAAGCAAAGCTAGCACCAGCAACATGGCCTTCTTCTCTCATAGTGAAGGTCAATTCAATCAGAAGGACTCTTTTATGCATCCAGTTACTGGATCATCATTTGTCAGCGCTGGAACAAGTCCTGTCAACGTCTCCTTTTCAGACGCTGACACATTCATGAATGACTCCCCAAGAGTTAAACCTGCTGGTTTGGATTTGGATACTGTTTGTGCTTACATTGCTTCTTTGCCCAATGGTTCAGTGATTACATATGAGGACCTTGAGCAGATAAGTGATGAACACTTGGAAGAGATGGACATCAAGTGGAATATGGCTCTTGCCAGTATAAGAGCAAATAGGTGGAATAGAAGGTTCAAGAAGAAGATGACCTTCAATGCTAAAGACACTGCTGAATTTGATAAATCCAAAGTTGAGTGCTACAACTGTCATCGCATGGGGCACTTCATGAGGGAATGCAGATCTCCTAGAAGATCTGATGTTGGTAAACCCTCAAGTCAGGTTGTTAAAGCTCAAGACTCCAAAGCCATGGTTGCAGTTCAAGGAATTGATGGTACTGGATGGGATTGGAGCTATCTGGCTAAGGATGCTGAAGAGGACAAAGCTTTGATTGCTGATATTGAAGAAGAAGAGCATGTTGAATATGCTCTCATGGCACACTCCTCCTCTTCATCTGATAATGAGGTATATGATGATGCTTTTTGTAGCAAAGGTTGTAGGTTAAACACTGACAGACTTAACAAAGAGGTGTTAAAACTAAAAGAGGATATGAGCACTGAAAGGTGTAAATTATCCAATTACCAACTAGCTCTTACTGAAACTGAGAAAACCGTTTCTGAATACAAGAAAATGGAATTTGATTTAAAAGATAAGATAAATATCTTAAAACATGAGCTAGAGGGTAGTATGGATATTAGAAATATCATGTCAAAGGTCAATAAAGACCCACAGGCTAAGTTAGATGAGGCCATTAAGAATAAAGATAATGTTGACCTCAAGATTCAAAGATTTGATAGAGCCACCTAAGCCCTAGGAGACTGTGTAGCTAAACAAAGAGATCCTAAGGATATGACTGGGCTTGGGATGAATGAGAATGATTACTCTCTGGTTCCACCACCAGCTGGTGACTTCTATGGTGTCCTTAGAAAGGATTTATCTTGGACTGGTATACCAGAATGCCAAGAAGAGGAATTCATTCCTCCACCAAGAGTTGTCACCCCAGTAGAAGAGTATCAACAGAAACTAACTGACCTAAATGAGTGGAAGAAAGCTAACCCTACTTTATTTGTTAAGGGAGGTTTGCTATGTGAAAGTCCAATTGAATCTCCACCCATTAAGGTTACTCACCCAGTTACTGGTGAAGCTGTTGACCTAGGCTCCAACACTGTTAGAAGACCTACCATTAAATATGCAGAGATGTACAGGAATAATAGGTCACCCAAGAGCCAAGTTAACAATCATGGAACAGGTTTCTTTGCTTCTAGACCTAAGAATGTGTCTAAGAAAGCCTGTTACACTTGTGGTAGCTTTTCACATTTGGCATACAAGTGTGTCAACGCTCCCAAATCCAGCGCTGATAGGAACAATTTCAGCGCTGATAGGAAGAAAGTCAACGTTGTTAGGAAGTCAAACATTGTCAGACCCAGACCTTGTGTGCAGCAAAGTCCACAAGTGATTAGACCAGCCCCATTCTTTTCTAGAAGGTCTAACACTCATGGACAAAGACCTTTTCAAAAGACAAATACCTGGTCAAACAGGCAATGGGTTCCTGTAGCAAACCCTAGGTTCAACGCTGATAAGGGTAATTTCAGCGTTGACAGGACAAAATTCAACGCTGACAGAAACGTGACCAGACCTAAGTATTTGTAGCCACAAGGTAAGGGGTCTAAAGCTTCTTCAAGCTTAACATGGAGACCCAAGAAAGATCAAAACCCTAATGATAATGGAATTTCAATGACTTGCAACAGGTTTAATTACATTTCAAAAGTCATTACAAAACCAATTGGGGTTAACTGGGTTTTTCATCCTAAAAGGGATGAGAATAGGGTTTTTATAAGAACTAAGTTTGTTCTTATTGAACAACCAGATGAATCCAAGTCTTCTGAGACTTGGGTTCCCAAAGAAAACTAATTTGTTTTCTTTATGTGCAGGGCATTCAAAAGCAGATCAATGATTATGGATATTGGGATAGTGGATGCTCAAGGCACATGACAGGAAAGGAAGACTATCTGACGAACTTCTCTCCTATTAAAGATGGTGATAAGGTATACTTTGGAGGGGGCTACGGCACCATCACAGGCAAAGGAACCCTTCTCACCAATAACTTACGTTTTGAGAACGTCTTCCTGGTAAAAGAACTGGACTATAATCTATTTAGTGTATCACAAGTGTGTGATAACAAAAATAAGGTTCTTTTCATTGATACTGAGTGTTTGGTGTTAAGCAAGGATTTTAAGATCCCTGATGAGAAGTATATTGAGTATAGAACACCTAGGCATAAGGACATATACAATGTGAATTTAAATGGGATTAAAGTGAATACAAATATGTCTTGTTTTTATGCTAAGGCCTCAGTAGATGAAAGTAATTTGTGGCACAGGAGACTAGGGCACATAAACTTTAAAAATATAAATAGACTTGTGAGGCTTGGTTTAGTTGATGGTTTGCCTGAGAAGGACTTCCACAATGACCACTCTTGTGTTGCATGTCTTAAAGGCAAGCAGCACAAGGTCTCATTCAAGTCCAAGCAGGTGCATACTAGTTCCAGACCTCTTCATATGCTTCACATGGACCTCTTTGGTCCAACTAATATAGAAAGTTTGAATGGCAAGTCATATTGTTTTGTTGTCACTGATGACTTTTCTAGGTTTACTTGGACATTCTTTCTAGCTATGAAGAGTGATACAGCTGATGTTCTTATTGAATTTATCACTCAAATTGAGAAAAGGTCTGGCAATGAGGTTAAGATGCTTAGGAGTGATAATGGTGGAGAATTTAGGAACAAGAAGCTAGATGATTTTTGTGCCAGGAAGGGAATTACTAGGAAGTTTAGTATTGCTAGAACCCCACAACAAAATGGGGTTGCTGAAAGGAAGAATAGAACCCTAATTGAAGCAGCCAGAACAATGTTGGCTGATGCTCACTTTCCCATAGCCTTTTGGGCTGAGGCTGTGAATACAGCATGCTATGTGCAAAATAGAGCATTGGTTAACAAAATTCAGAACAAGACACCTTATGAGTTACTTTGGGGAAGAAAACCTAATATTGGTTTTCTCAGACCTTTTGGATGTCATGTAGTAGTCTTAGACACTAGTGATGCCTTAGGGAAATTTAGTGCAAAAGGTGATGAAGGTTACTTCATGGGGTATTCAGTGCAGAGCAAGGGTTATAGGGTTTATCTTAAGGAGGACAAACGTATTGTTGAAAGAGTACATGTTAGGTTCTTAGAGAATAAACCTAGTGATCCTGAAAGTGGTCCTAATTGGTTGTTTGATTTGGAACCCTTATCTAGAACTTTAAATTATATGCCTGTCACTAATCCAGACATTGTGAAGGTAACTTCAAATGTTGTGGAGGAACAAGTTGTTCATGTTTCAGGTACACAGGTTGACGAGAGGGTTGGATCACAAGCAGAAAAGGCATCTCCTACATTTGAATATGTCACAATTCCCATTTGGACTGATGCTTTTGCTGCTGCTGCTGCTGGACAAGATAATGGTGGTTTCCAAATACCACCAAATACAAACATGCATGGTTCTTCAGGCACTGACAAAGGAAAATCTAGCGCTGACAAGACCAATTCAGACGTTGACAACAACATTTCAGGCGCTGTCAGCCCTGACGCTGACAACTAAGATTCAAACGTTGACAACACTTATGGGCATCCTTTCTCTTCCAGATTTGAACAAGGTGGACCTTCCAATGTCCATGAAGAGATTCCTGTTGCTCAAAGAGAGTCTGATGAAGAAGATATTGGCAACATGGAGCGTGAAGTTGAGGACACCAGACTTTTTGAAGGAGGAGTTCTCACTTCCACAATGAAGAATCACCCCCCATCTCAGATCATTGGTGATGTTATGACTCTAGTTCAGACAAGAAGATCCCATCAAAGTCTTGGTGGATTTATTGCCAATATACACAAGAAGGTTGATACCCCTCTTGTGCAAGCATGTTTGTTTGCATGTTTTCTGTCACAAGAAGAACCCAAGAAGATATTTGATGCTCTCAAAGAACCAAGTTGGGTGGAAGCAATGCAGGCAGAGCTTCACCAATTTGCTATTCAGGATGTTTGGGAGCTGGTTGATTGTCCTAGATATGTCAGACCAATTGGGACAAGATGGGTTCTCAGGAACAAAAGAGATGAAAGAGGTATTGTGGTCAGAAACAAGGCAAGGTTAGTGGCTCAAGGTTATACACAAGAGGAGGGGATAGACTATGAAGAAGTGTTTGCACCAGTTGCAAGGATTGAAGCTATTAGGATTTTTCTAGCCTATGCATCTTGCATGGGCTTTACAGTCTATCAAATGGATGTAAAGAGTGCATTCTTGTATGGCACCATAGTTGAGGAAGTTTATGTCATGCAACCTCCTGGTTTTGAGGATCCTGAGCATCCAGATAAAGTGTATAGAGTCAAAAAGGCTATGTATGGCCTTCATCAAGCCCCTAGAGCATGGTATGGTACTTTGTCCACTTACTTGGTGGACAATGGATTCAAGAGGGGCACCATAGATCAGACACTATTTACAAAGAAGAAAGGCAAAGATGTGTTGCTTGTGCAGGTCTATGTTGATGATATCATTTTTGGGTCTACTGATCCAAAGATGAGTGAGGATTTCTCCAAGCTTATGACAGACAAATTCAAGATGAGTGCTATGGGGGAGATGAACTTCTTTCTTGGTTTACAAGTTCAGCAGAAAGAAGATGGTATCTTCATCTCCCAAGACAAATATGTTGCTGAAATCTTGAAGAAGTTTGGCTTTTCTCCACATGAAAAGAGGGCTTCTACTCCTATGGATAGAGAACACCCTTGGGGAAAGATTGGAGATGGGAAAGATGTTGCTGTCAGGCATTATAGATCCATGATTGGATCCTTGATGTATCTTACTGCTTCCAGACCTGATATCATGTTTGCTGTGTGTGCATGTGCACGCCATCAAGTGACTCCCAAAGAATGTCACCTTTATGCTGTGAAGAGGATCTTTAGGTACCTAAGATGTTTCCCTAATCTTGGTTTGTGGTACCCAAAGGATTCACCATTGGAGCTGATTGCATATTCAGATAGTGATTATGGTGGTGACAAGTTTGATAGGAAATCCACAACTGGTGGATGTCAATTTCTTGGGAGCAGATTAATATCTTGGCAATGCAAGAAACAAACAGTGGTGGCTAACTCTACAACTGAAGCAGAATATGTGGCTGCAGCAGCATGTTGTGGTCAAGTGTTGTGGATTCAGAACCAGCTGTTGGATTATGGGTATAATTTCATGCATACTAAGATATTTGTTGACAATAATAGTATTTTATGCATCATTAAGAATCCTGTGCATCATTCTAAAACTAAACACATAGAAATTAGACACCATTTTATAAGAGATTGCTTTGAGAAAGGTTTAATACAACCAGATAGGGTTGACACTGAGGAAAATGTGTCAGATTTATTAACTAAACCTTTTGATACTGGAAGATTTCAATACTTGGTAACAAGTATTGGAATGGTTAATCTCACTTAAGTATGTGTTTTGGATTCTTTTTGTAAAAGTATGTACAGGATGATGCATTATTATTATTGGTCTTATTGATAATTTAGATTTTCCACTATATTTTTCTAACACTGACAAAGGTTGTTTGAACACTAATAAGTGTTTTTGCAACGTTGTCAGCAATATAATTGTCTAACGCTGACAAAGCTTCTTTCAACGCTGTTATGTGTTATCGGGGCGTTGTCAGCAACAATGTTAGTTTTGTGGTTTTCAATCTAAATGTGCAGATGGTGTTAGCAGTATACCATTGGATACAGAGTTGCTTATGGATCAAAGGAGAAGCATTTGGACAAGTTTTTATTTATAGATGATGGTTGGAATGTCTCATTCCTATCTTGACATAAAATTTTTATGTTCACGCATGTTTTTAGCAAACTCTTTGTATCTTTGTTTAAGGGGAGGTTTTAGGAACCTTTAGGATTTTTGGGTATCCATATGATACTCTTATCACAATTCTAGATTGTGTCCACATGTGAGTATGGGTTAGTTTTACTAAACCATGAGGCACTGTAGCATGCATAGTATATCAACTTTGCATGCTGCCAAGACATTTTTGGCCTAGAATTGGTTGTGGTCTGTTGGGAGACTTGGGAATCATTTTGATATGGGATTTACCTGGGAGTAACAAGGATTTTATAAGGTAACTTGGTTGTTAAGAATTTTGGTTAGCAAGGGACACTAGAGGACTGTTATGTCTATCTTGCTTTTGCAAGTGTGCATAACTGGACAGTGCTTGCCGCCCTATAATAATTATCGGCTTTTGGTTATTTTCTCTAGGATAAATTACTTGTTAAGGTCATTTTTCACTTTTTAAAACAATTTTATTTTTGGACGCTGACAAAATTTTTCCAAGCGTTGTTGTGACCAAATTGGACGCTGACATGGCTTTAGGCGAACGTTGACAGGATTATAGCCGTTGGGCGTTGATGGGTTATATTTGACCGTTGACACTCAATGGGACCTACCCAGTTGTTACTTTTTGACATATTTTCAAGCCGTAATTTTAGGAGTTGTTACTTTCATTAAATGCATGAGATAACTTATAACTTTTTCAATATTTTCATGATTAGTTTTTGAAAATCTTTGCCTATTTTTGGGCCAATCACATGCATTGTTTATCTCCTATAAATTTGGCTCCTATTTTTAAACAGGGTATCTATAATTCTTGTCTAACACTTTTCTCTTATCAACCTTCATCTTCTACACTTCAAATTAACAGCTTTCATCAATGGCACCAAGATTTAACTCAGCAGAATTGGATCTGGGGTTCAAGTCTCAACACAACATGATTGCTTATCTTGTTGCTGATAATACTTTGTTCCCTCAATATACACAAATGGTGGCGTATTTAAACGCATCCCCATTAAGGTATGCTCTTTCTCATGCACCACTCATTCCAGTCACACACATTAAATAGTTTTGGAACACTGTTAGTTCCTCAACAGTTAATGGAGTGACCACATTAACTTCTATTGTTCATGGGAGATCTTGGGTGGTTACTGAGGCCTTGGTACGCCAGGCCTTGCATCTTGATGATGCTGATGGTATAACCATTCTTCCCATAACTGAAATAGAACAAGGGCTTAGGGCTTTGGGATACCCTATTCCTGATGAAGGTACTCTTAATAAGTACTATAAGCAGGAATTTCCCCCAGCCTGGAAGTACCTCATTCACATTCTCCTTCAATGTTTGAGTCCCAAATGTACTGCACACAATGAGATCAATAGATCTATTGCAACTGCTATTGTGTGTATTGCAACAGGGCAAAATATGACTATTCCAAAATGATTTTTGAAGGGATGTGTAAAAACAAGGGGACAAAAATGACTTTAGCTTATCCCCGTTTTCTGCAAATGATTTTTGATGATCAAAGATATTGTTCAAGGGATCACAATGACTTTTATAAAATCCCTGAACAAAAGAAAGCTATTTTTACCAAGATGAATTCACCACCTCATAGAGACCTACCTTTAACCCCAGCCATGCTTGCTGTTATTGCAGCAGCACAACCCCAACCAGACCCCCAACCTCATATTGACCCTCACCCACAACTTGAACCTATCCCTGAACCTTTACCCTCACCTGAACAAATGCAAATAGACCAAGAACCCTTTGACGCTGACACATCAAATGTTGGCGTTGATGTGCCTATTTCCAACGCTGACACCCAACCATCACAATCCCAAACACCCCTTAACCAACCCACATCTACCCATTCTTCCACACCATCTTCCACACCACCTGAATATAGGTTGATCAAACGCCAAAGGACTGCTGGAGAGTTCTCCTCTGGTGGTCCTAGCCATGAAGCAGAGAGAACCACCACCACAAGTGTGGCTGGTGACCTGGATGAGGCTGGGACTATTGGTTCTGGCTTAGAAGCTGGCCAAGGCAGTCCCACCATAATTAAGTCCTCATCCATGCCCAATGAACCTGACTTGGGAGGTCAAATCCCCATTTCAGAAGAGGGCAGTATGGAACCAATGACTCTTTTGGAATTGACGGCAGTCTGCATTCGCTTGCAAAAGCAAAATGCAGACTTAGTACAAATTGTCAGCTCACAAGGCCTTGAACTCAAGGAATTGAGGGAGAGGATTGTTGTTTTGGATAGTGATCATGCTAGGAGAGGTATGGAGGAGTCTTCCAAAGGGGAGGAAGATCAAAGAAATCTGAGTGATAAGAGCAGTCAAGATGGTCAATCAATGGATGTTGCTGAAGCTCTTACTACTTTGAAGGAACAAACAGGTTTTGATACGTCCTTAATCTCTCCAACCAATTTAAATTTATCATTTACGGATATGTCGAGAGAGGTTACACCAGGCGCTGAGGGAAAATATTTGAGCGTTGACAAGACAAGTTTGGACGCTAATAGAAGTATTTTGGGCGCTGATAGAGGAAATTTGGGCGTTGACAGATCTGCATATGGAGGTGATGTATTCCAGTCATCATCTATCATCAAGGATGTTCCTACTCAGGTATTACCATCTACCTTACCAACCATTGCACCATCAGATAAGGGTAAGGGTAAGTTGGTAGAAGAAATTGTTCCAAAGAATGCAGCTCAAGTTGAATTTGATAGAAGATTGGCTGAGCAAATGATGGGACAAGGTGAAAAGGAAAAGTCACCATTTGTTGTGACTTCTGAAGAAGAAAGTGATGGAGCTAGCTCAGACTCAAGTGTGATGATTATTGAACCAGAAAGACTTGAGTATGGTGATGAGCTTGCTAGGGAAAAGTTGAGAGATTTAAAGTTGCAGATTGATTTTGACATGCCAGAGGTGGTTCAGATGTATAATTCTTGGGAAGAAAGCTGTATGGATAATCCAGACTTGACCATTTCAGATCAGATATGGGGTTTGGAGATTCTTCTTAGAGTTCAGAAGGATTGTAAGGTGATTTTGAAGCACAAGGCAAGCAACATTCTCTCTGAGTTGAAAAGGGATAGAAGGAAGCTCTACTTTATGTTGCTCAGATGTCATGTAGTTGGATGGACACATCAGAAGCTGAAGGCTTTGACATTTGATGAGTTGGAACATAGGGCTTATCCTATTTGGGTGAAAGTGCAGGCAGAAAACACTTTCAGACTTCTTTCAGACGAAAGAAAGGAGCAACTTGCAGAAGAGATGGAAATCAAGAAAGCTATGATAGTTCCCAGACCAGTGAAGAAGGGATTTACACTTGAGTTTCCAAAAGATATGAATCAACTATATCCAAGTGAAGCAGTTATTAGAAAGAGCCTCAAGCTCTCCCCATTAGAAGCTTCAGATATGGTGCATGTGTTACCATTAGATTCCAGGAATCCAATTGTGAGTTATGATGAAGATGAATGTGGATTCTGGAAGATTGGAAGATATGGCAAGGAGGTACACACTTTTACCACTCTCATATCTTTATTTGCAAGTTGTGATAGAGAAGACTTGATGGACCTTTGGAGGTTGCTAAAGACCAAGTATGAGGCTGAAGCACCAACTTCAGCCAATGGAATAAAACTTTGGACCACATTCAAAAGAATGTGTGGGACAAATGAGGAAGATCCTGAAATATGGAAGGATCTTGAAGATGACCTCAGTGGTCTTCAATGGAGGTTATATTCAGCTGCTGGTGTATACCATTTGAGTTCTACAAAGTTTGCTGAGTATTTACTTGTAGATGCTCAGTATTTCATATCCAAGGCTGTTTTGGAAAAGATGAAGGACACCCAGTTGGAGATAGATTATACAAGTGACGTGGCAAAGAATTTAATCAAATTTATTTATTACCAATATGATAAGGTTTGTCAGACTCCTCCAAGTTCTTAATGATTATTCAGAAACTTGATCATAAGAGTGGATATCAAGTTTAGGGGAGGATTGTTGGGAATAAATTAAGGCCAGATCACTTGAACGCTGACAAGAACAACTCAAGCGTTGACAAGAGCAAAGTGAGTGCTGACAGCTTAAGCGTTGATAAGTTAAAGTCAAGCATTGACAGATTGAAGACAAGCACTGATGGAAGATGTGAGCTACACGTTTATTATGTTCTAGAATACTTCTAGTAAGGATAGAAACGACAATGTATTTTCTATGTTTATCTTTACCTAGAATAGTTGATACGTAGCTTATTGTACAAGGCTTCTTAGTCTATAAAAGAAGGCCTTTAGGTTAATGTTGAGTATCAAGTTTTATATAAGTTTTCATTCGTAAACATCTTTCATTGTAAGCAAGTTTGACATTCATAATCAAAGTGAAAGTTTTGTTTACATCTTGTGTTCTTGTTTAAGTATTAAATTCCGCATAATACTTAGATTCACAAAGCATATAACAAAGGTTTCTCTACGTGTTATACTTGATCCAATCTCGTATACACAAAGCTAATCGATCTAAGTTTGGGATCAACAATAAGTGTGTGGAACATGAAGTCACGAAGAGGCAAATATCACAAGTGATGAATGCACAAGGTCAAGGCAAGAAAACATGCTCAAGACTAAAGTCAAAGATCTCATCAGCATATTTACAAAAACAAGATCGAAGACTCAAGCATAGTATGCTAGGTTAAGATTTTGTAAAATGGTGTGACCTCCCTTAGGGGGAGATTGTTGGAAATACGTTTTTCCAAGTAAAGTCTCGGTCACATCATTATTAGCATAGATCACGAGCTATATACTATTTAGGACATTGTAACTTAGAGTGACCTCCCTTTGGGGGAGATTGTTGGAAATACGTTTTTACATATTTAGAAAGGATCGGTCACTCCAATGATATATTCAAGTATTGTTGGGAATAAAATGTAGCTAGTAAACTTGGACGCTGACAAGAGCAATCGGAACGTTGATAAGAAGAAATCAAGCGTTGACAGGACAAGCGTTGACAGGAAGAAGTCAAGCGTTGATAAGAAGAAGTCAAGCACTGATAGAAGACTTAGTCTACACGTATTATGTTTCTAGTTTGTTTCTAGTAAAGATATGATCAGCAATGTATTTTCTATGTTTATGTTAGAAATACGTTTTTAACGTATATTAGAAGTATCGGTCACTCCACAATATTATTAATGTTGTATAGCTCGTAGTTAATGTGTGCTTATTAAGTTAAGTAAGAAACCGACCCATGGGCTTGTCATGGGTCGGCCCAAGCCCATTAGTGGCTTGGATATAAATACCCCTTTCCACCATGGAAAGGGGTTGGTTGTTGATTATTCCACTTTTCCATTTGAATGAAAAACACATTTTTCTCTCTCACTTTCTCTCACTAGTTTCTCTTTCTAGAAATCTTCAACCCACTTCATTGATTCACAAGATTATCAATATTCTACAATTGGTATCAAGAGCTATGGGGTGATTTAAGGTAATGATTTGTGTTGTTATTTAGTTTTTGATTGTATTAGTGTTCTTTAGGAAAATCTATCTTAATTCTTGAAGTTTTTGGTGATTTTGTTGATTGGGATTAGTAGATAAGTATTGGGTTTTACTTCTTTTAGTAGAAATCACAAAACTTTTTGGGTAATTTGGTAAAAATCTGGGTTTGTTCTTCATATATTTAGTCGACTGTTACACGAACCAGATTTTTTCCCAGTAAAGTTCCGAATCAACATCTTCCGAACCAAAAGATCCGGATCAAAGAAAGTTTCGAATCAGTTTTCTTCCGAACCGAAAGTTCCGGATCAAAGAAAGTTCCGAATCAGTTTTCTTCCGAACCAAAAGTTCCGGATCAAAGAAAGTTCCGAATCAGTTTTCTTCCGAACCAAAAGTTCCGGATCAAAGAAAGTTCCGAATCAGTTTTCTTCCGAACCAAAAGTTCCGGATCAAAGAAAGTTCCGAATCAATTTTCTTCTGAACCAAAAGTTCCGGATCAAGAAAGTTCCGAATCAGTTTCTTCCGAACCAAAAGTTCCGGATCAAAGAGTTCCGAATCAAGTCTTCCGAATCAACAATTGTTCCGAACCAAGGGATATTTTACTTGTTTTTTAGAGGATTTAATCTTGGTTTCTTACACAAAAAATCAACACAACTCACAACTTTACTTCACTGCTCGATCAACCGATAATCTGTGTCTCTTTAAAGTGATCAAAATGAATCTGAATCCATTAATGCCTCAAATGACATCACTTACGGATATTTCCGTCATTACGGGAACGGATAATCGCCCTCCAATGCTCATTAAAGAAGTCTTTGAAGCATGGCAAGGCCGTATGATGTCATACATTAAGGGAAAACCGACATATGGGAGGCTTATGGTCAAGTCAATTCTAAATGGTCCACTTGATTATGGTACCATCGTGGTTAACAATGTAACTCGACCACGGGAGTTTGAAGAACTTACACCAGCTCAACAACTTGTTGCCGATGCAGACGAAAAGGCTCTTTAAACCATTCTCCAAGCTCTTCCACATGACATCTATCGAATGGTAAGTCAATATACGGTTGCAAAGGATTTATGGGAACGTCTAAAGGTGTTGCTACAAGGTACGTCTCTCACTAAACAGGAACGGGAATGTCAGTTGTATGATCTGTTTGATAGATTCACGTACAGTCCAGGGGAAACGCTTCACGACTACTACTTCAGATTCACTACTCTCATGAATGATTTGAATGTATATAATCTCGTGATTGCTCCATTCCAGGTTAACACCAAGTTTTTGAATACTTTACCTCAAGCTGAATGGGGTAAGTATATTACCGATGTTAAGTTAACCAGGGATTTGCATAAGTGCAATTTGGATCAACTCTATGCTTTTCTTCAGCAGCATGAGAAACACGTGATCATGCACCGTCCGCCTCGAGGTATGTACCCTAATTCTTTAGCTTTGATGGCAAATCAACCAAGATTGTCATACAACAACACTCCTTATATCATAGGACACCAAGCCTATCATCCATCACCGTACATGACTCCAAGCTTCCCCCAATATTCGATTCTACCGCAACCACCCACCTCACATCAGCAATAATATCGGTTTAATGCACCTTCGTCTCAGAGAGAACCAAAAGCATCACAATATGTCTCACAACCTCACCCATATTCACCAGCAAGCATTGCACCTTATGCTCAGTCATCATATTCTTCTTATCAAGAAAATGCAGCATATCCATCAAGCTACTCTGACCACATGAGTATTCCTTCTAGTGCTTATGCAGCTCAACAAGACCAAGCAATGTATTGTGATAATGATGAAGTCCCCATTCCTGAATTCAAACAAGGAACTGACCCAGTTGAAGTGTTAGCCACTATGTCTGCTTATCTCACAAGGACATTGAGCAAACGAGGATTTAGAGGACCAGCTCCTACTAACAATCAGCTGAGGAATTCATCCAATTCTCAACAACAAGCTACTATTGAGAATGGCAGGGTAATGGTTTAACCTATTCAACCTTATCAGGGGAGACCCACTCCATCAACCACCAATGCACGCACGGTCAATCCTGCTCCAATGGTCAACACTCCTCCACGGGCTAATTCCACAGGCAAGTTGAGAATGATTACATGCTACAACTGTAAGGAAGAAGGTCACATGTCTAGGGATTGTATAAAACCTAAGAGGAGAAGGGATGGTCAATGGTTTGCAGAGAAGATTTATTTGGTGAACGCTCAGGCACAAGGACAGGAACTTGATGAAGAGGAGCTTGCATTTCTTGCTGATCCAGGGATTGCTGAACAAGAAGTTGTCACTACACAGAATGCAGCATACCAAGCAGATGATCTGGATGCTTACGATTCAGACTGTGATGATCTTCAATCTGCTCAAGCAGCTCTTATGGCAACTATCTCTAGCTTTGGGTCAGATAAAATATCTGAGGTACTTACTAATACCACTGATACTAGTATTCAACCACATCAAGTTGGGCAAGAGGGTGCTGATTCGAATGAGTCTTCGGTGGTAAGTCTTTCAAATGAGGAGACAATCAATGATAGTAATATCAGTGTGAGTCCCCAAACTTTGAGTGAATCACAACCGGGAGCCATTTCGCATACGCATACTCCTGCTCAACAAGATTTGGTCATGGTTCCTGCTACATTACTTAGCCAAATGAACACTGCACTCTTAGAAACCCTAGCTAAGAATAAGAATTTGTCTACTCAGCTTGCTTTGTGCAACGAAAAAGTTCAAACTTTGGAATTAGTACCTTCGTCCAATGTTCTAACAAATCCCGAATATGATCATTTTCAAAATAAACAAATGGGTCATTTGCAAGAAATTGAAACCTTAAGAGCATATCTTTCTAATGAACTTAAAGAAAAAGAGTTAGTGGTCACTAATTTTCACAAACTTCAAACGGATTTTGAATTACTCGAGTCTAAAAAGAATGAAATGGAAATTAATTCGGCTAATAATATTAGAAGTTTAGATTATTTGCTTTTAAGACAATACGCTGCCTCTCAACTAGTGCACTTATTTGATGCTTCGTTTAGAGAATTTAACTTATCGCGTCAAAAAGGCCTTCCCCCTAACCCACGGTATGCAAGACAAGCTCTTATCCATAGTCCAAGACTTTATAATGCAACCCAATTAGGATTGGTCTTAGATCCGATTGTTACTTTCTAAGATCGCACAAATAAGGATCTAGTTGATGAGAATCGGTCATACAACTTTGCAAAATATCCCTAGTGTGATTATTTTAAAATGAATCAGGAGCCTGCAAAAACGGACTTTAGAATTCGCTTCCATATGGATAAAGATCTCATCACAGCACCAACCTACATGTTAAATGAAGAAAACCCTAGTACACTTCCTACACTTGTCAAAATGGAAGGACCTAAGGAAATTCCAAAGGATCTTCCACCTGTTAGCGCTGTATAGTTAAACTTGCAAGAGATTAATCAATACTTTGCTAGTTTTGACCAGGTCATTTTGGAATGTACGACTTCAAATGGCCTAAACGCCGGAGAATGGGCTTTCTAACACATGAACGAGGTGTTTAAGAATGAGATCAATCCGTTTGTCGAAAGTCTAACAGGAAGTTTTGCATCTCTTTCGGAAAATCTCGAGTTTGAAATTGCAGAAGTTCAAAAAGTGTTTTATGAAATGGACACCACTTATGAACTACAATTAATTGAAAAGGAAAAGATTTTATCCGAATATGACCGATTCTTGTCCCAAGTAATTTCGTGTGATGTGCTTACTGCTGTGAATGTTAATTATTCGAATGAGCTTACATCCGCTATGATTAAATGTGATGCTGTGAATATATGTGATGATGTGTGTGATCTCTCTGTAAATGTTGTTGATACTGTAAATGAGGTAGATAATCATTCTTGCCATGAGTCTAACGCTGAATTTTTAAAGCTTCAAGATTCTTACAATTTACTTACAAAACGTTTTAATCAACTTGAACAACATTGTATATCTTTAGAATTAAAACAACAAACTCAAAATGAGGATCTTTTGATAACAAATGGTTGTGAAAACAATGTTGAGACGAGTGACAAGATGATTGAGATAGTGAAGGCATTAGAGGAAGAGATTATGAGATTAAAGAGAGACGTGTCATCAAATGAAACACTAAAATTAGAACTAGAGGCTGCAGAGTCTAAAAACCAGGACTTAGAAATTAGACTTTCGTCTATTCTAGGGGAGATGGATCGGGCAAGACAGGGACTATCCGCTCTTTATGGTTCAATAGAAGAACGCTTAGCTTTTAATGCAGCACAACAACAATCTTATGTTGAACAACTGAACCAAAAGTGTGAGGAAATCTCTGACTTAAACATCCAGCTCATTTACAAAAACATGGTTTTGGCCGAGTTAAAGGAGACACTTCTTCTCACCCGACAAGAAGTTGTTAATAACTTAGCTACCAACTCTGCACCGTCCTCTAGTGCTCCAAAAACCAATTCAATAGTGCTTTATAAGAACCCGCTCCATAAGAAAAACCCGCTTACCAACGATGATTATATGAGGAATGCAATTAAGCATGTAGATCTTGTTAGGGATATTTTAGATGACTTGTATGTGTTAGATCCCTCAAGCAGTTACTATTATTCAGCTCATGAGTATATTAAGCGTGTTCAATATTGCTTAGCATATTTACAATACATAGGAAAACCGGGTTCTGCACTACTCACTAATCGACCCATTGCTGTAACTCCATTCAATAAGACCCCAGGAGCAAAACCGTCATTGGCACCATCAAGTAAGGCACCTTTAAAATCTGTTGCTAATGTTCCCACTTTGCCTTCTACAGGATTAAAAGAGTCTACTAAGGCTAAAGGATCGCCACTCAAGAAAGATAAGATCAAGCCGTCCACTAGTAGTACCATCAAGAATAAAGTAGAAGCTCACCTTAGGAATGTTATGTCAGATTTAAATAAAAAGAATCGTGTTGCTAAGACTAAAAGCTCTGCGCCTGTGCAGAAGCCTAAACCATTTGTGAATTCTAATTTGAAATGTTGGAATTGTAATGAATGCATGTTTTCCCAACCTCATGATTTGTGTCTTATTGATCATGTGAATGAAATGAATGCTATTAGGAATGATCTTGAATGGAAGCCAACTGGGAGAACTCGTACCCAAGTTGGATGGCAATGGCGTCCCACTGGTAGGACCTTTACATTAGATGGAAAAATGTGCCCTTTAACTAGGAATGCATCCATTGAGGTTAGGTCTCAGCGTCCTTTAGTTAGGCACACTAGCACTATAGTATGGATACCGCGCCCTTTAATTAGGTCAGCCCCCACTATAGTGCCTATCAGTGAAGAAATACCTCAGGATTTAAGCCAACTTGAATCTACACCACCAACTAGGAAGAAGGCTAGGAAATCTAAGAAACCTAAAGTTAGCAAATCTAAGATCATTAAATCTGTACCTGCTAATAACAAGGAACATTCAGATTCTGAAACCTATACATTGTCTTCGTCTGGTGATATTTTCAGGTGGTCCAAATCATCCTCTGGTATTTGGACTCCGGTTGCTCAAAGCATATGACCGGAGATCGCTCGATGCTCCGAAATTTCGTCAGCAAGTTTCTTGGAACGGTTAAATTCGGTAATGATCATATTGCAAAGATAATGGGGTATGGTGAATATCAGATTGGAAACGTTACGATTTTAAGGGTATACTATGTAGAAGGTCTTGGTCATAATTTATTTTCAGTAGGACAGTTTAGTGATTCCAACCTAGAGGTTGCTTTTCGACAACATACTTGTTTCATCCGCAACATGGAAGGAAAAGACTTGTTGAAGGGATCTCGTGGTGCAAATCTTTATACGTTGAACCTACAAGACATGATGGCCGCCTCTCCAGTATGTCTTCTCTCCAAAGCATCTAAGACCAAGTCATGGTTATGGCATCGCAGATTATATCATCTCAACTTTGATGCTATTAATCATTTGGCTAAAAACGAATTAGTTCGTGGTCTTCCAAAGCTCAAATTTCACAAGGACCATTTATGTTCCGCGTGTTCAAGGGGGAAAAGCACCAAGAAATCATACAAGTCCAAAGCTGAAGACACCAATCAAGAAAAACTTCATCTTTTGCATATGGATCTGTGTGGGCCAATGCGAACCGAAAGTGTGAGCGGTAAGAAATTCATCCTTGTTATTGTGGATGATTTCTCCAGGTTTACATGGGTTAGATTTCTACGTACAAAGGATGAAGCACCGAAGGCTATCATCACTTTTCTGAAATTTATTCAGGTACGTTTAAATACTACTGTCCGCCGTATTCGTACAGATAATGGAACCGAGTTCGTCAACCAGACTCTTCGTTCTTACTATGAAGAAGTTGGTATTTCCCATGAAACATCCGCTGCACGTACTCCACAACAAAACGGTGTCGTTGAAAGACGAAATCGCACGCTTATGGAAGCTGCTAGAACTATGCTTATTTATGCGAACGCTCCATTATTCTTGTGGGCAGAAGCTGTATCTACCGCATGTTTCACCCAAAACCGCTCTATCATTCGTAAACGCCATGGAAAAACACCTTACGAGCTTCTACATGATCGTAAATCCGATGTTTCATTCTTTCATGTGTTTGGTGCTCTTTGTTATCCAAACATTAATAGTGAGAACTTGGGCAAACTTCAACCAAAAGCCGATATAGGTATTTTCATTGGTTACTCACCCTCCAAGAAAGCATACCGAATTTACAACCGTCGTCTTGGTAAGATTGTAGAAACTATGGACACAGATTTTGATGAACTGACAGCGATGGCTTCTGAGCAACGCAGCTCTGAACCCGCGCTTCACGAGATGGGAACCGGTGCTATCAGTTCCGGATTAGTTCCCAATAATCCTACTTCTACATCATTTTTACCACCTACAAGGCCCGAGTGGGATAAACTTTTTCAACCGTTGTTTGATGAATTCTTTGATCCCCCAAATGATGAAGTTCCAGCACCTGTAGTGATAGCTCCAATCCCCTGAAGTTGTTGCTCAAGCTAATGAAGCTTCTTCAAATGCATCTTCAATTAACATTGAACCGGATGCACCTCTACCAAGTAATTCTCAAACTACACCTGAATCGTCACCCTTACTTGTGCCTAATGATGTTGAAGAGGATTCTATTGATCACGATTTGGAATATGCCCACTTACAAGAGCTTCCTTTCTTTGGTGTACCGATACCTGAAAACCCTTCAGCCTCGTCTACCTCAGAAGAAGCTCCGTCAATTGTTCACTCCAGACCACCACGTATTGAAAATCACAGCACCAAATGGACAAAAGATCACCCAATTAGGAATGTTATTGGAGGTCTAGATCGACCAGTCTCTACACGCCATCAATTACAAGAGAGTGCACTCTATTGCTATTTTGATGCATTTCTCTCTGATGTTGAACCTAAAAACTGGCAACATGCTATGACTCAATCATCTTGGATTGAAGCCATGCAAGAGGAACTAAATGAATTCCAAAGACTTGAAGTAATAGAATTAGTTCCTCTCCCTGACAAGGTTAACATCCTTACTTTGTTGTGGGTTTATAAGGTTAAACTCGATGAGATGGGTGCAGTCTTGAAGAATAAGGCTAGATTGGTTGCTAGAGGATACAAACAAGCCTTGGGTATCGACTTTGAAGAATCTTTTGCTCCTGTTGCAAGATTGGAGGCTATTAGACTATTCCTTGCGTATGCTGCTCATATGAACATGATCGTCTATCAAATGGATGTGAAGACGGCATTTTTGAATGGTGAACTAAGGGAAGAAGTCTATGTTAGTCAGCCGGATGGGTTCGTTAGCACGGAGTTTCCTAATCATGTGTACAAGCTTAAGAAGGCTCTCTATGGGTTGAAACAAGCTCCACGCGCGTGGTATGATCTCCTTTCAACATATCTCATCTCGGAAGGCTTCTCCAAAGGCAAAGTAGACCCCACTCTTTTCACTCTCAAAGAGAACAAAGACATGATACTGGTACAAATTTATGTTGATGATATAATATTTGCTGCCTCTAACATAGAATTGTCAAATCGCTTTGAGAAGATAATGTCCACACGCTTTCAGATGTCAATGATGGGAAAAATTTCATTTTTCTTAGGATTACAAATTTCTCAGAATCCCAGAGGCATCTTTATTAATCAATCCAAATATGCTCTAGAATCTTTAAAGAAATATAACTTTGAAAATTGTGACCCCGTGGACACTCTAATGGTGGAGAAATCCAAGTTAGATGAAGATAGGAATGGGATTATTGTCGATCCGAAACTTTACCGTGGAATGATCGGCACCCTTCTCTATCTGACTGCTAGCAGGCCTGATTTGCAATTTGCCGTATGTATGTGTGCCCGGTATCAGGCTCGGCCTACCGAAAAGCACCTACATGTTGTTAAAAGGATCTTTCGGTATCTCAAAGGAACACTTCATCGTGGTCTATGGTATCCGAAAGATTCCTCCATTGCTTTAATATCATACGCAGATGCCGATCATGCTGGGTGTCAAGACACGAGGCGTAGCACTTCTGGGTCTGTGCAACTCCTTGGAGACAGACTGATTAGTTGGTCTTCAAAAAGGCAGAAAAGCGCTGCAATTTCTAGCACGGAGGCTGAATACATTGCCATGTCCGGTTGTTGTGCTCAAGTCCTTTGGATGAGATCACAACTAACTGACTACGGTTTGGGATTCAACAAAATCCCGATGTATTGTGACAACAAGAGCGCCATTGCCCTTTGCTGCAACTACGTTCAACACTCCAGGGCAAAGCACATCGACATTTGCTACCATTTCATTAAAGAGCAGGTGGAGAACGGAGTGATCGAGCTGTATTTTGTCACCACTGAGTATCAGCTGGCAGATATGTTCACCAAAGCCTTAGATCGAGGACGAATCGAGTTTTTGATCGAAAAGCTTGGCATGAAATCCTTCTCTCTAGCGACTCTCAAAGAGTTGGCAGAAGAATCAGCAGAATAGTGGTGGTAAACTATTCATGCGTATCCTTTGTTCATGATCATGTATATTATCGTATATATATAAACCACAAAAAGAAAAATACAAAAATATAAAACCAAGAAAAACCATTAAAAATATAAAACCAAGAAAAACCATAAAAAATATAAAACCTAGAAAAACCATAAAAATTATAAAATCAAGAAAATCCAAAAATATTTTTCGTTTTTTAAATCGGGCATGTCTTTTAGTACGGTAATATTTACGGCTTTAGAAATGTCGATCAATATTGACACGGCGCCATAAACAGAGTCCGTATAAAAGTTGTACATTTTTAAAACATGCCCATTATGGCTTGTAGTTATTTCTGACTGCAACCCGCTTTTCGCATTAAAGTCACGTATTTCCTTGGAAAACGTTGGCTCACAACGGGAATTAATTTTCTCGGGCATGATTTACAAGCCAAATCATGCAAAGGGATCAAGTTTACTTTACAACTTGGTCTAACATGAGTTAGTGTACGTTTCAGTGCATTAATTTGTCTAAATAAGAGAAATCTTATTGCCACCACGACTCAATCTTTTCAAGACATTAATTGGAAATGTTTTCATCAATATTTGACTCTTTAAACAATGACTACAACTCTTTAAATAGAAAACGGGTCATCGTTTAAGGGGGATAAAATATTAAATCATCTTCGTCATCAAAACGATTTTCAAAAGTGTTTGTGGAAAATTAATTGGCTAAATGGTTAATGAGTGGTCTTGCTTTAGAATACGACTTGTGCTCGCTCAATGAGATAGGACTTGCTTTAGATCTCGGTGATTTGCTAATAGGATCCGATGCTTAAGTTGTGTGAGGGTTAGAATAGTTATTACAATGAGATAGACTAACGATTGTTAAGTAACTTAACGGATGTTAGCCTAAAAGGACTTATAAACTAAAAAGGAAAAGAAAAGAAAAGTATAGGGCTAAAGGTGACAATTGTGAAACTTGTGAAAAATTTTGACCAAGTCAAAACATCCCTCCCCTCCCCGTCCTTCTCTTTTTCTGTTTTACCTTCTAGCCGCCATTAACACACACTAAAACACACACTCAAGTTCATATATCAAGTTTTATTGATCTACAACTCATCTCATTCATCTAACAAGGTAATTAATTCATCTAATTCATCTAATTCATTGTTAATCCCAGGTAATTGATTCGGTTAATCAAATTTATCAAGATTAGGGTTTTTGCCTAAATTAGGGATTAATTGATTAGGGTTTTAGTTGGGTTTAACTCGGAATATCCTTAGAAAGATGATTTGTTGCCTTAGAATGCCATAAAACTCACACTCGCGCTTAGAATAATCATTAATAGGGTGCGTTTAGGACTTCCGAATGAACAAGGCTAACGAACTTCCGAATGAACTTCCGAATGAACTTTCGAATGAACTTCCGAATGAACTTCCAAATGAAGAACTTCCGAATGAAGAAGTTCCGAATGAAGAACTTCCGAATGAAGAAGTTCCGAATGAAGAAGTTCCGAATGAAGAAGTTCCGAATGAAGAAGTTCCGAATGAAGAAGTTCCGAATGAAGAACTTCCGAATGAAGAACTTCCGAATGAAGAAGTTCCGAATGAAGAACTTCCGAATGAAGAACTTCCGAATGAAGGACTTCCGAATGAAGGACTTCTGAATGAAGAAGTTCCGAATGAAGAAATTCCGAATGAAGGACTTCCGAATGAAGAACTTCCGAATGAAGGACTTCCGAATGAAGGACTTTGGAATGAAGAACTTTTGAATGAAGAACTTACGAATGAAGAACTTCCGAATGAAGAACTTCCGAATGAAGAACTTCCGAATGAAGAACTTCCGAATGAAGAACTTCCGAGTGAAGGAGTTCCGAGTGAAGGAGTTCCGAGTGAAGGACTTCCGAGTGAAGGAGTTCCGAGTGAAGGAGTTCCGAGTGAAGGAGTTCCGAATGAAGGAGTTCCGAGTGAAGGAGTTCCGAGTTAAGGAGTTCCGAATGAAGGGTTGCTGGATTGATAATTGTTTGCTTGCTATAATTACTTGATGAAATGTGTCATGCTTAGAAATAACAACATAATGGTATATATATATTTTTTGTGTGTATCAACCTTTTATGTATTATCTTAAGCAGACACCATGACTAATCCAACAGTGCAAGAACTCCAAGATGCTAGAGCAGCCGCAATTGTCGAGGCAAGAGCCCTCAAGTTCATACCAAACAGTTACCGGCTTAAGCAAGTTTCAAAATCCATTCACTATGGATTCAAAGTCGCCATAGCAATCCTTGATCAATCTCACTTCAAGAATGCGTTAAGGAGTACTGATTCGGTGCCATATGACTACATGTATGAATTCTGGGCTACCAAGGAAAGTACTTCAAACAAGATCACCTTCTCTCTCGACAACAAGCAACAGACACTCACCGTTTCAGACTTCCGCAAGATATTTGGAATTCGGGATACACCCAAAGGTTTGTCATTTTCAAGGGATCCTACCAAAGACGAACTCATGGAGATGTTCGGTGCTCTTGGATGTTCTGACCTACGAGTTGTGTCCGATTTTACCACCTCCAATGTGGGTCAACCTTGGAGAGCCATCGTTGGTATTCTCAGTAGATGTCTTACACCTAAAACAACGCATGATGCTGTGCGTGGTCCAATCTTGAACATCTTCTATGGAATGTACAAAGGCGCAAATATAGATTATGCATCCTTGTTGTGGGAAGAATTTAACTTTCAACTCTTCCAAAACAAGAAGCTGAAGGCTAATCTCTTTCCTTACCCTCGGTTTATCAAGCTTATAATACATTATTTTATGAAGAATGATGTCTCCATTGATAGGCGTGCAGCAAGTCGTCACCACACTGAAGAGGCTGATGACACTGTGTACCTAAGGCATGAAGGACCCTCTATTGCTGTTAATCCTGGTCCTATTCCCGATTATCTTTTGACAGATAAAATTAAAGCTTCTACTGATTACGAGCTACTGCTGATAGAAATCAAGAAGCAAAAAGCAAGCCTTCAGACAGGAGAGGACTCGTCTACTACGGTCAAGAGTAAAGGTAAACGCACGCAAACAGGTGCTTTATCTGAACCGAAAACCAAGAAGACAAAGACAGAGGGCAAGAAGGGTAAGAGCACGGCTGACGAGCTTGTTCTCCACGACGAAGAAGATGTTGATGTTGATCCTACTCTTGACAAGACTGAGAAAAAATTAATGAAGATGGCTATTGAAAAGAGTAGGAGAGACACGGGCGGTAGTGGTTCGGGTGCACAGATGGATGTTGAAGAAGAGTACGAGGAGCCAGATGATATTGATGAGTTTGGATCACCCGAACGGTACACTACTTCGAAGGAGACATCCATTTCTGTTTCAGCAAGTGTTGGAAAGGAGTCCGGTGCTACTAAAATCATGGTACCTACCCAGCCTCTCGTAACTCAACCTTCACCAATCCAGCCCTTACCAACCCGACCGGTGCCAACACCATTCCTTCCACCTCCAATAACTTCCATCCTCAGTATTGTAATCACAACCGAGCCTCTTCAACCAACCCAGAGTAGCTCTGCATCATCTTCAATGGCTGCATTTGTAATGGCAGAACTGTTGGATAAACACACGGATAGTCAAAGAAGAGAGATGGATAAACTTCGAGAAGAGCTACTTCGACGAGTGCAAAGTGAAGAGGCATCCAAGAAAGCCCAAGAAGAGATGATGGCTAAGTTCACTACAGAGATGGAATTGACACGTAAAGCTCATGCAGAAGAACTTGCTCGGGTCAAACAGGCTGAAGCTGATAAGTATGAAGCACGACTTACGAGACTTCGAACTATTAAAGATAAGTATAAGGAGCAGAAAGTAACACTTGAAGCTTCTATTTCAAAAAGGGTGAAAGAATCTGTGAGTCCCTTATGCCAAAGCTGCATAAAGAAATGAGGAAACTTGCGGCTGATAACTTGATGATCAAGTCGTCCAACCCTTCTGAATCCGCATACAAAATGGCATATGACTTAACGGATTTTGAATTGAAGAAGATCCTCAAAGCTCGTATGAGGGAAGTTAGATCTTTTGATAAGTCTAAAGTTCAGCGGATACTCTACAAAGCACTCAATGAAGCTATCAACGAGGATGATCGGTTGTTTAAGATGTTTGGAAGTGTGGTACCCTACCACATTCTGCCTGAGGAGGAAAAGGAAGATAGTGAACCAGAGGAGGGTAATGGTGAAGAAGAAGAAGAAGAAGATGATGATGATGATGATGATGGTGACGATGATGATGATGGTGACGATGATGGTGATGATGATGATGATGGTGGTGATGGTGGTGATCGAAATGAGGAGAGTGATAAGGGAACCAACAGGGATGACGATGAGGATGATGGTGGTAAACATGATCAGCCTGAAACGGGGGAAAAGGTTGCCAGCACAAAGAAACCATCTAAGTCTGGTACCAAGTCTCAGAAAGATGCTGCGCAAAAGGAAAAATCCACCTCTACGGAATCAAGACGAACCAAGTGGCGCCATGATGTGAATGCTACTACGGCGTCATCGATTCCCGGTACATCTGTTTCTGTTTCTAAACCTGTTACCACTAATCTTGTTAGTTCTTTTGTTGCTCCTGTGATTGCAGAATCAGTAACTGAACCTGAATCTGCACAACACTCGCCTGTTCATGACACCGCCGAGATGCCTGAATCAAAACCAGCAGATGTTCATGTTTCTACTCCTCTGCAACAAGAACCACAATCTACTGTTCCCGAGTCAAGCACACGGGACTGGGCGGACACATTGGAGATTGATGAAACTGCACCGCCACAAGCTTGGATCACGGCAGCTGCTAAATATGATCCAATCACAGATGATGACAGAGATGTTCTATATCTCCGTATCCGTAGTCCGATAGACTTGTGTGTAATTCTGGCTCATGAGTATAAATCTTCGGTCACTCCGTCTTTGGTGAAGAGAGCGTTAAAGGATAAGAGAATTCACACCAAAACCAGGTTAAGCCGCATGGAGTACGAATAATATGCTGACGAGGTCCTGAAAGCTCTTAATACCGTTCAAAGGCCAGGCCTTCATGAGTCAGAAAGAGCTCCACCTCCACTTGATCCTTCTCAAGATAATCAAATTGCTCTCGACTTCTTTGTCACCTATGATCTTGATTATCTCCTCAAAGGATCATCCACGTACGCAACCTCCCTAACCTTGCTGAAAGCTGCCAATTGGGGGACAATACCCTGGATCGAGGAAAAGGTAAACCGACTCTGGGTCCCAAAGGTAACTCGTAATTATGATATGTATGCTTTTATAGGTGCATCACACTAGGACGAGCGAGTCCGAAGGGCGTACAGAGGTTGCTGCTTAGCCAATTCAGGAAGTATCGTTAGATCCGATATTCGCATCTCCAGTATTTTGGGACTGAAAACTGAAGCCAAGAACGGCTATCATCATGTGACGGAGATTCGTCTAAAAAGGGAGGATGACAGAGAATACACAATACAGCAAGGAGATTTTTCTATCATTCACCTTGAAGATATCGAAGACATGTTGCTTATGATGACCCGTGATCAACTCACCCATCTTACTCGAGAAGAAATCATTTCCTTGAATACAACACTTCGTATGTTCACACGAAGCGTTGTTATCAAGAAACGAGTTGAAGATCTTCAATTGGGAGTTGAAAGCTACCAAAGGAAGCTTAACCTGACCCGTCCAATGAACCAAGTTCTACCTCAACATGTCACAAGATGTCCCTATACCGGCATTACTGTTCCGAGTTACGGGATTTTCTACTTGAACAGTCGTGGGATAATGAAGTTTATGAGGGTAGGTGAGCTTTATAAGTACAGTGATGGGACTCTCATATACGTCAGAGGAAAATTGGAGCATCTTAATTCTGGTGGGTCTTTACCAGAGATGACTGAGGACTGGCATCCGGGTTATCGGCAAATGGCGAAATATGTGATCAAGAAGATTGATCAAAAGCTCTGGGAACGTAGATTGATGAGGAGCTTAGAAAGGTTCGTTGGTGGTAGACCATATGGAGTGCACCACAAGTTACTACAATGATCCATCTAATGGATCGTACATTTCAGGTCTACTCTATATTGGTTTTTAATTGTGAATATGTAAACTTGTGAATATTGTGCTTTTACGGCTTGATGTAGTGTTAAGGTATGATAATTTTTCAAGAATTTCTCACGAGATTCTAAATCTTTCAAAATATATCATACTAAAGCACTACAACTATCCCTCATTAATTTAAGGGGGAGCATTAACATGTTCTATGGCCAAACATCGATTTCATTTTTACCCAAAGACCGGTTAATCCATTTAATATCCCAAATATTAATGGTTAACATTTTGGATAAGGGGAGAAAATGGGATTAAGGAGACTTAAATGATACTTGGCTAAAAGATGAAAAAGACTTAATGATAATCCAACTTAATATGTGTAAAGCACGTGTTAAGGGGGAGCGTTTTTGATGAACAAAACACCTAAGGTACAAAACTCTTGATTTCAATATCACAAGTACCTTAAGTGATTTTCAAGGATTTTTCATGGTGGCTATACTTTCCCAAAACACGTTCACGACGAATGTGGTGACAAAAGGGTGGTAGGAATAGGTTTAGTCCAATGATTCATCAGAGCCGATGGAATCTTCCCAAGGACAATTCCCTAGATAGAATTAGAAGTCCTAGGAAAGTTGGAGAAAGATTGTGAACGTAGCTGAATGCCGACTAAGTACTTAAGCTAACACTGGAACAATCACAACAAGGTGCTAGTTATGACGTATTGGTAAGCATTGAAGGGGTTGAAGAATGAAAAAGAATTGTAAAGATAAAGGGTGTAAAGAAAGAAGCCCTCCTTACAACTTTAGGCAGAAACCGGGTCAATACATATGCTATTGAGATCATTTGTTAATGATTCTCGATATTGAAGAAAGACATCATGGACCCAGTGATGCAATGCACAACCCTTCCCAGCTAACTCAAATATCTCTCAAAAGGTATTTGTTTTAATCACACGGAGATCAACACGTTATCTATTGGTTTATTCACTCCGAATAGACTGATATTGAAAAGGTGGCACTCCTCTCCAGCCATCGCTCACTAAATCAAAACGCACTATCGAGTCTAGAGCCACGAGATCATCAAAAGTCTCATTAGGACACTTTCCATTTATTCCTTGCTTTCTCACACACTGTGAAAAGTAAGAGATTTTTTTTTATGAGTCCTACGCAGTATTCTTGTAATATTGCCAGAACATCCGAGTAATACGTAAGTATTACAATGAAGATGGAAATCCTGCTTGAGCCAACATCAAACAAGCTCATGGTAGGTTACACGTGCGGTTCTTTAAGAACCAATCTTGTGAAAAACTGGAAAGAAACAGTAGTTTAATTCTTAATTGAACTTAAACTCGTTCCAGGCCTCTACGCATTATCATACGATCTTGCCAGAACACTCAGAGTGACTCTTTAGTGATCACAGTGACGAGTGGAAATCCTTCTAGTGTTAACATCAAACAGCACTTGGTAGGTGACGTGCAAGATTCTTTATGAATTAAGCTCGTGATAACTGGAAAGTAACGATGGTGAAAATCTTAACTGAAATTCACTTGTTCCAGGTTTCATGAATTAACGGCTTCAATCACAAGGATAATTTATCCAAGTGATTCACTCTATATGTTCGCATTCAAGCTTAGTGATCGTCGAATAAAGAGAACGGGTTTACCCGTGAAATCCTGTCAGGAAGTTACTTAATTGAAACTATCCGTCATAGGTACGATATCTAATATCGTCCAACGGTCTTCACCGACCGGAGGTAAATCGCTACTGATTTAGAATGAAATGTTCTAAGCCATTTCATTCGTGTCTTATCATGTTGCTGCGAAGACGGTGGCGTTGCGGTGTACCAGCTGAAGTCGTTCCCACATGCTTATGTTTTTCTGCATCAAAGTTCAGCAAAATTCAAGAAAGTGCAAAATGAAGTCTTCCGCTGTACCAAACTCTGAAGCTTTCGAGAATTCAACAAAAGACATAAGTGTGTGGAACATGGAGTCACGAGGAGGAAAGATTTACAAGAAGGCAAAGATCGCACGCGATAGGTCAAAAGAACAATGCTCTCAAGCCAAAGCCTAAAAGATCAAATCAACATATTCACAACAAAAGGAAAGAAGAAAAGACTACGAGCTGAAGAACGGAGACTTAGTATAGAATGCTAGGTTTAGAACTGTGTAACGTGGAGTGACCTCCCTTAGGGGGAGATTGTTAGAAATACGTTTTTAACGTATATTAGAAGTATCGGTCACTCCACAATATTATTAATGTTGTATAGCTCGTAGTTAATGTGTGCTTATTAAGTTAAGTAAGAAACCGACCCATGGGCTTGTCATGGGTCGGCCCAAGCCCTTAGTGGCTTGGATATAAATACCCCTTTCCACCATGGAAAGTGGTTGGTTGTTGATTATTCCACTTTTCCATTTGAATGAAAAACACATTTTTCTCTCTCACTTTCTCTCACTAGTTTCTCTCTCTAGAAATCTTCAACCCACTTCATTGATTCACAAGATTATCAATATTCTACAGTTTATCTTTACCTAAAATAGCTGATACGTAGACTCTTGTACAAGACTCCTTATTCTATAAAAGGAGGCCTTTAGGTTTATGTTTGATATACGTTTTAACACTTTCATTGTACGCAAGTTTGTTTTATCAATCAAGTGAAAGTTTGGTTTACATTGTTTGTGTGTTCTTGTTTGAGTATTAATTCCGCATAATACTTAAATTGTTTTGTACACAACAAAGTTTCTCTAAGTGTTTGACTTGATTTAATCTCGTTTACACAAGCTAAATCGATCTAAGTTTGCGATCAACAAGTGGTATTAGAGCTTGTTGAGAAACTTTGATCTAAAGAACACAAAAACCCTAAATCACCAAAAAAACCTAATTTTCAAGAAACCCTAAAAATAACATGTCTACTCCAGAGTTAAACTCCTCCTCCTCCTCAACCCCCAACATCAAGATTCCCATGCTAGACCCAGACAATTTTGAGCTGTAGAAGTTTAACTTTGAACAGTATCTTCAAATCCATGACTACACCCTATGGGAAATTATTGAATATGGAAACACATTCAATAAAGCCCAAAAGATTGAAGCTGCCATCCTACAAAGAACAAATGTTCAAGGATCTACTAAAGATGATCGAAAAGAAAAACCCGAAGATGGTAGAGCTGTCTCAGCTGAGGACATAACAAAGAGAAGGAATGACATGAAAACCCTAAGCATTCTCAAACTCTCTTTGGGACAAGCCAATCAGCACAAATATAGAAGCTATGAGTCTGCAAAAGATCTTTGGGCAGCCCTTGAAGTTTCTTATGGTGGTAATGTTGATACTATACAAGAGAAAAAGAAGCAACTCTTGCATGAGTATGCTGTTTTTAAAGCTCAACCCAATGAAAAGCTAAGTGGAGTGAGAAGCAGACTTCTTGACATTACAAGCAAGCTGTCCTTTATGGGAACAGTGCTTGGTGATGTTGATATCATCACCACTTTTCTTAAAAGTCTTGGTGATGCATGGAAGATTGAATCAAGGTCTATAATTGCTAATAACACTCACAAAAGTTCTACTTTTGATGATGTTTACAATAAACTGAGGCTGGTAGAGAAAGAAACTCTTTTGGATCAAGGAAGCAATTTCTACCAATGGAAATATGGCCTTCTTCTCACATAGTGAAGGTCAATTTGATCAAAAGGAGTCATACATACACCCCGTTACTGGATCAACTTGTGTCAATGCTGGATCAAGCCTTGTCAACGCCTCACATTCAGACGCTGACACATACAATGTTGACTCTCCAAGTGTTAAGCCTGCTGGTATTGATCTAGATACTATTTGTGCATACATTGCTTCTATGACAATCCGTCAATTTATGGTTGATATTTTATTCTCAAGTGTTATTTAAAAACATTATTTTAATGTTATATTATGAACTCAATTATTTTTGGGAAGAAATGTGGATTTACGTCTTGAAGTAGCATCGACTACGTCTAAACCGGAGGACTCTACGTTACGTTCTTATGTTTATCTACACCGTTTTGGTGACAGTCCGACATTTCAGGAAACAAATTTATCCGTGAATATTATTTTGGGATTTTAAATTTGTGTTGGTTCATAAACTCACAAATTTACGAGAAGATATTAGGACTTACGTGCATAATTTAACGTCCTTTATGACTAAACCGGAAACCTTAGGATTACGTATTTACGTTTTTGAACTCCGTTTTTGATGGGAAAATTTTTATTAGATTCGTTTTGTATCGTTGATTCATAATTTATAAAAACGTTTTTGTAAAACGACCCGAGGGCACGTAAATCGAGGAAACTAGAATCGAGGAATACCCGTAAATTAGTGGGATGAGACAAAACAAGTTATGCCCCACCCCACTATATGGGACGGCCAAAACCATGACACAACACCATGAGGTGTCAAGTTGGTAGCTTACAAGCTACAGTTGTTTACTTAACTTAACAAGTAAACAAAAACCACCAAAACCATTTCCTCACTTCCAACACATGCAAACCACTCTCTCACCCTCCCTTTCTCTCTCTCATTTCCGTCCAAAAACCACCATCAAACACCCCTTTTTGATTAAATTTAGCCATAAACTTTGTGTTATAAACACATATGATGATGCTCCTTTGAAACCTTGAAGATTGGAGGTGATTCTAACATCCAAGGAGGTGATTTGATGATGTACTAGGGCTGATTTATACAAGAAGTTTACAAAGATTGGTGGTCTTCAAAGTTGGTGTTGATCTATCACAAGTTTTTCCATCAAAATCCAAGCCTTGATCATAACCTACACAACCTTGGTTGTATAGAGATTGTTCTTCATATCCTCTTGTTATTTTGATTATGTAATCTTGTATTCTCTTTATTTATGTATATGTATATGATGATTAATGATGATTAAAGATATTATGTGGGGATTTGGTGTTGATAGATTTGATAAACATGGGTAAAAAGATGGAAAACCACATGTAAAATGGTTAAATCTTGCTTAATAAGATGGCTGTATAAAAACAGTAACTAACCAAATGATAAACTGAAAAAATGGCAAAGCGGAATCAATATACAGTAATTATTAGGTCTTGTACACATGTGAGAGTTGGCCATACAATGGAATCATTATAATGAGTGAGATATGATCAAAACAAGATTGGAGTGCAAATCTGCCTACACTGTTTTGGACGAATTTATTAAAATACTTAAATGTTGATTCATCAGTAGCTATAAAGGCGTTAAATGAAGAAAATTTCATGTAGTTTCTGTCATAAAAATTTGAGGTCCTATCTCGTTATATAACTCTAGATATGGACATTTTAGTGGACTAAAAATTTAGGACTGATTTTGTAAATAAATATTATATAATATAAGCACCCAAAAAATTATATAAAATATACATATATAAAACCCACTAGTTGATAATAATCATAAATAAAGATATATATATATATATATATATATATATATATATATATATATATATATATATATATATATATATATATATATATATATATATATATATATATATATATATATATATATATATATATATATATATTGATATTAAAATGGGACATGTTATATAAATTACAAGTAAAGATGTTTATCCAAGTTATAAAACTATATACCTAAGTTTTACGTCTTTTCGGCTAAAACCGAAAGATTAACGTTTTGTCAAATAAAACTTAGACAGTCGGACCCGTCTAATGTAAACTTTTATAAACTCACATACTGATGTATAAACTTATATAACAATTAAAAACCGATAAAACCCGAGCTTTACAACATACAGACATTAACGGGCCAAAGTAGCCTTATTGGACTATTAACCCGACTAGTTTGGTAAAACACTTATAAACTTACTTATTGGGCTTAACCCACTTGGGCCCAACATGTAAAGTATAATACTGATAATAAAAGTGTAAAATGGACTAATATAAGGTATTGGGTTTATAATAGGCTTATTGGGCCTAAAACATGTAAATAAGTAAAACTAGTAAACTAGTATAAAAGTTACCAATACATAACACTAAAATGAGTAAATGAGAATGTATAAAACCACTTGATCATCATCACATATATATAATAATCATATGTATACATAATTGTTATTTTTATAAAGTCATTGGATAAGAGTCTAAGACAAGTATAATTTGTCTAGGTTTCCATGATTGAAGCACGTATCGTACATCCGAATTGCCGATAACCCGCTTTCCCACATCAACGTGAGTTCATAGCCTCGCACTCTTTTAAATGTTTTTATGAAATGTTTTATAAACCCGCGAGGGAGATAACATGTTAGTTTTGATAAAATAGGATACCATTTGTCCCGATTGTTTGTTTATTGATTTGGACCCAAATGATTGTATGACCCGGCGAATGATTATAAGACCGGATGTATGAAACAAAATGGATTATTAAAGTTAGGTTATGTCACTAAAAGTCCCATTAGCATGAATTGTGAATTACCGGGATTTGGTAGACGCTTATGCATATAATAGTACTATTTGGGGACGATCACCCCAGTTCGCGCCTTGACGGTTGATCCCCGTTGTGCCACATTGATTGGTAAGCGAATTTATGTATGAGAAGATTTCCATAGCGTGATTTTTGTGACGACACGCTAATTTAGATGGGCAAATTGAGTTTTGGGTTAGCTACCCGTTGTTTGTTGTAGTAAGGTAACAATGTCATGCGGCTTATAATAATCCAAATAATGAAATACTAATATACGCACTGAATTACGATATATTGCCTGACTAGCAATACGGGTCTTATTATTGATATTATATTCGTGTTTTGGTTTTTATATAACCATATTCATATAACGGTTTTTATTTAATCTATACAACGTATTGTATGATGTTTTTACGACAATGTTTCGTATAATGATTTTGAAGGAAAAAGCCATATTCTGATTTTTGATAAGGATTTGTATAAAATGACTTTGGCTATTTTATGGCCTATTATAAAGATTTGTACAAAATGATTTTCGGTAATAATTATATACCGATGATATATTAATGGTTTTATTAAACTCTATAATTTCACTCGGCGTTTTCGCTGACCCTTTCTTTTAACATGTCTTATCTCAGGTACTTGAAGGTAAATTTCGGGAAGACAAAAAGAATTCATGGCCCGCACTTAAATAACAATTTCCATTCAAATGCTTTGTAAAAATGGTATGAAATAATATGACTTGGGACCTATGTAAATTTAATATTTATGAATGGAAATGCTTTATTATTAAACGACGCGATTTTTAAGCGTTGTCTATGATGTGAGTAATGTGCTATCCCGTAACACCAACGAGTCTTCCGCTGTATTGAATTGTGTAAATTTGGGGGTGTTACAGTTTTGTACCAGAGCTCTCGTTATAGAGAACGAAAGATTTTTAAAAACCAAGGTTTTGAATAAAACATTTCAAAATCTTTTAACTATAAACATTTTTCTCAAAATGTCTAAAAATCTTTTGACTATAATGGTGCCGAAGAATTCCCGAGTTACCGACAAGGCCAGACTGAGAAGTGTTATTTTAATATATCTTTACATTATATATAACAGGAGGGAAATGCCACATAAGCATGTCGTTAATCCACGTCATCACTTTTGTGTCATCTCATGAAAGAAAAATTTGAAACAAAAATTTCTCTAAGAAGATTCGAACCTGAGGTTTGGTCAACAATGATAGAGTCTCTACCACTTTGCCACATTCGAAAATTTGAAAGCTTTTGCAAAATAAAATAAATAAACCCTATAATATCCACATACAACATCCCAAGTCTCCAATATATGATTCTATCTTCAGTTAATATCCCCGTTCACGATTTTGACAAAACCTCGATATCCACGACTCCTCTTCCTACTGAAAACCCTAACAATAATATTTAGTTATAACCATCATTGTGATCGAACTAATCAAAATACCAGCAAAAAATACACACACATAAACCTCATATGAAATCAATCAAAAGGAGGTTTCATTGTTAAAAAGCCATGCGCACAAACGAACTTGAAGACCTTCATCTACATCAGTTCCCACCAAGATTGAAAGCATAGTTATAATTAACATCTTAGGAGGTAATTTTGAAAATATACAGTAATTATTAGGTCTTGTACACATGTGAGAGTTGGCCATACAATGGAATCATTATAATGAGTGAGATATGATCAAAACAAGATTGGAGTGCAAATCTGCCTACACTGTTTTGGACGAATTTATTAAAATACTTAAATGTTGATTCATCAGTAGCTATAAAGGCGTTAAATGAAGAAAATTTCATGTAGTTTCTGTCATAAAAATTTGAGGTCCTATCTCATTTTATAACTCTAGATATGGACATTTTAGTGGACTAAAAATTTAGGACTGATTTTGTAAATAAATATTATATAATATAAGCACCCAAAAATTTATATAAAATATACATATATAAAACCCACTAGTTGATAATAATCATAAATAAAGATATATATATATATATATATATATATATATATATATATATATATATATATATATATATATATATATATATATATATATATATATATATATATATATATATATATATATATATATATATATATATATATATATATATATATATATATATATATATATATATATATATATATATATATATATATATATATATATATATATTGATATTAAAATGGGACATGTTATATAAATTACAAGTAAAGATGTTTATCCAAGTTATAAAACTATATACCTAAGTTTTACGTCTTTTCGGCTAAAACCGAAAGATTAACGTTTTGTCAAATAAAACTTAGACAGTCGGACCCGTCTAATGTAAACTTTTATAAACTCACATACTGATGTATAAACTTATATAACAATTAAAAACCGATAAAACCCGAGCTTTACAACATACAGACATTAACGGGCCAAAGTAGCCTTATTGGACTATTAACCCGACTAGTTTGGTAAAACACTTATAAACTTACTTATTGGGCTTAACCCACTTGGGCCCAACATGTAAAGTATAATACTGATAATAAAAGTGTAAAATGGACTAATATAAGGTATTGGGTTTATAATAGGCTTATTGGGCCTAAAACATGTAAATAAGTAAAACTAGTAAACTAGTATAAAAGTTACCAATACATAACACTAAAATGAGTAAATGAGAATGTATAAACCCACTTGATCATCATCATATATATAAAATAATCATATGTATACATAATTGTTATTTTTATAAAGTCATTGGATAAGAGTCTAAGACAAGTATAATTTGTCTAGGTTTCCATGATTGAAGCACGTATCGTACATCCGAATTGCCGATAACCCGCTTTCCCACATCAACGTGAGTTCATAGCCTCGCACTCTTTTAAATGTTTTTATGAAATGTTTTATAAACCCGCGAGGGAGATAACATGTTAGTTTTGATAAAATAGGATACCATTTGTCCCGATTGTTTGTTTATTGATTTGGACCCAAATGATTGTATGACCCGGCGAATGATTATAAGACCGGATGTATGAAACAAAATGGATTATTAAAGTTAGGTTATGTCACTAAAAGTCCCATTAGCATGAATTGTGAATTACCGGGATTTGGTAGACGCTTATGCATATAATAGTACTATTTGGGGACGATCACCCCAGTTCGCGCCTTGACGGTTGATCCCCGTTGTGCCACATTGATTGGTAAGCGAATTTATGTATGAGAAGATTTCCATAGCGTGATTTTTGTGACGACACGCTAATTTAGATGGGCAAATTGAGTTTTGGGTTAGCTACCCGTTGTTTGTTGTAGTAAGGTAACAATGTCATGCGGCTTATAATAATCCAAATAATGAAATACTAATATACGCACTGAATTACGATATATTGCCTGACTAGCAATACGGGTCTTATTATTGATATTATATTCGTGTTTTGGTTTTATATAACCATATTCATATAACGGTTTTTATTTAATCTATACAACGTATTGTATGATGTTTTTACGACGATGTTTCGTATAATGATTTTGAAGGAAAAAGCCTATATTCTGATTTTTGATAAGGATTTGTATAAAATGACTTTGGCTATTTTATGGCCTATTATAAAGATTTGTACAAAATGATTTTCGGTAATAATTATATACCGATGATATATTAATGGTTTTATTAAACTCTATAATTTCACTCGGCGTTTTCGCTGACCCTTTCTTTTAACATGTCTTATCTCAGGTACTTGAAGGTAAATTTCGGGAAGACAAAAAGAATTCATGGCCCGCACTTAAATAACAATTTCCATTCAAATGCTTTGTAAAAATGGTATGAAATAATATGACTTGGGACCTATGTAAATTTAATATTTATGAATGGAAATGCTTTATTATTAAACGACGCGATTTTTAAGCGTTGTCTATGATGTGAGTAATGTGCTATCCCGTAACACCAACGAGTCTTCCGCTGTATTGAATTGTGTAAATTTGGGGGTGTTACAGTTTTGTACCAGAGCTCTCGTTATAGAGAACGAAAGATTTTTAAAAACCAAGGTTTTGAATAAAACATTTCAAAATCTTTTAACTATAAACATTTTTCTCAAAATGTCTAAAAATCTTTTGACTATAATGGTGCCGAAGAATTCCCGAGTTACCGACAAGGCCAGACTGAGAAGTGTTATTTTAATATATCTTTACATTATATATAACAAGAGGGAAATGCCACATAAGCATGTCGTTAATCCACGTCATCACTTTTGTGTCATCTCATGAAAGAAAAATTTGAAACAAAAATTTCTCTAAGAAGATTCGAACCTGAGGTTTGGTCAACAATGATAGAGTCTCTACCACTTTGCCACATTCGAAAATTTGAAAGCTTTTGCAAAATAAAATAAATAAACCCTATAATATCCACATACAACATCCCAAGTCTCCAATATATGATTCTATCTTCAGTTAATATCCCCGTTCACGATTTTGACAAAACCTCGATATCCACGACTCCTCTTCCTACTGAAAACCCTAACAATAATATTTAGTTATAACCATCATTGTGATCGAACTAATCAAAATACCAGCAAAAAATACACACACATAAACCTCATATGAAATCAATCAAAAGGAGGTTTCATTGTTAAAAAGCCATGCGCACAAACGAACTTGAAGACCTTCATCTACATCAGTTCCCACCAAGATTGAAAGCATAGTTATAATTAACATCTTAGGAGGTAATTTTGAAAATAACTTTTGTGTTTATTGAATCCGATTATGTTCACTTTCAGTATTAAGGTATGATGAGTTAAAAATTAGTTTATTATGCTTTTATTGATTTTATTTTGTTTTATGTAGCAATTGAAAGTTAGTTTTAAGGCCGAGTGAAGTCAGTATACACAAAGTCACTAATGAGAGTTTATTTGTTGATTTTAGTATAGTTATATTGTTTGCCTTAGTATATTAATAATCACATGTTATGAACCTAACTAGCAGATTTTTTTTCTCATTTTACTATGATCTTATACCCTCCTTAATTTGTGTTATACAGGTGGTTTTCCTTGTGAAAGGAACAAATTATTTAGTTTACAAAACCTGTATTGAGGAACCTTACAAGTCACTACGGGGACAAATGGAACTCCTTTATTGCCAGGTAGTGTTTCCCATCAGTTCGTAGTCTATAGTCATTTTAATCACATAATATTTGATAACCTATCTCCTTGATCGTGTTTCATTACAGGGATGCAGATATTATTATTAACGAGATATCTCACCAGAACTGGTGATTTTAGGAAACATTTTGAGGAGCTTGGTGGGCAACCCGGTTAGTATAGGGTTAGTCATGGATAAATATATGAGTCTCGTGTTGATATGGACCTTGAGGAAAATGAAAGCGTGTTACAGCAAAATCCAGAGTATAAGAAGTATGAACTAAATGTTGCACTTATGGTATGGTTTTTTAATAAAAAATTGTATATTTTCTACAAATTATGCATTCTGGATTTACAATAAAAGGTGAAACTTTTTTTGTTAGGCAATTAAAAAGACCCTGAAACTGGAAGCAACTGGCCCATTCAACGCGTCTGTATATCCTGTTGCTCTTGAAATTCCTGTAAGTTTTTTGTTAGTGTACCATTAGCATTTCTTTTATCTTTTGAAGAATATTTTTATGTGATTTTGTTGGGTTTACAGGAAGTTTTCATTAACCCCTATCTATTATCAAATGGAGGTGTTGATTCTGTCTTGAAATTTTAATCATTCCAAGAAAATGTTATTAGGTAGGAATGACCCAAAGGTTATTAAAAATCTTTTAGATATAATTTTCATGTTGTAGTGGCTGTTGCATTGAGATTTAGGGTTTCCTCTTTTGACGTTTGTTAATCCCTTTCTATGCATAAAAGGAGAATCAAACAACAAACAAGACCAAGTTTATGGTTTTGGACGAAGAATAGGAAAAGGATGATGGTGATTACCAGGAAGATGTAGTTCCTTTTGATTCTATTTGTGCATTTTGTGACCAGAGCGGCGAGGTTCTGCTGTCAGTTATATCTTTTTTTTGGTAGATAAATATTAAATTATGTCACTGAACTGGTAGTTCGGATGAGTGACCTTCGACGCTGCTTAAATAAGGGAATTTTTTGCATTTGATTAATTATCTCGCTGCTGAGATTTCTGCCCCTGAGTTTGATGCAAATGACCAAAAAAGCTACGAGGTCGTTCACAAGATTATTGAATGTACAATCTGGATTCTTAAACGAAATCACAAAGATAATTGATTTATATGTTTATTTTTATTTTTGCATCATTTATGTCTTAGTCGTCTGCCCTCACTCGACCTAGGAAAACAATACTAATACTCAACTTTGTGCTGCATACATCTGCTTACTATCATACTGACCATAACCCGGCTGTGCTGTGTTACGCTTGTGGGTGAGGCTGACTTACATAACCACCACTTTGATGAATAGATTGGTCATAACCGGGCATAGCCTTCGTCTAGGGAACCTTGGTAACCATAGCCTGCATTATTTGTATCACCAACAGACTGATTGATCATAGTTCAGTTGTTGACTCTCTTTGGCGCAGGGAGGTTGCTTCAGCCAGTCGTGGTGTTCGTTTTTTCCTCTTCTTTGTCTTTACAACATATTCAACAAACCTACAATTATTTCATATTTGAATTTCACTATGTTTGCTTATTTCTAGGTGTATAAAGACAGAAATCTGGTTTTTCACAGTTGCTAGCATTATGGCAAAGATTATATAGGGCCCCACTCTTCTGGACACTTCTACTGGGATCTACTGATGTGAAGACCAACCCCGTTGTCAGATTTAACTACTATAGTAACCCTTTCGATCTGTATAGGTCTGTGAATAGGACCTGGTAGATTGAAGATTTGTTTAGAAGCCGAGCCATGGATGCTGATGGTACTCTCAACTACTTTTGAAAAAACTCATTTTAGCCCTAAGTTTCTGATTTTCTTACAGATATATCATTTTAGATTGCATGGAGACACAAGGATTGCAAAATCTCAGCTGCTATAGTAAGTTCATCCTTTTTCAATAAAGGATCCTTGATTACTTTATAAGATTTTGATTTTAATGTCACAAAAATGTGCAGATCTCATAGCGGGTACATCATTTTGTAGCTTTTCAAGTTGATCCTTTGTACTTTGTGTTGGCGAACCACCAGAAAAGGTAAGAAATCATACCAAACACGAAGTTGAGCTATTGACCTTCATTTTGATTGCTGGTATCTATGTTGTATTTAGTTATAGTTTAGGACTTCATCGACTATTGTGGATATTTATATCGAAACATTATTTTCACAATATTGACATTTCATGTGTACAAAGCTATCCAAAAAAAGGCTAACTTTATATGATTAGTTACATGATTATTTGATCAAAGGGCATTTTCATAAGCTTCCTAAAATGTTCATCATATTAGATAGCTTTAACCAACATTAATTTATGGGTGAAACCGATTAGGCCACCACGATTTTCCTCACTATAATATTGATGCCTTTAGACGACTAGCCTGGAATAGGATATACATCACATATCCTGGATCAAGTTTATGACAGAAAATATTCAGAAAAGTTATTAGGTTATCTACTCAAAATATCCAAATGAAATTGATATTCAGAGGTTGAACAACTCCCTGAATTGCACAACATCTTTTGCGACTAATATGGTCTCAACCACCGTATCTGGGCTGAACAACTCCCTGAATTGCACAACATCTTTTGTGACTGATATGGTCTCAACCACCGTATCTGGGGTTCAGATTGTAACTGGATGCAAGTCCACTTCTTCTTTTGTAATCGTCACCTCACCATATTTTCCACATGTTTTGGCCACGTCAGCACAAGTAATTTTCCGTGTAAGTTCCCACTATTTGTTCTCCTTTTTTCTTTCACGTGCCATTTTTTCTTCAACTTCAACAAAAGACGAGCTCTTAAAACAGTCCCACACACTTCACTTACCTGGCCCATATGCGGCACAATTATATTTTCAACTACAGGAAACCATTGTGTATAGTGTTTTGTAATCCCTCTTGTGATAGAATTGTTCATATTTTTCTTATGTCTATTATATTGTGCTAAGCAGCCTGGAAAAGTTAAGACCCGAGAAGGAGCTTGAACATGCTAAATCAGATTTGAAACGCTATAAGTTGATAATCAGAGACCTGTTATTACACATCACTCGAGGAAGACAAGTTTCTGGAGTCTTTATATGATTTTGATGGGCTAATTGACAGTGATCATGTAAGATATCTATTAGTATAGTCACTAATGAGAGTTTATTAGATGCTACTATTAATATTATGTGGTATTTTTATATTATTGAGATATTAAATATAAAGAAATAGAAGGTATTTGTAAAACTTCATGCCAGAACCATAGGTGTCCCCAACATTAAAGATAAATATGTTTTATGTTAGTGTTAGTAATACTGTTTCGTAGGGTGTCGCCTATGGTAGCCTTCCTGTATCCTCTTTCAAGAAAGTCCCTGGTGCTTTTATGTTTCTAATTGTATGAATACAAAGGATGTGGTGTAAAGTCAGCAAAGGCAAAAGAACAAAGGAACTCTGGTATAAATTTTATAGTCTCGAGATTTTGTGTGTGTAGACTTAGACATTCTGAAAGCTCGCATGTTTTTGCTTTTCACCTTTTTAGGGGAGTTGTGATGTGTGTCTATATTGACAACGTTATTGACTTATCTGCCAGGCTGAATAAGGTCGGATACAACCTAAACAAAATAGCCTTCGTGCCCATCTCTGATTTTGAGGGTGACAACATCATCCAAGAATCTTCCAACCGTGACTGCTACGAACTGTATAGGTGTTATTTAGTGATGTAAGAAATGTATTATTTTCCTATACACTTAATGGCGTAAAGCTGCTATATGTCATGTTTTACTTTCTTTTTAGAATGCTGTCGAACTCTTAAATCATAATTGCGTTGCCAAAAGTTTTTTAGTTTTTGAAGAAAACTATCCATATTCATGGATTACGGTTTATTCTTAGGTTGTTTGTACAACTAATCCTTTCTTTAATGTTCAGATTCATGGCCATCATCTCAATGTGTTTATATAATGAGTCGTGCTCGAAACCGTGTATGTGAAGTACATGGATACAAAAACGACCGTAAACTTCCAACGAATCACAAGTTATTATACAAACACAAAGTGAGTAGCCCAAAAATTAACACATCCTAGGTCTTGGCGAAGAATTGTAACCAAATTGGATGAAATTTCTACATAAACTGAGTTTGAAATGGTTTTTAACATGAAGAGATTAACGATTTAGCCAACGTTTTAAAACCCGGTTTTTAGACTGACTCGGTTAAGTCATCAGGTCCGGGTCAACCCGGTTTTAAAAAAAATAATTTTTTTATATTTTTAATAATTAAAAAAAATTATGTATAAAAACCTTTACCAAGCAATATAATATCTAAAAATAAAATTCCGTAGCAAATATGTAAAATTTATACATATTTTTTTAAAAAAACTCAAAAAAATCAATACCCGGCCAGGTCTCGAGAACCGGGTTGACCCGGGTCACTCAAAACTCAACGGGTCTAGCCGGGTCTCGAAAAAGTGGCACCCGGGTCAATATGACCCATGTTTTCGGTCGGAATCAGGTCAACTGGTTGACCCAGGTTTGAAAACATTGGGTTTAGCATATATTTCTTTTATAGACAAGTTATGATTTTGAGGCTTTGACTTTATTACGTATATCAAAACTATTCAAGTAAATGCCCCAATGATGTATAACAAAACAAAAAGAATATTAGTATACATGTCATGTAAGGCTAAATAAAATCAAGTAAACTATTATCATATTAAGACTAACAATGATGTTATACTATCATGTGATAAAAAAAAAAGAGCTCTAAGGTGAAGATAATATAACGATTAAAAAGAAATAAAAAAACTCATGTCCTAATGATAACCCGAATCATCCGACTTGAAATAATCCGATACGAATACCATCCGAACCTTATAATCCGATTCTTTGTTGGGTTGGATTGCGAGTGAGATTTTAGAATTTAAAATCTTACCCATTTAAATAATATTGTTTTTAGGTTCTATAATGAAATTATCAACTTCATAGGATTTTATATTTGTCTTGAAGACGACGATCAATTATGAAGCTATTGACGATTAGCAAACAACAAAAAATCAAACTATTTCAATAATGTGGTGAATTACAAAAGGTTGTAAGGATCTTAAGCCACATCTGAAGGATAAATATTATGGGTTTATTATAATTATTTCATTTTATGTGCAAATTTCGCGAGTCCTAACCTTATATATTTTATTCGATACACATTTTATTTGATAAAGAATATACAAATTTTGCTTACATTTCTTTCGTTCTTAATGCAATCAATAAATAAGATAGTATGTTTATAATTAATTTAACATTATTTAACTTTAAGTAAATGATATTTACAAAACAAGTTTGACTATCAAACATTACAAACAAATATTTACCTAATAAAAAAAAATAAAACAACAATCAGGAATCATACCCGTCCATCGGACGGGTTTTTCCACTAGTATATATATATATATATATATATATATATATATATATATATGATGTAATTTGATTACATGATTGTTTGATGATTATTTTAATATTTATACGAGGTATTTATACGACGTAGATTGTCACAAGAAACCCTAACTCCCCTAGCAAATAAATCGAAGCTATTCCCGTAGGAATTCTAGCTATTCTAGATCTAAACCAAGTTGTGGATATTTATGATCCCAACAAATGGTTGATATTCGTAGAAATGTAGATATTAGTTGATTGTGATATTGAAGAAGAATTGGCGAGATTAAATCTGATATCGATGTCATGACGATCTTTCCTTATAGAGTGGAGTTTGACAAAATGTTACCACGTGGAAAGGTGTCATCTGATTCGTTGTCACCCAATTCTTAAATTTGAAATCGAAAGGGTGAATGTTGCACTTGAGGCTGTTATTGGAGCCTTTACCCAAAAGCCTCATGCCACTAGTACCTTTCCGAGAAGTCTAATTGAATCTGTGAGTCATTTCATACTAGTGACTCATTTGATAACTATTGTTGTAAGAACTATAGGATTGGAAATTAAGTGTTGATCATATCGCGCTTTTATTGCCCTTTCAAGGTCTAAGAATAAGGTTGAAAGTATTGGAGAATGAGGTAGGATATCGCATTGAGCATAAGTTGATTGAAACTTGAATAAAGTAAAATTTAACTCATATAGAATATGAAATTGTTAAGAGGAATCCGTTAAGTCCTGTGATTGAATTATTAGGTTTTAAATGATTGTTAGTTTGTGTTAAGGGTTGTTCCTAGGCCATTGTCCAATGATGAGGATGCCCAGTGTCCAATAAATAAATTGAAGAAATCTTCTTCTGAATTGGGACCGATGGATCTTCTGGGACAGGTGGGACACCTAATGACTCTTGTAGATTAGTATTCATTGTGGTATCTTTTAAAAATAATCTGTGACAATCCGTCAATTTACGATTGATATTTTATTCTCAAATATTATTTGAAAATATTATTTAAATGATACAATATGAACTCACATATTTTTGGGAAGAAATTTGGATTTACGTCTTGAAGTAGCGTCGACTACGTTTAAACCGGAGGATTCAACGTTATGTGCTTACGTTTACATACACCGTTTTGGTGGCAGTCCGACATTTCATAAAATAAATTTATCCGTAAATATTATTTTGGAGTTTTAAATTTGTGTTGGTTCATAAACTCACAAATTTACGAGAAAAGATTAGGACTTACGATTTTATTTAAACGTCCTTTACGACTAAACCGGAAACCTTAGGATTACGTATTTACGTTTTCGAACTCCGTTTTTGATGAGACAGTTTTTATTGGATTCGTTTTGTGACATTGATTCATAATTTATAAAAACGTTTTTCGTAAAACGACCCGAGGGCACGCAAATCGAGGAAACTAGAATCGAGGAGTACCCGTAAATAAATGGGGATGAGACAAGTGGGACACTTGTCCCACCCCCACTCAAACCGGCCTTAACAAGCCACTACTTCCCTTATGTGTCAAAAGCTTCCCAAGGAAGCCTAACACATGTCCTTAGCTTAACTATTAAGCCAAGCTTACCTCAAAACCAACAAGCAAAACCATTTGCACCACTTTCACACATGCAATACCACACAAATCCTCTCTACTCTCCATTTTGTGCCGTCCCATCCTCACCCACAAACACCATTTTGATCAAAAATTCAACCACAAATCCTATGTTATTTACATATATGTTGAAGCCCTCTTGAAACCCTATAGATTGGTGGTGCTTATAACATCCAAGGAGGAGTATTCATGGTGTCTTGGGGCTGATCTTCCACAAGGATTTCATGAAGCATGGTGGTCATGAAGATGGTCTTGGTGCATCACAAGTTTCTCCATCAAAAATCCATGTTTTGATCAACCTACATCATCATGGTGGTATAAAGATTGTCCTCCTCATCTTCTTGTTATTTTTGGTTATGTAATCATGTATTTTATTTCCTATTGTATATGTTTATGATGATTATATGATGATAAAAATATTGTGTGGGGATTTGGTGTTGATAATCATGGATAAACAGATGAAAAACTATAAGTAAAAATGGGTAAATCTTGTTTAAATGATAGGCTGTACAAAAACATTAAAGAACCATATGGTAAACTGATAAAATGATGAAGTAGAATGGAATTACAGTAAGCTATGAGTCTTGTACACATGTGAGAGTTGGCCATGCAATGGAATCAAAGTAATGAGTGAGATATGATCAAAACAAGTTTAAGGTATAAATCTGAGTTCACTATTTTGGACGATTTTTAGAAAATATTTAGAAGATGATTCAACAGTAGCTATAGTAGAGTTAAATGTAGCACATATCATTTAGTTTATGTGATGAAAATTTGAGCTTCTATCTCCATATAGAACTCTAGATATGGCAGTTTTGGTGAAAGTGAAGATAAAAATCAGATTTTTGGAAATTAAAGAATAATACTATTATATAAGCACTCAAAATTTAATAGTATAAAATGTAAAATAAAAACCCACTAACTTATGGATTTTATTTATATAAGTATGTAAAAGGTTAAATAAGTGTACATTTTATAAAAATGGTAACTTGTTAAGTTTTATAAGTTATAAAATTATAAACATGATTTTTACGACTTTTTCGGCTATTGCCGTAAAATTAACGTTTTTCGCCAAATAAAACTTAGACGACCAAACCCGTCTAATGTAAAGTTTATAAAAGTCATATACTGATGTATAAGTAACTAATACAAGTAAAAACCGATAAAACCCGAACTATAAGAAATACGGACATTTACGAGCTAATTAAGCATATTGGACTAATAAATGGACTAAATAAGATAAAAACTTGTAAAAAGAACTTATTGGGCTTAACCCATTTGGGCCCAACATGGAAAGTATACATACTGATAATATAGGTATAAAATGGATTAAAACAAGTTAAAGAACCTATAATAAGTTTATTGGACCTAAAACACGTAAATGGGTAAAACTAGTAAGCTAGTATAAAAGTTATCGACATATAACACTAAAAATGAGTAAACGAGAATATGTAAACCCACTTGATCATCATATATATATAATCATCATATGTATACATAATTGTTATTTTTATAAAGTCATTGGACATGAGTCTAAGACGAGTATTATTTGTCTAGGTTTCCGTGATTGAAGCACGTATCGTACGTCCGAGTTGCCGATAACCCGCCTTCCCACATCAACGTGAGTTCATAGCCTCGTACTCTTTTAAATATTTTTATAAATGTTTTATAAACCCGCGAGGGAGATAACATGTTAGTTTTTATAAAATAGGACACCATTTGTCCCGATTGTTTGTTTATTGATTTTGGACCCGAATGATTGAATGACCCGATTGTATGACCCGATAAATGATTAAAGGACCCGATAGATGAAATAAAAATGGATTATTAAAGTTAGGTTATGTCACTAAAAGTCCCATTAGCATGAATTGTGAACTACCGGGAGTTGGTAGACGCTTATGCATTTAATAGTACTATTTGGGGACGATCACCCCAGTTCGCGCCTTGACGGTTGATCCCCGTCGTGCCACATTGATTGGTAAGCGAATTTATGTATGAGAAGATTTCCATAGCGTGACCTTTGTGACGACACGCTACTTTAGATGGGAAAAATTGGTATCGGGTTAGCTACCCGTTGTTGGTTTAGTAAGGTAACAATGTCATGCGGCTTATAATAATCCAAAATTAACGAAATACTAATAGACGCTCCGAATTACGATGTATTGCCTGACTAGCAATACAGGGTCATACTATTGATATTATGTTCGTGTTTTGGTTTTCATAACCATATTCATATAACGGTTTTTATTTAATCTATACAACGTTATAAAACGTGTTGTATGATGTTTTTAACGACAATGGTTCGTATAATGATTTTTAAGGCAAACGCCTATATTATGATTTTGATAAAATGATTTTGGCTATTTTATGGCCTATTACAATGATTTGTACGAAATGATTTTTCGTAATAATTTTATACCAACGTTATATTGATGGAATTTATTAAACTCTATGAATTCACTCGGCGTTATCGCTGACCTTTTCTTTTAACATGTTTTATCTCAGGTACTTGAAGGTAATTCTCGGGAAGACAACAAGAATTCATGGCCCGCACTTAAACAATAATTTCCATTCAAATACTTTGTAAAACTTTGTATGAAATATAATGACTTGGGACCGATGTAACTTTGATATTTATGAATGGAAATGATTTATTATTAAACGACGCGATTTTTATGCGTTGTCTATGATGTGAGTAATGTGCTATCCCGTAACACCAACGAGTCTTCCGTTGTACTGAGTTGTATAAATTTGGGGGTGTTACAGTTTGGCATCAGAGCTCTCGTTATAGAGAACGAAAGATTTTTAAAACCAAGGTTTTGAATAAAACATTTCAAAATTTTTTTTACTATAAACATTTTTCTAAAAATGTCTAAAAATCTTTTGACTATAACGGTGCCGAAGAATTCCCGAGTTACGGACAAGGCCAGACTGAGAAGTGTTATTTTAATAAATATATATAACTTAGATTATATATATATATATGATGTAATTTTATTACATTATTGTTTGATGATTATTTTGATTTTTATACGAGGTATTTATACGACGTAGATTGTCACAAGAAACCCTAAATCCCCTAGTAAATTAATCGAAGCTATTCTCGTAGGAATTCTAGCTATCCTAGATCTAAACCAAATTGTGGATATTTATGATCCCAACAAATGGTTGATATTCGTAGAAATGTAGATATTAGTTGATTGTGATATTGAAAAAGAATTGGCGAGATTAAATCTGATATCGATGTCATGACGATCTTTCCTTATAGAGTGGAGTTTTACAAAACGTTACCACCTAGAAAGATGTCATCTGATTCGTTGTCATCCAGTTCTTAAATTGAAATCGAAAGGTTGAATGTTGCACTTGAGGCTGTCATTGGAACCATTACCCAAAAGCCTCATGCCACTAATACCTTTCCGAGAAGTCTAACTGAATGATCAAGTCATTACATATTAATGACTCATTTGATAATTGTTGTTGTAAGAGCTAATAGGATTGGAAATTAAGTGTTGATTCATATTGAGATTGTATTGCCTTTACAAGGACTAAGAATAAAATTGAAAGTATTGGAATATGAGGTAGGATATTGAATTGAGTATAAAAATGGTTGAAACTTGAATGAAGTAACATTTAACTTGTATTGGAATATGAGATTGATAAGAGGAAGTCGTTAAGTCCTGTGATTGAATTATAAGGTTTTAATTGTTTGTTGATTCGTGTTAAGGGTTGTTCCTAGGCCATTGTCCAATAATGAGGATGCCCAGTGTCCAGGAAATAAATTGAAGAAATCTTCTTCTGAATTGGGACCGATGGATCTTCCGGGACATGTGGAACACCTAATGACTCTTGTAGATTAGTATTCATTGTGGTATCTTTTAAAAATAATCCCTAACCTAACTGAGACATCAGTTGGTAGGATGAGTTCTGAGAATTGTATGACATAGTGACACGTAATGTGTTACGGTACAATTTTGACTTGTTTGTGATTAACGAAAAGACTAGCTTTGATTGCTAAATTCTACATGTATCGATGTTATCTATCCTTTATTGCTTCATCCTAATGTTCGCATTAGTGATGCAACCATTGAACAAGTATTCATCTTGAATTGAGTTACGTGGTGGATTATTCTTCCTGAGTGCCATCGAGGTCATGAACCTCATGACAAAGTGGCTAAGCCCATTTCCTATCATATCGTAGTTAAGTTCTTGGTGAACAACTCTTCATCACTCTTTTGCAGATCACTAATTGTTTTTATAAAGTCAAAATGGTATCCTTTGAGAAAATTTAATTTTCATCACAATAAGGATTATTCATAGTGAGATTTATAAGTGATTGTTATTAAAATGAGGTTGTTTATAAAACGCTTTGGAAACTTAATTGTTTTCATAACAAGGAAAATCTTTGTAAATTTATTTTGATTCTTATTTAAGAATTAAGCATAAAAATGTTTTTATTATAAACATGATGATAAAATTTTGACGAACTGAGTATTGCATCGTTAATATTGAAATTGTATATAGTTACGCGCCTACATACAATTTGGAATGGACCATGCAAGGCTGATTAGTAGTCACCATAAAACTAATGAATAAATACTACATTTTCTTTGAAGATTGTGAAAGAATAAATTTTATGAGATCTGCAAGAAGTGAAAAATAGGGACATAGTGTTAGGGACACCTACATATGTGCCTGTAGCATCTATTCTTCTGAGTCGAATTTACTCATCAGTGGAATTTGTCTTATTTGACAATTCGTTCTTGTCCAATTCTCCCGTAGTGAGATTCTTAGGAAAAGTATCTGATTATCGAGTGTTGATACCCGACTGGATGTATCGACGATCCTATCATTTCTTATGATTTGATTTCATTTGAATGACCTGGGTAACGATCCGAGGAGCTTTCGAATGCGTACTCAAATTATGAAGACATGGGATATATTCATATTCATTAAATGTTTTCGTCTGTATCTGATTTGAAATTCTCTCGCATAGATTATGCGTTGACCTTACTCTTTTAATAGTAGTTGTGTATCCTAATATCCCTGAACTTGTGAAGGATTATGAGTTATTATTAGTCTTTTGAGAAGATCACATCTTATCGACGACAATAAAACTGGAAAATTGAGAGTGCCAGTAGAATGGATTGATTGATTATGACATGACGACATTGTCTTAATTGATGGGAACTCGAGTAGAATTCCCCTAAATTATAAGATGTTGATTATCAAAAGTGATCTAAATAATTCTTGATGGATGACCATATCCTGTATTTAGACTTGAAATTATACCATGAATGGTTGTGAATTAGTCATAGATATTATAATCTAAGAAAGAACCTAATATAAATTTATTAAAAGATGTTTCTGTTATCTGAAACTTTAGGAAGTATTGTTGGTGAATTAACTAGACTTTTGCCATTAAGGCAAGTTGAATTTGGTATTGATTATATTCTCGGTGCTGCACTTGTGGCTTGTGCACTGTGCGTCAGCACCATCTAAATTAAAGGAATTACCGTACAACTGAGGGAGTTGTCGGAGAAAGATTTTATTATACCAAGCCTGTCATCCTGAAGAGCTATGGTGTTATCATTCCTTATATTTATAGATTACTGTGACTGAGTAAATTGACAATCGAAAACGATATCCATAACTCGAAATGGAAGATTTGTTCGATCATTTACAAGGTTCTAGCGTATGTTTTAAAGATTTGATCCACGGCATGGTTATTATCAACTTCGCATCTGCGAAGAAGATTATCTATTCCAATCATCACATCCGGAACTTGTGATGAACGTTATGAGTTTCACGTGATGTCGTTTGGATTGACAATGCACATGTAGTATTCATAATTATGATGAATCGCGTGTGTAGACTGTAATTTGATAAATTCATGCTTGAGATCATTAAGGATCATTTACTTGTTTATTTATAAGAATAAGAATGAGTTAATAATTAATTATAGATTGCCCTGAATTGGCCGAACAATAAAAACCTGTACCTTGAATATTTAACATGTGATTAACGGCTTAATACTTTACATGATTTAACCATGTGATTAATAGATAATGGAAGCTATATTGACTTTCAAAGATTAGAACCATTAACGCTCAGGGATTAAAAACTTGATCCTTTACATAAAATGACCGTTGGATTAATAATGGTAAGATGTATGCATATAGACTCTTCGAAAATTAAGAGCCCTTTTAAGACTTTGGATTTTACCAAAAAGAAATGGAAATATGTTTTGACAAATGTTTTAACAAAGGATTTTTAAAGGGATTATTCCCTTATACACAAACCATTTAACTAAACTTCTGTTTAGGGGTAAATGTTTGTGTATACCTCAAGATAACTTAAGAAGGATTGAGTAAACCATTTATACCATGACTTGAAATTTGAAACGACACTTTTTGCTTTTCAACTAAGAAAATTTTGACCAAAGTATAAACCAAAGATTTTTCGAACAATTACGGATCTTATTAAATATTTTGGATAAATCAACAAAAATCTTGTTAATTAAATTCAAATTTATTTTGAACATTTTATATAATTGGTCGAATTAAGAAATTTAAAATCTTTAAGTTTACATTTCATAAAAATTGAATAATAATTATTTAACTAATTATAATAATTATCGACGCTTTAGACGACGGATTGAGTAAAACGGATAAAAATGATAGTAAAGACAAAACTAAAACATAGAAGATATGAAGAAAGAATTTTGAATAAATACGGTTGTGATATTTATTTCATCAGGAAAGTGAACGTAATTACTGACGCATAATGTAGAAAGAATATCTAAATGAATTGTGGACATGATAATTATATCATCATGAGAAGTGAATATAGATACCGACGCATTATGTAGAAAAGATAAAGAACCAGTTAGGACATGTTCCTTAATAATGAACGTGCAAAATAAATTGCCAAACAATTTAAAATATAGCCGATGATTGTAAAAAGGATAATATAGATAATAAAAGTGGTTCGCGGCTAATGTGAACCATTAAAATTAAGAAGCCAATAGCGTTAAATGTTTTAAAGGCCACTTGTGGTTGCCTAAAAATGGAAATTGTGAGATATAGTTATGTTGGAATTTGTAAGTATAAGTATTATATTTATGTCATTTATGAATAAAAGTATCTCTGTCTGAAGAAGTTGTACTGATGGCAATTATGAAGGCAGATATCGCCTCATACATTAGTAAACGTTTAACTATTGCAAAGTTCATCATCTGAATTTGATTCGATTTGGGTCATCGTCGACAGATTGACCAAATCTGCTAATATCATTCTCGTTAATGATAGAATCTTGATGAAGAAATAGACTCTTTTATTTAAAAGAGTTATGTAAACATAGTGTGCCTGTATCGATCATCTATATATCAAGATCCTCGCTTCGCATCGAATTTCTAGAGATTTGCTCAGAAATCATTGAGAACGAACCTTGATGAGAGTACTATGTACCACCCCAAATCGAAGGGACGAGGTAAAGTAACGATACAAAATACTAGAAGTCTTGTTTTATGTTTGAATGATTGACCTTTGGTAATGAATCATATAATCGTTTTCCTTTGGAAGGATTATCCTCGATAATCATCGTATTAGGATCGAGACCGAATCTTGTTAGGATTTAAATATTAGAGCATATGTAAGCGGGATTTGAGATGAAGACACCCGACATACACCCATTGTGAGTTCGACATGTCTTTTAGGTTTAAGGTTTCCTATGATGGTGAACCTATCCTTGCAAAATACCCGACCCACGAGACCTGAAATGATTGTTGAAATTAGGATTTGATTATTAACTGCCGATAGTGGGCAGGAAGTTATGTGAATATGAAATGTAGATCTTGAAGTGCCAAATGGGTAGCGAAGTTATGCCACAATTTTTAACCTTGAAAAATGAATTCATGATCTGACAAATCATGGGATATAAGTCCCCGTTGTATGGGACCATTGAGATGATATAAAAGATTGGTTTGAAAGGCATATAAGCTGGATCTACCCTAGGACTTCAAAGACTGCGTGAATTATGTTTCGTATATCGAACTTGATGGAATATCTATCAAGTAAAATCTGATTGTTCTTAGTAAAGCTTAGATCGGCGAAACGTTGCATTCATCAGAAACCCGTGAACATCATGGATAGAGAAAGTAAGTCAACATTTAGCCTGATCTTATTTCCGTAGTTATGTTTGATGAAACTCGCGTATTATAATGGATTACACTTGTGAGAAAAGACCGAATATGGAGGAAATACCCACATGGCTTAAACTCTATAAGAAGCGAGTAGTAAGATGATCTTTGAGGACAAAGATCCTGTTTAGGGGTAAATGCTGTGACAATCCGTCAATTTACGATTGATATTTTATTCTCAAATATTATTTGAAAATATTATTTTAATGATACAATATGAACTCATATATTTTTGGGAAAATATTTAGATTTACGTCTTGAACTAGCGTCGACTACGTTTAAACCGGAGGATTCAACGTTACGTGCTTACGTTTACATACACCGTTTTGGTGGCAGTCCGACATTTCAGAAAATAAATTTATCCGTAAATATTATTTTGGAGTTTTAAATTTGTGTTGGTTCATAAACTCACAAATTTACGAGAAAAGATTAGGACTTACGATTTTATTTTAACGTCCTTTACGACTAAACCGGAAACCTTAGGATTACATATTTACGTTTTCGAACTCCGTTTTTGATGAGACAATTTTTATTGGATTCGTTTTGTGACGTTGATTCATAGTTTATAAAAACGTTTTTCGTAAAACGACCCGAGGGCACGCAAATCGAGGAAACTAGAATCGAGGAGTACCCGTAAATAAATGGGGATGAGACAAGTGGGACACTTGTCCCACCCCCACTCAAACCGGCCTTAACAAGCCACTACTTCCCTTATGTGTCAAAAGCTTCCCAAGGAAGCCTAACACATGTCCTTAGCTTAACTATTAAGCCAAGCTTACCTCAAAACCAACAAGCAAAACCATTTGCACCACTTTCACACATGCAATACCACACAAATCCTCTCTACTCTCCATTTTGTGCCGTCCCATCCTCACCCACAAACACCATTTTGATCAAAAATTCAACCACAAATCCTATGTTATTTACATATATGTTGAAGCCCTCTTGAAACCCTATAGATTGGTGGTGCTTATAACATCCAAGGAGGAGTATTCATGGTGTCTTGGGGCTGATCTTCCACAAGGAGTTCATGAAGCATGGTGGTCATGAAGATGGTCTTGGTGCATCACAAGTTTCTCCATCAAAAATCCATGTTTTGATCAACCTACATCATCATGGTGGTATAAAGATTGTCCTCCTCATCTTCTTGTTATTTTTGGTTATGTAATCATGTATTTTATTTCCTATTGTATATGTTTATGATGATTATATGATGATAAAAATATTGTGTGGGGATTTGGTGTTGATAATCATGGATAAAAAGATGAAAAACTATAAGTAAAAATGGGTAAATCTTGTTTAAATGATAGGCTGTACAAAAACAGTAAAGAACCATATGGTAAACTGATAAAATGATGAAGTAGAATGGATTTACAGTAAGCTATGGGTCTTGTACACATGTGAGAGTTGGCCATGCAATGGAATCAAAGTATGAGTGAGATATGATCAAAACAAGTTTAAGGTATAAATCTGAGTTCACTGTTTTGGACGATTTTTAGAAAATATTTAGAGGATGATTCAACAGTAGCTATAGAAGAGTTAAATGTAGCACATATCATTTAGTTTATGTGATAAAAAGTTGAGCTTCTATCTCCATATAGAACTCTAGATATGGCAGTTTTGGTGAAAGTGAAGATAAAAATCAGATTTTTGGAAATTAAAGAATAATACTATTATATAAGCACTCAAAATTTAATAGTATAAAATGTAAAATAAAAACCCACTAACTTATGGATTTTATTTATATAAGTATGTAAAAGGTTAAATAAGTGTACATTTTATAAAAATGGTAACTTGTTAAGTTTTATAAGTTATAAAATTATAAACATGATTTTTACGACTTTTTCGGCTATTGCCGTAAAATTAACGTTTTTCGCCAAATAAAACTTAGACGACCAAACCCGTCTAATGTAAAGTTTATAAAAGTCATATACTGATGTATAAGTAACTAATACAAGTAAAAACGATAAAACTCGAACTATAAGAAATACGGACATTTACGAGCTAATTAAGCATATTGGACTAATAAATGGACTAAATAAGATAAAAACTTGTAAAAAGAACTTATTGGGCTTAACCCATTTGGGCCCAACATGGAAAGTATACATACTGATAATATAGGTATAAAATGGATTAAAACAAGTTAAAGAACCTATAATAAGTTTATTGGACTTAAAACACGTAAATGGGTAAAACTAGTAAGCTAGTATAAAAGTTATCGACATATAACACTAAAAATGAGTAAACGAGAATGTGTAAACCCACTTGATCATCATATATATATAATCATCATATGTATACATAATTGTTATTTTTATAAAGTCATTGGACATTAGTCTAAGACAAGTATTATTTGTCTAGGTTTTCGTGATTGAAGCACGTACCGTACGTCCGAGTTGCCGATAACCCGCCTTCCCACATCAACGTGAGTTCATAGCCTCGCACTCTTTTAAATGTTTTTATAAATGTTTTATAAACCCGCGAGGGAGATAACATGTTAGTTTTTATAAAATAGGACACCATTTGTCCCGATTGTTTGTTTATTGATTTTGGACCCGAATGATTGAATGACCCGATTGTATGACCCGATAAATGATTAAAGGACCCGATAGATGAAATAAAAATGGATTATTAAAGTTAGGTTATGTCACTAAAAGTCCCATTAGCATGAATTGTGAACTACCGGGAGTTGGTAGACCCTTATGCATTTAATAGTACTATTTGGGGACGATCACCCCAGTTCGCGCCTTGACGGTTGATCCCCGTCGTGCCACATTGATTGGTAAGCGAATTTATGTATGAGAAGATTTCCATAGCGTGACCTTTGTGACGACACGCTACCTTAGATGGGCAAAATTGGTATCGGGTTAGCTACCCGTTGTTGGTTTAGTAAGGTAACAATGTCATGTGGCTTATAATAATCCAAAATTAACGAAATACTAATAGACGCTCCGAATTACGATGTATTGCCTGACTAGCAATACAGGGTCATACTATTGATATTATGTTCGTGTTTTGGTTTTCATAACCATATTCATATAACGGTTTTTATTTAATCTATACAACGTTATAAAACGTGTTGTATGATGTTTTTAACGACAATGGTTCGTATAATGATTTTTAAGGCAAACGCCTATATTATGATTTTGATAAAATGATTTTGGCTATTTTATGGCCTATTACAATGATATTTACGAAATGATTTTTGGTAATAATTTTATACGAACGTTATATTGATGGAATTTATTAAACTCTATGAATTCACTCGGCGTTATCGCTGACCTTTTCTTTTAACATGTTTTATCTCAGGTACTTGAAGGTAATTCTCGGGAAGACAACAAGAATTCATGGCCCGCACTTAAACAATATTTTCCATTCAAATACTTTGTAAAACTTTGTATGAAATATAATGACTTGGGACCGATGTAACTTTGATATTTATGAATGGAAATGATTTATTATTAAACGACGCGATTTTTATGCGTTGTCTATGATGTGAGTAATGTGCTATCCCGTAACACCAACGAGTCTTCCGCTGTACTGAGTTGTATAAATTTGGGGGTGTTACATAATCCCTAACTTAACTGAGACATCAGTTGGTAGGATGAGTTCTTGGAATTGTATGACATAGTGACATAATGTGTTACGGTACAATTTTGACTTGTTTATGATTAATGAAAAGACTACTATTGATTGCTAAATCCTACATATATCGATGTTATCTATCTTTTATTGCTTCATCCTAATGCTCGCATTAGTGATGCAACCATTGAACAAGTACTCATCTCGAATTGAGTTAGGCTGTGAATTATTCTTTTTGAGCGCCATCGAAGTCATGAACCGCATGATTATTTGGCTAAAGCTCATTTCCTAGCATATTGTAGTTAGTTCTTGGTGAACAACTTTTCATCACTCTTTTGCAGATCACTCATTGTTTTTTTAAGATAAAAAAGTATCCTTTGAGAAAATTGAATTTTCATCACTATAAGGATTACTGAAAGTGAGATTTATAAGTAATCGTTATCGAAATAAAGTTGTTTGCGAAACACCTTGGAAAACTTAATTGTTTCCATAGCAAAGAACATCTTTGTAAATTTATTTTTGTTTCTTATTTAAGAATTAAGCATGAAAATGTTTTTATTATAAACATGATGATAAAATTTTGACGAACTGAGTATTGCATCGTTAATCTTGAAATTGTAATAGTTGCGCGCCTACATACAATTTGGAATGGACCATGCAAGGCTGATTAGTAGTCACCATAAAGTTGATTAATAAACACTACATTTTCTTTGAAGTTATGAAAGATTAAATTTTATGAGATCTGCAAGAAGTGCAAAAATAGGGACATATTGTGAGAGACACCTATATGTGTCCCCGTACCATTTATTCTTCTGAGTCGAATTTACTCATCTGTGGAAATTGTCTTAATTGACAATTGATATCCCCTCCTTGTCCAATTCTCTCATAGTGAGATTCTTTGGAAAACGTATCTGATTACCGAGTGTTGATACCGACTGGATGTATCGACGTGCCTATAATTTCTTTTCAATTGATTTCATTTGAATGACCTGGGTAACGATCCGAGGAGCTTTCGAATGCGTACTATGAATATGAAAACATGGGATATATTCATATTCGTTAAATGTTTTCATTTTTATCTAATTTGAAATTCTCTCGCGTAAATTATGCGTTGACCTTACTCTTTTGATATTAGTTATGTCTCCAGATATCCTTGAATTGTGAAGGATTATGAGTTATTATTAGTCTTTTGAGAAGTTCTCATCTTATCGACGACAATCAAACTGAAAAGTTGATAATGCTAGTAGAATGGATTGATTGATTATGACATAATGTCATTTTCTTAATTGATGGGAACTCGAGTAGAATTCCCTTAAAAGATAAGTTGTTGATTATCAAAAGTGATCTAAATAATTCTTGATGGATGACCATATCCTGTATTTAGACTTAAAATTATACCATGAATGGTTATAAACTAGTCATAGATCTTATAATATAGAAAGAACTTAAACTAAATTAACTAAAAGATGTTTCCGTTATCTGAAACTTTAGGAGGTAATTACTGGTGAATTACCTAGACTTTAGCCATTAAGGCAAGTTGAATATGGTATTGATTATATTCCCGGTGCTGCACCTGTGGCGTGTGCGCTGTACGTCAGCACCATCTGAATTGAAAGAATTACCGTACAACTGAGAGAGTCGTCGGAGAAGGCTTTTATTCTACCAAGCTCGTCATCATGAAGAACTATGGTGTTATCATTCCTTATATTTATTGATTACCGTGAACTGAATAAATTGATGATCAAAATCTATATCCACTACCCAAGATGATAGATTTGTTTGATCATTTATAAGGTTCGAGCGTATGTTCTAAAATTTTGATCCACGGCATGGTTATCATCAACTTCGCGTCCGCGAAAAAGATTATCTATTCCAATCACTACATCCAGAACATGTAGTGAGCATTATGAGTTTCACGTTATGTCGTTTGGATTGACCAATGCACATGTAGCATTCATTAATTTGGTGAATTACGTGTGTAGGCTGTAATTTGATAAATTCATGCTTGTGATCACTAAGGACCATTTGTTTGTTTTTAAGTATAAGGAGTTAATAATTATTTATAAACTGCCCGGAGTTGTCCGAGCAATGAAAAACCCGTACCTTAAGTATTTAACATCTAATTTAAGGTTTAATCCCATACATTAAATGACCGTGTGATTAGCAAGATAATGGAATCTATATTGATTCTTCAAAAATTTGAGCCATTTAAGATTTTGGGTTTTACCAAAAAGAAAAGTGCAAATATGTTTTGACAAATGTTTATCAAAGGATTTTTAAGGAATCATTCCTTATAACTAAATCATTTAACTAAACTCCTGTTTAGGGCTAAATGTTTGTGTATACCTCAAGACAACTTAAGAAGGATTGAGGAAAACCATTTAAACCATGACTTGAAATTTGAAACGGCAATTTTTGCTTTTCAGCTAAGAAAATTTTGACCAAAGTGTAACCAAAGATTTTTCGAACATTTACGGATCTTATTAATTATTTTAATTATTTTCGATAAATCTACAAAAATCTTGTTAATTAAATTCAAATTTAGAACATTTTCATATAATTGGTCGAACTAAGAAATTTAAAATTTTTACGTTTACGTTTCATAAAAAAATGAATATTTATTATATAATTACTTGAAATATTTAACGATGCTTTAAACATCGGATTAAGCAAAACTGATAAAAATAATAGTTGAGACGAGACTAAAACTTAGAAAATATGAAGAAAGAATTTTTGAATAAATACGGTCATGATAATTATTTCACCAGGAAAAGTGAATGTAGATACTGACACATTATATAGAAAGGATAAAGAACCAATTAGGATGTGTTTCTTAATAATGACTGTGCAAAATAAATTGCCGAGTAATTTAAAATATAGCTGATGCTTGTAAAAATGATAATATAGATAATAAAAGAGGTTCGCGGCTAATGTGAACCATTAAAAATGAGAAGCCGATGGCGTTAAATGTTTTAAAGGCCACTTGTGGTTGCCTAAATATGGAGGTTTGAGATTTAGTTATGTTGGAATCTCATAAGATTAAGTATTCTATTTATGTCATTTCTGACTAAAAGTATCTTTGTTTGAAGAAGTTGTACTAATGGCAAATTATGAAGGCAGATATCGCCTCATACATTAGTAAACGTCTAACTATTGCAAAGGTCAACATTTGAATTTGATTCGATTTGGGTCATTGTCGATAGACTGACCAAATCTACTAATATCATTCCTGTTAATGATCGATTCTCGATGAAGAATTGACTCTTTTGTATTTAAAGGAGTTGTGTAACCATAGTGTGCATGTATCGATCATCTCTATCAAGATCCTCGCTTCGCATCGAATTTCTAGAGATTTGCTAAGAAGTCATTGGGAACGAACCTTGATGAGAGTACTGTTTACCATCCCAATCAAAGGGACGAGGTAAAGTAACGATACAAAATACTAGAAGTGCTGTTTTATGCTTGAATGATTGACCTTTGGTAATAAACCGTATAATCGCCTTCCTTTTGAGAGATTATCATTGATGATTATCGTGTTAGGATCGAGATCAAATCTTGTTAGGATCTAAATATGAGAGCATCTGTAAGCAGGAGTTGGGATGAAGACACCCGACATACACCCATTGTGAGTTGGACATGTCTTTTAGGTTTAAGGTTTCCTATGATGGCGAACCTAACCTTACAAAATACCCGACCCGCGAAACCTAAAATGATTGTTGAAATTAGGATTTGATTCTTGACTGCCAGTAGTGGGCAGGAGTTTATGTGAATATGAAATGTAGATCTTGAAGTGAAAAATAGGTAGCGAAGTTATGCCAAAAAAAAATTTCACCTTGGAAAAATGAATTGATGATCTGAAAGATCATGGGAAATAATCCCTGTTGTATGGGACCATTGAGATGATGTAAAAGTTGGTTTGAAAGGCATATGAGCTGGATCCACCCTATGACTTCAAGGGCTGTGTGAATTATGTTTCGTAAATCGAACTTCATAGAATATCTATCAAGTGAAAATCTAATTACTTCTTGATAAAGTTTAGATCGACGAAAAGTTGCATTCATCAAAAACCCGTGAACATCATGGATAGAGAAAGTAAGTCAACATTAAGCCTAATCTTATTCCCGTAGTTATGTTTGATGAAACTCGCGTATTGTAATGAATTACGCTTGTGAGAAAAGACCGAATATGGAGGATATACCCACATGGCTTTAACTCTATAAGAATCGAGTAGTAAGATAAATCGATCTTTGAGGACAAAGATCTTGTTTTGGGGTAAATTCTGTGACAATCCGTCAATTTATGATTGATATTTTATTCTCAAGTGTTATTTAAAAACATTATTTTAATGTTATATTATGAACTCACTTTTTTTGGGAAGAAATGTGGATTTACGTCTTGAAGTAGCATCGACTACGTCTAAACTGGAGGACTCTACGTTACGTGCTTACGTTTACATACATCGTTTTGGTGACATTCCGACATTCCATGAAATAAATTTATCCGTGAATATTATTTTTGGATTTTAAATTTGTGTTGGTTCATAAACTCACAAACTTACGAGAAGAGATTAGGACTTGCGTGCATAATTTAACGTCCTTTATGACTAAACCAGAAACCTTAGGATTACGTATTTACGTTTTTGAACTCCGTTTTTATGAGACAATTTTTATTAGATTCGTTTTGTGCCGTTGATTCATAATTTATAAAAACGTTTTTCGTAAAACGACCCTAGGGCACGTAAATCGAGAAAACTAGAATCTAGGAATACCCGTAAATTAGTGGGATGAGACAAAACAAGTTTTGCCCCACCCCACTCTATGGGACGGCCAAAACCATGACACAACACCATGAGGTGTCAAGTTGGTAGCTTACAAGCTACACTTGTTTACTTAACTTAACAAGTAAACAAAAACCACCAAAACCATTTCTCTTAAACCATTTCCTCATTTCCAACACATGCAAACCACTCTCTCACTCTCCCTTTCTCTCTCTCATTTCCGTCCAAAAACCATCATCAAACACCCCTTTTTGATTAAATTTGTCCATAAACTTTGTGTTATAAACACATATGATGATGCTCCTTTGAAACCTTGAAGATTGGAGATGATTCTAACATCCAAGGAGGTGATTTGATGATGTCCTAGGGATGATTTATACAAGAAGTTTACAAATATTGGTGGTCTTCAAAGTTGGTGTTGATCTATCACAAGTTTTTCCATCAAAATCCAAGCCTTGATCATAACCTACACAACCTTGGTGGTATAGAGATTGTTCTTCCTATCCTCTTGTTATTTTGATTATGTAATCTTGTATTTTCTTTATTATGTATATGTATATGATGATTAATGATGATTAAAAATATTATGTGGGGATTTGGTGTTGATAGATTTGATAAACATGGGTAAAAAGATGGAAAACCACATGTAAAATGGTTAAATCTTGCTTAATAAGATGGCTGTATAAAAACAGTAACTAACCAAATGATAAACTGATAAAATGGCAAAGTGGAATCAATATACAGTAAGTATTAGGTCTTGTACACATGTGAGAGTTGGCCATGCAATGGTATCATTATAATGAGTGAGATATGATCAAAACAAGATTGGAGTGCAAATCTTCCTACACTGTTTTGGACGAATTTATTAAAATACTTAGAGGTTGATTCATCAGTAGCTATACAGGAGTTAAATGAAGAAGCAAATATCATGTAGTTTCTGTCATAAAAATTTGAGATCCTATCTCATTATATAACTCTAGATATGGACATTTTAGTGGACTAAAAATTTAGGACTGATTTTGTAAATAAATAGTATATAATATAAGCACTAAAAAATTTATATAAAATATACATATATAAAACCCACTAGTTGATAATAATCATAAATAAAGATATATATATATATATATATATATATATATATATATATATATATATATATATATATATATATATATATATATATATATATATATATATATATATATATATATATATATATATATATATATACATATATATATATATATATATATATATATTGATATTAAAAAGGGACATGTTATATAAATTACAAGTATAAATGTTTATCCAAGTTATAAAACTATATACCTAAGTTTTACGTCTTTTCGGCTAAAACCGAAAGATTAACGTTTTGTCAAATAAAACTTAGACGGTCGGACCCGTCTAATGTAAACTTTTATTAACTCACATACTTATGTATAAACTTATATAACAAGTAAAAACCGATAAAACCTGAGCTTTACAATATATAGACATTAACGGGCCAAAGGTAGCCTTATTGGACTATTAACCCGACTAGTTTGGTAAAACACTTATAAACTTACTTATTGGGCTTAACCCACTTGGGCCCAACATGTAAAGTATAATACTGATAATAAAAGTGTAAAATGGACTAATATAAGGTATTGGGATTATAATAGGCTTATTGGGCCTAAAACATGTAAATAAGTAAAACTAGTATAAAAGTTACCAATACATAACACAAAAATGAGTAAATGAGAATGTATAAACCCACTTGATCATCATCATATATATAAAATCATCATATGTATACATAATTGTTATTTTTATAAAGTCATTGGATAAGAGTCTAAGACAAGTATTATTTGTCTAGGTTTCCGTGATTGAAGCACGTACTGTACATCCGAATTGCTGATAACCCGCTTTCCCACATCAACGTGAGTTCATAGCCTTGCACTCTTTTAAATGTTTTTATGAAATGTTTATAAACCCGCGAGGAAGATAGCATGTTAGTTTTTATAAAATAGGACACTATTTGTCCCGATTGTTTGTTTATTGATTTGGACCCGAATGATTGTATTACCCGACGAATGATTATATGACCCGATGTATGAAACAAAACGGATTATTAAAGTTAGGTTATGTCACTAAAAGTCCCATTAGCATGAATTGTGAACTACCGGGATTTGGTAGACACTTATGCATATAATAGTACTATTTGGGGACGATCGCCCTAGTTCGCGCCTTGACGGTTGATCCCCGTCGTGCCACATTGATTGGTAAGCGAATTTATGTATGAGAAGATTTACATAGCGTGATTTTTGTAACGACACGCTAATTTAGACGGGCAAATTGAGTTTCGGGTTAGCTACCCGTTGTTTGTTGTAGTAAGGTAACAATGTCATGCGGCTTATAATAATCCAAATAATAAAATACTGCTATACGCACTGAATTATGATATATTGTCTGACTAGCAATACGGGGTCTTATTATTGATATTATATTCGTGTTTTGGTTTTATATAACCATATTCATATAACGGTTTTTATTTAATCTATACAACGTATTGTATGATGTTTTTACGATAATGGTTCGTATAATGATTTTGAAGGCAAAAGCCTATATTATGATATTTGATAAGGATTTGTATAAAATGACTTTCTCTATTTTATGGCCTATTATAAAGATTTGTACAAAATGATTTTCGGTAATAATTATATATCGATGATATATTAATGGTTTTATTAAACTCTATGAATTCACTCGGCGTTTTCGCTGACCCTTTCTTTTAACATGTCTTATCTCAGGTACTTGAAGGTAATTCTCGGGAAGACAACAAGAATTCATGGCCCGCACTTAAATAACAATTTCCATTCAAATGCTTTGTAAAAATTGTATGGAATAATATGACTTGGGACCTATTTAAATTTGATATTTATGAATGGAAATGATTTATTATTAAACGACGCGATTTTTAAGCGTTGTCTATGATGTGATTAATGTGCTATCCCGTAACACCAACGAATCTTCCGCTGTATTGAATTGTGTAAATTTGGGGGTGTTACAGCTTCATTGCCCAATGGTTCAGTGATTACATATGAGGACCTTGAGCAAATTAGTGATGAGCATTTAGAGGAGATGGACATAAAGTGGAATATGGCCCTTGCAAGCATAAGGGCAAATAGATGGAATAAAAGATTCAAGAAGAAGATGACTTTTAATGCTAAGGACACTGTTGGATTTGATAAATCCAAGGTTGAGTGTTATAATTGTCATTGAATGGGACACTTTATGAGAGAATGCAGATCTCCATAAAGATCTGATGCTGGAAAACCCTTAAGCCAAATCATCAAGGCTCAGGACTCCAAAGATATGGTTTTCATGCAAGACATTGATGGTGTTGGCTGGGATTGGAGCTATTTGGCCAGAAGAGAACAAAGCTTTGGTTGCAGAAAAGGAAGAAGAAGAGCATGTTCACTATGCTCTCATGGCACACTCCTCATCTTCATCAGACAATGAGGTATATGATGATGCATTTTGTAGTAAGGGTTGTCGTTTAAACACTGAAAAACTTAACAAAGAAGTTTTAAAATTGACAACAGATGTGGTTAATGAAAGATTCAAGTTATCTAACTATCAACTTGCCCTTACTCAAACTAAAAAGACTGTAGCTGAGTATAAGAAAATGGAGTTTGACCTAAAAGATCAAATCAATATTTTAACTCATGACTTAAATGCTAGTATTGAGGTTAGAAACATCATGGAGAGAGCCAATGCTGCTTTACAAGCTAAATTAGATGAGGCTATAAAAAATAAAGATAATATAGATCTTAAAATTCAGAGATTTGATAAAGCTTCACAAACCCTAGAAAAATGTGTTAGTGAACAAAGGGATTCTAGGGATATGACTGGGATTGGGATGAAGGAGTATGCTGGTGTTCCACCACCTGCTGGGAACTTCTATGGTGTTCCTAGAAAGGACTTGTCTTGGACTGGTATACCAGAACTCCAAGAAGAGGAATTTATTCCTCCACCAAGAGTTCTTACCCCAGTAGAGGAATACAAGTATAAGTTGACTGATTTGAACCAATGGAAGAAAGCCAACCCTACCTTGTTTGTTAAGGGTGGCATGCTTAGTGACAGTCCAAATGAGTCTACACCCATAAAAGTGACAAACCCAACCACTGGCAAGACTGTTGACCTTGGCTTAAACGTTGATAGAAAACCTAGTATTAAATATGCAAAGATGTATAGAAAACGTAGGTCACCAAAAAGCCAAATTAGTGATAATGGGACAGGTTTCTTTTCTTCTAGACCTAGAGCTATGTCTAGAAAAGCCTGTTATACTTGTGGAAGTTTTTCACATTTCACCTATAAGTGTGTCAATTCTTCAAAGGTCAACGATGATAAAAAGTCACACACTGTCAAACCCAAACCTTTTGTCCAGCAAAGTCCACAAGTTGTTAGACCAGCCCCATTCTTTACTAAAGGGTCTAATACTTATGGACAAAGACCTTTTCAGAAGACCAATACATGGTCTAATAGACAATGGATTCCTGTAGCAAACCCTAGGTTCAACGCTGATAAGGGTAATTTCAGCGTTGAAAAGACCAAATTAAACGCTGACAGGAACGTTGCCAGACCAAATAATGGTAAATACTTGCAACCAAAGGGAAAAGGGTCTAAAGCTTCTTCTAGTTTGACATGGAGACCTAAGCAAGATCAAAACCCTAATTCAGATGGATTTCTATGACCTGCACCAAATTTCATTATATTTCAAAGGTCACAACAAAACCAATTGGGGTTAACTGGGTGTTTAATCCAAAAAGGGATGAACAAGGGGTTGTCATAAGGACTAAGTCTGTTCTTGATGAACAACCAGATGAATCCAAGTCTGCTCAGGCTTGGGTTCCCAAATAAAACTAATTTGTTTTCTTTATGTGCAAGGCATTCAAAAGCAGGTTAATGATTATGGCTATTGGGATAGTGGATGCTCTAGGAATATGACTGGGAAGGAAGATTATCTAACAAACTTCACTCCTATTAGGGATGGTGACAAAGTTTACTTTGGAGGCGGATATTGTGACAATCCGTTAATTTATGGTTGATATTTTATTCTCGAATATTATTTAAAAACATTATTTTAATGTTACATTATGAACTCACTTATTTTTGGGAAGAAATTTGAATTTACGTCTTGAAGTAGCATCGACTACGTCTAAACCGGAGGATTCAACGTTACGTGCTTACGTTTACATACACCGTCTTTGGTGACAGTCCGACATTTCAGAAAATAAATTTATCCGTGAATATTATTTTGGAGTTTTAAATTTGTGTTGGTTCATAAACTCACAAATTTACGAGAAGAGATTAGGACTTACGATTTTATTTTAACGTCCTTTACGACTAAACCAGAAACCTTAGGATTACGTATTTACGTTTTTAAACTCTGTTTTTGATGAGACAAATTTTATTAGATTCGTTTTGTGCCGTTGATTCATAATTTATAAAAATGTTTTTCGTAAAACGACCCGAGGGCACGCAAATTGAGGAAACTAGAATCAAGGAGTACCCGTATTTAAATGGGGATGAGACAAGATAAATCTTGCCCCACCCTCACTCTTGGACGGCAAGAGTATGCCAACACATCTCATGATGTGTCAACATTGTAGCAACTAAGCTAACACTTGTTAGCTTAGCTTAAAAGCTACTCCACCATTACCTCAAAACAACTAAAAGCTAAACCATTTGTTCATTTTTACATGCAAAACCACACACATTTTCTCTCTTGTTCTCTTTTTGCCGTCCACTTCACCATCCAACACCATCACTTGATCAATTTTAACCACAAACATATGTTATAATTAAGATATGTTAATCTCCATTCAAAAAGATGAAGATTGGTGCAAGTTTTAACATCCAAGGAGGAGTTTCTATGGAGTCTTGGGGCTGATTTTCCACAAGTTGTTCATGAATAATGGTGGTCTTGAAGATGGTCTTGGTTATTCACAAGTTTCTCCATCAAAATCCATGTTTTGATCACAACCTACATCATCATGGTGGTATAAAGATTGTTCTCCTCATCCTCTTGTTATTTTTTATTATGTAATCTTGTATTTCTTTTACTTATGTATATGTATATGATGATGAATGATGATTAAAAATATTGTGTGGGGATTTGGTGTTGATAAACATGCTTAAAAAGATGAAAAACTATCAGAAACAAGGCTAAAATCTTGTTTAAATTGTTGGCTGTATAAAACAGTAAAGAATCATATGATGAACTGATAAAAATGGCATAGATTAATGGATATACAGTAAGTAATATGTCTTGTACACATGTGAGAGTTGTCCATGCAATGGAATCATTAGGATGAGTGAGATATGATCAAAACAAGTTTATAGTACAAATCTGAGTTCACTGTTTTGGACGATTTTTAGAAAATACTTAGAGGCTGATTCAACAGTAGCTATAGGAGAGTTAAATGGATCACATATCATGTAGTTTATGTCATAAAAATTTGAGCTTCTATCTTCATATAGAACTCTAGATATGGCTGTTTTGGTGAACATGAAAGTAAAAATCAGATTTTGGAAATTAAAGTATAATAGTATTATATAAGCACTCAAATAAAAGTAGTATAAAATGTGAATTAAAACCCACTAACTTATATAATACATTTATATAAATATGTATAAGGATAATTAAATGGACATTTTATAAAAATGGTAGTTTGATAAGTTTTATAAGTTATAAAACTATAAACATGATTTTTACGACTTTTTCGGCTATTACCGTAAAATTAACGTTTTTGTTAAATAAAACATAGACGGTTGGACCCGTCTAATGTAAACTTTTATAAAACTCATATACTGATATATGAACATATATAACAAGTAAAAACCAATAAAACCCGAACTATATAACATACGGACATTAACGGGCTAAGTTAACGTTATTGGACTAATAATACAACAAAATGGGCTAAAACACTTATAAACTTATTTATTGGGCTTAACCCATTTGGGCCCAACATGTAAAGTATAAATACTGATAATACAAGTATGAAATGGATTAATACAAGTTAATAAACTTACAATAGGCTTATTGGACCTAAAACACGTAAATAGGTAAAACTAGTAAACTAGTAAGAAGTTACCAATACATAAACACTAAAAAGAGTAAAAGAAAATATGTAAACCCACTTGATCATCATATATATAAAATCATCATATCTATACATAATTGTTATTTTTATAAATTCATTGGACATGAGTCTAAGACGAGTATTATTTGTCTAGGTTTCCGTGATTGAAGCACGTGCCGTACGTCCGAATTGCCGATAACCCGCCTTCCTACATCAACGTGAGTTCATAGCCTCGCACTCTTTTAAATGTTTTTATGAAATGTTTTATAAACCCGCGAGGGAGATAACATGTTAGTTTTTATAAAATAGGACACAATTTGTCCCGATTGTTTGTTTATTGATATGGACCCGAGTGATTATATGACCCGATTGTATGACCCGATAAATGATTAAATGACCCGATAGATGAAATTAAATAGATTATTAAAGTTAGGTTATGTCACTAAAAGTCCCATTAGCATGAATTATGAACTACCGGGATTTGGTAGACGCTTATGCATATAATAGTACTATTTGGGGACGATCACCCCAGTTCGCGCCTTGACGGTTGATCCACGTCGTGGCACATTGATTGGTAAGCAAATTTATGTATGAGAAGATTTCCATAGCGTGACCTTTGTGACGACACGCTAATTTAGATGGGCAAATGAGTTTCGGGCTAGCTACCCGTTGTTTGGTTTAGTAAGGTAACAATGTCATGCGGCTTATAATAATCCAATTAACGAAATACTACTATACGCACCGAATTACGATGTATTGCCTGACTAGCAATACGGGATCATACTATTGATATTATGTTCGTGTTTTGGTTTTTCATAACCATATTCATATAACGGTTTTTATTTAACTTTATACAACGTCATAAGACGTATTGTATGATGTTTTTACGACATTGGCTCGTATAATGATCTTCAAGGCAAATGCCTATATTACGATTTTCGATAAGGATTTGTATAAAAATGACTTTGGCTATTTTATGGCCTATTACAATGACTTGTACAAAATGATTTTCGGTAATATATTTATACCGATGTTATATTGACGGATTTTATTAAACTCTATGAATTCACTCTGCGTTATCGCTGACCTTTTCTTTTAACATGTTTTATCTCAGGTATTTGAAGGTAATTCTCGGGAAGACGAAAAGAATTCATGGCCCGCACTAAAACAATAATTTCCATTCAAATGTTTTGTAAAACCTGTATGAAATATATTGACTTGGGACCTATGTAACTTTGATATTTATGAATGGAAATGCTTTATTATTAAACGACGCGATTTTTAAGCGTTGTCTATGATGTGAGTAATGTGCTATCCTGTAACACCAACGAGTCTTCCGCTGTATTGAGTTGTATAAATTTGGGGGTGTTACAGTTTGGTACCAGAGCTCTCGTTATAGAGAACGAAAGATTTTTAAAACTAAGGTTTTGATTAAAACATTTCAAAATCTTTTAACTATAGACATTTTTCTAAAAATGTCTAAAAATCTTTTGACTATAACGGTGCCGAAGAATTCCCGAGTTACCGACAAGGCCAGACTGAGAAGTGTTATTTTAATATATATATAACTTGGATTATATATATATATATCTCTATATTATATATAGGTATAATTATGACTTGAAACCACAGTTTTTAATCCAGTCACATCTCAGTCACATCTTTTAACCAATAGAATTTGAGTATTTGCTAAAAAAACTCGCTTTTTTCCTTATTTAACTCAATTTGGGTGGGCCGCAATTTTCTGAAACGCGTTTTTAAAAAAAATCGCGTTATAAAACTGTCGGTATAAATAATGTTATACCTTTTTTTTTCATTTTTCCCACACACACACAGACGGTGTAAAAAACACACACACGACATCCAGTTTTTTCTTATCAACGAATTTTAATCCGAAAAACACATAAAAATTATTCGATCTTTGATCTTTGATAATAAAAACATTCAATTGATCTTTAATCGTATTTGATCTTTGAAACCCTAATCCATTTTTCCAGTTTCAATTGATCTTTAATCGTATTTGATCTTTAATCCATTTTTTAAACCCTAATCCTATTCGATTGATCTTTAATCGTTTTATATACAGGTAATCGTATTTGATAGAATAAAGACCATCTGATTTACATCATAAACTATATATTATATATAGTTCATCATCAAAACCTAATTACCACAAATTAACAAAAAACGAAGCACAGATCAGTAATTTTATCAGTTTCCTAGGGTTTGTGCTTATTGAATTTTTTTATGTTATAGATGATTATTAATTGAATTATGTAATTGGATTGTTTAATTTATTATCCTGGTTCCATAGTTACTATGTTGGTCTTATTATATTATTTTTTCTTTGATTTTGGTTAATAAAAAAAACTGCTTATCTTTTTCTTCTGTGTCTCAAATTAGGGGTTATACACACACAACGATTCTATAAACCCTAATAATAGGTTTTTTTTCTTTCTGGTAATTTGTGTGTTGATGATAATTTAATTGTATAATCATTTATAACCACATTATTATAATTAAAAAATGGTTTGATATGGGTATGGGTAGAAACAAGTTGTTTTCATATGGGTGAAACAGGTTTGTGCAATTCTTTACAAACATATTAACTAAAAAATATTATCAGTTATTCGAAATTCATTCTGCGTTTTTCATTATTGGCTATTTTTTTATTCTAGGTGAGAGGCTATTCAGGGATGCCGCAACTTGATGTTACACTAACAGCCTGCTGTCGGTCCAAAGCAATTTGGGCAAGATCATTCAATGTAAATTTGTTTTTTTATATCATAAGAAAGTTTGGATAAAGCTGCTTATTTCCACATCTTACTGTGAAATATCCACTTTAAAGCTGATTTTATGCAGATATGGAGTCTTAATAAGCAATCCCAAACACTCGTTTAGGTATTTTTCCTTTTTCTAATTTTGTATCCATTTTAGGTTCGATTTTCAGTTTAGATGTGAATCGTATCTAGGGTAATGAAACCTTGAGAGGCTATCATTAGGTTTAGGAAGCCATTCATAACTCGGAAAATATTAATTCTTATTTATACCCCCATGATGGTTCAGACTTCAGACGTCATGGTGGCTTAGGGGCCTGGTTTATGATATACTATATCGTATTCTTGAGCAGCATCAGGTTATCCTATTTGCGGCTGTTATCATTGTGTGTTAAATGAGCCACATAAAAAAACAGTAGCTAAAACGTAAAACAGATCATAAGCTTCCAAAATGTAGTTTTAGTGCATAGAACTCCAACATCGTTATCTTGCAGAGACTAGATAACTATTCACTATTGAAAATATATAGAGTAATATTTTTATACATATATTCTACCAATTTTGTAGGCTCCTTAGTCTATTACTTGTGAAAATCACTGATAGTGCTAACTGCATTCCTTGTCTCTACAGAAAATAATTCTTAAATTCCTAATATCGCTTACCATGATAATAGATGCTTAGTCCTTGCATTGTCTATGGACCGCTAGGCAGTAGGAATGACCCATTTGACCCGTCACTCAAACAATTGTAGATAGTGAACAACTAATTTGTTAGTAATATGTTTAGGTAAATCTTTTTTATGAACTTCTTGGCTGGGCTATTTATGGTTTGTTACTCAATGCCTGTTATTCTCCAGCTACTAATAAAAATTCAAGGAGTCAAAAGCTAAAGCATAATGTCATTGAGACTCTCAATGAGCTTATTGAAGATATTGCCACTGTCATTGGAAAAAGAAGTGGACCCTCTCTATTTTTCATCCATGTTTGAATAATAACAATGGTGCATACCTTGTAAAATTTTTTTGTAGTAACTTCTTATAAGAAATCAATGAATAGTCTCAACTTTACAGTCTTTACTAATGTTCAATGTAATTACAGAATATAAGTGTTTGCCATGGGCCAATTTACGAGGAAATACATGAGAATATAACTCCATGTATTTACCAGGTATTAGATTATTCAAACAAAATTCTTTTCTTTATCAGTTCTGATTGCTTTATCGATACAGAAAAACTCGGTATTTATAATCATATCTCTAATTCCTTATAAAAAAGTTATGAAAGTGCATACATAAAGAGTTTCCTGTTACCTAACTCACATGTCCTGTGCATTTGCTAATGGGTCAGTTTCTTGGAAAAAGTTGAGCAGTAGGTAAACTAAATTAGACTTGCATTTGCAGGTACCTGTTTTGTTGATGTTATTGAAAACCAGAAACATTGAGTGCTGAGATCAACATGACATGTAATTTTGCTTATTTTCACTTTTAAATTCATGTACATATATCGGAAACACTTATATATATGAAACCTATAATGAGAACAGTTTGCAGCCTCAAAAAGCTATATGAACCTCGCTCAAGACTGATTGTATTTTTGGTGTTATATTTAAACGTTTGGTACTTTATCCGCGATAGTAGCCGAAACAATGATGTTAGCAGGTTGTCATATATCCAAGTCATATATATAATATTAAAAAGTTCAATAGTTTATCGCGATAGTAGCCGAAACACTGATGTGATCAGGTTGTTGTATATTCGAATCATATGTATAATCTTACCAGTTTTGTTGTGGTATGAATGTGTACGTTCAAGTCCTGGACATTATCAAGACACTATCAAGAATGCTTTGCGCCTGGTATATATTGCATAGTATATTCTTTTTGTGTTACACTACATCAGTTAATGATATAGATTTGGTGGTTCAGATTTCTTTTATTTGCTAAATTTATTATATAATCCGTAGTAGTAATTTGTAACCTCGGAGGAGGTTTAATAATTGATGTTTGTTAAATTTTATAGTGGTGACTAATGTATCTAATTGTTGTGAATTAACAAGCGTTTTAAAATATAACAAAAACCTTTTCATTTGTAGATGATGGGTGATTGTGCTTTTAGACACAGTTGTGACATTCGTACACTTCATCAACATATACACTGCCTTTACTTTTAAGTGATAGCAAACAAAGTGTGATAGATATACAAGGCTCTGAATCACTGATTTCTATTGAAGCCTCATAGTAATCCTATGTGATACAATGAATAGATATCAGAATATCGTATATGTCAGTAGTAGATCAGTAATTGATATGATATGAAGTTCAAGTCTTCAAACAAATCCCCTTTTCAGTTTCTAATATATCAACACATTAAAAGGTAAATATAGCCTTCCATATATTGTTTAGTACGACCGGTGCATTCTGATTTAGAAGGTTTTAACTTGCATTTTGTTTACCTTATTTCTGCTTAGAAGTAAACTCTCCCACCGAATATTTTTACACACAACACCGAAAAACACAAAAAAAATTAAACGGTGTCCGTTCAATTCGAGATTTAGTCCAAACGGTGTCGGATCCTCATTATATTTGGGTTTGCTTGGAGTTCTTACAGATTTGGGTTTTTGGTAAGTTTTCTGTTTCTTTTGTTCAACAATTTTTAGTTTCTTTTATCCAAATTATGATGCAGGAACAGACCAACGGATTGTTGCTTTGTTTTTTTTGTAACTTAGAAATATGGGTTTTGTTATTTTATTATAAAGATTTTAACAACTGTACATCTCTTGAAAGTTTTTGTATTTGTGGTATTGTGGTAATAATGATTTGTTTAATTATAATTGAAGACTGGATTTCTATGTGTTAAATGTTGCGGATGAAGAGATGTAAACTTGCGTTTTTTGGTAGTTAAGATTGTAGAGTTGCTTTTTTAGGCTTATGGTGTTGCTTAGTTGAGTAGTTGAGCTTATGGCTTATTTATATGAAATGGAGACAAACAAGTGTCACCACTTCAGTATTCTTAACAAAAGGTATATGGGAATTAAAGCCACCACTTAAGATCTGAAATAGTTGCAGAAAGTGTTAGGAGCACACCATTTCAGTCATATGGGTATAATACATATATGTGGTTCAAACAGTTCCGATAACGCCTGGTCATGTTTTTTTGGCAGATTTTAGAAACTTTATTGGGCGTCGAGGCGGGCAGAATTGGAAGAAATATATATATCAAACCTGATCCAGAACCGCTATTGAAGAATCTAACACAAGGATAGATTCTGGTAAGTGGTCTAAATTGTAGTTTTACTCTATCTAATAGTTGGGTCATAATGGTTGTTTTATGTGCAGGTCAGAACAGATCTATAAGGGTTGACTCTATAGACCTTTCGTCGGCAAGAACAGGTAAGCATTTAAAGAATTAACACGTGATTGGAACGACCGTACCATTTCCTTAATGATGTTGAAAGTTGAACTTTAACTTCAACGCCTAATCAGACATGCCAGTTAGGTGTTGGTCATTGACTGAAATTTCATTTATGGCGATGAGAAAGGGAGGTCTAAAAAATTAGAGGCAATTTTGTAGAATTTTTAAAAATGGGGACACTTACGCTAAGTTTCGGATGGTGGCTCGAGGTATCTTGGTTCCTGTTGGCAGATTTGGAAAGCTCTTGAAAGTGGATCTGCTACTTCCTCCAGCCAAGTTCATTGTTTGGCCTAACCAGTAGTATTAACAAGGAAAAAGCAAGATACTATTTGCATCTTTTATTGACACTTGCTCTTTTAATCCTGATGTTCTTAAGCAACACTATGAGAAGAAAGTTTAAGACTTAAAACAAGAGAAAAAAGTTCAAGACTTGCATCAAGAGAAGCGAATTTGCAGGTTTTTCCCACTTTAGTTCTCGAATCTTACAGAGGTCATAAGTGTAAATGGTATAACTTTGTTCACATATAGACGAGAAATGCCGAAAATTGTGCAAAGAAATTAGAACTGGTATAGAGCAAGGTGTAGAGTTTGAAATCCCCAAATGAATCTGTATCCAATAGAAAACCAATTAACACGAAAACTTATTCGCTTCTTTTTAATTACAGTCCCTCCTGCATATCCATTCCACAAAAACATGTTTGTATTGCTAAAATGGTATCATTTGCACGTTGCAGGCCCAAGATGAGCCAGGTTGTTTAATGATTCTCTATATCGAGGTCCTAGTGGCTACCCACAACTCCCTACTGCTAGGATATTGCCTCAATCCCTTCCTTTTGCTGCAGTAGTTGGTAGTAGTGGTGCGGGTTCAAATTCTGTTTCTGGAAGCGGTGGGAACAGGGTCCTAATTGATGATGTAGTTGATAAGGTGACAAATATGGGATTTCCCAGAGAACAGGTGAGAGTGACTGTTAGGAAATTGACTGAAAATTGTCAGGGGTCGACTTGAATGTGGTGTTAGACAAGTTAATGACTGATGGGGTGGAGAGCCATAACCCAAGAGCATGGTTTGGTCGTTGAGATGCCCTTTAATGTTTGTTCATTTTTGGTGCTCTGATTTTGTTATTATGTATGTAACATGAACTACTCGGCCTAACGACGTTATATGGTTTGAATTCTGACTCTAAATTCTGCAGATATTTACGTGAGGTGACTCGGACCTGAACAAAATAATTTTTTATACCACAGTACTGGATGGTAAGGAAGCGCCTGGGTGCGTTATGTTTTGCTGCAGCAAAAGTGAAAACACTGAACAAGGTTTGAAGCCGAACTTTATGATGTGGTTCAAGTCAAGGGTGCAACAACTCATCTAGCAAGATATATCTATGTAAAACCCGCAAAAATAAGGTCATTACTAAATCCAACTTTTCAAATATTTTTGAAGTATTTCATAACTTTAAATACTATTATGATTAACAGTTTAAGTTTAAACCGATTTTGAACATTTTATTTTAATGTTTTGACAAGTAACGGGGACTATTAGTGATCGCGATACCGGCGGATGCCCAAATTTTACATTTTATTATCGATAGTTTTGATATTTAATATTTTCTATTGTTGTCATTTAATTTTTATTTTATTTTATTTTAAAAGTATTTTTTTGTAATTTACGTTACGTTTAGGTGTCATTTGTTCATTTGACACATAACTATTTTAAGTCATTTATATATCAAAATATAAATGTTTTCTAAATGTCGATGTTTTTATTTTATATTGAGCGTTTATTTTCGTGTTTAATACGTATTTTTTTAAATAACGTAACTTTTAAAATATCGTGTTTCAATAATACCCGCTTTATCAATTAGTGAACAAACTAAAATTTTATAAACAACACCAGCCAACTAAGATGGCGTGTCCTCTTCTGAAACAACCAACGTCACAACACAATGCTTGTCCTTATCATATCATTCGTTTGTTAAACAAAAATGAGATAATCTTCATTTTTAGTCTCAAACAACCATATCCTATATTTTCTTTTACTTGCCGTACATCAACCTTAAATACACCATTACCTAGTCTTCTTCTTCATATATAAATAAAACCATACTTTAAAAATCAATAAATATACTCCTTTGTAAAATTTCAAGGCTTAAATTCAAGTATTTAGAAAGTTACTTCTTTTTTTGGGTCAAGGTCAAGAGCTGCATATTTGGTGTTATTCCAAGGGTTTGATTGAGTTCTAAATCACAAGGGAGTTGTGATTTGGTTGCTCTCTTTGATCAAATCAAAGAACACATAAGGGTTGTGTATTGTGCATTAGATATCTTGATTTTCACATCTTTGTAAGCTTTTGTATTCATTTTTAATCTTTTATGTCCATTTCATATGGGTTTCAATTTCATTAAACCTCTGTAAATATGTTTTATTTCATAGGTGAGTTGACTTATGAGAGTGTTATGGCAATAGGAGTAAGATAGGAATGATAAATAATTGATCTATTAAGTGTTTTGATAGTTATTTTTAGAGCAGCAGGTTGTGAGCTCTTTCACGAAATATATTTGGTCATAGGTCCCTAATTATATAAATTAGATGGATAGAGCATCATCTTAGGTTCTAGTGGCGAGTTGAAAGGTCATGTAACTCATCCGAATAATCAAAATATGGACAAAAGAAGATTTTTAATAAATATCAGAGATCAGATTATGAAAAGAGGTCAAGTCATAAATTTTTAATAGTAACTCTACCATTTTAAATATTGAACCTATTGTATATGAGTAAACTCAAAATTTATCTTTCGTTCGGGTCAAAACGAGTTACGAGTTGTGATTTACGCTAAAAATGGATAGTCGAGAAATTGCTTTCAAAAAATCGGAATTGGACCATATTGGTAAATTAGACTTTTCATAATATTGACACATATAAGTGTTTGGTTTATATTGACACTAAAATATAAATATTAAGCTTACTTTTGACGAAAACCATTCGTTTATACATATTAAATATTTTTATATATAAGTTTGCAAAGGTGATGTAAGGGCTGAAATTTTGACAATGGAATAACATTTAAAAATAATGAAAATACCAACCTATATGATTTCATAAGAAGGATAAACCAAGTTAAATGTTGATTGACTAAGTTCAAGTCTAAATAAGTGTCGTGGTTAATATTACACTTAGTTTAGAAAACAAATAGAAAGCCATAACATGATCATAGATTTACTTGCATCTCTCGTTTCATTTGTCGCTTGAGTTTTACTTTCGCAATACTAAGACACCATTTATTTTAGGTGGTTCTTACGAGTGTTCGCTGCATCCTTGACGCCACTTCCGTGATTATTGATATTTTGCTTATCGGTGAGTCTATAGCCTTGCTTGTACACTTTAATTGTTTTAAAACCCACGAGGGGGAGTACATGTTTTTATAAACTTAGAACACAAGTCTTTTATGGTATGCTTGTCCCTATCTGAGTGGACCCGTGGTTGCCTTAAATTGCATTAAGTGATTGCCTTTGTTAAATCCTCAATTGTGGACCGTTAATTAACCTATGATGGGTTAACCGCTAGTACAATTAATAGATCTATGGGGGAAGCCGCCCCGGTTCAGTTTGTGTGGACTTGTCATAAAAGCTTAGGCTCGACCTCCACACTGTTTGAACATATTGTATTGAGAAGTCAGGTATACGGCAATGTACCAATAATCTGGAGGTAACCGACAATTAATAAATCTCTCGTCTTATTAGACTGATATGAGAGTGTCTAAGGGTTCGGTTCCATGAGCTTGATGCAATTTATACTATATACAATTATTATTGTTGATGCAAATTATTATTCGATGCTTGTTGCCTTCAAGTATGCCACAAACTTATAATCTTTGCTTGTGTTCAAAATGATTACATAAACCTATAGATTTCACTCAACATTCTTTTGTTGATGATTTTCTCACATGTATTTCAGGTAAGCAAGGAGTGTGAAGCTCACGGGAATGAAGTTGTGCACTGCTTTTGAAATTTAAACTCTTTGAATGTTTATCGTTCCTTTCCTTAAAACAATATAAATCTTTTGTTTTAGTTGTATTTTGGTTACGATGTCTTGGGACTATGCTACTCTGACAAATGTTTTAGGAACGGTAAATTTGAAACGTCTCTTTTCGAGTCGTCCTTTATAAATTATGTGTTATTGTATCATTGTTTAGCACCCAAAGATATTTTCCGCTGCGTGTAAATTTGGGGGTGTTAAAGATTGGTACCAGAGCCATGAGTTAGAGAGAACTAGGTCGTTTTCTGAAAACCTAAACTATAACTGTCAGTTTTTATTTTTCAAAGAGTCGGTGCACATAACTTCGCGTGACTTCAGGTTCAAGCTGCTTTTGGGATTACAAATTTAGTATGCATTATTATGTATCCCTTGTTGCCAAGTATTTATTAATAAATAATATAATCCCTGATTCAATATATATTAATATCGTTAAACTTTTCGATAAAAGTTTATCATTTATTAATGATTTATTTAAATAAATTTATGAAATTTTCATGTATTTAATTTGAAGGATTTTCTATATTTATTTAAATTTTGGAAATTAATATATTTCATTTTTTTTATGACCTTATATTTATTTTACAAATTTACCACCACACTATTACGTCTTCAAGGAGGAAGTAGGTTCCACTGCTGCAAGTGAGTCACAGTCAACTAAGCCATGTGGATCCCCACGTGATTAGTGTCAATTATTTTGCGTCATTGTACTTTATTTATCTTTAAGATCATTCCTTGTTGATCTAGGATGATGGATTCCTTTGATTCTTATAATGATTGTGATTTCTTGTATTATTAATGTGTATTCATTTGATGATTGAATTTTGTACATGATATGACTATACCATGATTACAATTAACTCATTCATTTTATCTTTTCTCTTTGTGATGTGACAGAATCATGCCACCTAGGAGAATGACAAATGATGCCATTGCAATGCTAGTTGCTGAAGAGGTAGCGAAAGCATTAGCTGCAGATAGAGTTGCACGTGTTAACACTGAAGGAGCAGGTGGCTCTGGAGGTGCAGGAGTTGGAGGTATAGGTACTGAAGGTGTAGCTGGAGCAGGTGAACCAGAATTAGTTGGAGGAGAAGGTGTAGCTGAGAATCCTGCAGGTGGGATTGCTCAGGTTGCTGCTGCAGTAAAAGAGTGTACTTTTTCTGGATACATGAAATGTGGACCCACTACATTTCAAGGAACTGGAGGAGCACTAGAACTGTTCAGATTGATTGAGAAAACAGAAACAACCTTTGAAATTAGTGATTGCTCAGAAAGGAACAAGGTTAAGTTCGCAGTGGCTACTTTTAAGGATCGAGCTTTAAGCTGGTGGAAGACTCAAGTTGCTATCGTTGGATTGGAGGCTGCGAACAGGAAACCTTGGGATGAAATCAAAAGGTTGATGAAAGAAGAGTTTTGTCCAGAAGAAGAGTTATCTGCTTTGGAGGATGAGTTGAGGCACCTTAAGCTGAGGGATAACAACATTGCTGTTTACACTAGTCGATTCAATGACTTGGTTTTGTTGTGTTCAGATGCTTTTGCTACTGAGATGAAAAAGATGGACCAATATATCAAAGGGTTGCCTGGGTACATTAAAGGTGAGACGACTTCATCTCGACCTAAGAACTATGTGAAAGTTGTAAGGATGGCTCATACACTTATGGGACAGAAAGTTCAAGATTGGGCTGAGAAAGCTGCTGAGGGTAATAAAAGGAAATGGGAGAATTCGCAGAGTGGTAATCAGGGTAATAACCGACACAATCAGTATAATCAGAGGAGAAATGATGGGGCTAGAGCTGCAACTAACAAAAATAATAATGCTGGCCATAGGGGACCGGCCCAGAAATGTAAGAGCTGTGGTGTTTGTCACTTTGGTAATTGTCCACCAAAGTGCACTAAATGTGGAAAGGTTGGACATGTTGTGGAGAAATGCATGACAAGGGCATCTGCCACTGGAGCAAATGCTATTCCGATCAGGACTTGCTTTGAATGTGGAGAACGTGATCATATTCGCCCTAAATGTCCAAAGTTGAAGAACAAGAAATCAGGTGAAGCTGCTGGAGCAGTTTATCTTGTTAAGGATGCTGATCAAGCACGAGGTCCAAATGTGGTGACGGGTACGTTCTTACTCAACCATCGTTATGCTAGTGTGTTGTTTGACTCAGGATCTGATAGGATCTTTATAAGCACTTCCTTTAGTCATTTAATAGATATTGAGCCAACAAACCTAAATGCTAGTTATGAGGTCGAGTTAGCTGATGGACAATTAGTTAGTACTACCACTATATTTATGAAGTGTCCTTTGAAATTAGCAAATCATTTGTTTGAAATTGATTTAATGCCAATAGAGTTGGGTTCATTTGACGTGATTGTTGGTATGGATTGGTTGGTTGCACATGATGTAGTGATTGTATGTGGAGAGAAAGTTGTTCACATACCGGTTAAGAACAAGGTGTTAGTAGTTGAAGGTGATGTCGGTAGATCTCGTCTGACGGTGATATCTTGTATAAAGGCGAGGAAATATGTGGAAAGAGGTTGTCACATGTTCTTGGCTCAAGTAGTGGAGAAAGAACTACCGGTACGGCGTGTGGAAGATGTTCCGGTTATTCGTGATTTTCCTGAAGTATTTCCCGATGACTTGCCAGGGCTTCCGCCTCAGCGAGAAGTCGAATTCAAGATTGATCTAGTGCCGGGAGCTGCACCAGTGGCGCGTGCACCCTATCGTTTGGCACCGTCAGAAATGAAGGAATTGGCGGATCAGTTGAAGGAGTTAATGGATAAGGGGTTCATTAGACCAAGTTCGTCACCTTGGGGAGCTCCAGTTTTGTTCGTAAAGAAGAAGGACGGATCGTTCAGAATGTGCATAGACTACCGAGAGTTGAACAAATTAACTATTAAGAATTGTTATCCACTTCCTAGGATCGATGATTTGTTTGATCAACTTCAAGGTTCGTGTGTGTACTCGAAGATCGACTTGAGGTCGGGTTATCATCAACTTCGTGTTAGAGAAGAGGACATACATATTACAGCTTTTCGGACGCGTTATGGACACTTTGAATTCCAAGTGATGCCATTTGGATTAACTAATGCACCTGCGGTATTCATGGACTTGATGAATCGTGCATGCAAACCATACCTCGACAAGTTTGTGATTGTATTTATCGATGATATCCTGATTTATTCTAAGAGTCGGGAAGAGCATGAAGGTCATCTAAAAATTATTTTGGAGTTGTTGAAAAAGGAGAAGTTGTATGCAAAATTCTCTAAGTGTGATTTTTGGTTGGATTCTGTCCAATTCCTTGGACACGTGATCAATAGTAGCGGAGTTCATGTTGATCCTTCCAAAATTGAAGCTATTAAAGATTGGGCTACGCCTAAAACCCCGACTGAAGTTAGACAATTCTTAGGATTAGCTGGATACTACCGGCGATTCATAGAAGGGTTTTCTTTAATTTCTGAACCTCTTACTAAACTTACACAGAAAAACAAGAAGTATGAGTGGGGTTCAGAAGAAGAAGAAGCATTCCAAAATTTGAAACAGAAGCTGTGTTCTGCACCAATTTTGGCTTTGCCCGAGGGAACTGAAGACCTTGTGGTATATTGTGATGCATCACATAGGGGTTTTGGTGCTGTGTTGATGCAAAGGGAGAAAGTGATCGCGTATGCATCTCGTCAATTGAGGAAGAATGGAGAGAATTATACTACCCATGATTTGGAATTAGGAGCTGTTGTGTTTGCTCTTAGACTTTGGAGACACTATCTCTACGGTACAAGGAGTGTGATATATACCGATCACAAAAGCCTGCAGCATATTTTAGATCAAAAGGAGCTCAATATGAGGCAAAGAAGATGGGTAGAATTGTTGAGTGATTACGACATTCAAATTTGCTATCATCCCGGTAAGGCGAATGTAGTTGCCGATGCTCTTAGTAGGAAGGAAATAGAAATTACCAAGAGGGTTAGAGCTTTAGCCATGACAACTTATTCTGATTTATCTAACCGAATACTTAAAGCTCAAACAAAGGCGATGAAGGAAGAAAATGTAAGAGATGAAGACTTGGGTAGAAGGATGACACCCATATTCGACATTCGTGATGACGGAATTCAGTGTTTTGAGAATCGTGTATGGTTACCGGTGTATGGAGGACTGAGAGATTTAATTATGCACGAATCTCATAAGTCTAAATATTCGATTCACCCTGGGTCGGATAAAATGTACCAAGACTTGAAGAAATGCTACTGGTGGCCGAATATGAAGGCTAACATTGCAACTTATGTTAGTAAATGCTTGACGTGTGCTAAGGTGAAGTTTGAGCACAAGAGACCTTCGGGTTTACTACAACAACCTGAAATTCCGGAATGGAAATGGGAAAAGATAACTATGGACTTTGCTTCGGGATTTCCGAGAACTTCTAGTGGTTATGATACGATTTGGGTAATTGTTGATCGGTTGACTAAGTCGGCTCATTTCTTGCCGATAAAGAAAACTGATGATTTAGACAAACTTACTCGGATGTATTTGAAGGAAGTTGTTTGTAGACATGGAGTTCCCTTGTCAATTATTTCTGATCGAGACAGTCGGTTCACATCTGAGTTTTGGAAATCGCTTCAGCGAGCTTTGGGGACTCAGTTGGACATGAGCACTGCGTATCATCCGGAAACGGACAGACAAAGTGAAAGGACTATTCAGACTTTGGAGGATATGCTACGAGCGTGTGTAATAGACTTTGGAGGTAGTTGGGATCGACACTTACCTTTGGTGGAGTTCTCATATAACAACAGTTATCACGCAAGTATCAAGGCTGCGCCTTTTGAAGCACTTTACGGACGAAAGTGTAGATCACCAGTTGGTTGGTGTGAGGTTGGAGAAAGTCAATTGACGGGTCCTGAATTGATTAGAGAAACGACTGAGAAGATCGTGCAAATCAAGAATCGTTTATTGACAGCCCGTAGTAGGCAGAAGAGTTATGCGGATAAGAGACGAAAACCATTGGAGTTTGATATTGGCGATATGGTTATGTTGAAAGTATCACCTTGGAAAGGAGTAATTAGATTTGGCAAACGTGGAAAGCTTATTCCACGCTATATTGGTCCATTCAAGATTATTGACCGAGTTGGTCCTGTGGCGTATAAGTTGGAATTGCCAGAGAAGTTAAGTGCTATTCACAACACTTTTCACGTTTCCAATCTTAAAAGGTGTTTGGCGGACGAGAATTTGATAATTCCACTTGAAGAGATTCAACTGGATGACAAGTTGCATTTCATTGAGGAACCGGTGGAGATTATGGATCGAGAGGTGAAACGGCTTAAGCAAAGTCGGATCCCGATAGTAAAAGTACGATGGAATTCCCAACGTGGACCTGAATACACTTGGGAGCGAGAGGACTACTTCAAGAGCAAGTATCCACATTTATTCGTAGATGGACCTAAGGAGAAGTAAGCCCCGGGACGGTGCTCTCCTAAGGTGGTGAGGATGTAAAACCCGCAAAAATAAGGTCATTACTAAATCTAACTTTTCAAATATTTTTGAAGTATTTCATAACTTTAAATACTATTATGATTAACAGTTTAAGTTTAAACCGATATTGAACATTTTATTTTAATGTTTTGACAAGTAACGGGGACTATTAGTGATCGTGATACCGGCGGATTCCCAAATTTTACATTTTATTATCGATAGTTTTGATATTTAATATTTTCTATTGTTGTCATTTAATTTTTATTTTATTTTTTTTAAAAGTATTTTTTTGTAATTTACGTTACGTTTAGGTGTCATTTGTTCATTTGGCACATTAACTATTTTAAGTCATTTATATATCAAAATATAAATGTTCTCTAAATGTCGATGTTTTTATTTTATATTGAGCGTTTATTTTCGTGTTTAATACGTATTTTTTTAAATCACGTAACTTTTAAAATATCGTGTTTCAATAATACCCGCTTTATCAATTATTGAACAAACTAAAATTTTATAAACAACACCAGCCAACTAAGATGGTGTGTCCTCTTCTGAAACAACCAATGTCACAACACAATGCTTGTCCTTATCATATCATTCGTTTGTTAAACAAAAATGAGATAATCTTCATTTTTAGTCTCAAACAACCATATCCTATATTTTCTTTTACTTGCCGTACATCAACCTTAAATACACCATTACCTAGTCTTCTTCTTCATATATAAATAAAACCATACTTTAAAAATCAATAAATATACTCCTTTGTAAAATTTCAAGGCTTAAATTCAAGTATTTAGAAAGTTACTTCTTTTTTTGGGTCAAGGTCAAGAGCTGCATATTTGGTGTTATTCCAAGGGTTTGATTGAGTTCTAAATCACAAGGGAGTTGTGATTTGGTTGCTCTCTTTGATCAAATCAAAGAACACATAAGGGTTGTGTTTTGTGCATTAGATATCTTGATTTTCACATCTTTGTAAGCTTTTGTTTTCATTTTTAATCTTTTATGTCCATTTCATATGGGTTTCAATTTCATTAAACCTCTGTAAATATGTTTTATTTCATAGGTGAGTTGACTTATGAGAGTGTTATGGCAATAGGAGTAAGATAGGAATGATAAATAATTGATCTATTAAGTGTTTTGATTGTTATTTTTGGAGCAGCAGGTTGTGAGCTCTTTCACGAAATATATTTGGTCATAGGTCCCTAATTATATAAATTAGATGGATATAGCATCATCTTAGGTTCTAGTGGCGAGTTGAAAGGTCATGTAACTCATCCGAATAATCAAAATAAGGACAAAAGAAGATTTTTAATAAATATCAGAGATCAGATTATGAAAAGAGGTCAAGTCATAAATTTTTAATAGTAACTCTACCATTTTAAATATTGAACCTATAGTATATGAGTAAACTCAAAATTTATCTTTCGTTCGGGTCAAAACGAGTTACGAGTTGTGATTTACGCTAAAAATGGATAGTCGGGAAATTGCTTTCAAAAAATCGGAATTGGACCATATTGGTAAATTAGACTTTTCATATAGAATATTGACACATATAAGTGTTTGGTTTATATTGACACTAAAATATAAATATTAAGCTTACTTTTGGCGAAAACCATTCGTTTATACATATTAAATATTTTTATATATAAGTTTGCAAAGGTGATGTAAGGGCTGAAATTTTGACAATGGAATAACATTTAAAAATAATGAAAATACCAACCTATATGATTTCATAAGAAGGATAAACCAAGTTAAAAGAAAGATATCTTTTTGATTGACTAAGTTCAAGTCTAAATAAGTGTCGTGGTTAATATTACACTTAGTTTAGAAAACAAATAGAAAGCCATAACATGATCATAGATTTACTTGCATCTCTCGTTTCATTTGTCGCTTGAGTTTTACTTTCGCAATACTAAGACACCATTTATTTTAGGTGGTTCTTACGAGTGTTCGCTGCATCCTTGACGCCACTTCCGTGATTATTGATATTTTGCTTATCGGTGAGTCTATAGCCTCGCTTGTACACTTTAATTGTTTTAAAACCCGCGAGGGGGAGTACATGTTTTTATAAACTTAGAACACAAGTCTTTTATGGTATGCTTGTCCCTATCTGAGTGGACCCGTGGTTGCCTTAAATTGCATTAAGTGATTGCCTTTGTTAAATCCACAATTGTGGACCGTTAATTAACCTATGATGGGTTAACCGCTAGTATAATTAATAGATCTATGGGGGAAGCCGCCCCGGTTCAGTTTGTGTGGACTTGTCATAAAAGCTTAGGCTCAACCTCCACACTGTTTGAACATATTGTATTGAGAAGTCAGGTATACGGCAATGTACCAATAATTTGGAGGTAACCGACAATTAATAAATCTCTCGTCTTATTAGACTGATATGAGAGTGTCTAAGGGTTCGGTTCCATGAGCTTGATGCAATTTATGCTATATACAATTATTATTGTTGATGCAAATTATTATTCGATGCTTGTTGCCTTCAAGTATGCCACAAACTTATAATCTTTGCTTGTGTTCAAAATGATTACATAAACCTATAGATTTCACTCAACATTCTTTTGTTGATGATTTTCTCACATGTATTTCAGGTAATCAAGGAGTGTGAAGCTTGGAGGTCACGGGAATGAAGTTGTGCACTGCTTTTGAAATTTAAACTCTTTGAATGTTTATCGTTCCTTTCCTTAAAACAATATAAATCTTTTGTTTTAGTTGTATTTTGGTTACGATGTCTTGGGACTACGCTACTCTGACAAATGTTTTAGGAACGGTAAATTTGAAACGTCTCTTTTCGAGTCGTCCTTTATAAATTATGTGTTATTGTATCATTGTTTAGCACCCAAAGATATTTTCCGCTGCGTGTAAATTTGGGGGTGTTAAAATCTATACATTTTTTACATTTTTTTCCATATACGATCTTCAAAAAGTTTAGTATGAAAGTATGGGTCTTAAAGTATTATTACTATTGTAGTTTGTTACAACAGAAAAACGTATTTTTATGGGATTTTCATTAGTATTGGCGTGGAGAAATGAGGAAGACAAACATCATCACACTCACGCACCAGTGGGGTGTCAGTAGGGTCGAGTTGACCCGAACCCAAACCTAAAACCTGAAACCGAGCCCAATAGTTCCAATATGGGTGTAGGTCTGCTTAGCTAATCAAGTTTTTTTGCTGATCAATGGTCTAGAGGGTTCAATCATCCTGAGTTGGTAGTAATATTAAGTCTGAATAATATTAAACAATCTTTTTTTTAAATTGCGTTAAAATTGTTACTTCGTGAATACTTATTCTGCAAAAAGTTTCGTCTCAGCCTGCTCTAGAAGCTCTACAACAGACTAAAGATAGAAGATATGTCTAAGTTTCTAACCTTCGTGCGGAACTTGAGGAAAATGCATGGTAGTCACTGTTTGTTAGAAATATTGGTCTTTATTGGTTCTATTGATTATTATACTTTTTTGTGTGTACTGACTATTTTTATGCCTTTTATTTGACTCAGAACATAAAAGATGAGACTTTAGGTGACATGGAGCACCTAAAAAAACTGAAACTGAAGCAAAAGCTCTTCGTACAACGACACAAAGAATGGGTTTGACTTATGAAGATATGGTAGGCTTTACGTTTCCATAGCAATATGTTGGGTGGCTAGATGGTTAAGCTAGGAAACAGCCTGAAGGTAACTATTCATTTATTGACAAATGTCTGCAGCCCTAAGGTTCTCACTTTATGGAGGAAGGTAACTATTCAATTATAGACAAATGTTTGCGGCTTTTTTTTAATGCAGAAAAGCAATAAATTTTATGTTGTGTTTATGCCCTTTCTTTTCTTTGTGTATGTGACAGATAGAAATGGCAAATATCAGACCAAACCAGGAAGTGGATCAGTTTGAAAGATGCGTTGACCAAAAAGGACAAAGAGATTTCACAATTACGGTTCCGTAGAAGTTCAAGTGATGAAAATGGTTCACCATTGTACGAATCCTGGTCTTCAAGGGATTCAATTGGAGAGTCTTCACAATGTTACACGATCACATGAAAAATGTGCAGGTCTCAACGGTCCAAAAGCAGGTTCTGACATTGACAATTCTTTAGAAATCATCCAGATATCAGATCCTTCAAGTGACGAGTTTAGAAACCATCCAGAAATAACCATGGTACTAACACTCCCGAGATATCACATCCTTCAAAAGATAACATTGATCCTGGCAGGCGAGGGAGTTATACAAATTCCAACCCGAATGCACATATTTATTACTTAGTTCCTTATTTTTAATTGATGTGTTTTGGTAACCTGCTCTCAAACACACCAGTTTCTACATCTGGTTCATAATAAACCATAACCTCATCTATTGGCTTTTCAATGATCCTAAAATGTTCACCCTCGATTTGTTCAATCGTGGGCCTCTAATCTTCTGTAAGAACTAAAATTTTCATTCTACCCTTCTCTGTTTAGCTAACTATATTTGTATCACACATATCAACCTATAAACTGATGATTTTAGCTTAAATTACCCGAACCAGTTTCACATTTTTCAAAACCAGGTGACTCGAAGTTGGTTGTTTACTTCTTGAAAACACAATAATCATGAAATAACCTACAACACACATTGCTTAACACCCTGTCAGACTAATTACTTTTGAGGACCTGTCTAACGGTCTAAGCCTTATATTATATTCAGTTAAACTTGGAGAAGATCGCCTGTCTTTGATGGTATGTTTGAATTTGGCCAAGTATATGCTGGTGCAACTATTGGTAAGTTTCAATCTTGAATAGTAATATTTTTTTTTGAAATACATAGTTCATACATATATGATCCTTATCCTCGCTTGCAGATGCTGCACGCAGATTGTCGCAGATTGAATAATCGACTTTATGAAATTGGCATCAACTGGCCCGGTGGACTACATCATGCCAAAAGGTGCGAGGCATCTGCATTTGTTATATCAATGATATGGTTTTGGCCATTTTGGAGCTTCTCAAGTATCATGCAGTGGTTCTGTATATTGATATAGATGTTCATCATGGTGATGGTGTAGAAGAAGCATTTTACTTCACTGGCAGCTTTCAGGAGACGCTGAACGTGTTAAGTATGTGAAAAAATTGGGTCTGCCACTTCTGGTAGGTCTTGTAATTGAATATATTATAGATATCTAACTGTTGCTTTTTGTACTCTAAACTTAGAGGGTTTTTGGTACAGGTAACTGGTGGTAGAGGATATACAAAAGAGAATGTTGCTAGGTGTTGGACTTTTAAAACATGAGTTCTTTTAAACACAGAGCTTCCCAATGGTATGTACTTCTAACGTAATGGTTTCAGTATGATTTGCTTTAGTAGGTCTTCATAGTTCATATTTTAAGAGTATCACTGCATAGCTAAACTGTATTTTGCAAAGCTACTTCTATCGGTCAAAATTATACTTTTCCCAGCAATGAAACCCCTCGTCAAAGGTACATCAGTAACACCAAGTATCAATGTGTTGGATGCTTATCACACAGGTTCGACGTCTAGCGAACATGTATGTTTAATCTCTAATTTTTGTTTTTGGTGAAATTTGTGTTGTCGTGTGCTTCCTCATGCCGCAGTTCTAGAAGAGTATGTGAGAGCTCGCAATTTGGTTATGCTGAAACGCATAATAATAGCTTATAGTAACGTGTCTTTTAAATCTGTTTTTGGCTTTTTGATAACAAAGAACAATTAGAAATGGAATATGAAAAAGATCTCCATCAACAACAGGAACAGAAAAAGACAAAAATGGGGAATAAAAAGAATGCGTGCAGGTTTATCATCATACAAAACCAATGGTCGTAGACTCGTAGTACAGTCCCTAAAAAGTTTGTAAAAGCTCCTACAGAAGTATAGCACTATAGACACAGTAGCATAACTATCAAGTATTGTCACCCAAGTAATGTGCCTCTCAGATATTTTCCAAAACTACCTGAGAAGGCAGATTCTAAATCTTTACCATCCTCTCTAGCTGCTACCTTCTCAGTTTCTTCCAAAAACAAATATTTTAGCACTTATGCTGAAATCACGTCATTTTTTATACACCTTAGATTCGAAAAAGGAGGAAGAGAAGAAGTAAATTATAGCCAAGATCAGAACACATGCTCAAGTCATACGAGTAATAATTCTACTACTCACTTAATTACAGTATTTAATCGTTTAAACTTGATTATATTGACAAGCTGTTATTGTTGTTCTTTCAGGCAGCCTACCCCTTCCAAGCGTCACATATTATTTCCGAGTAGTGCAAATGGAAAAAGAACTTGACATTCCGAAGATTGAACATGGAGTACTTATTGTCTTTCACGAGAACATTCAGGTTGATCATCGGCTTCCAACGTGTGTTGACCCAAATTATGGAAGATGGAGAGAAATGATGTGGGAAAGTAGTAGATAAATATTTGTCGCAGGTCTGTTTGGTGTCTGTAACCCTTCCTTCCTAATGAAATATTTGAGATGACAAGCAAGTTCATAAATGACCCTGTTCAAATTCTTGTAAAACGTGATGAATTAACTCTTGAGGTAAGGCATATCTCACTTAAAAAAATCTTAACTGCCAACATTTCCTTTTGTTAAATATGTTTGTATTGCTATTGCAGGGAATAAACAATTCTGCAGTTAAAAGGGAAACTTGGAAGTTTGACACTCTATGTGATTTATATGATACCTTTACAAATAGAAAATAACAAGCTGTACCAAGCACATTATGGATTTTGTTTTTTGGTTTTTTTGTACTGTATGATTACATATGTGACTGGTGTAGTACTAATATGTCCGCTCCAAAATGTTAAATATAAACTGGTACTCTGGTAGTGTTCCTATTGTATGTTCAAATTGGTGTCATGCTTCGAGACAACATTAGACCTTTGTCCATCGTCTTTATTCAATATCATAAACGATCTGATCAAGACCATATAACTCACAAGTACGTTTAAATAAGTATTAAATATTCAACAGGGCATCATGCTCTTTCCACCCCCATCATGGATTTCGTTTCTTTTTGGTCAACTGATCTATTTGTGGAGTGAACTTTCGAGGTTCCACGAGTTTCAAGTAGATTCGTTCAAAAAAAGTGGATGATTAAATGGATACTAAGCACCACAATAATTTGGTTAGCGTACTCCTACCTTGTTATCAATGTTGTCCCTCGTATAAACCTACACTAACCCTTTGTATAACACTCCAGTTACAAATCAATTTAACTATGTTTTTCTTTTACAAATCAATTCAACTATGTTTTCCTTTTCCACAATGACAATGACTACATAACTAATTTCCTATTCTTAAATATATCATGAAACGAAGTACGTCATTTTCATCAAGATCCTCAATCATCACATGGAATGTCTTGTTGTGACATAAAATAAAACACGGTAGACTCACACAATTTGGCGTATATTTATGGATGGGAAAAAAAGCCGGTTAATAATTCGATGAACTGGTATTCTAAAAATCGGTATTTTTCAAACCGATCTGATGACTCGTAACCGATTTAATAAAATGACTGAGATTAATTAAAATTGATGAAAAACTGATTTAAACTAAATCAATCTGGTTAAAATCAATCTGATCCGATTAAACCGATCTGATCCGGTTAAAAATCAAGTAAAATTTAACAAAAAACTGGTCTCAAACCGATCCGATATAAGTCAAATTGATTGACTTAAACCCAACCAGTTTTAAAAAGAATCATATTGTATTAATCACATGAACCCGCCTTGAATATGAACAAGTAGGCATATTACTGCCAATAAGCAATTTATTTCACTAAACAAGTCCGTTGAAACGACAGAGCATTAAAAGTATAAAAAATTTAGACAAAACATGTCTGTTAGGTAACTCAAGACATAAAATTATAACACACACTGCCAACAAACATAAATAAGATGACTTCTTTTGAAAAACTTCGAATTGTTTAACAAATTAAATTATACGGACTTCAAAAAACTTAAGTATTTTGAATTTTAAAAAAATCAAATTGATTTTCAGTTTTTTTTAATATCAATTAATTACATAAATTTAACGTTACTTAAACGTAAACTATAACTAAAATATACTAATAATTAAATTATAAATTAAATAAACAAAAAGCCACACACCATAAATAAAACACAAAATGCGCTTTAGACTCTTTTTAAATTTTTTTGAATTGTTTAATAAATTATATTATTTGGACTTTTAAAAATTTAAAAAATATATATATTTTTTAATTCGGATTGACTTTTAGGTTCATTAAAAAGTATCTATTTTTTTACATGAATTTAACGTTACTTAAGCATAAACTATAACTAAAATATGTGTGGCGGTGGGCTCAAACCCCGTGGATTAGTCGGCCACTGAGTCGAAAATCACGGTTACCAAAAAAAAAAAAAAAAAAATTATAACTAAAATATACTAAAGGTTAAATTACAAATTCAGTAAACTAAAAACACACAAACCATAAACACACCCGAAGCAAAACAAAAAAACGACCCCGCCCGTTGGGCGGGTTACGACGCTAGTATATATATATATATATATATATATATATATATATATATATATATATATATATATATATATATATATATATATATATATATATATATATATATATATATATATATATATATATATATATATATATATATATATATATATATATATATATGATGTAATTTTATTACATGATTGTTTGATGATTATTTTTATATTTATACGAGGTATTTATACGACGTAGATTGTCATAAGGAACCCTAAATCCCCTAGTAAATTAATCGAAGCTATTCTCGTAGGAATTCTAGCTATCCTAGATCTAAACCAAATTGTGGATATTTATGATCCCAACAAATGGTTGATATTCGTAGAAATGTAGATATTATTTGATTGTGATATTGAAAAAGAATTGGCGAGATTAAATCTGATATCGATGTCATGACGATCTTTCCTTATAGAGTGGAGTTTTACAAAACGTTAACACCTAGAAAGATGTCATCTGATTCGTTGTCATCCAATTCTTAAATTGAAATCGAAAGGGTGAATGTTGCACTTGAGGCTGTCATTAGAACCAGTACCCAAAAGCCTTATGCCACTAATACCTTTCTGAGAAGTCTAATTGAATGTGTGAGTCATTTAATACTAGTGACTCATTTGATAATTGTTGTTGTAAGAGCTATAGGATTAGAAATTAAGTGTTGATTCACATCGAGCTTTTATTGCCCTTTTAAGGTTTATAAATAAGGTTGAAATTATTGGAAAATGAGGTAGGATATCGCCTTGAGTATAAGTTGGTTGAAACTTGAATAAAGTAAAATTTAACCCGTATGGAATATGAGATTGTTTAGAGGAAGTCGTTAAGTCCTGTGATTGAATTATAAGGTTTTAATTGATTGTTGATTCGTGTTAAATGTTGTTCCTAGGCCATTGTCCACTAACGAGGATGCCCAGTGTCCAAGAAATAAATTGAAGAAATCTTCTTCTGAATTGAGACCGATGGATCTTCGGGGACATGTGGAACACCTAATGACTCTTGTAAATTAGCATTCATTGTGGTATCTTATAAAAATCCCTAACTTAACTGAGATATCAGTTGGTAGGATGAGTTCTTGGAATTGTATGACATAGTGACACGTAATGTGTTACGGTACAATTTTGACTTGTTTGTGGTTAATGAAAAGACTAACTTTGATTGCTAAATTCTACATGTATCGATATTTTCTATCTTTTCTTGCTTCATCCTAATGTTCGCATTAGTGATGCAACCGTTGAACAAGTACTCATCTCGATTTGAGTTACGTTGTGGATTATTCTTTTGAGTGCCATCGAGATCATGAACCTCATGATTAATTGGCTAAGCTCCTTTTCTATTATATTGAAGTTAGTTCTTGGTGAACAACTTTTCATCACACTTTTGTAGATCACTCATTGTTTTTATAAGATAAAACAGTATCCCTTGAGAAAAATTGAATTTTCATCACTATAAGGATTATTCAAAGTGAGATTTATAAGTGATTGTTATCGAAATGAAGTTGTTTATAAAACACCTTGGAAAACTTAATTGTTTTCATAACAAAGAAAATCTTTGTAAATTTATTTTTGATTCTTATTTAAGAATTAAGCATGAAAATGTTTTTATTATAAACATGATGATAAAAGTTTTGACGAACTGAGTATTGCATCGTTAATCTTGAAATTGTATATAGTTGCGCGCCTACATACAATTTGGAATGGACCATGCAAGGTTGATTAGTAGTCACCATAAAACTAATGAATAAACACTACATTTTCTTTGAAGTTTGTGAAAGATTAAATTTTAAGAGATCTGCAAGAAGTGAAAAATAGGGCATAATGTTAGGGACACCTACATATGTGCCTGTAGTATCTATTCTTTCGAGTCGAATTTACTCATCTATGGAAATTGTCTTATTTGATAATTGACAATTCTTTCTTGTCCAATTCTCCCGTAGTGAGATTCTTAGGAAAAGTATTTGATTACCAAGTGTTGATACCCGACTGGATGTATCGACATTCCTATCATTCCTTTTGATTTGATTTCATTAGAATGACCTGGGTAACGATCCGAGGAGCTTTCGAATGCATACTCAAATTATGAAAACATGGGATATATTCATATTCGTTAAATGTTTTCGTTTGTATCCGATTTGAAATTCTCTCGCGTAGATTATGCGTTAACCTTACTCTTTTAAGGTTAGTTATGTCTCCATATATCCTTGAATTTGTGAAGGATTACGAGTTGTTATTAGTCTTTTGAGAAGTTCACATCTTATCGACAGCAATAAAACTAAAAAGTTGATAATTCCAATTGAATGGATTGATTGATTATGACATGACGACATTGTCTTAATTGATGGGAACTCGAATAGAATTCACCTAAATGATAAGATGTTGATTATCAAAAGTGATCTAAATAATTCTTGATGGATGACCGTATCCTGCATTTAGACTTGAAGTTATACTATGAATGGTTGTGAATTAGTCATAGATATTATAATCTATAAAGAACCTAATATGAATGTATTAAAAGATGTTTCCGTTAACTGAAACTTTAGGAAGTATTTGCTGGTTAATTACCTAGACTTTCGCCATTAAGGCAAGTTGAATTTGGTATTGATTATATTCCCGGTGCTGCACCTGTGGCGTGTGCACTGTATGTCCGCACCATCTGAATTAAAGAATTACCGTACAACTGAGAGAGTTGTCAGAGAAAGATTTTATTCTACCGAGCTCGTCATCATGAAGAGCTATGGTGTTATCATTCCTTATATTTATAGATTACTGTGAACTGAGTAAATTGACAATCGAAAACGATATCCATAACTCGAAATGGAAGATTTGTTCGATCATTTACAAGGTTCTAGCGTATGTTTTAAAAGATTTGATCCATGGCACGGCTATCATCAACTTCGCATCTGCAAAAAAGATTATGTATTCCAATCACTACATCCGGTACTTGTAATAAACATTATGAGTTTCACGTGATGTCGTTTGGATTGACTAATACACATGTAGTATTCATAAAATTTGGTAAATCACGTGTGTAGGCTGTAATTTGATAAATTAATGCTTGTGATCATTAAGGGCCATTTTTTTGTTTATAAGAATAAGAATGAGTTAATAGTTATTTATAGATTGCCCTGAATTGGCCGAACAGTGAAAACCTGCACCTTGAATATTTAATATGTGATGAAAGACTTAATCCTTTACATTATTTGACCATGCGATTAATAGAAAACGGAATCTATATTAACTCTTCAAAAATTAAGAGCCCTTTTAAGACTTTGGGTTTTACCAAAAAGAAATTGGAAATATGTTTTGACAAATGTTTTAACAAAGGATTTTAAGGGATCATTCCCTTATAACCAAAACATTTAACTAAACTCCTGTTTAGGGGTAAATGTTTTAGCATACCTTAAGACAACCTAAGAGGGATTGAGGAAAACATTTAAACCATAACTTGAAATTTGAAACCACAATTTTTTCTTTTCAACTAAGAAGATTTTGACCAAAGTACAACCAAAGATTTTTCGAACATTCACAAATCTTATTAATTATTTTTAATAAATCAACCAAAAATCGTGTTAACTAAAATTCAAATTTATTTTGAATATATTTATATAATTGGACGAGCTAAGAAATTTAAAACTTTTAACGTTTACGTTTCATAAAAACTTAATATTTATTGTTAATTTACGTGTAATAATTATCGATGCTTTAAAACGTCGGAGTGAGCAAAACTGATAAAAATGATAGTTGAGACGAAACTAAAACTTAGAAAATGTGAAGAAAGAATTTTTAAATGAATGTAAATACTGACGCAGTATGTAAAAAGGATAAAGAACCAACTAAGATGTTTTTCTTAATAATGAGGGTGCAAAGTAATTTGCTGAACAATTTAAAATATAGCCGATGCTTGTAAAAAGGATAATGTAGATAATAAAAGGGGTTTGCGGCTAATGTGAACCATTAGAATTAAGAAGCCAGTGGCGTTAAATGTATAAAAGGCCACTTGTGATTGTCTAAATATGGAGGATTGTGAGATATAGTTATGTTGGAATTTTGTAAGTATAAGTATTCTATTCTCGTCATTTCTGATTTAATGTATCATTATCAGAAGAAGATGTACTAATGACAAATTATGAAGGCATACATCGCCTCATACATTAGTAAACTTCTAGCTATTGCAAAGGTCATCATATGAATTTGATTCGATTTGGGTCATCGTCGACATACTGACCAAATCTACTAATATCATTCCTGTTAATGATAGATTCTTGATAAAGAAATTGACTCTTTTGTATTTAAAGGAGTTATGTAAACATAGTGTGCCTGTATCGAACATCTTTATCAAGATCCTCGCTTCGCATCGAATTTCTAGAGTTTTGCTCAGAAGTCATTGAGAACGAACCTTGATGAGAGTACTGTTTACCACCCAAATCGAAGGGACGAGGTAGAGTAACAATACAAAACACTATAAGTGCTGTTTTATGCTTGAATGATTGACCTTTGGTAATAAACTGTATAATCGCTTTCCTTTGGAGATATTATCATTGATAATTATCGTATTAGGATCGAGATCGAATCTTGTTAGGATCTAAATATTAGAGCATCTGTAAGAAAGAGTTGAGATGAAGACACCCGACATACACCCATTGTGAGTTGGACATGTCTTTTAGGTTTAAGGTTTCCTATGATGCGAACCTAACCTTACAAAATACCCGACCCGCGAGACCTGAAATGATTGTTGAAATTAGGATTTGATTATTGACTGCCGGTAGTGGGCAGGAGGTTATGTGAATATGAAATGTATATCTTGAACTGCCAGATGGGTAGCGAAGTTATGCCAAAATTTTAGCCATGGAAAAATGAATTGATGATCTGAAAGATCATGGGATATAAGTCCCCGTTGTATGGGACCATTGGGATGATGCAAAAGATTGGTTTGAAAGGCATATAAGCTGGATCTACCCTAGGACTTCAAGAGCTGCGTGAATTATGATTCGTATATCGAACTTGATGGAATATCTATCAAGTGAAAATCTGATTGTTTCTTAGTAAAGTTTAGATCGGCGAAAAGTTGCATTCATCAAAAACCCGTGAACATCATGGATAGAGAAATTAAGTCAACATTAAGCCTGATCTTATTCCCGTAGTTATGTTTGATGAAACTCACGTATTGTAATGAATTACACTTGTGAGAAAAGACCGATTGTGGAGGAAATACCCACATGGCTTTAACTCTATAAGAAGCGAGTAGTAAGATGATCTTTGAGGACAAAGATCCTGTTTAGGGGTAAATGCTGTGACAATCCGTCAATTTATGGTTGATATTTTATTCTTGAATATTATTTAAAAACATTATTTTAATGTTACATTATGAACTCACTTATTTTTGGGAAGAAATTTGGATTTACGTCTTGAAGTAGCATCGACTACGTCTAAACCGGAGGATTCGACGTTACGTGCTTACGTTTACGTACACCATCTTTGTTGACAGTCCGACATTTCAGAAAATAAATTTATCCGTGAATATTATTTTGGAGTTTTAGATTTGTGTTGGTTCATAAACTCACAAATTTACGAGAAGAGATTAGGACTTACGATTTTATTTTAACGTCCTTTACGACTAAACCGGAAACCTTAGGATTACGTATTTACGTTTTTGAACTCCGTTTTTGATGAGACAATTTTTGTTAGATTCGTTTTGGGCCGTTGATTCATAATTTATAAAAACGTTTTTCGTAAAACGACCCGAGGGCACGCAAATCGAGGAAACTAGAATCGAGGAGTACCCGTATTTAAATGGGGATGCGACAAGATAAATCTTGCCCCACCCCCACTCTTGGACGGCAAGAGTATGCCAACACATCTCATGATGTGTCAACATTGTAGCAACTAAGCTAACACTTGTTAGCTTAGCTTAAAAGCTACTCCACCATTACCTCAAAACAACTAAAAGGTAAACCATTTGTTCATTTTTACATGCAAAACCACACACATTTTCTCTCTTGTTCTCTTTGTTCCGTCCACTTCACCATCCAACACCATCACTTGATCAATTTTAACCACAAACATATGTTATAATAAACATATGTTAATCTCCATTCAAAAAGATGAAGATTGGTGAAAGTTTTAACATCCAAGGAGGAGTTTATATGGAGTCTTGGGGCTGATTTTCCACAAGTTGTTCATGAAGAATGGTGGTCTTAAAGATGGTCTTGGTTATTCACAAGTTTCTCCATCAAAATCCATGTTTTGATCACAACCTACATCATCATGGTGGTATAAAGATTGTTCTCCTCATCCTCTTGCTATTTTTGATTATGTAATCTTGTATTTCTTTTACTTATGTATATGTATATGATGATGAATGATGATTAAAAATATTGTTCGGGGATTTGGTGTTGATAAACATGCTTAAAAAGATGAAAAACTATAAGAAACAAGGCTAAAATTTTGTTTAAATTGTTGGCTGTATAAAACAGTAAAGAATCATATGATGAACTAATAAAAATGGCATAGATTAATGGATATACAGTAAGTAATATGTCTTGTACACATGTGAGAGTTGTCCATGCAATGGAATCATTAGGATTAGTGAGATATGATCAAAACAAGTTTATAGTACAAATCTGAGTTCATTGTTTTGGACGATTTTTAGAAAATACTTAGAGGCTGATTCAACAGTAGCTATAGGAGAGTTAAATGGAGCACATATAATTTAGTTTATGTCATAAAAATTTGAGCTTCTATCTCCATAAAAAACTCTAGATATGGCTGTTTTGGTGAACATGAAAGTAAAAATCAGATTTTGGAAATTAAAGTATAATAGTATTATATAAGCACTCAAATAAAAGTAGTATAAAATGTGAATTAAAACCCACTAACTTATATAATACATTTATATAAATATTTATAAGGATAATTAAATGGACATTTTATAAAAATGGTTGTTTTATAAGTTTTATAAGTTATAAAACTATAAACATGATTTTTACGACTTTTTCGGCTATTACCGTAAAATTAACGTTTTTGTTAAATAAAACTTAGACTGTTGGACCCGTCTAATGTAAACTTTTATAAAACTCGTATACTGATATATGAACATATATAACAAGTAAAAACCAATAAAACCCGAACTATATAACATACGGACATTAACGAGCTAAGTTAACGTTATTGGACTAATAATACAACAAAATGGGCTAAAACACTTATAAACTTATTTATTGGGCTTAACCCATTTGGGCCCAACATGTAAAGTATAAATACTGATAATACAAGTATGAAATGGATTAATACAAGATAATGAACTTACAATAGGCTTATTGGACCTAAAACACGTAAATAAGTAAAACTAGTAAACTAGTAAGAAGTTACCAATACATAAATACTAAAATGAGTAAAAGAGAATATGTAAACCCACTTGATCATCATATATATAAAATCATCATATGTATACATAATTGTTATTTTTATAAAGTCATTGAACATGAGTCTAAGACGAGTATTATTTGTCTAGGTTTCCATGATTGAAGCACGTGCCGTACGTCCGAATTGCCGATAACCCGCCTTCCCACATCAACGTGAGTTCATAGCCTCGCACTCTTTTAAATGTTTTTATGAAATGTTTTATAAACCCGCGAGGGAGATAACATGTTAGTTTTTATAAAATAGGACACCATTTATCCCGATTGTTTGTTTATTGATTTGGACCCAAGTGATTATATGACCCGATTGTATGACCTGATAAATGATTAAATGACCCGATAGAAGAAATTAAATGGATTATTAAAGTTAGGTTATGTCACTAAAAGTCCCATTAGCATGAATTGTGAACTACCGGGATTTGGTAGACGCTTATGCATATAATAGTACTATTTGGGGACGATCACCCCGTTCGCGCCTTGACGGTTGATACCCGTCGTGCCACATTGATTGGTTAGCGAATTTATGTATGAGAAGATTTCCATAGCGTGACCTTTGTGACGACACGCTAATTTAGATGGGAAAATGAGTTTCGGGCTAGCTACCCGTTGTTTGGTTTAGTAAGGTAACAATGTCACGCGGCTTATAATAATCCAATTAACGAAAAACTACTATACGCACCGAATTACGATGTATTGCCTGACTAGCAATACGGGGTGATACAAGCGTTTTGTATGGGGTTCTAGATTCTCTCGGTATCCTCTCGAATTGATCTCGGCTCTAAGTGGAATGATTTGTTCTTGGTTAATGAAAAGGTGATGGTTGGTTTATCTATTTTAAACTAATGACAAGAAATTAAGTGTCGAAGAGTAAACTTAAAGCTTTGAAAGATTAAAACTATAAAAGGCAAGTTAAAAGTAAATGCTCGAAAACTTAAAGATTATATTGGGAAAATAAATGATCACTCAATAAAAAACTAACACTAGGAAAACTTTGTAAAAATATGAACTTAATTGAAAAGGACTAAAAGAAAGTAAGAACGGAACAAAGCAAAATAGCTTAGATCGGAATATCTAGAAAAAGGGCAAATCGGAATATTATTCCGATCGAGTGATCAGAATATCTTGAAATGATACAAATCGAAATAACACAATGGGTCTCAATCGGAATAACCAAAAACAAGCACTAATCGGAATAAGCAAACAATGATTCAGATCGGAATGTATTTAAATGGGGCAAATCGGAATGTGGGCAAACTTGCTACAATCGGAATACACAAACAATCCCAATCGGAATCCTGAAAACTTGCTGCAATCAGAATATAGCCAAAAAGTGGTATAATCGGAATAAGAAAAAGGTGCAAATCGGAAAACCTAAACCCTTTTCCGATCATACGATCGGAAAGAGGGGATGGTGCCTGGTCGGAATACCCGATCGGAAAAGGGAATTACCCTTTCCGAAAACTATGCTAAACCGAAACTTAAGCAAGGGAAATAAGCTTATGGAATAAGCTAACTCCCGAACAAGCTCGAATTCAACAATAAGCTGATCAAATAAGCACTAAGAACACTTTATCTAAGCTTAAAATAAACAACTTATAAATCGGATCAATAAAGAAATGAACTTTTCATAAAAACTTTTAAAAAAATAAATAAGCTAAATCAACAAATAAGCCAATAAGCACAAGGATCTCAAAGCTTATTTGTGTGGAAACTTAAGAAACATAAAAAGATTAACTTTTTAAGCACAAAATCATTGATGAAAAACACGGATCATACGATATTTGTACCAAATTCAACCAAAATCAAAGAAAGGAAGAATGAGATTAAAGATTAAAAGATAAAACTTGAACTTGATTAATAAAAGATAATACAAATGTTTGATCTTGAAAGATAAAAAGATGAAATCTAGTTAGAGAAAGTTTAGAACTTTCTCTCTCTAAAACTAGAGAGAATGAAAAGTGAAAAACTATCTAAAAGACTAAGTCTAAAAACTAAGTGCAAATTTTGTGAAGTAAAGTCCTATTTATAGGCAAGTCTTGTGGGCTTTGTGAATGGGCTTGGTTTTGGGCTTCTTTTCTTCTTCCTTCTTTAGTCTTCTCGTCTCTTTAAATAAACGTTTCCGACTTTGGATTTTGAGAAGTGTCGGTGAATAATTCCAACTCGTCTTATAATCTTTTATTTAATAGACTCGAGTTCTTCGACATATATGAATCTTCCATCTTTGGCTCTATTCTTCGATAAATCTTCAAATAGGCATAATGACTTCAAATCTTTCGCATCTGTTGGATAATAGACTTCGTCTTGAGTCTTTTTCCTCGATAAAACCCGTGCAATCCCATGTTTTCTTCAATATTCATCTGGTTGACTCTGAAAACACAATAAACACAAAACCACGCATAATTCCAAACAAATGATACGTGTTTTGGTCTTGTTTTAGCCAGAATTAAGTGGTAAAAGGATGGGTGTTTTCACACCTATCAAATCCCCTACACTTAACCATTGCCATGCCCTCATGCAATGCTTAGTGACAAAGCACATTTTACACTTTTCTCATAGTCAATCAACCTTGGCCTTATTAATATACTACTAAACAAAAATTAAAGTTCTAAAAGAAATTAAAACTTTTAAAGTAAACAAAAGGATGGAAATAACATGCAAAGAGATCAAGGACTTACATTAGGGCTTTGGTGCTGCGAAGATTTATCACCCTCAAGTTTCACGTTCCCCAAAGTAAACTTAAAAACGAGATCATTGTTATTATAAGTTAGCAATTCAAACACTTACACACATGGCTTAATTATATGCTTAAACTCCCTTATTCCTAGGTGTATCTCTTATATTTTATTTTTGTCTTAGAATGATCATGAAGATGCATTTTTGGACTTATTTCGATAGTTATTTAGGCTGAAAGCAAAGTAGGACGATTTGATCAATAGTTAGCTAAAGGACAAAATCTCTTAAAACTGCTTCTCGGGATATCAAAAAGTTCATATCTTGGCATAACTTGGTTCGCGATTTGAGACCTTTCTCGGGCCGATATTTGGCATGTACTTCATACTTCATATCTTGAGAGATGTTCTTGAGATAATGGTCTTCTCATCGTTAATAGAGTTTCTTCACTTGGAGACTTTTGAGGGGTACTCCAACTTTGTTGACCACGACTTCATGATTATTCTTCAATCTCTAATTGGGATTTTGAGATACAACGATCCGCCTCCTTTTCGGACTTGGATCTATTTATCCTCATACCTTGTTAGGGTCTTTTCGGATAGACTTCTCCATGATCTTTATGGGAGTTGATTGCTTTTCGTCGTGACTCTTGATCCTTCATATCGATTTTGGGAATAATGCTTTTCACATCACTTTGGATCTTCAGCAATGAAATGGAATCCTCATGCCTTGTTAGGGCCTTTTCGGACTCGCCAATCTTCGCGCCCCGCTTCATAAGTTATGCCTTGGCTATGAACTCTTATCATTACCGAGCAACTTTTAAACGATCTTGGGCTAGAAGCTAAGTAACTTTTCAAATCGTACGACCTTACTTATTGCAGATAAATTATTAGCAAGTGATGGGAGAATAGGCAAATAAATACACCAAGTGAGCTTGTGCAAGAATACCGACTTATAATTGACTCTATCATTTCTCGTCCTCCACAATTTAAAATCTCAAGTAATGAGACTCGTGGATACTTAGCCTAATAAACCAATTAAGGTCTACATGGTTAAGGATACTAGCTAGAATAAACTTGGATAAGTCTATTCGGGTTGAGTCAAAATAAACGCAACGGGCCTAATATGTCAAAGACTTCTAAACTAGCTACACCACTTTATTAAAATTTGACTTTATTGCGGGATATATACATACGAAAGCAACGATAAAAATTTAAAAATTATGACTAAATGGCCAAAGTTAATAAAAAATTTGAAAAATGTTGAAAAATATGAATTTCTGGTTAAATGAAGGCATTTTCATGGAAAAGTCCACTTAAAACTTCGATAGAAGTCCCCCTACACTTAAGATAAACAATGTCCTCAATGTTTAAGCATGTGGGAAAAGTCTCCCCTACACTTATGACATTGTGCACATTGGTTAACTCAAGTTAAGGAAGAGACGACTAAAGTGATCAACTTCAAATGTGAGTATGAAGAAAATTGAATCACGATAGTTGAGAGATAGAACCGGATTTCGGATAACACGGGAGCACGGTTCTTCAAAGGTTCCAAAAGTGCACTTATCCCTGTAATCACATCACCACACAAATACAAACACCTATAGAGGCTCCCCTACACTTAGGGGGTTAAAGCATAAAAGGATAGATACTCGGGCTGCCTCCCGAGGAGCGCTTGTTTTTGATAACCGAGTCACGAGCCTGACTCGACCCAAAATTAGTTCATAGGGAACGTGGCGAGGGATGGAATCACCTCCTGAGAGGTGTCCTCACCAAAGTACAACTTCACCCGTTGGCCTTTCACCTTAAAATTTTGTCCATCAGGTTGAGCGAGCTCGAGAGTACCATATGGAAAAATTTGGGCAATGGTGAATGGGCCGGACCAACGAGATTTCAGCTTGCCCGAAAAGATTTTCAACCGAGAGTTAAAAAGTAAGACTTTGTCTCCAACATAGAACTCTCGGTTCTTAATCTTAGAGTCGTGAATGAGCTTAGTTCTTTCCTTATAGATCAAAGAATTTCATAAGCCTCATTACGAAGTTCATTCAGCTCATTGAGTTGGATCTTGCGTAGGTCACCGGCTTTGTTGATATCAAAATTGGTCCACTTCAAGGCCCAATAAGCCTTGTGCTCCAACTCAATGGGGAGGTGGCATGCTTTCCCGTACACAAGACGATAAGGTGTACAACCGATCGGGGTCTTATAAGCAGTACAGAAAGCCCACAGAGCATCATCTAACTTATCGGCCCACGCGGCACTATGCTCTCCCACAGTACGCTCCAAAATTCGCTTCAATCCACGGTTGGATATCTCGGCTTGCCCATTGGTTTGGGGATGATAGGCGGTGGAAAGACGGTGATTGACACCATACTTAGCCATGACTCTTGCAAATTGATCATTGCAAAAATGAGTCTCGCGGTCACTGATAATAGCACGAGGAACGCTGAATCTAGCGAACAACGATTTCAAAAAGTTACAAACCACCCTTGCGTCATTAGTAGGTAAAGCTTTGGCTTCAACCCACTTTGAAACGTAGTCAACGGCTACAAGGATGTATTTGTTTCCTTTAGATGAAGGGAATGGCCCCATAAAGTCGATACCCCAAACATCAAAGATTTCACATTCTTGTATGAAATTTTGAGGCATCTCATCTTTATGTGTGATCTTGCCTTGTTTTTGGCAAGCATCACATCGTTTAACCATCTCGTGAGCATCACGGTAGATGGTGGGCCAATAAAATCCCGAGTCAAACACTTTTTTGGCGGTGTAGTTGGGACCAAAGTGACCACCGGTGGGTCCTTTGTGGCAAGCGTCAAGGTTTTGTAAGGCTGCCGGTCCATCAACACATCGATGAATAATCAAGTCAGCACATTGTTTGAATAGATACGGGTCATCCCAAAAGTAAGTCTTAATGTCGTTAAAGAACTTCTTCTTTTTCTGGGATGTTAACCCGTCAACGAGAATTCCACCCGCCAAGTAGTTTGCAATGTCTGCAAACCACGGGGTTTCATCAGAAGTCGAGTTGATAGACATTAAGGTCTCCAAGGGAAAATAATCATTGATTTCTTTGTGCGGATGATCCCCTTGGTAAGGATCCTCAAGTCTACTAAGATGATCCGCGGCTAGGTTTTCAGCTCCTTTTTTATCGCGAATTTCGATTTTAAATTCTTGGAGTAGTAAAACCCAGCGAAGAAGTCTTGGTTTGGAATCTTGCTTTGTCAACCAGTACTTCAACGCGGAATGATCGGTGTAAACGATTGTGGTGGAAAGGACAAGATAGGGGCGGAACTTTTCAAAAGCATAGACAACAGCTAAAAGCTCTTTCTCGGTTGTCGTATAATGCAATTGGGCCCCAGGCATTGTCTTGCTATCGTAATGGATCGGTTGGAAGTGTTTGTTCACTCTTTGGCCCAAAACCGCACCAATAACAAAGTCACTAGCATCGCACATCAACTCGAAAGGCAGCTCCCAATTAGGGGTAACCAAGACGGGTGCCTTAGTTAGCTTATCCTTAAGCGAGTTGAAGGCTTCAAGACACTCTTTGGAAAAGATAAAAGGAGTATCTTTTTCCAAGAGGTGGGTCATCGGGCGAGCGATTTGAGAAAAATCTTTGATGAATCGACGGTAGAAGCCCGCGTGACCCAGAAAACTTCTCACACCCTTCACGGTTGAAGGTGGAGGCAACTTATCGATAACATCGACTTTAGCACGGTCTAATTCAAGACCGGCTTTGGAAATCTTGTGTCCCAGCACGATGCCTTCTTTTACCATAAAATGGCATTTTTCCCAATTCAGAACTAGGCGAGTGTCTTCGCACCGCTTAAGCATACGTTCCAAATTGGCAAGGCAAGAAGAGAAGGATCCCCAAAGACCAAGAAATCATCCATGAAGACTTCCATGGTTTGTTCAACCATGTCATGGAAGATAGCCAACATGCACCTTTGGAAAGTCCCGGGGGCATTGCATATGGCAAAAGGCATTCTTTTGTAAGCAAATGTGCCATAGGGACAAGTGAATGTTGTCTTCTCTTGATCTTGGGGATCAATGGGTATTTGGAAATAACCCGAGAAACCATCAAGAAAGCAGTAATATTCATTACCCGGTAAACGTTCAAGCATTTGGTCCATAAAAGGTAGAGGGAAATGATCCTTTCTCGTGGCATCATTGAGTTTGCGGTAGTCTATACAAACTCTCCATCCAGTAACGAGACGAGTGGAAATCAACTCGTTGTGTTCATTGGGAACAACGGTTATTCCGCCCTTTCTTGGTCACACAATGGATTGGACTAACCCATGGTGAATCCGAAGTAGGGTAAATCATACCCGCATCAAGAAGTTTGATAACCTCTGTTTTGATGACTTCATGTATTTTTGGATTCACCCTTCGTTGGCTTTGAATTGTGGGCTAAAAGTCGTCCTCCATGAGAATTTTGTGTGTGCAGAAGTGAGGATCAATTCCGCGAATATCAGAGATTTTCCAAGCAATAGCCTTCTTATGATCTTTAAGCACGGCGATGAGGTGAGTTTTTTCTTCATCTTTCAAATCCTTCGCGATAATGACGGGCGACTTCTTCTCTTCTTCAAGAAACACATACTCGAGATGGGGCGGCAACTCCTTAAGTTCTAAATCCGGAGGATTTTCGATGGGAGGCGTTTTCAAAGTCGGAGTATCGATAGCAATAACCGTGGGAGATGGTGGAGAAAGGTTGTCTTCGTTGAGAAGGTTATCAAAGAAATGCATGTCTTCATCCCCATCGGTGGAAGAATCATCATTAGCTAAGTTCACATCTCCCATGGTGGTTTCAAGATTGTGCCAAAACAAATCACTTTCTCCAAATAGAGATAGTGATGAATCAATAGAGGAAATGGTTTCAACATTGTGAAGAGAGGTAGGAATATTTTTACAAGCATCATTAAAGTGTTCTTCACAAGCCACATCCAGAACGTCAATACAATTAACACTCTCGTATGAATAAGGTTGTTTAGACAACTTTCCCATGTTGAAGACGATTTTATCGTCACCCACTCTCATGATAAGCTCACCGGCTTCAACATCGATGAGAGTGCGACCGGTCCTCAGGAATGGACGACCCACGATCAAGGGAACACGAGGGTCCATCTCGTAGTCGACGACGACGAAATCGGCAGGAAAAGTGAATTTGTCGACTCCTACAAAGACGTCTTCGGCTATCCCCACTGGATAAGAAACCGTACGGTTAGCTAATTCCAAAGTCATTTTGGTGGGGACTAGCTCAGGGAGAGATAATTGCTTCCAAACGCTTAGAGGCATTAGATTAATGCTGGCACCTAGATCGGCTAGGGCCATGCAATTCTCTACTCCCGGGAAATTGCAAGGGATTAAGAAACGACCCGGATCACCAAGCTTGGTTGGCAATTTCCTTAAGAGCACTGCAGAGCAATTCTCATTAAGTTGTGTGTTGGCAATATCAAGAAGTTTTTCCTTGTCACTCAGAAGATCTTTAAACATTTTCGTGTATTTGGGCATGTGAGCGAGAGCCTCAGCGAAGGAGATGTTGAAATTCAATTGTTTGAACATCTTAAGAAAGTTTGAAACCTGAATATCGTCCTTGCTTTTAAGCTTCTCTTTCCTCAACCTAGATGGATAAGGTATATTGGAAGAAGAGGAAGGCTTTGGGAGAATAGGATCACTCATATCCATGGGTGGAGGAGGGGTAGAAGGAAGAGGTGGAGAAATTGGGGAAGGAGAAGGATGAGGAATAGGAGCAGGTGACTCGTTCTCCTTAGTCACAACCACCGGTGGAGGTATAGGAAGCTCGGGTTCCTTGGTACCTTTGCCACTGCGAGTGGTGATTGCTTTCATCTCCCCTCTTGGATTCGCAACGGTGTTACTCGGAAGAGTACCCGAAGAAGAGGGTTGATTACCTTGGAAGAAACTAGCCATCATGTTCTTCAAGTCATTCGTTTGACTATCCAACGTGTTTCTCATATCGGCTCTCAGATCGTTCCCTTGTTTGACCAGGTGTGCTTTCAAGTTGAGCACTTCCCGCTGAAGATTTCCCACTATCACATCGTTAGTCCTCATATAGGTTTCCACTTCTTGGTGTAAAGCATTGGGTTGGTTGGGAGGAGCATTGTATGCGGGTGGTTGATAAGCAGGTTGTTGGTAAACTTGGTTGTTACGTTGAGGTGGTTGTGGTTGTTTGTGAGGTGGGATGTATGGTGTACGAGGTTGTTGTTGTTGTTGAGGAGGGCGGTTGAGGTTTTGTTGTTGGTTTGGATTGGTAGGAGGAAAACCAGGTGGGGAAAGATAGTTGTTAGAGAGGTAGCTAAGCAAATTACGGTCACCTTGAGGTCTAGCTTGATAAGCAGGTTGAGGATAGGTGCCATAAGCTGCATTCACATTTTCAGAAGGGTAGTCTTGGGTGGCGGTACAAGTAGTGTAAGAGTGAGGACCCTCGCATATCTCGCATGGTTGGCTAACAGCATTGACTTAAGCGTCTTTAGCGTTTCTTGCATTGATGCTGTTGGTGTTGCTGGCGGTTTGGGTAGCAAGCGATTCAAGAAGCACAGTGATTTTGTCCAGTCGCTTATCGCTGTCACTAGTACTAGCACTAGCAACATTGGTCCGAACACTCTTGGTTTGCAAACGAGATTTATTCTCAATGATATCCCAAGCAGCATTGGAAGTCTTAGCCAAAAGATTACCCCCCGAGGCACTGTTTAGTGAATCTTGGTCACTCATGCTTAAACCATTGTAAAAAGTATTAATTTGATGCACTTTGGTAAAACCATGTTGTGGGCATTTTCTTAAAAGATCTTTAAAACGATCCCAAGATTCACTGAACGACTCATCGTACTTTTGTTCAAAATTTATGATTTCATTCCGCAAAGCGGTAGTACGAGAGGGTGGGAAAAAGTAATTGATAAACTTGGTTTCCAAATCCGTCCACGAAAGAATACTCTGTGGCGGTTCCTTAACAAGCCAATGCCGGGCTTGTCCCTCTAAAGAAAAGGGAAAAAGTTGTAAACGGATAACCTCTTGTGGAACACCATTGAATTTGACCGTGTTGGTGAGTTTCAAGAACTCTTGATGTGGTCATGTGGATCATCAATGGTACGCCCCAAGAATGGTTGAGCAGAGATGTAACACCCCCAAATTTATACAACTCAATACAGCGGAAGACTCGTTGGTGTTACGGGATAACACATTACTCACATCATAGACAACGCATAAAAATCGCGTCGTTTAATAGTAAAAGCATTTCCATTCATAAATATCAAAGTTACATCGGTCCCAAGTCATATTATTTCATACAAAATTTTACAAAGTATTTGAATGGAAAATATTGTTTAGGTGCGGGCCATGAATTCTTGTTGTCTTCCCGAGAATTACCTTCAAGTACCTGAGATAAAACATGTTAAAAGAAAAGGTCAGCAATAACGCCGAGTGAATCCATAGAGTTTAATAAATTCCATCAATATAACTTTGGTATAGAATTAGTACCAAAAATCAATTCGTACAAATCATTGTAATAGGCCGTAAAATAGCCAAAATCATTTTATACAAATCTTTGTAATAGGCAATAAAATAGCCAAAGTCATTTTTATACAAATCCTTATCGAAAATCATAATATAGGCATTTGCCTTAAAAATCATTATACGAGCCAATGTCGTAAAAACATCATACAATACGTCTTATGACGTCGTATAAATTCAAATAAAATCCGTTATATGAATATGGTTATGAAAACCAAAACACGAACATAATATCAATAGTATGACCCTGTATTGCTAGTCAGGCAATACATCGTAATTCGAAGCGTCTAATAGTATTTCGTTAGTTTTGGATTATTATAAGTCGCATGACATTGTTACCTTACTAAACCAACAACGGGTAGCTAACCCGATACCAATTTTGCCCATCTAAAGTAGCGTGTCGTCACAAAGGTCACGCTATGGAAATCTTCTCATACATAAATTCGCTTACCAATCAATGTGGCACGACGGGGATCAACCGTCAAGGCGCGAACTGGGGTGATCGTCCCCAAATAGTACTATTAAATGCATAAGCGTCTACCAAATCCAGGTAGTTCACAATTCATGCTAATGGGACTTTTAGTGACATAACCGAACTTTAATAATCCATTTATTTTCATCTATCGGGTCCTTTAATCATTTATTGGGTCATACAATCGGGTCATACAATCATTTGGGTCCAAATCAATTAAACAAACAAACGGGACAAATGGTGTCCTAGTTTATGAAAACTAACATGTTATCTCCCTCGCGGGTTTATAAAACATTTATAAAAACATTTAAAAGAGTGTGAGGCTATGAACTCACGTTGATATGGGAAGGCGGGTTATCGGCGATTCGGACGTACGGTACGTGCTTCAATCACGGAAACCTAGACAAATAATAATCGGTCTTAGACGTTTGTCCAATGACTTTATAAAAATAACAATTATGTATACATATGATGATTATATATATATATATGATGATCAAGTGGGTTTACATATTCTCGTTTACTCATTTTAGTGTTATATGTCGATAACTTTTATATTAGTTTACTAGTTTTACCCATTTACATGTCTTAAGTCCAATAAGCTTATTATAAGTTATTTAACTTATTTTAATCCATTTTGTACTTATATTATCAGTACTTAAACTTTACAAGTTGGGCCTAAATGGGTTAAGCCCATTAAGTTCTTTTTACAAGTTTTTATCTTATTTAGTCCAATTATTAGTCCAATATGCTTAATTAGCTCGTAAATGTCTGTATTTCTTATAGTTCGGGTTTTATCGGTTTTTACTTGTTATACATGTTTATATATCAGTATATAAGTTTTATAAAGTTTACATTAGACGGGTCCAACCATCTAAGTTTTATTTAACAAAAACGTTAATTTTACGGCGATAGCCAAAAAAGTCGTAAAAATCAAGTTTATAGTTTTATAACTTATAAAACTTAACAAGTTACCATTTTTATAAAAATTCCACTTATTTAACCTTTTACATACTTATATAAATAAAATCCATAAGTTAGTGGGTTTTTATTTTACATTTTATACTATTAAATTTTGAGTGCTTATACATTAGTATTATTCTTTAATTTCCAAAAATCTGATTTTTATCTTCACTTTCACCAAAACTGCCATATCTTGAGTTCTATATGGAGATAGAAGCTCAAATTTTTATCACATAAACTAAATGATATGTGCTACATTTAACTCTTCTATAGCTACTGGTGAATCATCTTCTAAATATTTTCTAAAAATCGTCCAAAACAGTAACCTCAGATTTATACCCTAAACTTGTTTTGATCATATCTCACTCATTATTTTGATTCCATTGCATGGCCAACTCTCACATGTGTACAAGACCCATAGCTTACTGTAAATCCATTCTACTTCATCATTTTATCAGTTCATAACAAGTTTCTTTACTGTTGTATACAGCCATCAAATTTAACCAAGATTTTAACCTTGTTTCTTATAGTCTTTCATCTTTTTAAGCATGTTTATCAACAACAAATCCCCACATAACATTTTTATCATCATATAATCATCATAAACATATACAATAGGAAATAAATACATGATTACATAACCAAAAATAACAAGAAGATGAGGAGGACAATCTTTATACCACCAAGTTGATGTAGGTTATGATTTGAACATGTTTTTTGATGGAGAAACTTGTGATGCACCAAGACCATCTTCAAGACCATCAATCTTCATGATCACCTTGTGGAAAATCAGCCCCAAGACACCATGAATACTCCTCCTTGGATGTTATAAGTTGCACCAATCTTCATCTTTTTGAATGGGGATTAACATATGTTAATTATAACATATGTTTTGTGGTTAAATTTTTGTATGAATGGTGGTGTTTGTGGAGCAAATGGGACGACAACAATGGAGGATGGGAGAGAGATTTGAGTTGTTTGCATGGTGAGAAATGAGTAGCTATTTTTGGTTTGGTGGTTTTTGATGTAAGTAGCTTCACATTGAAGCTAAATGGACATGTGTAAGGCTTTAGCTTACACTTGACACATAAGTGTCTTGTGTAGCTAGTTAAGGCCGGTTTTGATGGGGGTGGGACAAGTGTCCCACTTGTCTCATCCCCATTTATTTACGGGTACTCCTCGATTCTAGTTTCCTCGATTTGCGTGCCCTCGGGTCGTTTTACGAAAAACGTTTTTATAAATTATGAATCAACGTCACAAAACGAATCCAATAAAAATCGTCTCATCAAAAACGGAGTTCAAAAACGTAAATACGTAATCCTAAGGTTTCCGGTTTAGTCGTAAAGGACGTTAAAATAAAATCGTAAGTCCTAATCTCTTCTCGTAAATTTGTGAGTTTATGAACCAACTCAAATTTAAAACTCCAAAATAATATTCACGGATAAATTTATTTTCTGAAATGTCGGACTGTCACCAAAGACGGTGTATGTAAACGTAAGCACGTAACGTTGAATCCTCCGGTATAGACGTAGTCGATGCTACTCCAAGACGTAATTCCAAATTTCTTCCCAAAAATATGTGAGTTCATATTGTAACATTAAAATAATGTTTTTAAATAATATTCAAGAATAAAATATCAACCATAAATTGACGGATTGTCACAGCATTTACCCCTAAACAGGATCTTTGTCCTCAAAGATCATCTTACCTTACTACTCGCCTCTTATAGAGTTAAAGCCATGTGGGTATTTCCTCCACATTCGGTCTTTTCTCACAAGTGCAATTCATTATAATACGCGGGTTTCATCAAACATAACTACGGGAATAAGATCAGGCTTAATGTTGACTTACTTTCTCTATCCATGATGTTCACGGGTTTTTGATGAATGCAACTTTTCACCGATCTAAGCTTTACTAAGAACAATCAGATTTGTACTTGATAGATAGTCCATCAAGTTCGATTTACGAAACATAATTCACACAGTTCTTGAAGTACTAGGGTAGATCCAACTTATATGCCTTTCAATCCCAACTTTTACATCATCTCAATGGTCTCATACAACGGGGACTTATATCCCATGATTTGTCAGATCATGAATTCATCTTCCCAAGGTTAAAAATTGTGGCATAACTTCGCTACCCATTTGGCACTTCAAGATCTACATTTCATATTCACATAACCTCCTGCCCACTATCGGCAGTCAATAATCAAATCCTATTTTCAATAATCATTTCAGATCTCGCGGGTCGGGTATTTTGTAAGGATAGGTTCGCCATCATAGGAACCTTAAACCTAAAATACATGTCCAACTCACAATGGTGTATGTCGGGTGTCTTTATCTCAACTCCTGCTTACTGATGCTCTAATATTTAGATCTTAACAAGATTCGATCTCAATCCTAATACGATAATTATCAATGGTAATCTTTTCAAAGGAAAACGATTATACGGTCTATTACCAAAGGCCAATCATTCAAACATAAAACAACACTTATACTTTGTATCGTTACTTTACCTCGTCCCTTCGATTTGGGGTGGTACATAGTACTCTCATCAAGGTTCGTTCTCAATGATTTCTGAGCAAATCTCTAGAAATTCGATGCGAAGCGAGGATCTTGATAAAGATGTTCGATACAGGCACACTATGTTTACATAACTCTTTTGCATTTATCATTAACGGGAATGATATTAGCAGATTTGGTCAGTCTGTCGACGATGACCCAAATCGAATCAAATTCAGATGATGACCTTTGCAATAGCTAGACGTTTACTAATGTATGAGGCGATGTCTGCCTTCATAATTTGTCATTAGTACAACTTCCTCAGACAAAGATACTTTTAGTCAAAAATGACATACATATAATACTTATACTTACAATTTCCAACATAACTATATCTCACAATCCTTCATATTTAGGCAACCATAAACGGCCCTTTAAAACATTTAATGCTATCTGCTTCTCAATTTTTAATGGTTGACATTAGCCGCGAACCACTTTTATTATCTATATTATCCTTTTTACAAACTGTTTATTTTTATATCGTTCGGCAATTTATATTGCACCTTCATTATTAAGGAACATGTCCTAATTGGTTCTTTATATTCTCTACATAATGCATCGGCATCTATATTCGCTTGTCATGATGATATAATTATCATGTCCACAATTCACTCAGATATTCTTTCTATATTATGCGTCAGTAATCACGTTCACTTTCTCCTGATGAAATAAATATCATAACTGTATTTATTCAAAATTCTTTCTTCATATCTTTTATGTTTCAGTTTCGTCTCAACTATCATTTTTATCAGTTTTTTTTTCTCAATCCGGTTTCTAAAGCGTCGATAATTATTATATGTAAATTAACAAAAATTATTTAATTTTTATGAAACGTAAACGTTAAAAGTTTAAATTTCTTAGTTCGACCAATAATATAAAATGTTCAAAATAAATTTTTAAATTTTATTAACAAGCTTCTTGTTGCTTTATCGAAAATATTTAATAAGATTCGTAAATGATTGAAAAATCTTTGGTCAAAATTTTCTTAGTTAAAAGGCAAAAATTATCGTTTCAAATTCCAAGTTATGGTTTAAATGGTTTTACTCAATCCTTCTTAAGTTATCTTGAGGTATACACAAACATTTACCCCTAAACAGAAGTTTAGTTAAATGGTTTGTGTATAAGGGAATAATCCCTTAAAATCCTTTGTTAAGACATTTGTCAAAATATATTTGCACTTTCTTTTTAGTAAAACCCAGAGTCTTAAATGACTTCTAAACTTTTGAAGAGTCAATTTATATTCCATTATCTATTAATCATATGGTTAAATCATGTAAAGTATTAAGTCTTAAATCTCATGTTAAATATTCAAAGTACATGTTTTTATCGTTCGGCCAATTCAGCGCAATCTATAATTAATTATTAACTCCTTCTTATTCTTATAAACAAACAAATAGTCCTTAATGATCACAAGCATGAATTTACCAAATTTCAGTCTACACACGTGATTCATCAAATTTATGAATGCTACATGTGTATTAGTCAATCCAAACGACATCACACCAAACTCATAATGTTTATTACAAGTACTGGATGTAGTGATTGGAATAGATAATCTCCTTCGCGGACGCGAAGTTGAAAATAACCATGCTGTGGATCAAATCTTTAAAACATACACTAGAACCTTGTAAATAATCGAACAAATCTTCCATTTCGAGTTATGGATATCGTTTTTGATTGTCAATTTACTCAGTCACAGTAATCTATAAATATAAGGAATGATAACACCATAGCTCTTCATGATGACAGGCTTGGTAGAATAAAATCTTTCTCCGACAACTCTCTCAGTTGTACGGTAATTCCTTAAATTCAGATGGTGCTGACGTACAGTGCACACGCCACAGGTGCAGCACCGGAAATATAATCAATACCAATTTCAACTTGCCTTAATGGCAAAAGTCTAGGTAATTTACTAACAAATACCTCCTAAGGTTTCAGATAACATAAACATCTTTTAATACATTCATATTAGGTTCTTTCTAGATTATAATATCTATGACTAGTTCACAACCATTCACGGTAAAATTTTAAGTCTAAATACAGGATATCGTCATCCACCAAGAATTATTTAGATCATTTTTGATAATCAACATCTTATCTTTTTAGGGGAATTCTACTCGAGTTCCCATTAATTAAGACAATGTCGTCATGTCATAATCAATCAATCCATTCTACTGGCATTACCAACCTTTCAGTTTTATTGCCGTCGATAAGATGTGAACTTCTCAAAAGACTAATAATAACTCATAATCCTTCACAAGTTCAAGGATATATGGAGACACAACTACTATTAAAAGAGTAAGGTCAACGCATAATCTACGCGAGAGAATTTCAAATCAGATACAGACGAAAACATTTAACGAATATGAATATATCCCATGTTTTCATAATTTGAGTACGCATTCGAAAGCTCCTCGGATCGTTACCCAGGTCATTCAAATGAAATCAAATCAAAAGAAATTATAGGAACGTCAATACATCCAGTCGGGTATCAATACTCGGTAATCAGATACTTTTCCTAAGAATATCACCACGGGAGAATTGGACAAGAAAGAATTGTCAATTGTCAAATAAGACAATTTTCACAGATGAGTAAATTCAACTCAGAAGAATAGATGCTACAGGCACATATGTAGGTGTCCCTAACATTATGTCCTTATTTTTCACTTCTTGCAGATCTCTTTAAAATTTTAATCTTTCACAATCTTCAAAGAAAATGTAGTGTTTATTCATTAGTTTTATGGTGACTACTAATCAGTCTTGCATAGTCCATTCCAAATTGTATGTAGGCGCGCAACTATATACAATTTCAAGATTAACGATGCAATACTCAGTTCGTCAAAACTTTATCATCATGTTTATAATAAAAAAATTCTCATGCTTAATTCTTAAATAAGAATCAAGAATAACTTTATAAAGATTTTATTTGTTATGAAAACAATTAAGTTTTCCAAGATGTTTTATATACAACTTCATTTTGATAACGATCACTTATAAATCTCATTTTGAGTAATCCTTATAGTGATAAAAATTCAATTTCCTCAAATGATACTGTTTTATCTTATAAAAACAATGAGTGATCTGCAGAAAAGTAATGAAAGCTTGTTCACCAAGAATTAACTACGATATGATAGGAAATGAGCTTAGCCAATTAATCATGAGGTTCATGATCTCGATGGCACTCAAAAGAATAATTGACAACGTAACTCGATTCAAGATGAGTACTTGTTCAATGGTTGCATCACTAATGCGAACATTAGGATGAAGCAATAAAAGATAGATAACATCGATACATGTAGAATTTAGCAATCAAAGGTAGTCTTTTCATTAATCACAAACAAGTCAAAATTGTACCGTAACACATTACGTGTCACTATGTCATACAATTCTCAAAAATCATCCTACCAACTGATATCTCAGTTAAGTTAGGGATTTTTAAAAGATACCACAATGAATACTAATCTACAAGAGTCATTAGGTGTTCCACATGTCCCAGAAGATCCATCGGTCTCAATTCAGAAGAAGATTTCTTCAATTTATTTCTTGGACACTGGGCATCCTCATTAGTGGACAATGGCCTAGGAACGACCTTTAACACAAAATAACAATCATTTAAAAAAACTAATAATTCAATCAAAGAACTTAACGATTTCCTCTTATCAATCTCATATTCCATACAAGTAAAATTTTTACTTAATTCAAGTTTCAACCAATTTTATACTCAATTCGATATCCTAACTCATTTTCCAATTCTTTCAATCTTATTCTTAGGCCTTAATAGGCAATAAAAGCTCGATATGAACAACACTTAATTTCCAATCCTATATCTCTTACAACAACAATTATCAAATGAGTCACTAGTATGAGATGACTCATACATTCAATTAGACTTCTCGGAAAGGTATTAGTGGCATGAGGCTTTTGGGTAATGGTTCCAATGACAGCCTCAAGTGCAACATTCACCCTTTCGATTTCAATTTAAGAATTGGATGACAACGAATCAGATGACATCTTTCTAGGTGGTAACGTTTTGTCAAACTCCACTCTATATGGAAAGATCGTCATGACATCGATATCAGTTTTAATCTCGCCAATTCTTCTTCAAAATCACAATCAACTAATATCTACATTTCTACGAATATCAACCATTTGTTGGGATCATAAATATCCACAACTTGGTTTAGATCTAGGATAGCTAGAATTCCTACGAGAATAGCTTCGATTAATTTACTAGGGGAGTTAGGGTTTCTTGTGACAATCTACGTCGTATAAATACCTCGTATAAATATCAAAATAATCATCAAACAATCATGTAATAAATTACATCATATATATAATCCAAGTTATATATATATATTAAAATAACACTTCTCAGTCTGGCCTTGTCGGTAACTCGGGAATTCTTCGGCACCGTTATAGTCAAAAGATTTTTAGACATTTTTAGAAAAATGTTTTTAGTAAAAAGATTTTGAAATGTTTTATTCAAAACCTTAGTTTTAAAAATCTTTCATTCTCTATAACGAGAGCTCTGATACTAAACTGTAACACCCCCAAATTTATACAACTCAATACAGCGAAAGACTCGTTGGTGTTACGGGATAGCACATTACTTACATCATAGACAACGCATAAAAATCGCGTCGTTTAATAGTAAAAGCATTTCCATTCATAAATATCAAAGTTACATCGGTCCCAAGTCATATTATTTCATACAAAAATTTTACAAAGTATTTGAATGAAAAATATTGTTTAGGTGCGGGCCATGAATTCTTGTTGTCTTCCCGAGAATTACCTTCAAGTACCTGAGATAAAACATGTTAAAAGAAAAGGTCAGCGATAACGCCGAGTGAATCCATAGAGTTTAATAAATTCCATCAATATAACTTTGGTATAGAATTAGTACCAAAAATCAATTCGTACAAATCATTGTAATAGGCCGCAAAATAGCCAAAATCATTTTATACAAATCTTTGTAATAGGCCATAAAATAGCCAAAGTCAGTTTTATACAAATCCTTATCGAAAATCATAATATAGGCATTTGCCTTAAAAATCATTATACGAGCCAATGTCGTAAAAACATCATACAATACGTCTTATGACGTCGTATAAATTCAAATAAAATCCGTTATATGAATATGGTTATGAAAACCAAAACACGAACATAATATCAATAGTATGACCCTGTATTGCTAGTCAGGCAATACATCGTAATTCAAAGCGTCTAATAGTATTTCGTTAGTTTTGGATTATTATAAGCCGCATGACATTGTTACCTTACTAAACCAACAACGGGTAGCTAACCCGATACCAATTTTGCCCATCTAAAGTAGCGTGTCGTCACAAAGGTCACGCTATGGAAATCTTCTCATACATAAATTCGCTTACCAATCAATGTGGCACGACGGGGATCAACCATCAAGGCGCGAACTGGGGTGATCGTCCCCAAATAGTACTATTAAATGCATAAGCGTCTACCAAATCCCGGTAGTTCACAATTCATGCTAATGGGACTTTTAGTGACATAACCTAACTTTAATAATCCATTTATTTTCATCTATCGGGTCCTTTAATCATTTATCGGGTCATACAATCGGGTCATACAATCATTCGGTTCCAAATCAATTAAACAAACAAACGGGACAAATGGTGTCCTAGTTTATGAAAACTAACATGTTATCTCCCTCGCGGGTTTATAAAACATTTATAAAAACATTTAAAAGAGTGCGAGGCTATGAACTCACGTTGATATGGGAAGGGGGGTTATCGGCGATTCGGACGTACGGTACGTGCTTCAATCACGGAAACCTAGACAAATAATAATCGGTCTTAGACGTTTGTCCAATGACTTTATAAAAATAACAATTATGTATACATATGATGATTATATATATATATGATGATCAAGTGGGTTTACATATTCTCGTTTACTCATTTTAGTGTTATATGTCGATAACTTTTATATTAGTTTACTAGTTTTACCCATTTACGTGTCTTAAGTCCAATAAGCTTATTATAAGTTATTTAACTTATTTTAATCCATTTTGTACTTATATTATCAGTACTTAAACTTTACAAGTTGGGCCTAAATGGGTTAAGCCCAATAAGTTCTTTTTACAAGTTTTTATCTTATTTAGTCCAATTATTAGTCCAATATGCTTAATTATCTCGTAAATGTCCGTATTTCTTATAGTTCGGGTTTTATCGGTTTTTACTTGTTATACATGTTTATATATCAGTATATAAGTTTTATAAAGTTTACATTAGACGGGTCCAACCATCTAAGTTTTATTTAACAAAAACGTTAATTTTACGGCGATAGCCGAAAAAGTCGTAAAAATCAAGTTTATAGTTTTATAACTTATAAAACTTAACAAGTTACCATTTTTATAAAAAGTCCACTTATTTAACCTTTTACATACTTATATAAATAAAATCCATAAGTTAGTGAGTTTTTATTTTACATTTTATACTATTAAATTTTGAGTGCTTATATAATAGTATTATTCTTTAATTTCCAAAAATCTGATTTTTATCTTCACTTTCACCAAAACTGCCATATCTTGAGTTATATATGGAGATAGAAGCTCAAATTTTTATCACATAAACTAAATGATATGTGTTACATTTAACTCTCCTATAGCTACTGTTGAATCAGCTTCTAAATATTTTCTAAAAATCGTCCAAAACAGTAACCTCAGATTTATACCCTAAACTTGTTTTGATCATATCTCACTCATTATTTTGATTCCATTGCATGGCCAACTCTCACATGTGTACAAGACCCATAGCTTACTTTAAATCCATTCTACTTCATCATTTTATCAGTTCATAACAAGTTTCTTTACTGTTTTATGCAGCCATCAAATTTAACCAAGATTTTAACCTTGTTTCTTATAGTCTTTCATCTTTTTAAGCATGTTTATCAACAACAAATCCCCACATAACATTTTTATCATCATATAATCATCATAAAAATATACAATAGGAAATAAATACATGATTACATAACCAAAAATAACAAGAAGATGAGGAGGACAATCTTTATACCACCAAGTTGATGTAGGTTATGATTTGAACATGGTTTTTGATGCAGAAACTTGTGATGCACCAAGACCATCTTCAAGACCATCAATCTTCATGATCACCTTGTGGAAAATCAGCCCCAAGACACCATGAATACTCCTCCTTGGATGTTATAAGTTTCACCAATCTTCATCTTTTTGAATGGGGATTAACATATGTTAATTATAACATATGTTTTGTGGTTAAATTTTGTATGAATGGTGGTGTTTGTGGAGCAAATGGGACGGCAACAATGGAGGATGGGAGAGAGATTTGAGTTGTTTGCATGGTGAGAAATGAGTAGCTAGTTTTAGTTTGGTGGTTTTTGATGTAAGTAGCTTCACATTGAAGCTAAATGGACATGTGTAAGGCTTTAGCTTACACTTGACACATAAGTGTCTTGTGTAGCTAGTTAAGGCCGGTTTTGATGGGGGTGGGACAAGTGTCCCACTTGTCTCATCCCCATTTATTTACGGGTACTCCTCGATTCTAGTTTCCTTGATTTGCGTGCCCTCGGGTCGTTTTACGAAAAAAGTTTTTATAAATTATGAATCAACGTCACAAAACGAATCCAATAAAAATCGTCTCATCAAAAACGGAGTTCAAAAACGTAAATACGTAATCCTAAGGTTTCCGGTTTAGTCGTAAAGGACGTTAAAATAAAATCGTAAGTCCTAATCTCTTCTCGTAAATTTGTGAGTTTATGAACCAACTCAAATTTAAAACTCCAAAATAATATTCACGGATAAATTTATTTTCTGAAATGTTGGACTGTCACCAAAGACGGTGTATGTAAACGTAAGCACGTAACGTTGAATCCTCCGGTATAGACGTAGTCGATGCTACTCCAAGACGTAAATCCAAATTTCTTCACAAAAATATGTGAGTTTCTATTGTAACATTAAAATAATGTTTTTAAATAATATTCAAGAATAAAATATCAACCATAAATTGACGGATTGTCACAAGAGACCATCTGGATAAAGCCGGATTTGAGCTCAAAATTGTTGGCTGCAATCGCTGGTATAACAATTGGATCAGTGTTGCCATCTACATGAGCTTGCAGCAGTTCAATCATCGGGCGATTATCCGGTAGAGGCTCATTGTTGTTGTTATTATTCATGTTGTTGAAAGGTGGGTTGTTGTTGTTATTATTGTTGTTTGGAGGTGGTATGTTGTTGTTGTTTTGTACACCGGCCATGTCTAAGTTATCGAGAGGCTCGGGCTCTTGATATGACGTGGATCGAGTGCGCATACACCTGCAAAAGAACTAACAAGGCAAAAACAAAGCAAAAATATTTTTGGTTTTTTTTTATGTTTTTTTACTTTTTAGGATTTTTGAAGATTTTATATTTTTTAGTTTTTTTGAAAATTTTTATGAAAAAGTAACGTTCACGGGGAACGGATCCCAAAATCCAAGTTCTCACAAAAAACTTTTGATCTTAACGAGAAGAGCCGGCAGCGGCGCCATTTGATACAAGCGTTTTGTATGGGGTTCTAGATTCTCTCGGTATCCTCTCGAATTGATCTCGGCTCTAAGTGGAATGATTTGTTCTTGGTTAATGAAAAGGTGATGGTTGGTTTATCTATTTTAAACTAATGACAAGAAATTAAGTGTCGAAGAGTAAACTTAAAGCTTTGAAAGATTAAAACTAAAAAGGCAAGTTAAAAGTAAATGCTCGAAAACTTAAAGATTATATTGGGAAAATAAATGATCACTCAATAAAAAACTAACACTAGGAAAACTTTGTAAAAATATGAACTTAATTGAAAAGAACTAAAAGAAAGTAAGAACGGAACAAAGCAAAATAGCTTAGATCGGAATATCTAGAAAAAGGGCAAATCGGAATATTATTCCGATCGAGTGATCGGAATATCTTGAAATGATGCAAATCGGAATAACACAATGGGTCTCAATCGGAATAACCAAAAACAAGCACTAATCGGAATAAGCAAACAATGATTCAGATCGGAATCTATTTAAATGGGGCAAATCGGAATGTGGGCAAACTTGCTACAATCGGAATACACAAACAATCCCAATCGGAATCCTGAAAACTTGCTGCAATCAGAATATAGCCAAAAAGTGGTATAATCGGAATAAGAAAAAGGTGCAAATCGGAAAACCTAAACCCTTTTCCGATCATACGATCGGAAAGAAGGGATGGTGCCTGGTCGGAATACCCGATCGGAAAAGGGAATTACCCTTTCCGAAAACTATGCTAAACCGAAACTTAAGCAAGGGAAATAAGCTTATGAAATAAGCTAACTCCCGAACAAGCTCGAATTCAACAATAAGCTGATCAAATAAGCACTAAGAACACTTTATCTAAGCTTAAAATAAACAACTTATAAATCGGATCAATAAAGAAATGAACTTTTCATAAAAACTTTTAAAAAAATAAATAAGCTAAATCAACAAATAAGCCAATAAGCACAAGGATCTCAAAGCTTATTTGTGTAGAAACTTAAGAAACATAAAAAGATTAACTTTTTAAGCACAAAATCATTGATGAACAACACGGATCATACGAGATTTGTACCAAATTCAACCAAAATCAAAGAAAGGAAGAATGAGATTAAAGATTAAAAGATAAAACTTGAACTTGATTAATGAAAGATAATACAAATGTTTGATCTTGAAAGAGAAAAAGATGAAATCTAGTGAGAGAAAGTTTAGAACTTTCTCTCTCTAAAACTAGAGATAATGAAAAGTGAAAAACTATCTAAAAGACTAAGTCTAAAAACTAAGTGCAAATTTTGTGAAGTAAAGTCCTATTTATAGGCAAGTCTTGTGGGCTTTGTGAATGGGCTTGGTTTTGGGCTTCTTTTCTTCTTCCTTCTTTAGTCTTCTCGTCTCTTTAAATAAACGTTTCCGACTTTGGATTTTGAGAAGTGTCGGTGAATAATTCCAACTCGTCTTATAATCTTTTATTTAATAGACTCGAGTTCTTCGACATATATGAATCTTCCATCTTTGGCTCTATTCTTCGATAAATCTTCAAATAGGCATAATGACTTCAAATCTTTTGCATCTCTTGGATAATAGACTTCGTCTTGAGTCTTTTTCCTCGATAAAACCCGTGCAATCCCATGTTTTCTTCAATATTCATCCGGTTGACTCTAAAAACACAATAAACACAAAAACCACGCATAATTCCAAACAAATGATATTAAATACGTGTTTTGGTCTTGTTTTAGCCAGACTTAAGTGGTAAAAGGATGGGTGTTTTCACACCTATCACGGGGTCATACTATTGATATTATGTTTGTGTTTTGTTTTTTCATAACCATATCCATATAACCGTTTTTATTTAACTTTATACAACGTCATAAGACGTATTATATGATGTTTTTACGACATTGGCTCGTATAATGATCTTCAAGGCAAATGCCTATATTACTATTTTCGATAAGGATTTGTATAAAAATGACTTTGGCTATTTTATGGCCTATTACAATGACTTGTACAAAATGATTTTCGGTAATATATTTATACCGATGTTATATTGATGGATTTTATTAAACTCTATGAATTCACTCGGCGTTATTGCTGACCTTTTCTTTTAACATGTTTTATCTCAGGTACTTGAAGGTAATTCTCGAGAAGACGACAAGAATTCATGGCCCGCACTTAAACAATAATTTCCATTCAAATGCTTTGTAAAACCTGTATGAAATATAATCACTTGGGACCTATGTAACTTTGATATTTATGAATGGAAATGCTTTATAATAAAACGATGCGATTTTTAAGCGTTGTCTATGATGTGAGTAATGTGCTATCCCGTAACACCAACGAGTCTTCCGCTGTATTGAATTTGGGGGTGTTACAGATATGGAACTATCACTGGCAAAGGAACTCTTCTCACCAACAATTTGTGTTTTAAAAACTTGTTTCTGTTAAAAGAACTTGACTATAATTTGTTTAGTGTATCACATGTTTGTGATAACAAAAATAAGGTTCTTTTCACTGATACTGAATGCTTAGTGTTGAGAAAAGATTTTAAAATACCAGATGAGAAATTCATTGATTATAGAACACTTACGCATAAGGACATTTATAATGTAAATCTTAATGGAATTAAGATGAATAATAATTTGTCATGTCTATATGCTAAGGCTTCAGTTGCTGAGAGTAATCTTTGGCACAGAAGATTAGGGCACATTAGTTTTAAAAATATAAACAAACTTGTGAGACATGGTTTAGTTGATGGTTTGCCTGAAAAGGCTTTCCACAATGACCACTCTTATGTTGCATGCCTTAAAGGCAAACAGCACAAGGTCTCATTTAAGTCTAAATCAGTGCACTCTAGTTCTAAACCACTTCACTTGCTGCATATGGACTTGTTTGGTCCAACTAATATAGAAAGCTTAAATGGTAAATCTTACTGTTTTGTCATCACTGATGATTTTTCTAGATTTACTTGGACTTTCTTTTTAGCCTTGAAAAGTGACACTGCTGATACTTTGATTAACTTCATTACCCAAATAGAAAAGAAGTCTAGTAATGAGGTTAAGATGCTTAGAAGTGATAATGGTGGTGAGTTTAGAAATAAGTTATTAGATGACTTTTGTGCCAAGAAAGGGATTACTAGACAGTTTAGTGTAGCTAGAACCCCACAACAAAATGGGGTAGCTGAGAGAAAGAATAGAACCCTCATAGAAGCAGCCAGGACTATGTTGGCTGATGCTCACTTTCCTATTGCTTTTTGGGCTGAGGCTATGAATACAGCTTGTTATGTTCAGAATAGGGCATTAGTCAACAAGATTCATAACAAAACACCTTATGAGTTACTTTGGGGCAGGAAACCAAATATTGGTTTTCTTAAACCTTTTGGATGTCATGTAGTTGTGTTGGATACTAGTGATGCCTTAGGTAAGTTTAGTGGTAAAGGTGATGAAGGCTACTTAATGGGTTATTCTATGTAGAGTAGAGGATATAGAGTTTACATTAAGAAAGAAAAATATATACTTGAAAAAGTACATGTTAGGTTTTTAGAAAGTAAACCTAGTGATACTGAAAGTGGTCCAAATTGGTTATTTGACTTGGAACCTCTATCTAGGACTTTGAATTATATGCCTGTTGGTAATCCAGACATTGTGAAGGTGACTTCAAATGTTGTGGAAGAACCAATTGTTGATGTTTCAGGTAAACAGGTTGATGAAGAGGTTGGATCACAAGCAGACAAATCAGCACCCATACTTGATTATGTTACCATTCCCATATGGACAGATGCATTTGCTGCTGCTGCTGCTGGAAAGGAAAAAGGTGGTCCCCAAGTATCACCAGTTGAAAACATGCATGATCTTTCAGGCGCTGACAAAGGAAATTGTGGCGCTGACAAGACAAATTCAGGTGTTGATGGCTCAAATGTTGACAGCTTTGGCTCAGGCGTTGACAGATCTTTTGACCATCTTTTCTCTTCCAATAATTTTGAACAAGGTGAACCTTCAAACAGAAATGGAGAGGTTCATTCAGATGATGATGGAAGAGAGTCTGAGGAGGATATTGGTAACATGGAAGATGAGATTGAGGATAATACACTTATTGAAGGAGGAGTGCTTACTTCTACAATCAAAAATCATCCCCCTTCTCTAATTCTTGGTGATGTAATGACTCCTGTGCAAACTAGAAGGTCTCATCAGAATCAAAGAGGATTTATTGCTAATATTCACAAGAAGGTTGATACCCCTCTTGTTCAAGCATGTTTGTTTGTCTGTTTTTTGTCACAACAGGAACCCAAGAAGATATTTGATGCTCTCAAAGAACCAAGTTGGTTGGAAGCAATGAAGGATGAGCTTCACCAATTTTCTATCCAGGATGTTTGGGAGTTGGTTGATTGTCCCAGACATGTCAGACCTATTGGGACAAGATGGGTTCTTAGGAATAAAAAGGATGAAAGAGGAATTATGGTCAGAAACAAGGCACGTTTAGTGGCTCAAGGATATACACAAGAGGAAGGGATAGACTATGAGGAGGTCTTTGCACCTGTTGCAAGGATTGAGGCTATAAGGATTTTTCTAGCCTATGCTTCCTGCATGGGATTTACAGTCTATCAAATGGATGTGAAGAGTGCTTTTCTTTATGGCAAAATTGTAGAAGAGGTTTATGTAATGCAGCCTCCTGGTTTTGAAGATTCAGAACATCCAGACAAGGTGTATAGAGTAAAGAAAGCTATGTATGGACTTCATCAAGCCCCAAGAGCATGGTATGGCACATTGTCCACCTATCTGGTGGAAAATGGATTCAAAAGGGGCACCATAGACCAGACCTTGTTTACAAAGAAGACTGGTAAGGATTTCTTACTTGTACAGGTCTATGTGGATGATATCATCTTTGGCTCTTCTAGTCCAAAGATGAGTGAAGACTTTTCCAAGCTTATGACAGGCAAGTTCAAGATGAGTGCAATGGGGGAGATGAACTTCTTTCTAGGGTTACAAGTACAGCAGCAAGAAGATGGTATCTTCATCTCTCAAGATAAATATGTAGCAGAAATCTTGAAGAAGTTTAGCTTTTCTCCACATGAGAAACGAGCTAGCACACCTATGGATAGGGAACACCCTTGGGGAAAAGTTGGAGATGGAAAAGAGGTGGATGTCAGGCATTATAGATCAATGATTGGTTCATTGATGTATCTCACAGCTTCAAGACCTGACATTATGATTGATGTGTGTGCATGTGCACGCCATCAAGTGACTCCCAAAGAGTGTCATCTTCATGCTGTCAAGAGGATCTTTATATACCTTAGGTGTTATCCAGACCTGGGATTATGGTATCCAAAAGATTCCCCATTGGAGCTTATTGCATATTCAAACAGTGATTATGGTGGTGACAAATTTGATAGAAAATCCACAACAGGTGGATACCAGTTTCTTGTGAGTAGATTGATCTCTTGACAATGCAAGAAACAGACAGTTGATGTAGTGTTTTCGTACACGTTTTAGGAAAAACGCGAATGAGCGGCAAGTATTAAGTCTTACGCTTTAGGAAAAATGTAAAACCAAATAAATGCGGGTTCGTTCTCGAAGGAGGTGTGTGGATTAAGTGCCAGTTATATAAAATCAAGAGTTTGGATTAGTGACGTTTTTGGTTTAGAAGAGAAAGGAAGGGAAAATAAGATGGATTACGCTAAAAATTACCCTACGGCGCGAAGAACGCGAAAACGTAAAATTCGACAAAACGAAAAAATGTTCTAAAAATGGCTAAATTTTAAACTAAGGTAAAGAAAAATACAAGGATCACCAATTTGAAAACCAAAATGTCTAAAACCTAATTAATAGTTTTATAATATTTTTTAAAGTTAAAGAAAAACCTTAAAATTAAATAAAATTAAAAATTAACTAAGATGAAAAACTAAATGGATGTAAACCTCAAAAAAATTAATTAAAACCTAAAAATATTTTTTTGAAAATTTTTAAAACTAATTTTACTATTTTTTATCTAATTATTAAAAAACGGGTATAAAAATAATCATAAAAATTAATTTAATAATGGGAAAAATTAAAATTTAAAACAAAAAAGTCCCTAATACTACAATGAACAAAGGAAAAATAAAAAGAAAGAAAAAAGCTAAAACAATAAGCTGGTAATAGCTTATTAAGGTACGACTTTTTAAATAAGCCCAAAACCAAAAAGCCCTTAAGTCTAATTCAATTGCACCCTTGGTCAGTAAAAGACCCAAGGGCGCAATGGTAAGGTGAGAGTGTGTTGAGAAGGATGGCGCAGGTTCGAGTCCTGGCCAGTCCTTTTTGAAAAAAATATTATTTTTTTTTTACTTTTTCTTTTTTATAAACTAAATCTCACACTTATTTAACCACTAAAATGAAACCAGAATAAAAAATAACCAAGATTAGGACCTAATTAAACCAAAAACCGGGAAGGAAAAAAAAGAAGGAGAGATACAGTAATGAAAAAAAAGAAAACAAAGAGATGGGTTTCGTCACTAGTGAAAAGACGACCAAAAGTGGCTAGATTGTGTTGATTACTTGGATTTGATGGACAAAGGGGGCACCCCTACACTCAGTTGAGTGTAGGGAGTCAACTTAAGCACAAAAAAACAAGCTTCACTTAGAAAAAATCACACACAAACACAAAGCACACTTTCTGATGAACTAAACTAAACAGGCCTAGGGGTGTTTGTCTGATGCAAATGGCTATTGAATGAGATTCAAGTGACCAAGATTTACACAAAACCTAACAAAGGAACAAATCACATGCTCTTAATACTGTCTTAACCTATACTCTACCAATCTTCAAAACTTCAAGAAAGTTTGTACTTAAAACAAAACAGAAAGATGGTTTACTGATTTGCTCTATGTATGCTAAGTTTTGAACATGCAAGTTTGCTTAAAATCCTATCTAAACTGAGACTAAAGACTGAAAACACTACCAACTAACAAATAAGGTGTGTAAAACCTGTTTTTACCCAAAATTATGTCACTTTAATCAGATAAAACACAAATCCAAACACCCCCTTATTTTCAGAAATCAAACTTTAACAAAACAAAAGCTTTTAAATCCTATCTTAACTGATCAATAACTACTCAAACATGCATATAACAACTAAACAAGCAAGATTAAACAGATAAATGAGCAATTAAACAAGTCAAACTCAAAATCATGCAAAATCACAAAAATATCACATAAACTCTATTTCTAGGAGGGTTGAAGCCCGTTACCTTGTGTGGTTAACATCCAACCACACAAAGGCCAGCTGAGGCCTTCTCCTATAAGTTGGAGGCTTATGCTTTTAGCTTGTGAGTTGGCTGATGTAGAGAAAAATACCAATATCTTCAAAAAAAGCGATGACATGAAATGGAGAATGGGAGACTGAATATCCTTGTGAACCTGCCAAGCAACAAAAAGAAAGTGAACTGATACAAATCACTATGAGCTATAAGCTAGGCTTATTGGTTAAGCCATCTTATGGCTTATAGCTTATAATGAGATAAAAAAAATGGAAAATCAATTTTCAAACCACAAAACTTTAAAACCTTTAAACTTATAAAAACCAAATGGCAAGTCCTGAAATTCTCAAAACAAATCCACTATCACTTCAGTGTGATTGAGGATTTCAGGAAGTCCAAGTAAAAAAACGTTTTAACCCAAAATCCTTTTCCTTTCAAAATCAGAAACGTTTTACTACTAACACTATGAAATCAAATCCTTTTTAAAAACAAAACTGTGAAACAAGAATCCTTATGAAACTACTTTAACTAACTTGCAATGAAAATACATATTACATTAAACAGGAACTCAGAAATTGTAAAAACATTAATCCTTTTATTTTCATTAATAAAATTAATTTCTTAAAAAATCTGGAACAAAAGCCCATCCACAAGTTGGAGGGTCTTTATATAGGACTGATAGGACTATTCTAGAGCATAACAAACATAAACCCTAGATGCAAAATGATAATCCGAATATTCCCTTGTAAAGTTATTCAAACTTGGTCAATATTGGTTCTATGTGATTGACAGCCTTGACTGAGTGATCTGGGACTTTAATCTCACACTTTGGGACAAAGGAGTGCTTATAGGACGTTGGATTGCTGCAGGATTCCATTTTTGCTATTTCAAGTGTAGCAAGGGAACCATGGTGGGGCCATATGGGTCACGGGAAGGTTTTGTTTGTGAGTAGGAAAGGTTTAGTGTAGGGTTAATTGAAGTTCTGGATAGTTGGGGCAAAAACCCCTTTGATTGGGTACGAATTTGGTCTGGGGATTTTTAGGGTTGATGGGTGATTAGGGGGTGTTTAATTCGTTTAGGGTGATTAACCTTTTTAAAAATTGTGTTTACCCCCAAAATCTGATAAACAAGTTTAAAAAATAAAACGAGGGTGGTGGATTGTTGACGTGGAGTATGGGAGGTATCTGATTGGTGGATGGGTAAGTGGGTGATGAGGTGGCGGCTTTTGATAGGGTGAGGGGAGTGTGAGTGGGGATTTAATGGTGGGTTTGTTAAACAGGTTTGGGTAAATGGCATAATAACCCCCTCCCCTAACTGAATTCCTTAACACAGCCTTGGACCATTAGTCCTTGGGTAATTTCTTTGGTAGTCCTTTATTAATTTCACCATTAGTCCTTTGTTAATATTCATTATAAAAGGGACTTAATGTGAAATGTCTTCAATATTGGAGGACTATTCTTGTGTTGTCTTCAAACTTTAGGGACCCTAAAGTAATTTGTGATAGATGAGGGGTATAAAGTGTCAATTTTTAAAAGTTGAGGGACCAGACTTGACATTCTTCAATTCTTCAAGGGCATTTTTGGAAAATTCATTCTTCGGGTCCGGTTCTTTGTGCCTCTTCGTTTCCCGTGTTCATTTTTGCTTGATTCTTGTAATCTTTTGGTGAATTCACGATATATGTCCCTAAAATACACAATGAACAAACACAAGCATATATTTGGGTATTTTGATGATATTTTAAGCATTTTAAGCCCGATTTGGACGATGAGACTATGTATAATTACAGTCTCATTACTCCCCCATACTAAACCATTGTCGTTTCCTCACGCAATGCTAGAATTAAGTATCGTAGCACTTCCAAAATTCATTTTATGATGACATTTATTGAAGACATAAATTTAAATAAACTACTACACGCGTTTGAGACATAATGTATTGTTTTCATCACGATTAAGTGACCTTTTGGGATCATAGAACAAGAACACGTGAATGCTTCGTTAGAAATAATTTCGTCGTCCTCGATTTTCACCCAATTCCATGCTAAGCATGTAACGAGATCATTGTTATTATAAGTTAGCAACACAATCATATCTCATGAGTGTTAATTACGAACCTAAACTCCCTTATTCCTACTTGGTATCTCTTATATTTTATTTTTATCTTAATGATCACGAGGATACATCATTGACTTCTGCGTGAATAGAGATTAAGTCTAAAAATAGAGTCTTCAACGGTGTAACCAAAATCATTAAATTAATAATTCATCCTAATAGACAACGATGTCAAAAAAATTAAGTCAACAAGAAGGATCGATAAACACGGTTTTATAACGGTTTTGAACATGAGACTTACTACCAAGACTTTTATACGCCCCCTAACGGAAGGGCCTTATTATCATAGGTTTACCTCCATCTTTTATTCAACTTTGCCATAGAGCTTTTATTAGGACTTCGGTCTTGCCTTGTCTTTTATTATCCGCCTCATCAGTGGTTTTATTAGCCAAAGACGTATATCCTCACGCTAAATCGAATTTTGGATCTTTAAAGCTTCAAAGATTAAGGCTTGATTCACTTTCAATTTGGGCATAGATTTTTCGGCCTTGTGAGCTTCAAATTTTTGCTTAATTTAGGTGAGCACTTGAAATCTTATTATTAGGTGAAGCTTTCGATTATTCGGGTGCCAATACTTCAAAATCGTGACGCTAGCGAATCCTCAATGTTTTCCCAATTTAGTTACATGGAAGCTACTAAAACAAATTAGAGACCAACAATAGTGACTAAACCGCTAAATCAATATTTATTAACAATTTATTATGCAAAAGCGTGGGGAGAATATAATTACTACACATGAGATCATGACCATTACGAGACTTATAAATAACTTTATCATTTCTCGTCCTCATTTAAGAGACTTAGCTTAAAAAGTTAAGGAATCGAAGCTAAGTGCTCAACACGTACGGTCGAGTCAAAAATTACTCTTATTCTCACAATCGGAAAACCTACATTCGTGTCTTAAACACTTATGAAAAACTAGAAAAAAATTTAAAATTTGGCCATTTTTAGCCTTATTTTGCAATAAAACGATAGCAAAAAGATAAAAATTGGATTGCGTGGTGACGTAAGCAAGGTGAAGTATCTATTCACCCCCCCCATACTAAGACTAAACATTGTCCTCAATGTTTCGAGTCTAGGGGTGAAAACACCCCCATACTAGAGACGAAGTCAAATGCTTAATCTCGAGCATGGAAAGGGTAAAACGAATAACCTATAAGTCGTTTATGAATTATGCTAATAAGATAAACGTTAGAACATAAAAGGATATCATCTGATACCGGAATCTCCAAAGGCAACGATCGAAGCTCGAGTGATCCGTAAAACAAACACGAGAGGCTTCAATGGTGACGATGAACCTAATGAATCACAATCACAAACAACCATGAAACAAAGGTTGGAAGAGCACAAGTCCCCTGGTTACGTTAACTAAAGAGCAATAATATGTACATGGATAAGCATGGGATCTCCCCCATGAGGCACCTTGTTTTTGTTAACCGAGTCAAAAGCTCGACTCGGATCCCCATATATGTGATCATTTAGGGATAATATTGGTATGGTCATTTTTGGTGGAGCTTACATGATAAACAATGCCCAAAAGCAACCGCTATTAAGGACTAAGTCCTTTGATGATGCAAAATACTGGGATCGAAGATGACGTCCTCGTTCTCATGGGATAAACGAACCAACGCCACTTCGACACGTGCCAAAACCTCAAAGAGGTAGAAGAAAATAGATAAGAAGTAGAAAGGTGGGGCAATGGGTAAGTCACTAAAATGAGCTACTCGAGGTAGACTCACACCAAGCAAATAGATAAGTTTTCCATTTATTGCATCGGTGGAAGACCGAGATTTCCCTTTACAAGCAATTCCAGGATCGTAAATCTCGTCCTCGGTGGAGAAATGTGAAGGAACATATGGGGCTTCCCCCACACTAGATCCACACCAACCGTCGTCAATAGGAGTAGACGAGGTGGTAGCACTCATATAACACGGTGATGACGGAGTTAAACTTGTAGAAAAATCTTTTAAAACATTTTTAAAATCTTTTCCTTTTTCATCGTTCAAAAACTCTTTATGAAAACCCGATTTGAAAATATTTGGCGTGTCAAATTCAAAATTAGTCGCGCTAAAAATCCTCACATTTAAGTCTTTGTTGGGAGGGGGTGGCAGATTATATAAGTTCTCAAAACGTTTATCAATAAAGAACACCGCCCCCTCGGGGTCTACATACTCGTCATCCTCATGAACGTCGATCTCATCGATTTCCTCATCAAAGATAGGCTTGTCAAACCAAGGTTTGTCATTCCCCTCATTGAGTATCTTAGAAACTCTCTCGAAAAGATCATGATGAAGCACGAAACCATCATCCATTTGTGGGGATTGTTGATAAGTTAAATCCTCACGAATGTGTAAACGTAATTCTCATTTGAGGAATGTTGATTAGGTAACTCCTCGAGAATTGGATTTTTGGTGGTCACATGAGTTGGTTCGTCATCTAAAATAAGATGTTCCAACTCATTGAGTTCATCCTCGATTTTGGAAAGATTGACCTCACTTGTAGGTGGAATTGGAGGCAAAAGAGCTAGCTCTCGTTCAATGATTTCCTCAATCTCGGGATCAAACTCGTAATCATCGTACTTCACATGTTTCTTTTTAGGAGAATCAAAAATTGCATGCGGATTTCGAAGTACGTGATCGATCTCAGCAAAATCGCCATCGTCATCGTCAAAGAATGAGTCGATGTGAGCACTCACAACCATGGTCTTACAAGTCGAATGAATATGCTTAGGTGACTTTTCTAAGACGAGAGGATCAATGTCGATAAAACCTTTAGCCTAAACGGGTGTTGGGCTAGGAAAAGGAGGCACTTCGATGGAGTTAGAAGTTGAAGCCTCAAAGACGTGGTCCTTCGAAGGTGGTGAAGACGAGTCTATTTTGGTCATTGTCGTGATGGCACTAACGTCGCCCTTTGGAATTCGTGTTTCACTTGTTTCATCGAATTCATCCCAAAGTGAATTTTCATTCATAAATTTACACATACCCTTTTGAATTAGGTACACGTATTCTTTATCATTAAAATCCTCATCTTTAAAACCGTTCTTCTCAATTTTTTCAAAGCATGCATTAAGCCTCATTCTTTCCGCTAAAGTGAACATTTTGAAATCATTAGGTTTAGAATCATTAGGTTTTGAAACCTCGGTTTTTTCATTATCACAAGACACTTGGGATTTACTCGTGAAAAAATTCCATTTTATCCTCCCCATATCTCATAGTAAGTCTCCCCTCGTGAACGTCGATTACGGTTCGAGCTGTCGATAAAAATGGTCGACCTAAAATAATTGGACATTTAGGGTCACACTCATAATCGGATATAACGAAATCCGCGGGAAAAACAAACTTTCCAACTTTGACATAGACATCCTCGGCTATTCCAATTGGTATTAATGGAGTACAATTTTCAAGCTCGATTTTCATGTTCGTGGGGATAAGTCTAGGTAATCTCATCAATTTCCAAAGAGAATTAGGCATGAGATTGATGCTAGCACCTTGATGAGACTGCTTTTATACATAGTCTCATCGTCCAAAAAGGGCTTTAAATGCATTAAATATCATCAAAATACCCAAATATATGCTTGTGTTTGTTACTTGTGTATTTTAGGTATGGATATTGAGAAGATGACAAAAGATCACAAAGAACATGCAAAAACGAACACGGGAAAAGAAGCCGCACAATGAACCGGACCCAAGTGATGATTTTCCAAGAAATAACCTTGAAGATTTGAATATTGAACAAGAAGGGTCCTCCAATATTGAATAATTGACACTTTATACCCTTGTATCCTCATAATTACAAGGTTGGTCCCTAAAGTTTGTGAAAATTGCAAAAAGGGCCCTCCACTTTGAAGAATTGGCAATTTTAGTCCCTCAACAAAACTAAAATGTAAATATTAATTCTCCTCAAAGTCAAACATACCATGAAGGACTTCAAGTTACAAGAAAATACAAGTTTGGTCCTTTGAAAATGTCAAATTTACAAAAAGGACCCTTAACTTTGAAGAAATGGCAAAAATGGTCCCTCAACAATTATGACTTGTCAATTTCAGTCCTCCAAGAAGTCAACAAAACAAGTCAAGACCATTTACTATGAAGAAAATGCCAAAACAACCCTTCAACAATCACAAATTGGCAAGAAATACCCTTGAAAATACTTTGCAAAACTTTTTGGGGCAAAAGTATGAAAAAGAAAAGTTGTTAACAAAGGAGTGGGCGTTGATAGCATGTTTTGACTGAAGTGACAAAGAAAAGAGAAGTGAGGGGTTATTCTTGGCAGACAGCCAAACTTACCTTAACTAACCATGTGCTGCCACCTCACCCACCAAATCCCCTCAACCAATCAGAACCCACCCTTTTAACACCTCACTTCCCACTCACCACCGGTTTAAACTTAATAATTAATTAAGTTAAAACTCGCGCCGTAACACATGTTTAAATAACTAAACAGATCAAAACCCCTTGTTCTTCATGTTCATACATAAATTGGGTATTCCTTAAACACTTTGAATTAAACCCTAATCTTGTCCAGATTTATGATTAAGGGTTTAGTTAACATAACCCAACTCACAAACCTTCCACCTCATCACTCAAATGGTCACATGAAAGATGCCCTGCACACGTTTTTGAGGATAATGCCAAAAAGTGCCAGGAAATCAACACACCACAATTTAGCTTCATATCTAAGCTTCATCTTGAGCCTTAGATCAACTTTTCACCTTGCCAACTCATACAAAATGCCAAATGCAGTCACATGATTCATAAAATATTCAAACACCTCAAGGGCAATTCTGGAAGTTTACCACTAGGGTTTTTAAGTTTTTTCCTACATTTCTAGTTCACATGTAGCCTATATAAAGGCATTAGTTTACAACTTTTAGCCTTGTTCTCAGTTTTACTTTGTCAAGCCTTGTAAAGCCATTTTTCTAAATTTAATAGAATTTGGTATTGTGTTGTGATTGAAACTGAGTTCCATTGATATTTATTGTGTTAAGTAGTTGTATTGTCACGTTTTTGTACTTAAACAAAACCTTGAAAAAGTCCAAGATAACCTATAAACCTTTGAGTCCCTTTGTTCTTGACTGAGTTCAAGAATTTGGCATGTGCTTGGGTGAGGATTGTTCATTGAGGTGTTTCTTTAAGTGACATAAGTCACAAATCAACTAGCTTGAACAATATTGGAGTTTGGTTATACGTTTTTTATTCAAAATTTAGTCAAGTGGTTTGCTAAGTGCTTGTGGTTCAACAGCCTGCTTATTTGAGCTTAAGGGTGATCATAGCCTCCTAATCTTGGTTGATTAAGGGGTGGTGAGGCCTTAAGGTAAGATTCGGGCCTTATGGGGACCTAAGTCTTGTAAAGACTTGACCTTTTGTCACCTATTCTACTTTATTTTGTGTTGATCTAGGCTCAAGCCTTTGGCTAGGCCTGTTTGTTGTTCTTAGTAGGGGGAAGCTGGTGCTTGTTCTTGCTAGCACCTCAGCTCTTTGATTCTAAGGTGTGGATGTACATCTTGGAGGTTTGAATTCTCAAAACTCATCTTTCTGATTAATCTTTGGTATTTATGTGATTTTGTGATTTTGCTGGTATAAGTGTGTTTTTATGCCTGCAAATTGGTTATTGATTCACTTGTGGTATGTTATGATGTTAAACTGGGCTTAAATAAATCTTGAGAAGACTTTTACTTGTTTGGGATTAATTGATTGTTCTAGTTTATGTGATTTTGAGTTGATATTGTGGTATTGTTTGAGTGTGTATCTGTTATAGAGGTTATTATGATCTGATATATGAAAGTTTTGTGCCTTGAATCACTAAATCAAACATTTGGCTATAAAATCTTGAAAAGTTGTTGATTTGCTCTGAAATCTTGTGCACACCTAGTTTTCATGTCAACCTAGGGCTAACAAGTGTGTAATCATTGTTAATGCAAAATATGTGATAGATCTGAGGCCTTGAAATTGGATTTTGTGTCAAGTACATCAGCAAACTTGGTTCTTGTATTCTTCATTGTTCATCAGTAACTGCATATGCTTGAATCTTTTTCCTTTGTTGGATTTGTTGCATGAAATGTGTTACTCTGTGTTACTATAAGTTGTTTTGAGCTTGTGTATGCATTTGGTGGCTTGTGGTTACCTTTTAATAGCTTAAAAGTAGCTTATTATCCTCATACCTACTTATTACTTGTCCGGAACACATCTGGGCAAAGATTGAATTAACTGCACTGATTGGCTGGGTGATTTTGTGATTATTTGCTTGTTATTGACTCCTTGTGATTCATTGATCACAAGGGTGCCTTGATTGTCCAAAAATACCAAGTGAAACTCTCTAAAAAGCCAAGTCAAAAAGTCAAGGCAGTGGGAACTCCTTTCCCCTGGTTCTAGCCACTACTAGTTATAATTTGTGTTCAGCTTATTAATAAGTCATTCTGGCTTATTCCAATGTGCAACAACTTATTTTTTGTAGTAGGTCTTAATCTTTTGAGCTTATAAGTGAATCTGGAAGTTTACAGCTTTTGGTTTTAAGTTTTTACTAGAAAACGACTATTTTGTCTTTTTCAAAATTAGCTTATTGCTTATTTCAGCTTATTAAGTGTGCTTATTGAAAATCTTTTTGTTGATTAAGCTTAGTTAAACCATTTGTGACTTATTGCAACTTGAATCAGCTCTAGAAATAGTCTAGAACTCAAAAACGACTATTTTGTCGTTTTGTGTAGATTGCTTATTGAATTTTCAGGCTTATTCCTTGAGCTTATTTCAAGTTTCTTTTTGCAAATAGCTTAATTAGGTCAAGAGAATGACGTGGGTAAAATCTTAGCTTAGTGCATCAGCTTATAGCTTAATGGGCCAAAAAGCCCAATAAGAATAAGCTGTTTTGAAATAAGCTACCTTAAGCTCATTTTTAGCTTTTGGGCCTTTGGAAAATTGTGTTTAAAATCAAATTTTAAGCTTGAATGGAGCTTTTGGGCCATTTCTGAGAACTTTTTCTTATTGGGCCCAATATTAAGCCCATTAAGGATCTGTTTGGGTATTTGGCCCATTTGAAGGCCCAATAGGGGCATTTTGGTATTTCAAGTTCATTTTCTGTCTAATTAGGTTAAAATAAACTAGTTTACAACTTTTTAGAATTCTTTATAATTTTTGGATTTTTAATATTATTTTAATATTATTTTATTATTAAATTTCAAATTTTAGATTTTTCAAGTTTTTATATTTTTCTTAGGTTAAATACATAAAGTTAGGAATTTTACAATTTTTAGAATAATTTTATTGTCCTAGATTAATTTTTATAATTATTTTAAGTTTTAATAGTTTTTAATTGTTTTTAAATAGTTTTAATTGATTTTAAAATTTTCAAAAATAGTTTTAAATTAAGTTAGGTCATTTTAGAGGTTTACAATTAAAAAAAATCTCATTTTGGGCTTTTTGTTAATTCAATTGATTTTTAGGGCTTTAATTAGCATTAAAAAATCATTATTTAATAAAAGGTTTGGGTGTTTTTTGATTTTTTGTAAACTCTTAATACATTATTTAGGATTTATTGCAATTTTCTAGGAATGTTTAGAGTAAATTTTTAATTTTGCTACTTTTTATAGTTTTACGTTTATGACCTTTTCGTCTTAGTTTAATCCGTCATCGTAACCGTCATTCTCTTCTAATCTCATTTCTATTTTCTTTTCTCATAATCATATAATCACATAATTAATCAATTCTTAACACACACACCAAGCCTCCTTGAGAACGATCCCCACTTTGGGTCATAACTTGTGGTTTTCCTAAATCACTTGTGTACTTACCCTAATTACGCTCTTTTTCCCAAAAGACATAAAAACTCAACTATCATTTTGGCGCTGCTGCCGGGGAGGCGTGTTGTGTTTTGATTTGGCAATTGTTGTTTTTATATATAGCCATAAATAGTATTTGTATTAGTAGCACTCTACTAATACGTATTATCGGTTTTTCGTTTTTTGTGTGAATATTATTAATATATTGTATACGTAGAACAATAAATTCACAAGACTCCAAAAGTGTGAAAACACAACCTTGACTTGGGAGGTCATTACCCAATCATTGTATTCGAATCTCAAACCAAAGAAAAAGGAAAAAATAGATAAATACTTTCGTGAAGCTCGATTTTGAAAAATACAAACTATAAGGTGGGTATAAGGAGGGTATTATAAAATATACCCTAAGAAAAAAGGCTCTTAAGTGCTTCGCGCCGCCTCGCTCCCCTCTTGCTTGTGAGTATTTGATTTTGAAAGTTAATCGAGGGTTTTGCCGCCTAAAGTATTATTAAGTATCATATATACTTTCTTGGTTTCATTGATTAAACCCTTTTGAACGTTTTGGTGTTCCACCAACGTTCTAAAGTCATCGAAGGCGTTCACTTCACGTGATCGTTTTCATTCCTTGAGGCTTCTTTAATCAAGAGATTTGATTAAGGAGGAGATTTGTAGATTTTTGTCTACTTAATACAATTCCAAAAATAAAAAAAAAGTAAAAACAATCAAAAATAAAAAATTGAAAAAGTTAAAAACACCAAAAAGAATCTTCTTTGCTCATCCCCAAGTTGTACGTGACGTTTATGCTTACTCGTAATCAAGCCAGACATGCTCGTAAACATAGAAACCGAAAGGAGTCAACACCTACTCCTAATCTATCTAGTGAAGAGACTCCAAGTGAGGAACCTATTGTAGAACAAGGAGCTATCATGGCTAATCGTACTATGATGGAGTTGCTTCAAGCACCCACCGAGGGTTTTGGAGAGGCCATTATGATTCCCACCATCCTTGTGGAGAACTTCGAGATCAAGACGGGTTTAATGTATATGCTTCAAGCCAACAAGTTTCACGGATACGAAAAAGACAACCCACATTATCACATTAGGCAATTCAATCGTCTCACCGCGACAAGCAAGTTTACAGATGTACCACACGATGCCATTAAGATGATGTTGTTTCCATACTCGTTAGATGGACCCACCAAGATATGGCTCGAGAAAGAACCCCCAAATTCGATTTTGACGTGGGGTGATCTCGTTTTTAAGTTTGTGAATCAATTTTTTCCACCATCTAAAACAACACATTTGAAAAACGAGATTTCACGATTTTCTCAAAGGTCTAATGAAAGTTTTTCAATGCCTTGGGAAAGGTTTAAAGAAATGTTACATGAATGTCCACACCATGATTTTTCCGAGTTGCATCAAATTGACACTTTTTATAATGGGCTTAATGATCATGAACGAGATTACTTAAATGCCGCCGTGGGTGGTAATTTTTTGTGCAAAACGACCGATGAGGCTTTGAAAATCATTGAGAATAGGTCTAAGGTTTATAGACCTCGTAACACACCGAGTGTTGCCACTATGGGTTCGTCATCGTCGTCTCGTAACATGAGTGCCTTGCAAGATGAAGCAAATCAGGAGAATCGGTTTTTCGATAGGTTTTCGACTCTTATGACTCATTGGAAAGCACAAGATGCTTTGAATTCCGCTTCGGTTAAGGAGGTTTCCAAGAGTTGTATTTCGTGTGGTGGAGCTCATGATTTTTCCGAGTGCATTACCGCGGATGGTAACACTTCGAATGCTTATGTAGACACGGGAACTTATAACCAAAACGGTCAAGGTTCCCGCCAAAATCAAGCTCCACAAAATCAAAATGCTAACAACTATCAAAACAATCAAAATGGTTCTTACCAAGGGAATCAACGTAACTTCAATAAGGGTAATTATCAAAGTGGAAATAGGCAAATTTCAAACCAAAACCAAAACCGTGATTTTCAAAATATTACCCAAGGTTTTCAAAATGATCACACCAAAAATCTTCAAGGAGAGTTTTTGAATTATGCTAAAGCAAACGATGCTAAGTTTGATAATATGCAACGTAAGATGGTTAGCTTAAGATCCGAGTTGAAAAACGAGCTTAATAACGAACTTGTTAATGAACTTAAGACTCATGCTCATAAAATGGAAGGAAATGTTCAACGTCTCCAACAAAATCAACAAAAAATGGAGCAAGGTCAACATGAGATTAAGCAAGAGTTGTTAAAAGCGGATGCTAGGCAATCTAAGTTTGAAGATCTGATACACACGATTTTGCATGTAAAAAGTTATCGTCACAGTCTCTTCGAATTGAAAAATGGATTATCTATGTGTGACTGTCGTTCTTTGGTGAAACAAAAGTGTGTCGTTGTAGTATATTAAAAATGCAAGACTTAAAAGTAAATGGCGGTAAATTTAAATCTAAAGCTAATTTAAAATAAATGACGTTAATTAAAACTTTGAAAATTGAATAACGAGAAATTAAATGACTTAAAATTAAAGCGTGACGAAAATTAAAATTTGACAAAGTATTAAAATGTGAACTTAAAAATTAAACAAGACAAAATACTAAAACAAACCTACCATCGGAATACATTCCGATCGGAATGATGATCAGAATGTATACTTACCTCCTCGTCGGAATGCTGATCGGAAAACCCGATCGGAATAATCCAAAATTCCTCCCATCGGAATGATAATCGGAATACTCTTACCTCTCTGATCGGAATGTTGTCAGAATTGCCAATCGGAATGTTGTCACCAATTACCTAATCGGAATACCCAAACAATACCCCAAATCGGAATGTGGTCGGAATGCCTTATCGGAATACACCCTTACCTTCCAATCGGAATGAAATCAAAGACGCTCCAATCGGAATCCTAATCAGAATCATGATAGGAATCCTAAACCCTTTTCCGACCAAGCAACAAGAGCGCTGGTCGGAATATGAAACCCTTTTCCGACTGGTGTGGTTGGAATACAGTAAAAATAACACAAAATAAGCACAACTAATAAGCTATTAATCAAATAAGCACACAACGAAAAACTTAATGAAAACCGTATAAGAAAAAGCTAATAAGCTAAAATTTAAGGACTTTTTAAAACACAAAATGAAAAAGGTACACGAAAACAAACTTTATATAAAATAACTTTAATAAAAACTTTAGAAAGTTAAAGATAAACACAAATAAGCTATAAGAATCAATAATCCAAAACAATCAAAAGCATAAAAACATAACCTTTAATCAAATAAGCATGATAATAAACACATAAACATAAAGATCAAGCGAAGAAAGAAAGGTAGAATGAGAGATAAACAAATAAAAGTAAAGATTCAATAAAAATAAAAGTAACTTACTTGGAAATTAAAGTGCAAGACAAGGTAATTAAAGTGCAACAAAGTAAATGTGCAAGTAAATAAAATGGAAGAAATAGTGTGTCAAACTATCCAACAAGAGTAAAATGAAATGATCCTAAACTATATATAGGGGAGATTAAGGAGTGCTTAGGAAGCTTCCTTCCTCTTTCCTCTTTTCCTTAATTGCACACTTAAGTCCTTCTCATCTTAATCTTTTGTCAATCTTGGACTTTAATGACTTTTGGCTCGGGATTTGTTTAAACTCGTCTTTAATTTTCTTCATAAATAAGACTCGAGTTCTTCGGCTTTAGTAAACTTCCGTCTTTTGACTTTTTCTTCGATAAATCTTCAGAATTGGTCTTGGACTTCCGTTCTTTTTGCATTCTTGACTTCTTGACTTTGTCTTTCATCTTTTTCTTCAATAAAAGCCCGTGAATGCCCGTGTTTTCTCGACTTTTCACCTTTTCGTCCTAAATCAGAACAAAAAAACAAACCACGCATAATTCCGACATAAATGACATAAAATACACGTTTTGGCTCGGTTATTAATGTAATTAAGTGGTAAAAAGGATGGGTGTTTACACACCTATCAAATCCCCTACACTTGACCATTGCAATGTCCTCATGCAATGCATTAGTTACAAAGCACGTTGACACTTTTCATCATATTCAATCCACATTGGCCTTTATTAAAGAGATAGAAAAAGTAAAGAAATAAAAAACGTACCTTGGGTTTTGGAAATGTCATGAATGATCATCATCCTCAAGTTTCCACTTTCTCCAAACCAAGCTTAAAAACGAGATCATTGTTATTATAAGTTAGCAAACTAACACGAACTCATGTGGGCCAATTACTCGCTTAGACTCCCTTATTCCTAGGGGTATCTCTTATATTTTATTGTTGTCTTGAATTATCACGAGGATGCATTTTTGACTTATTTCGATAGGTTATTAGGCCGAAAATAAAGTGAACGATTTAATCAATAGTTAGCTAAACGACAAAATCTTTTAAAACTGCTTCTCGGGACCTCATAAAGTTCATATCTTGGCATAACTCGCTTCGCGATTTGAGACCTTTCTCGGACCGATATTTGGCAGCGACTTCATACTTCAAACCCTTAGAGACGTTCATGAAATAATGGTATTCTCTTCATATAGGAATTTCTTCACTTGAAGTTTTGAGAGATTCATACTTGGACCACGACTTCTTCATTTTTCTCCAATCTTTATTTTGGACTTTGATATACAACGATCCGCCTCCTTTTTGGACTTGGCTTTATTTATCCTCATACCTTGTTAGGGCCTTTTCGGATAGACTTCTCCATGACTTTTGGGGAGTTTTTGCTTTTCGTCGTGTGTCTCGATCCTTCATATTGATATTTGATAAATGATTCTTCACATCACTCGGGATCTTTAGCAACAAAAGGTAGCCCTCATGCCTTGTTAGGGCCTTTTCGGACTCGCCAATCTTCGCATACCGCTTCAATAAGTTATGCCTTGGCTATGAACTCTAATCCATACCGAGCAACTTTTAAACGATCTTAGGCTAGAAGCTAAGTAACTTTTCAAATCGTACAACCTTATTTATTGCAAATAAATTTATTAGCAAGCGATGGGAGAATAGGCTTATAATTAACTCACATAAATTCCCGAAAGAATACCAAACTTATAATTGACTCTATCATCTCTCTTTCTCCACAGTTTAAAATCTCAAGGAATGAGACTCGTGGATGCTTAGCCTATTAAATCAATGTTTTGGGTTTTCGAGTCGCCTATAGGATCTTGCAAACTCTTAGACTTTTTCAAGTTTAGAAATCGCATTTTAAAGTTCTCTTGATAAACGAATCTCTAGGATCAATTATAGGAACTTGCGAAAAGTTCTTGTTCTTAACCCGCGAGAGTTAAGACTTTCGCGTTTTATAGTTCCCTATATAAAAGCCTAGCAAAACTTGACTTAAACACGTTAAGGATACTAGCTAGAGTAAACTTCGATAAGTAAACTCGGGTTGAGTCAAAAGATTCACAACGTTTGAAAAATTAAACCACTTTATTAAAGATTTATTATAATAAGGAAGAAAATAACTATACAAAGGTAAAAACTAATAGGCCAAAATAGATCAAAAATTTTGAAAAATGTCGAAAAATTGATTTTCCGGTTAAAATGAGAACAAATACAAGGAAAAGGCCACTTAACTTCGATAGAAGTCCCCCTACACTGAATATAAACGTTGTCCTCAATGTTTAAGCATGTGGGAGTAAACTCCCCTACACTTAGGACATTGTGCACGTTGTTTAAATCTCGCTAAGGAAAGGACAACTAAAGAGATTCCTATTTTAATATTAAGAAAATATAAAATAGTGAATCAAAAAGAGTTTAGGATAGAACCGGGATAATGGAACAACGGAGTCACGGGTCGTCAAGAGTCATCAAGAATGGATCATTGAAGCTCGAATCCCTGAATAGTAGAGGAGAGGAGAGAGCAAACACCAACGGGTCTCCCCTACACTTAGGATAAAGAAAGCTAAAAGATAGATACATGGGTTGCCTCCCAAGAAGCGCTTGATTTTTGATTACCAAGTCGTGAGCCTGACTCGACCTTGATCATCATAGGAAGCAGCATGAAACATATCCACCGGGATCAAAGACATAGTTTTCGTCCATCATATAGCACAAGCTTAAGGCGAACAAGGCAAGCCAAAGAAGAATAGGCAAGGTTCCCTTAAGCAGCGATGGAGCACGGTAGAAGCAAGGGTGAAGTGGTGCAAGCATGTGTTCAATAATTCCAAAGATTTTTCCTTTTATTTCATCAGGTGGATACTGAGATGGCTGAATAATATCTATACCGGGGTCGAACACCTTTTCCTTTAAGGGAAAATAGCACTCAGGCTCAGCAGAATGTGAAGAAGATCCGCGATGAAAATGCACAACCGCGTCCTCAGAAGGGGGACAAAGAGGTGTTAAATCATATGTGCTGTGGATGGTGGTGTCGACCGGTTTCTTCTCCTTAGAAAGAATTTTCTTCAAATCCAAAGTAAGATCAAGACGATAATCTTCAAAGTCTAAAGGAGGAGCATCACTCTCATGAGGGAAGTAAGTATTGAGAAATGTAGAGAAGTCTTCCTCAAAAGAGTAATCATCCAAAGTAGGATTAAGCATAGATGACGGACGATCTTCATCATGTGAAGAATCACTCGAAAGAGTATCAGCCTCATCAAAATCATCGTATGTTGGCAGATCGGGATACTCAGAAGTAAGGTCATCATAATCATCGGAATTTAAGCTAGAATCATCATCATAAGCATCAAAGATCGGTGGAGAATCATAAATGGGAGAAGGTTCCAAATTGGAGAGAGAATCATCCACATCATCTTGAAAAAGTGGATTATCAATGCAAGAATCGAATAGAGGATTGTTGTAAACGACAAAATCATCGAGCACAGTAATCATATTCGCGGATTCTCGTCCATAGGATTTGCTTGTAAGCTTCCCCATTTTAAAAACTTGTGAATCATTCCCGACTCTTAAGATTAACTCTCCCTCGGCAACATCAACTAGAGCTCGTCCGGTTCTCAAGAATGGCCGACCAAGTATTAAAGGGATACGAGGGTCCATTTCATAATCAACAACGACAAAGTCGACCGGGAAAGTAAATGTGCCAACCTTAATGAACACGTCTTCGGCAATACCAACGGGGTAAGCGAGAGTGCGATTTGCAAGTTCAAGAGTCATCTTTGTTGGAGTAAGTTCGGGTAATGATAGTGTTTTCCAAACACTTAAAGGCATAAGATTTATAATGGCCCCGAGATCAGCTAGGGCAGTAAATTCTTCGGTTTTGTTGAAGATGCAAGGCAACACAAAACGACCGGGATCTCCAAGTTTTTCTGGAAGTTCTTTAAGAATAACTGCAGAGCAGTTTTCATTTAAGCGTGTGTTGGCGAGCTCAATCAACTTCTCCTTCTTGCTAAGCATTTCCTTGAATGCTTTGACAAATTTCGGCATGTGGACAAGTGCTTCAACAAGGCTAATGTTGATGTTCATTTGAGAGAGCATCTTCACATAGCTTGACACTTGACAGTCATTCTTGGTTAACTCGTTGGTCTTGCCTAAGCGAGAAGGATAAGGGATATTGGGTTTGGGTGGTGAAGGTGTAGAAGGTGTAGCAGGTAAAGGTTGAGATGTTGAAGGGTCCTTCCTAGGTACATCGTCATGAGGAGGTGGAGACGGTAATGGTGCACTAATACTAGGTGTAGGAGGAGTAGGGATAAATGGTGGTGGAGGAGGTGTAGATGATGGGGGCGGGATAGGTGGTCCTACTATGGTAACTCCACTACGGGTAGTAATAGCACTCACATTTGCTCGCGGATTGGTGACGGTGTTTGAAGGTAGAGAACTCGAAGAAGAAGGTTGAACGGCGGGCAAGAAACTAGCAAGCATATTCTTCAAATCATTCATTTGATTGCTGAAGGAAGATTGGATATTATCTCGAAGCTCGGATCTAATGTCATTCCCTTTCTTGGTGATATCCCCTTTCAGATTGATAATTTGGCTCTGCAGATTCTTGATTTGCTCACCTTAGGTTCTCATTATGACTTCAACATCAGGGTTAATGGGTGGGGCTTGTTGAGCGGGTGGTTGATAAGGATTAGAAGCTCTTGGTGGGATTTGGTTGCTTCTATTGTATTTGTTGGCGGGGTTTTGGTTTTGAGGAGAAAAACCGGGTGAAAGATAATTGTTGGACCGGTAACTCAGCAAATTTCTATCCCCTTGAGGTCGAGCTTGGTAATTTTCCGGTGAATAATTACCATAAGCTGCATACACATTTTACGGATTTCCTTGTGTAGAAGGGCAATCAGTGTATGAGTGTGGACCGCCGCATGTCTCACAAGGATTGGCAACCGCTTTAACTTGTTGTTGTTGGTTTGAAGCGAGAAGCAAGATACTTTTGTTCATTTCAGTCATCATGCGGGTGAATTCGGTCATATCGGGGCTTGCTGAAGTAGAAGAAACATTGACTCTCGGGTTGTTCCTTGAAGAAGCGGAGGAATCCCAGTTTTTGTGGTGAGTAGTCATGTTCTCAATTAGCTCTCTACACTCCTCAGGTCTCCTTTTCATAAATTTGCCACCGGCGGCTGCATTAATCGTATCACGATATCGAAAAGTCAATCCGTTGTAGAAAGTATCAATTAAGGTCACAGGGAGCATGTTGTGGTTTGGACAACGATCAATCAAGACATTATATCTTTCCCAAGCATCAAAAAGAGATTCATCGGGATCTTGCATAAAACCGCTGATTTGATTGCAAAGGCTCGTGACCATGGATGGTGGAAAGTAGCGCGATAAAAAGCGTTGAGTCATGTCATCCCAAGTATGAATAGAATTCTTCGGGAGACGATCAAACCTTTTCTAGGCGTGGTGTGATAAAGTATGTGGGAAGAGTTGAAGGCGTAGAACATCCATTGTGGCACCTGGCAACTTCATGCTTTGAGTGATTGTAATGAACTTGTCGATGTGTTTGTTGGCATCATCATCAGGCATTCATCTAAAAGGATTTGTTTGCACTTGCTGAATCATGTGGTGCTTCAACGAAAACTCAGGAGCCGTGATTTGCATCGGCGCAATCGGTCCTCCTCGTCCAAACATGGTAGGTTGACAAAGTTCCTCCATTGTCCGAAGATCGGGCTGTGGATGAACATTGTTGTTGTTATTATTGAGGTGCGGTGGATTATTGTTGTTAACACCTGCCATACTTAAATCGTCTCGAGTCTCGGGCTCTCGATAATTAGAAGATCTAGTACGCATACACCTACAAAGGCAAAAGAAAACAATACCAAACGCAAAGACAATATATATACACAATAAAAATAAAATCTTATTGGATTTTTAAATTTTTTTTTATTTTTATGGATTTTTATCAATTTTGTATTTTTATGGTTTTTTATAATTTTTTAAGCAAGAAAAGTAACGCTCACAAGTGAACGGATCCCAAAAAGCAAAGTGTCTCTCACAGAAAACCGTTAATCTTTACGAAAAGAGCCGGCAGCGGCGCCATTTGATACACACGATTTTGCATGTAAAAAGTTATCGTCACATTCTCTTCGAATTGAGAAATGGATTATCTATGTGTGATTGTCGTTCTTTGGTGAAACAAAAGTGTGTCGTTGTAGTATATTAAAAATGAAAGAAATAAAAGTAAATGGCGGTAAATTTAAATCTAAAGCTAATTTAAAATAAGTGACATTAATTAAAACTTTGAAAAGTGAATAACGAGAAATTAAATGACTTAAAATTAAAGCGTGACGAGAATTAAAATTTGACAAAGTATTAAAATGTGAACTTAAAAATTAAACAAGACAAAATACTAAAACAAACCTACCATCGGAATACATTCCGATCGGAATGATGATCGGAATGTATACTTACCTCCTCGTCGGAATGCTGATCGGAAAACCCGATCGGAATAATCCAAAATTCCTCCAATCGGAATGATAATCGGAATACTCTTACCTCTCTGATCTGAATGTTGTCGGAATTACCAATCGGAATGCTGTCACCAATTACCTAATCGGAATACCCAAACAATACCCCAAATCGGAATGTGGTCGGAATGCCTTATCGGAATACACCCTTACCTTCCAATCGGAATGAAATCAAAGACGCTCCAATCGGAATCACGATAGGAATCCTAAACCCTTTTCCGACCAAGCAACAAGAGCGCTGGTCGGAATATGAAACCCTTTTCCGACTGGTGTGGTCGGAATACAGTAAAAATAACACAAAATAAGCACAACTAATAAGCTATTAATCAAATAAGCACACAACGAAAAACTTAATGAAAACCGTATAAGAAAAAGCTAATAAGCTAAAATTTAAAGACTTTTTAAAACACAAAATGAAAAAGGTACACGAAAACAAACTTTATATAAAAATAACTTTTATAAAAACTTTAGAAACTTAAAGATAAACATAAATAAGCTATAAGAATCAATAATCCAAATCAATCAAAAGCATAAAAACATAACCTTTAATCAAATAAGCATGATAATAAACACATAAACATAAAGATCAAGCGAAGAAAGAAAGGTAGAATGAGAGATAAACAAATAAAAGTAAAGATTCAATAAAAATAAAAGTAACTTACTTGGAAATTAAAGTGCAAGACAAGGTAATTAAAGTGCAATAAAGTAAATGTGCAAGTAAATAAAATGGAAGAAATAGTGTGTCAAACTATCCAACAAGAGTAAAATGAAATGATCCTAAACTATATATAGGGGAGATTAAGGAGTGCTTAGGAAGCTTCCTTCCTCTTTCCTCTTTTCCTTAATTGCACACTTAAGTCCTTCTCTTCTTAATCTTTTGTTAATCTTGGACTTTAATGACTTTTGGCTCGGGATTTGTTTAAACTCGTCTTTAATTTTCTTCATAAATAAGACTCGAGTTCTTCGGCTTTAGTAAACTTCCGTCTTTTGACTTTTTCTTGGATAAATTTTCAGAATTGGTCTTGGACTTCCGTTCTTTTTGCATTCTTGACTTCTTGACTTTGTCTTTCATCTTTTTCTTCAATAAAAGCCCGTGAATGCCCGTGTTTTCTCCACTTTTCACCTTTTCATCCTAAATCACAACAAAAACACAAACCACGCATAATTCCGACATAAATGACATAAAATACACGTTTTGGCTCGGTTATTAATGTAATTAAGTGGTAAAAAGGATGGGTGTTTACACACCTATCAAGATCGAATGGGAAAAATGTTTGAAGCTATCATGTGTAAACCTTTTTCTTTGGGTGGTCTTCCTAGTGATACCATCGTAAACCCGAAAGGAGAATTGAAGGTTATTACTACTCGTAGTGGTAAAACTTTCAAAGAACCCATTTCTCATCCAAGTACTTCTACGGAGAAGGAAAAAGAGAAAGAACCCGAGGTGGTGGTAGAAAAGGAGCAAATTCCTAGCCCACGAAGTACTGCTCAAACCACACCTACGGTTGAGCCAATACCAATAGTGGAACCCGAGATTCCAAGGCTGTTGCCTATGCCCCAACCCACACCACCCTTACCTTACCCTTCAAGACGAAACAAGGAAAAGGCACAAGAACGAAATAATTATCAATTTGAACTTTTTATGAAAATGTTTCGTGACTTGCATTTTAATATAAGTTTTGCTGACGCCTTGGTCATGATGCCTCGATTTGCCGCAAACTTCAAAAGTATGTTGAATAACAAAGAGAAATTGCAAAAATCGTCTAGTTGTTCTTCGGTTTTTCTTCGCCGCATACCTCAAAAAGTTGTTGATCCCGGTAAATTTTTAATCCCATGTGGAATACAAGATATGGAGGAATGCTACGTGTAACACCCCCACAAAATGCTATGCGCAGCGGAACTACAACATTGGGTGCCACACAGTATTCATTGCACACAAGATATATCAAACGACTCTAAAAAGACGTTAACTTAAAACTTGAATTAAAAATTGTTAGATGATACACGTCCACGGTTTTTCCAACCCCACTTGGTAAAACAGAGTTTAGCGTTTTCGGTCCCCATGAATCTCAACCCAAGAATTTCAGTTTCACAACAACATAACATTAAAATTAAAAATGTTTAAGTAGGAAAGGGAGGAAAAACAAGCAGACTCCAAGCCATACACACAACATCCATCCCATGCACGCTCCATGCTACACTTCAGCGGTTACCTGAAACACATGCCAAAATTTGGTCAACGAAAACGTTGAGTGGAATTCATAGGTTTTACAATTCATTTTGAACGTATATAAAATAAAAACCATTCGTGATCATCCATAGACTTGTCGATCAAACAATCTATATTCAGGATACTGACAATTGTGTTTAAGCTCATGACACTAAACCCTTAACTCAATCACCCGCGTAATAATTACCGGCGTGACTCAGATGAAACCATGGCCCCTAATAAGGCATCAGTTGCAATTATACCTTTTCTCTTATCACAAATTATCCGTCCGCAGGGGGTATCAACGTACTAGCCCTCGTCTCGGATAGGGTAGTCAACCCCATAGTACTATCACTTTGTATAAGCGGCTATGTCCCCCTACTCGAGGGCATGACAATAGTTAATAGTTCATGAAATTAGGGTCTTTTGCAACTAGGTACTCAACACAATTTCTAAGGCAACATTCGGGTCTAACAATCATTCATGACATACGTTCCTTTTAAAAACTAGCATGCATTTCCCTCGCGGGTAAAACAGTTTGAAATAAATATAAGCGAGGCTATAAATTCACACCTTATATATTAAGTAGTCGGTAGTTCGAGAGATGATCACTGACGACGATACGGATGCCCGGGTAAATCAACACCTATCAACAAATAACGCGTAATGAGTAATCTCATTTTAAATACCTTACGGTACTGTATAAAATACATAGATACTAGTCACTTAGGACAATTATAACTCACGCCAAAACAAAACAACAAGCATCACTCATTTTACACCATTCGTTCTTATTATTTACGTTATCCATTTTTATCCATTTTCGCCGGTACTTACCGAAAGTACGGGCTGTTTTACTATATTTAACCATTCTTATAAAATTTGACAAAATTCTCAAAAATACTATAAGACCTGTAGATAACACATTTTTAATCCCAATAAAAGTTTTTACTTCTACGACCCGTTACTCAACGCTTTTTCAAAACTACATTTTCCGGGCTGAAATTGTACTTCGACCAACTTGGACCTCTTTGACCTATTTGAAATGCACCTTTGACTTCTTTGACTCCTAAGTCCACTTATATACTCAATTACACAGGTTTGTGACCAAAATTTGACCCTTGACCTTTTACCAATTCATACTTGTGGTCCTCGGGATTTGACTAAAACTATACATAAATTCGGATTATGAAAGTTCTCGTCTCCCGGTACTCGATCTTTAAAACCTCATAACTTTTAGCTCGTTTAGAGTCACGGGCTCTACCTTATACCAAATTAAAGCTAAGAAGACCCTCTATGACTACATTTAGTTATCTAGACCTGTAGGAAAAATTATTTTTATGAAAAGGTCCTAAACTTTCTGCCTAAATTTATCCACACCAAAATCACACTTAAGCTCGATTCCAAACCTATTAATCACTACTAGGCTTCATCCTAAGCATTCCCAACCATATCCAAACACTAATTTCAGTCCCTAACCCCTATTTATCATCAACCTCATAATCTAAAAATATAAAAACAAGCATGCAAACACTTATACCCATTTGATACATCAATAAACACATGGCTAAACACAAAACCAAAGCTCAAAATCATCAATCACCATGGCTCCCCAAACACCCCCTTGTGCCGTGGGGTTTGGGTGACCAAATCACCACAACCAAATTAATTTTGGTGGGTTTTATTAGTGATTATGCTCACACTATACATGAATTTAACATGCATCAATCCAATTAACCTCAAAAACGAATTTGAATGATCTTGAAAATTTTTGGAAAATTTTTGTTAATGCATGTTTAATTTAACCATGGATAAACACTCACCAATGGATTTTAGAAGGGGTCTAAGGTTAGTTTTTGTCAAAACTAAAAAAAATGGTGGATGGTGGTGGTTTTGGTGGTGTAGCCGTCGGCTAGAGGGAGAGAGGAAGAGAGTGTTTGATTTATTTTTTTGTTAAAGTGTTGTGTGTGTATGTGTTTGTCCTTTTTGTGAGATGGGAGGGGCCAAAATGGTATTTTTGGCTTTCTTTTGGCCTCAAGTAAAAACGTCACTAAAACTTTGCGGGATTGACTCACTAGTCAATTTAGAAAATTTTACGGGAGTCGGAAATCATCCCGAACACTCTAAAATACTTTTGGGATACTTTAAATGTACTCGGAAGGCTATAAAACTCACCCGACTCAACTTAACACGAACCGTAAGTAAAATTCTCGAAAAATTACATTATCGATAAATCGTCAATAATTATAGAAATTTGGGCATCCATCGGGATCGTAATCGTCATCGTCCTTCTTGAATCGTCAATCGTAAAAATTATAACCTCGAACATCGGCTTTAACCAATATACTTATATATATAGAAATTAAAATTTATTAAAAAATTCAAAAATTAGCGTAATTTAGGGTAACGTTAATGACCTCGGTTCTAGGGTGTCACATCCACCCCTCCTTAAAGAGAGCGACGTCCCGGCGCTCGCCTCTTCTTGTACTCACATTTCGTTCTACTGGAACAGATGAGGATACCTTTCCTTGAAAAAGTCCTCACGTTCCCAAGTGTATTCCGGTCCACGCTTAGAATTCCATCGAACCTTCACAATAGGAATTCTACTATGCTTCAGCCTCTTGACCTCTCGGTCCATAATTTCCACAGGTTCTTCCACAAAATGCATTTTGTCGTCCAGTCGAATCTCGTCCAAAGGAATCACCAATTCCTTATCCGCCAAACTCTTCTTCAGGTTCGATACGTGAAACGTGTCGTGAATAGCGCTAAGCTCGCTCGGCAATTCTAACTTGTACGCTACTGGTCCAATTCGTTCAACGATCTTAAATGGTCCAATATACCTTGGACTCAACTTTCCTTTCTTCCCAAAACGAATTACACCCTTCCACGGCGATACCTTGAGCATAACCATATCTCCAACTTCAAACTCCAACGGTTTCCTTCTGTTATCGGAATAACTCTTCTGTCGGCTTCTCGCAGCTAGTAGTCGGTTCTTGATTTGCACAATCTTCTCCGTCGTTTCTAAAACCATTTCGGGTCCAGTCAATTGACTTTCTCCTACTTCACTCCAACACACAGGCGATCTACACTTCCTTCCATACAATGCTTCAAACGGTGCTGCCTTGATACTCGCATGATAACTATTATTATACGAAAACTCCACTAGAGGTAAGTGGCGTTCCCAACTTCCTCCAAAATCAATTACGCATGCTCGGAGCATGTCCTCCATCGTCTGAATAGTTCGTTCACTCTGGCCGTCAGTTTCCGGGTGATAAGCCGTACTTAAACTCAATTCAGTGCCCATCGCACGTTGAAGCGATTTCCAAAATTCCGAAGTAAATCTACTATTGCGATCCGAAATGATCGATAACGGCACTCCATGTCTGCAGACGATCTCTTTCACGTACATACTGGCTAGCTTTTCCATGCTGTCCGTCTTCTTCATAGGTAAGAAATGAGCAGATTTCGTTAACCTATCCACTATTACCCATATCATATCACATCCACTAGGAGTTCTAGGTAAACCCGTCACGAAATCCATAGCGATTTTCTCCCATTTCCATTCTGGGATCTCTGGTTGTACCAACAATCCAGATGGTTTCTTATGTTCTGCTTGAACCTTCGCGCAAGTCAAACACTTACTAACGTAACGAGCAATATCCGCCTTCATATTCGGCCACCAATAAACTTTCTTCAGGTCGTGATACATTTTATCCGATCCAGGATGTATCGAATACTTCGACTTATGCGACTCGTTCATAACCAATTCTCGAACTCCAGGCTTTCCTTCCTCAGATGAACACAATGGTAACCAAATCCGATTTTCAAAATATCTCAGTCCGTCTGACCTAATCACGAAAAGAGGTTTCAACATTCGTCCCAAATTCTCAGCTTCAACATTCCCTTTCATTAGTCCCCTCTCTTGAGCCTTCAGTATAGTTTCGGTTAAGTCAACGCTCTCAGTCATCACCAAAGCTCTGACCCTCAAAGGTTTCTCCCGTTCCTTCCTACTCAGTGCATCCGCTACAACATTCGCCTTGCCAGGGTGGTAGCGAATTTCGTAGTCGTAATCACTTAGTAGTTCAACCCATCGTCTCTGTCGCATATTCAACTCCTTTTGATCTAAAATGTGCTGCAAACTCTTGTGGTCAGTGAATACAACACACTTCGTCCCATACAAATAGTGTCTCCACAACTTCAACGCAAAAACTACAGCTCCTAATTCCAAATCGTGCGTCGTGTAGTTCTCCTCATTCTTCCTCAGTTGCCTTGATGCGTAAGCTATCACTTTTTCACGTTGCATCAATACCGCTCCATAACCCTTACGAGATGCATCACAATACACTACAAAGTCTTTGGTTCCTTCAGGCAATGACAAAATCGGTGCGGAACATAACTTGTCCTTGAGCGTTTTGAAAGCGAGTTCTTCCTCATTTCCCCATTCATACACCCTATTCTTTTCGGTAAGCCTTGTCAATGGTTTTGCAATCAACGAAAATCCTTCAATGAACCTTCGATAATACCCAGCTAAACCAAGGAATTGTCGAACTTCAGTCGGCGTTGTCGGTGCCGACCATTCCCTGATCGCTTCGACCTTGGCAGGATCCACGCGAACTCCCTTGCTATCAATCACGTGACCTAGGAACTGCACGGATTCTAACCAAAACTCACACTTCGAGAATTTCGCATACAGCTTCCCCTTCTTTAACAACTCCAAAATCTTCCTCAGGTGCTTCTCGTGCTCCTCCTTACTCTTAGAGTAAATAAGTATATCATCGATGAAAACAATAACAAACTTATCTAGATACGGCTTGCACACGCGATTCATGAGGTCCATGAATACAGCAGGCGCGTTTGTCAACCCAAACGGCATCACTCGAAATTCAAAGTGTCCATACCGCGTACGAAAGGCAGTTACAGGAATATCCTCCTCTCTTACACGCAGTTGATGATACCCTGATCTTAAGTCGATCTTTGAGTATACACTGGAACCTTGCAATTGATCAAACAAATCGTCAATCCTCGGCAATGGGTACCGATTCTTAACCGTCAGCTTATTGAGTTCCCTATAGTCAATACACATCCGAAACGAACCATCTTTCTTCTTCACAAACAACACTGGCGCTCCCCAAGGTGATGAGCTCGGCCTAATAAATCCCTTGTCCATCAATTCCTTCAGTTGATCCGATAACTCCTTTAACTCGGATGGTGCTAAGCGATAAGGTGCACGCGCAACCGGCGCAGCTCCTGGCACCAAATCAATTCGAAACTCGACCTCACGGGTGGGTGGTAAACCCGGCAACTCGTCTGGAAAAACTTCCGGATATTCGCAGATAACAGGTACTTCTTCAATCCTCGCCTCTAAATCACCATCACTTGAAACTTGTGCCAAAAACACATCGCATCCGCTCTCTACATACTTCATCATTTTCAAACAGGAAATCACTTTCAAACAAGAAGTGCATTCATCTCCCTTCACCGTCAAGACTTTATTCCTCAACGGAATCTGAACTAATCTCTCGCCACAGACGATCATAGCACTGTGCGCCATTAGCCAATCCATTCCCACAATCACGTCAAACGATCCTAGCTCTATGGGCATCAAGTCGATTTTAAAAGCGTAATTTCCTAACTTCAAGGTACACCCTCTCAGTATAGAATTCGTACTAACAATTTTTCCATCGGCTAACTCAACGTTATAACTAGTCGCTAACAACACCGGTTTTCTATCGATATGACGACTAAATTTAACATCTACAAAACTCTTGTCGGAGCCAGAATCAAACAAAATACTAGCATAACAAGCGTCTAACAAAAACGTACCGGTAACCACGTTTGGACCCTGTGGTTTATCAGCCGTCCCTACTTGATACACAGCAGCAGCGTTGTTACCTCCCCGCTTGTTTCCTGCCTTCGGGCAATTCACTTGCACATGGCCTCTCTCTCCACATCCAAAACATCCCCTCATTCTGATTGCATTCGCCCTAGTGGCTACTCCTCCCGCTCGGCAACCAGACGTCCTGTGACCTGCTTTTCCACATTTGTCGCATGCAGGCGGGCAATTCCCGACATGGTACAAATTACACCTACCACAGTGGGGATTCACTTTTACTCCTCTGGGGTTCGTCACAGCCCTCATCCCTTCATTCCTTCGTTGGTTAAACTGCTGATTGCGGTTCTGACCATGGTTGTTTCGATTTCCACCTCGGTTCTGGCCCTGGGATTGATTGCTTTGTGCCGCTTCCCCTTTCCTCTTGTTCCCTTCAGCAATGGAATTCTGCTTGTCCTGGAGCTTGACGTCCATCAATGCGTGAGCCATCTGGACCGCTTCATCAAACGACCCAGGTTTAGACGAAGTCGTCTCACCTTTGATATTGCTGGATAAACCTTTGATGTACTGCTTCATCTTCTTGGCATCATTGGAAAAAACGTCTGGACACAAAAGGCTTAATTCATTAAACCTCTTGGTGTAAGCAGCGATATCATTGTTCTTCAAGGTCAAGTGCCTCAACTCATCTTCCAATTGACCCAATTCCTCTTCCGGGCAAAACTTCTTAGTCAACAGAGCTTTTGTCGCAGTCCACGTCCTTGCATTCGCTACAGCCAATCCAACAGTGGCTACTTGGGTATTCCACCAACTTAACGCATCATCAAGAAACGTAGCAGCTGCAAACTTCACCTTGTCCACTTCTGAACAACCGCTGATTTCGAAAGTACTTTCAACCTTTTCCAACCATCTTCTAAGTTCTAGAGCTCCACCAGTTCCACGAAATTGCGTGGGACCGCATTTCATAAAACTAGAATAGGTACACACTCTCGGGGCTTGCTGTCTCCCCGCGTTTCTACCCTGATCCTGATTTCTCCCGGCTCGGTCTACTTCTAACGCATTTGCTATAGCTTCCTGAATCATTGTGTTTACACAATCGGCGGTTAACTTTGGAGGCATGGTGTTATCGAATATCTCTTTCTGCAAGACAGGGAAAATAGAAAAACAATGTAAGTATACATATCAAGATTAAGATGGATTTCTCTTTCAAGACATAATATACATACAACGACACATCACTACAGAGTTACTAATATTCATCAATTCACATCACAAAAGATCAAATTTAAGACATATCACAGATCATGAAAGGTAACATGGATTGTATTGATAATTAACCAAAATTGTGACAAGTATTGCCACTACAATCGTTCACCATAAAACTTAAGTACTCAAGTTTTTTGTCATAATGCCATCATACAAAAGTCTAAAACAGTTCTATTACAATGATCAAAGAAAAATACAAGACAAGCAACTAGGCATGTGGTGATCCACACGGCCTCTTGGATGGCGGTTCGTCATCATCTTCCTCGGGTTCCTCATCGCTATCGTCCTCGTCCACATCATCCATTTTTCTCTTTCCTTTGTCATTCGGCCCACATTCAGTCTCCTTTTTCGTCCCTGACGTAGACCCACACTCAATCGCTTCCAGACTTCCCACAGTAATACAAGCACCTCTAGTAGGTGGCTGAATCATGAAGTCATTAGCCTCCATCTCCAAATCGTCCACGAATCTCCAATCTGGGGGAAATGATGCTCTCACTCGATGTTCCCAACTCTGCATCCTTGACAATCTCACTTGATCCTCCCTAACACGGTCAAGACTAGCGCTCAAATTTGCAACCATCGATCTTAGACTGTTGATATCACTTTTGTTTACATTTCCATCATACTCAATTCTTGCAGTCCTTTCCAACAGTCTTTGGTGTTCCCTTTCATTCTTATCAAACCTCTTAATTACCCTGGTCTCAACTACAAACCGCTCATACATCAACCTCTCCATCCTCCTCAAACGACCTGCGGGATCCCAGTAGTGTCTTGGTCTCGGAAAGTAGACCCTTGCAATATTCTCATGAATCGATTGCGACTTGGATGATTTGCTGGACTCTACGTCGCTCCCATTACTTATTCGAACAAATCCTGGCACTGTTCTCAAATAGTCCTTGCAATTGTCCATCGGGCGATTAAAGGGTTGCTGCTCATATCGATCGGTTGGAGGTACTTCATAACCCTTTGGCGAATTCGGAGATTGAAACAAATCAGGTTCGGTCTGGCCTACAGCATTCTCGGGAATGCCATCATCCATTAGTTCCTCGGGCTCTTCCTCAGAATCCTCACTCTCGTCACTACTGATGCTGAAATTGTCCACCTCACTTTCATCATTGTCGTTTTCCGGCCCTATTTCCTCTTCTGGAGCGATCCATCCATTATCATTGTCCGGCGGGTTCGGAGGAAACGGTCCCCCTTCGTGACCTACGACGTAATCGTTTCCATTATCATTAGGCGGTACCTCGGCCATTCCTGCAATAACAGCGAATTTCGGAGGGTACATAAGTAATTATACAATATTTATAAATACATGCATGCAAATGCAATGCAAAGGTGGTACATATGCCCAAAATGTAATAATATGATGCTCATGCATGATTAATACAAAAATTACGATGTCGGATATTCCACGTATAATTTCAACGTCTACATATAGTAATTTCCATACTTACGTAATAATTACCCACATATATACTTCAACTCAAAAGTATACGTCAAATGCCATGAATACAAAAATAAATCTTACCGGAGCCATGCAGGATAGTTGTGTGTGCTTGGACCATTTCTCACGACACCAAAAGTTATAGTTTAGGATTTTCAAAAACGACCTAGTTCTCTATAACTCATGGCTCTGATTACCAATCTGTAACACCCCCACAAAATGCTATGCGCAGCGGAACTACAACATTGGGTGCCACACAGTATTCATTGCACACAAGATATATCAAACGACTTTAAAAAGACGTTAACTTAAAACTTGAATTAAAAATTGTTAGATGATACATGTCCACGGTTTTTCCAACCCCACTTGGTACAACAGAGTTTAGCGTTTTCGGTCCCCATGAATCTCAACCCAAGAATTTCAGTTTCACAACAACATAACATTAAAATTAAAAATGTTTAAGTAGGAAAGGGAGGAAAAACAAGCAGACTCCAAGCCATACACACAACATCCATCCCATGCACGCTCCATGCTACACTTCAGCGGTTACCTGAAACACATGCCAAAATTTGGTCAACGAAAACGTTGAGTGGAATTCATAGGTTTTACAATTCATTTTGAACGTATATAAAATAAAAACCATTCGTGATCATCCATAGACTTGTCGATCAAACAATCTATATTCAGGATACTGACAATTGTGTTTAAGCTCATGACACTAAACCCTTAACTCAATCACCCGCGTAATAATTACCGGCATGACTCAGATGAAACCATGGCCCCTAATAAGGTATCAGTTACAATTATACCTTTTCTCTTATCACAAATTATCCGTCCGTAGGGGGTATCAACGTACTAGCCCTCGTCTCGGATAGGGTAGTCAACCCCATAGTACTATCACTTTGTATAAGCGGCTATGTCCCCCTACTCGAGGGCAGGACAATAGTTAATAGTTCATGAAATTAGGGTCTTTTGCAACTAGGTACTCAACACAATTTCTAAGGCAACATTCGGGTCTAACAATCATTCATGACATACGTTCCTTTTAAAAACTAGCATGCATTTCCCTCGCGGGTAAAACAGTTTGAAATAAATATAAGCGAGGCTATAAATTCACACCTTATATATTAAGTAGTCGGTAGTTCGAGAGATGATCACTGACGACGATACGGATGCCCGGGTAAATCAACACCTATCAACAAATAACGCGTAATGAGTAATCTCATTTTAAATACCTTACGGTACTGTATAAAATACATAGATACTAGTCACTTAGGACAATTATAACTCACGCCAAAACAAAACAACAAGCATCACTCATTTTACACCATTCGTTCTTATTATTTACGTTATCCATTTTTATCCATTTTCGCCGGTACTTACCGAAAGTACGGGCTGTTTTACTATATTTAACCATTCTTATAAAATTTGACAAAATTCTCAAAAATACTATAAGACCTGTAGATAACACATTTTTAATCCCAATAAAAGTTTTTACTTCTACGACCCGTTACTCAACGCTTTTTCAAAACTACATTTTCCGGGCTGAAATTGTACTTCGACCAACTTGGACCTCTTTGACCTATTTGAAATGCACCTTTGACTTCTTTGACTCCTAAGTCCACTTATATACTCAATTACACAGGTTTGTGACCAAAATTTGACCCTTGACCTTTTACCAATTCATACTTGTGGTCCTCGGGATTTGACTAAAACTATACATAAATTCGGATTATGAAAGTTCTCGTCTCCCGGTACTCGATCTTTAAAACCTCATAACTTTTAGCTCGTTTAGAGTCACGGGCTCTACCTTATACCAAATTAAAGCTAAGAAGACCCTCTATGACTACATTTAGTTATCTAGACCTGTAGGAAAAATTATTTTTATGAAAAGGTCCTAAACTTTCTGCCTAAATTTATCCACACCAAAATCACACTTAAGCTCGATTCCAAACCTATTAATCACTACTAGGCTTCATCCTAAGCATTCCCAACCATATCCAAACACTAATTTCAGTCCCTAACCCCTATTGATCATCAACCTCATAATCTAAAAATATAAAAACAAGCATGCAAACACTTATACCCATTTGATACATCAATAAACACATGGCTAAACACAAAACCAAAGCTCAAAATCATCAATCACCATGGCTCCCCAAACACCCCCTTGTGCCATGGGGTTTGGGTGACCAAATCACCACAACCAAATTAATTTTGGTGGGTTTTATTAGTGATTATGCTCACACTATACATGAATTTAACATGCATCAATCCAATTAACCTCAAAAACGAATTTGAATGATCTTGAAAATTTTTGGAAAATTTTTGTTAATGCATGTTTAATTTAACCATGGATTAACACTCACCAATGGATTTTAGAAGGTGGTCTAAGGTTAGTTTTTGTCAAAACTCAAAAAAATGGTGGATGGTGGTGGTTTTGGTGGTGTAGCCGTCGGCTAGAGGGAGAGAGGAAGAGAGTGTTTGATTTATTTTTTTGTTAAAGTGTTGTGTGTGTTTGTGTTTGTCCTTTTTGTGAGATGGGAGGGGCCAAAATGGTATTTTTGGCTTTCTTTTGGCCTCAAGTAAAAACGTCACTAAAACTTTGCGGGATTGACTCACTAGTCAATTTAGAAAATTTTACGGGAGTCGGAAATCATCCCGAACACTCTAAAATACTTTTGGGATACTTTAAATGTACTCGGAAGGCTATAAAACTCACCCGACTCAACTTAACACGAACCGTAAGTAAAATTCTCGAAAAATTACATTATCGATAAATCGTCAATAATTATAGAATTTGGGCATCCATCGGGATCGTAATCGTCATCGTCCTTCTTGAATCGTCAATCGTAAAAATTATAACCTCGAACATCGGCTTTAACCAATATACTTATATATATAGAAATTAAAATTTATTAAAAAATTCAAAAATTAGCGCAATTTAGGGTAACGTTAATGACCTCGGTTCTAGGGTGTCACACTACGCCTTGGCCGATCTTGGTGCTAGTATAAATTTGATGCCTCTTGAGATTTTTAAGTCGCTCAATCTTCCTAATCTCACTCCTTCAAGAATGTCAATCGAGATGGCTGATCATTCTACGATTCTAGCTTGTGGAGTAGTCGAGGACGTCTTCGTGAAAGTTGGAAAGTTCTACTATCCCGTGGACTTTATCGTTGTTGACATTCCCATCGATCCTAAAGTTCCTCTAATTTTAGGTCGATCATTTTTGGATACCTCGAGAGCACTTATCGATGTGCATGCTAGGAAAATCACTCTTCGTTTCAATGAGGAAGAACTCGTCATAAATGCAACTCAAAACTCTACACTTTCTCATGTGTATTCTATCACGTCTTTGAACAATGTTAATCCCATCAAAAACATTTACAAAAGGATTTCAAAAAGATTTTTAGGAGTTGATGATAAAAACGATTTTCCGTCGCTTCCGCCGGTGGAGGTTAAGAGTGTTAAGCCTACGTTTCCAATCACGAATGATTCTTCGGATGATGAATATGTTGACCCCGATGGGGAAGTTTTCTTTTTTGACAAACGTTTTGAGAACTTACCACCACCAAAACCAAAATGGTTTTCAAATGTGAGAATTTTTAGTGTGACTAACATTGCTTTAGAAACACCAAATATTTTTGACATAATCAAGTCGGGTTTTCATAAGGAGAGTTTAAAAGATGAAAAAGGAAAAAAATTTAAATTAGATTTAAAAGATTTTTCTACAATGCTAACTCCGTCATCACCTCGTGTTTTGAGTGCTACAAGCTCATATTATCCTTTTGACGATGCTTTGTGTGGACCTAGTGTGGGGAAATCCCCTTATGTTCCCTCCCCTTTCTCCACCGAGGACGAGATAATTGATCCTGGAATTGCTTATAAAGGTAAATCTCGGTCTTCCACCGATGCAATAAATGGAAAATCTTTCTATTTGATTGGTGCGAGTCTACCTCGAGTAGCTCATGGTTTTTATGACTTACCCATTGTCCCACCCTTCTATTTCTTCTCATCTATTTTCTTTAAACCCTTTGGGTGTATGTTGACACATGATGAAGTGGCGTTGATTTGTTTTCCAATGAAAACGAGAACGCCATCTTCGATCCCGGTATTTTGCACCATCAAAGGACTTATTCCTTAATACCGGTTGTTTTTGGGCCTTGTTTATCATGTAAGCCCCACAAAAAATTGACCATACCATGATTATACCTAAATGATCACATTTATGGGGGATTCGAGTCGAGCTTTTGACTCGGTTATCAAAAACAAGGTGCCTCGTGGGGGAGACCCATGCTTATCCATGTATATATTATTGCTTTCTAATTAGTCTAATGTGAGGGGATTTGTGCCCTTCCAACCTTTGTTATGTGGTTGTTTGTGAATTGTGGTTTTTATATGATCATGATCTTCACGATTGGAGCCTCTCGTGTTCGTCTTATGGGAGCACTCGATCGTTTGCTTGGAAGAATTTCTCGATATCCACATGATATATCCTTGATTTTTCTAACCTTAGGTTTATAGCACACTTCGTTAACGACTTTAAATTTAATGGATACACCCTTTCCATGCTAGATTAGGCATTCGACTACGTCTCTAGTATGGGGGTGTTTGCACCCCTAGACTCAAAACATTGAGGACAATGTTTAACTTTAGTATGGGGGTGAATAGATACTTGTCTTGCCAAACCTTCACGCTTTCCAAAGTTTATCTTTTTATTTATAGTTTTGTTGCAAAATAAGGCTAAAAATGGCCAAATTTTAAATTTTTTCTCATTTTTCATAAGTGTTTGAAGACACGAATGTAGGTTTTCCGATGGCGAGAATAAGAGTAATTTTTGACTCGACCGTGCGTGTTGAGCACTTAGCTTCGATTCCTTAACTTCACATTAGGCTAAGTCTCTTAAATGAGGACGAGAAATGATAGGGTTAATTATAAGTTACTATGTTAAACGTAGAGTACTCGTATTCTTTCAAAAACTCATGTCTTCTCGTTGTTTGCTTATTCTCCCTTCGCTTGTAAATATTTTTTGCTTAATAAATATTAACTTAGCGGTTTTGTCTTGATTGTTGGGTTTCTAGTCTTTTCTAGTAGCTTCCGTGTAATTAAATTGGGAAGACATTAAGATATCGCCAGCGTCACGGTTTTGAAGTATTGGCACCCGAATAATCGAAAGCTTCACCCAATAATAAGATTTCAAGTGCTCACCTAAATCAAGCAGACAATTTGAAGCCTACAAGGCCGAAAAATCTATGCCCAAATTGAAAGTGAATCAAGCCTTAATCTTTGAAGCTTTAAAGATCCAAAATTCGCTTTAGCGTGAGGATATACGTCTTTGGCTAATAAAACCACCCATGAGGTGGATAATAAAAGGCAAGGCAAGACCGAAGTCATAATAAAAGCTTCATGGCGAAGTTGAATAAAAGATGGAGGTAAACCAATGATAATAAGGCCCTTCCGTTAGGGGGCATATAAAAGTCTTCATAATAAGTCTCATGTTCAAAACCGTTATAAAACCGTGTTTATCGATCCTTCTTGTTGTCTTAAATCTCTATCATCGCATAAGTCAAACAATGTATCCTCGTGAAACATTCAAGACAAAATAAAATATAAGAGATACAACTTAGGATAATGGGAGGATAAGTACGTGATTAGGGCATATGAGTAGTGTTAGCATTACTAACTTATAATGACAATGATCTCGTTGCACGCTTGGCATGGAATTGAGGTGAAAATCGAGGACGATGAAATTATTTCTAACGAAGCATTCACGTGTTCTTATTGTATGAACCTAAACGTCCCATTTTTTGATGAAAATCATGCATTATGTCTAAAACGCAAGTAGTAGCAATAGTAGTAGTGTAGCTATTTTATCGTTCAATAAAATTGAATAAAAATGAATTTTGGAGATGCTATGATACTTTATTCTAGCATTGCGTGAGGGCACGACAATGGTTTAGTATGGGGGAGGGATGAGACTGCTTTTATACATAGTCTCATCGTCCAAAAAGGGCTTTAAATGCATTAAATATCATCAAAATACCCAAATATATGCTTGTGTTTGTTACTTGTGTATTTTAGGTATGGATGTTGAGAAGATGACAAAAGATCACAAAGAACATGCAAAAGCGAACACGGGAAAAGAAGCCGCACAATGAACCGGACCCAAGTGATGATTTTCCAAGAAATAACCTTCATATTTGAAGATTGAACAAGAAGGGTCCTCCAATACTGAAGAATTGACACTTTATACCCTTGTATCCTCATAATTACAAGATTGGTCCCTAAAGTTTGTCAAAATTGCAAAAAAGGCCCTCCACTTTGAAGAATTGGCAATTTTAGTCCCTCAACAAAACTAAAATGTCAATGTTAATCCTCCTCAAAGTCAAACATACCATGAAGGACTTCAAGTTACAAGAAAAGTTTGGTCCTTTGAAAATGTCAAATTTACAAAAAGGACCCTTGACTTTAAAGAAATGGCAAAAATGGTCCCTCAACAATTATGACTTGTCAATTTCAGTCCTCCAAGAAGTCAACAAAACAAGTCAAGACCATTAACTATGAAGAAAATGCCAAAAAAACTCTTCAAGAATCACAAATTGGCAAGAAATACCCCTGAAAATACTTTGCAAAACTTTTTGGGGCAAAAGTATGAAAAAGAAAAGTTGTTAACAAAGGAGTGGGCGTTGATAGCATGTTTTGACTGAAGTGACAAAGAAAAGAGAAGTGAGGGGTTATTCTTGGCAGACAGCCAAACTTACCTTAACAAACCATGTGCTGCCACCTCACCCACCAAATCCCCTCAACCAATCAGAACCCACCCTTTTAACACCTCACTTCCCACTCACCACCGGTTTAAACTTAATAATTAATTAAGTTAAAACTCGCGCCTTAACACATGTTTAAATAACTCAACAGATCAAAACCTCTTGTTCTTCATGTTCATACATAAATTGGGTATTCCTTAAACACTTTGAATTAAACCCTAATCTTGTCCAGATTTATGATTAAGGGTTTAGTTAACATAACCCAACTCACAAACCTTCCACCTCATCATTCAAATGGTCACATGAAAGATGCCCTGCACACGTTTTTGAAGATAATGCCAAAAAGTGACAGGAAATCAACACACCACAATTTAGCTTCATATCTAAGCTTCATCTTGAGCCTTAGATCAACTTTTCACCTTGCCAACTCATACAAAATGCCAAATGCAGTCACATGATTCACAAAATATTCAAACACCTCAAGGGCAATTATGGAAGTTTACCACTAGGGTTTTTAAGTTTTTTCCTGCATTTCTAGTTCACATGTAGCCTATATAAAGGCATTAGTTTACAACTTTTAGCCTTGTTCTTAGTTTTACTTTGTCAAGCCTTGTAAAGGCATTTTTCTGAATTTAATAGAATTTGGTATTGTGTTGTGACTGAAACTGAGTTCCATTGATATTTATTGTGTTAAGTAGTTGTATTGTCACGTTTTTGTACTTAAACAAAACCTTCAACAAGTCCAAGATAGCCTATAAGCCTTTGAGTCCCTTTGTTCTTGACTGAGTTCAAGAATTTGGCATGTGCTTGGGTGAGGATTGTTCATTGAGGTGTTTCTTTAAGTGACATAAGTCACAAATCAACTAGCTTGAACAATATTAGAGTTTGGTTATACGTTTTTGATTTAAAATTTAGTCAAGTGGTTTGCTAAGTGCTTGTGTTTCAACAGCCTGCTTATTTGAGCTTAAGGGTGATCATAGCCTCCTAATCTTGGTTGTTTAAGGGGTGGTGAGGCCTTAAGGGAAGATTCAGGCCTTGTGGGGACCTAAGTCTTGTAAAGACTTGACCTTTTGTCACCTATTCTACTTTATTTTGTTCTAATCTAGGCTTAAGCCTTTAGCTAGGCCTGTTTGTTGTTCTTAGCAGGGGGAAGCTGGTGCTTGTTCTTGCTAGCACCTCAGCTCTTTGATTCCAAGGTGTGGATGTACATCTTGGAGGTTTGAATTCTCAAAACTCATCTTTCTGATTAATCTTTGGTATTTATGTGATTTTGTGATTTTGCTGGTATAAGTGTGTTTTTATGCCTGCAAATTGGTTATTGATTCACTTTTGGTATGTTATGATGTTAAACTGGGCTTAAATAAATATTGAGAAGACTTTTACTTGTTTAAAATTGAGTTTAAAAAGTTAAAAGGGTGTTTGAGATTGACTGATTGTTCTAGTTTATGTGCTTTTGAGTTGATATTGTGGTATTGTTTGAGTGTGTATCTGTTACAGAGGTTATTGTGATCGGATATATGCAAGTTTTGTGCCTTGAATCACTAAATCAAACATTTGGCTATAAAATCTTGAAAAGTTGTTGATTTGCTCTGAAATCTTGTGCACACCTAGTTTTCATGTCAACCTAGGGCTAACAAGTGTGTAATCATTGTTAATGCAACATATGTGATAGATCTAAGGCCTTGAAATTGGATTTTGTGTCAAGTACATCAGCAAACTTGGTTCTTGTATTCTTCATTGTTCATCAGTAACTGCATATGCTTGAATCTTATTCCTTTGTTGGATTTGTTGCATGAAATGTGTTAATCTATGTTACTATAAGTTGTTTTGAGCTTGTGTATGCATTTGGTGGCTTGTGGGTAGCTTTTAAAAGCTTAAAAGTAGCTTATTGTCCTACGACCTGCTTATTACTTGTCTGGAACACATCTGGGCAAAGATTGAATTAACTGCACTGATTGGCTGGGTGATTTTGTGATTATTTTCTTGTTATTGACTCCTTGTGATTCACTGATCACAAGGGTGCCTTGATTGTCAAAAAATACCAAGTGAAACTCTCTAAAAAGCCAAGTCAAAAAGTCAAGGCAGTGGGAACTCCTTTCCCCCTGCTTCTAGCCACTACTAGTTATAATTTTTGTTCAGCTTATTAATAAGTCATTCTGGCTTATTCCAATGTGCAACAACTTATTTTTTGTAATAGGTCTTAATCTTTTGAGCTTATAAGTGAATCTCGAAGTTTACAGCTTTTGGTTTTAAGTTTTTACTAGAAAACAACTATTTTGTCTTTTTCAAAATTACCTTATTGCTTATTTTAGCTTATTAAGTGTGCTTACTGAAAATATTTTTGTTGATTAAGCTTAGTTAAGCCATTTGTGATTTTTTGCAACTTGAATCAGCTCTTGAAATAGTCTAGAACTCAAAAACGACTATTTTGTCGTTTTGTGTAGATTGCTTATTGCATTTTCAGGCTTATTCCTTGAGCTTATTTCAAGTTTCTTTTTAAAAATAGCTTAATTAGGTCATGAGAAGGACGTGGGTATAATCTTAGCTTATGGCATCAGCTTATAGCTTAATGGGCCAAAAAGCCCATTAAGAATAAGCTGTTTTGAAATAAGCAAGCTTAAGCTCATTTTTAGATTTTGGGCCTTTGGAAAATTGTGTTTAAAATCAAATTTTAAGCTTGACAGGAGCTTTTGGGCCATTTATGAGGACTTTTTCTTATTGGGCCCAATATTAAGCCCATTAAGTATCTGTTTGGGTATTTGGCCCATTTGAAGGCCCAATAGGGGCATTTTTGGTATTTCAATTTCATTTTATGTCTAATTTGGTTAAAATAAACTAGTTTGCAACTTTTTAGAATTTTTTATAACTTTTGGATTTTTAATATTATTTTAATATTATTTTATTATTAAATTTCAAATTTTATATTTTTCAAGTTTTTATATTTTTCTTAGGTTAAATACATAAAGTTAAGAATTTTACAATTTTTAGAATAATTTTATTGTCCTTAGATTAATTTTTATAATTATTTAGAGTTTTAATAGTTTTTAATTGTTTTTAAATAGTTTTAATTAATTTTAAAATTTTCAAAAATAGTTTTAAATTAAGTTAGGTCATTTTAGAGGTTTACGATTAAAAAAATCTCATTTTGAGCTTTTTTGTTAATTAAATTAATGTTTAGGGCTTTTATTAGCATTAAAAAATCATTATTTAATTAAATAAAAGGTTTGGGTGATTTTTGATTTTTTGTAAACTCTTAATACATTATTTAGGATTCATTGCAATTTTCTAGGAATTTTTAGAGTAAATTTTTAATTTTGCTGCTTTTTACAGTTTTACGTGTATGACCTTTTCGTCTTAGTTTAATCCGTCATCGTAAACCGTCATTCTCTTCTAATCTCATTTCTATTTTCTTTTCTCATAATCATATAATCACATAATTAATCAATTCTTAACACACGCACCAAGTGTGGCAATCCGTCACTTTATGGTTGATATTTTATTCTCAAATATTATTTAAAAACAATATTTTAATGTTATAATATGAACTCACTTATTTTTGGGAAGAAATTTGGATTTTACGTCTTGAAGTAGCATCGACTACGTCTAAACCGGAGGATTATACGTTACGTGCTTACGTTTACATACACCGTTTTTGGTGACAGTCCGACATTTCAGAAAATAAATTTATCCGTGAATATTATTTTGGGATTTTAAATTTGTGTTAGTTCGTAAACTCACAAATTTACCAGAAGAGAATAGGACTTACGTGAATATTTTAACGTCCTTTACGACTAAACCGGAAACCTTAGGATTACGTATTTACGTTTTCGAACTCCGTTTTTTATGAGACAATATTTATTAGATTCGTTTTGTGCCGTTGATTCATAACTTATAAAAATGTTTTTCGTAAAACGACCCGAGGGCACGTAAATCGAGAAAACTAGAATCGAGGAATACCCGTAAATTAGTGAGATGGGACAAGTTTTACACTTGCCCACCCCACACATGGGATGGCCAAGCTTACTCCACCACACCCTTTGAGGTGTCAAGTTGTAGCTAACTACTACTACACTTGTCATTTTTAAGCTTAACTTGTAAGCTACTTCTTCCACCAAAACCACAAAACCACTCACTCCAAAACCATTTCTCCATTTACATACATGCAAACTACTCATACTCTCCTCCCTCTCTCTCTAAATTTCGTCCAAGAACCACCTCTAAACACCCTCATTTGATCAAATTTAACCATGAAATCATATGTTATTCACACATATGATGAAGCCCTTTTCAAGCTCTATTGATTGGTGGTGATTTTAACATCCAAGGAGAAGATTTGGTGATGTCCAAGGGCTGATTTCTACATGAAGATTACAAGTATTGGTGGCCTTGAAGATTGGGGTTGATCTACCACAAGTTTTGCCATCAAAAATCCAAGCCATGATCATAAACTACACAACCTTGGTGGTATAGAGATTGTTCTTCCTATCCTCTTGTTATTTTGATTATGTAATCTTTTATTTTCTTTATTTATGTATATGTATATGATTATGAATGATGATTAAAAATATTATATCGGGATTTGGTGTTGATAGATTTGATAAACATTGGTAAAAAGATAGAAAAACCACATGTAAAAATGGTTAAATCTTGCTTAATAAGATGGCTGTATAAAAACAGTAAGTAACCAAATGATAAACTGATAAAATGGTAAAGTGGAATCAATATACAGTAATTATTAGGTTTTATACACATGTGAGAGTTGGCCATACAATGGAATCATCAAAATGAGTGAGATATGATCAAAACAAGATGAGTGCACCAATCTGAATAGTCTGTTTTGTAGGGACTGTTAATTATAGTTAAACATGGAATGGGCAGTAGCTTGACTAACTTATTTGTATCACATAATATGAAGTTTATGCCATCCAAAAATGAGCTTCTATCTCCTTATAGAACTCAAGATATGATAAAAATGGTGAAGATGAAACTAAAAATTAGATTTTAAAGAATTAATGTTTAATAGTATTATATAAGCACTCAAACTAATATAGTATAAAATGTGAATTAAAACCCACTAACTTATAAATTTCATTTATATAAATATGTATAAGGTTAAATAAATGGACACTTTATAAAAATGGTAGTTGAATAAGATTTATAAGTTATAAAAACTATAAACATGATTTTTACGACTTTTTCGGCTATTACCGTAAAATTAACGTTTTTCGCCAATTAAAACTTAGACGATCAAACCCGTCTAATGTAAAGTTTTTAAAGGTAATATACTGATATATAAGTACCTAATACAAGTAAAAACCGATAAAACCCGAACTATATGACATACGGACAATAACGAGCTAAGTTAGCATATTGGACTAATAATTTAACTAAATAAGTTAAAAACTTATAAAAATTACTTATTGGGCTTAACCCATTTGGGCCCAACATGTAAAGTATAAATACTGATAATACACGTATAAAATGGATTAATACAAGTTAATGGACTTATAATAGGCTTATTGGACCTAAAACATGTAAATAGGTAAAACTAGTAAACTAGTATAAAAGTTATCAACACATAACACTAAAATGAGTAAATGAGAATATGTAAACCCACTTGATCATCATATATATAAAATCATCATATGTATACATAATTGTTATTTTTATAAAGTCATTGGACAAGAGTCTAAGACAAGTATTATTTGTCTAGGTTTCCGTGATTGAAGCACGTACCGTACATCCGAATTGCCGATAACCCGCTTTCCCACATCAACGTGAGTTCATAGCCTCGCACTCTTTTAAATGTTTTTATGAAATGTTTTATAAACCCGCGAGGGAGATAACATGTTAGTTTTTATAAAACAGGACACTAGTTGTCCCGATTGTTTGTTTATTGATTTGGACCCGAATGATTGTATGACCCGATGAATGATTAAATGACCCGATAGATGAAATGAAATGGATTATTAAAGTTAGGTTATGTCACTAAAGTCCCATTAGCATGAATTGTGAACTACCGGGATTTGGTAGACGCTTATGCATATAATAGTACTATTTGGGGACGATCACCCCAGTTCGCGCCTTGACGGTTGATCCCCGTCGTGCCACATTGATTGGTAAGCGAATTTATGTATGAGAAGATTTCCATAGCGTGATCTTTGTGACGACACGCTAACTTAGATGGGCAAATTGAGTTTCGGGTTAGCTACCCGTTGTTTGTTGTAGTAAGGTAACAATATCATGCGACTTATAATAATAATCCAATTAACGAAATACTGCTATACGTACTAAATTACGATATATTGCCTGACTAGCAATACGTGGTCTTACTATTGATATTATGTTCGTGTTTTGGTTTTTCATAACCATATTCATATAACGGTTTTTATTTCTATACAACGTTATAAAACGTATCGTATGATATTTTTACGACATTAGTTCGTATAATGGTTTTGAAGGCGAAAGCCTATATTATGATTTTGATAAGGATTTGTATAAAATGACTTTGGCTATTTTATGGCTTATTACAAAGATTTGTACAAAATGATTTTCGGTAATAATTTTATACCGATGTTATATTGATGGATTTAATTAAAACTCTATGAATTCACTCGGCGTTTTCGCTGACCTTTTCTTTTAACATGTTTTATCTCAGGTACATGAAGGTAATTCTCGGGAAGACAACAAGAATTCATGGCCCGCACTTAAATAACAATTTCCATTCAAATCTTTTGTAAAACCTGTATGAAATACCATGACTTGGGACCTATGTAAATTTGATATTTATGAATGGAAATGCTTTTATTATTAAACGACGCGATTTTTATGCGTTGTCTATGATGTGAGTAATGTGCTATCCCGTAACACCAACGAGTCTTCCGCTGTATTGAGTTGTATAAATTTGGGGGTGTTATAGTTTGGTATCAGAGCTCTCGTTATAGAGAACAAAAGATTTTTAAAACCAAGGTTTTGAATAAAACATTTCAAAATATTTTAACTATAAACATTTTTCTCAAAATGTCTCAAAATCTTTTGACTATAACGGTGCCGAAGAATTCCCGAGTTACCGACAAGGCCAGACTGAGAAGTGTTATTTTAATATATATATATATATATATATATATATATATATATATATATATATATATATATATATATATATATATATATATATATATATATATATATATATATATATATATATATATATATATATATATATATATAACTTGGATTATATATATACATATGATGTAATTTTATTACATGATTGTTTGATGATTATTTTGATATTTATATGAGGTATTTATACGACGTAGATTGTCACAAGGAACCCTAAATCCCCTAGTAACTTAATCGAACCTATTCTCGTAGGAATTCTAGCTATTCTAGATCTAAACCAAGTTGCGGATATTTATGATCCCAACAAATGGTTGATATACGTAGAAATGTTGATATTAGTTGATTGTGATATTAAAGAAGAATTGGCGAGATTAAATCTGATATCGATGTCATGACGATCTTTCCTTATAGAGTGGAGTTTGACAAAATGTTACCACCTAGAAAGATGTCATCTGATTCGTTGTCACCCAATTCTTAAATTTGAAATCGAAAGGGTGAATGTTGCACTTGAGGCTGTCATTGGAACCATTACCCAAAAGCCTCATGCCACTAGTACCTTTCCGAGAAGTCTAATTGAATGTGTGAGTCATCTCATACTAGTGACTCATTTTGATAACTATTGTTGAAAGAGCTATAGGATTGGAAATTAAGTGTTGATCATATCGAGCTTTTATTGCCCTTTTAAGGTCTAAGAATAAGGTTGAAAGTATTGGAGAATGAGGTAGGATATCGAATTGAGTATAAGTTGATTGAAACTTGAATGAAGTAAAATTTAACTTGTATGGAATAAGAAATTGTTAAGAGGAAGTCGTTAAGTTCTGTGATTGAATTATAAGTTTTTAAATGATTGTTAGTTTTTTTAAGGGTTGTTCCTAAACCATTGTCCAATAACGAGGATGCCCAGTGTCCAATAAATAAATTGAAGAAATCTTCTTCTGAATTGGGACCGATGGATCTTCCGGGACGGGTGGAACCCCCAAGACTCTTGTAAATTAGTATTTATTGTGGTATCTTTTAAAAATCCCTAACTTAACTGAGACATCAGTTGGTAGGATGAGTTCTTGGAATTGTATGATATAGTGAGACGTAATGTGTTACGGTACAATTTTGACTTGTTTGTGATTAATAAAAAGACTACCTTTGATTGCTAAATTCTACATGTATTGATGTTATCTATCTTTTATTGCTTCATCCTAATGCTCGCATTAGTGATGCAACCATTGAACAAGTACTCATCTTGATTTGAGTTACGTTGTGGATTATTCTCTTTGTATTCTTGAGTGCCATCGAGGTCATGAACCTCATGATTATTTGGCTAAGTTCATTTCCTATTATATTGTAGTTAGTTCTTGGTGAATAACTCTTCATCACTCTTTTGCAGATCACACATTGTTTTTATAACGTTAAAACCGTATCCTTTGAGAAAATTGAATTTTCATCACTATAAGGATTATTCAAAGTAAGATTTATAAGTGATTATTATCGAAATGATGTTGTTTATAAAACACCTTGGAAAACTTAATTGTTTTCATAACAAAGAAAATCTTTGTAAATTTATTCTTGATTCTTATTTAAGAATTAAGCATGAAAATGTTTTTATTATAAACATGATGATAAAATTTTGACGAACTGAGTATTGCATCGTTAATCTTTAAATTGTATATAGTTGCGCGCCTACATACAATTTGGAATGGACCATGCAAGGCTGATTAGTAGTCACCATAAAACTGATTAATAAACACTACATTTTCTTTAAAGATTGTGAAAGATTAAATTTTATGAGATCTGCAAGAAGTGAAAAATAGGGACATAGTGTTACGGACACCTACATATGTTCCTGTAGCATCTATTCTTCTGAATCGAATTTACTCATCTGTGGAAATTGTCTTATTTGACAATTGACAATTCTTTCTTGTCCAATTCTCCCATAGTGAGATTCTTAGGAAAAGTATCTGATTACCGAGTGTTGATACCCGACTGGATGTATCGACGTTCCTATCATTTCTTTTGATTTGATTTCATTTGAATGACCTGGGTAACGATCCGAGGAGCTTTCGTATGCGTACTCAAATTCTGAAAACATGGGATACATTCATATTCGTTAAATGTTTTCGTCTGTATCTGATTTGAAATTCTCTCTCGTAGATTATGCGTTAACCTTACTCTTTTAAGGTTAGTTATGTCTCCTGATATCCTTGAATTTGTGAAGGATTATGAGTTATTATTGGTCTTTTGAGAAATTCACATCTTATCGACGACAATGAAACTGGAAAGTTAATAGTGCCAGTAGAATGGATTGATTGATTATGACATGACGACATTGTCTTAATTGATGGGGACTCGAGTAGAAATCCCCTAAAAGATAAGATGTTGATTATCAAAAGTTTTCTAAATAATTCTTGATGGATGACCATATCCTGCATTTAGACTTGAGATTATACCGTGAATGGTTGTGAATTAGTCATAGATACTATAATCTAGAAAGAACCTAATATGAATTTATTAAAAGGTGTTTATGTTATCTGAAAATCTAGGAGGTATTTGCTGGTGAATTACCTAGACTTTCGCCATCAAGGCAAGTTGAAATTGGTATTGATTATATTCCTGGTGCTGCACCTGTGGCATGTGCACTTTACGTCAGCACCATCTGAATTAAAGGAATTACCGTACAACTGAGAGAGTTGTCGGAGATAGATTTTATTCTACCGAGGTCGTCATCATGAAGATCTATGGTGTTCTTATTTCTTATATTTATTGATTACTGTGAACTAGGTAAATTGACGATTAAAAATCTATATCCACTACCCAAGATGATAGATTTGTTCGATCATTTACAAGGTTCTAGCGTATGTTCTAAAGATTTGATCCATGGCATGGTTATCATCAACTTCGTGTCCGCGAAAAAGATTCTCTATTCAAATCACTACATCCAGAACTCGTAATAAACATTATGAGTTTCACGTGATGTTGTTTGGATTGACCAATGCACATGTAGCATCCATAAATTTGGTGAATCACGTGTGTAGGCTGTAATTTGATAAATTCATGCTTGTGATCATTAAGGACCATTTTTTTATTTGTAAGAATAAGAATGAGTTTTTAATTAGTTATAGACTGCCCTAAATTGGCCGAACAATGAAAACTTGTACCTTGAATATTTAACTTGTGATGAAAGACTTAATCCTTTACGTGAATTGACCGTGTGAATAATAGATAATGGAATATATTGACTCTTTAAAAAAAAATTTAGAGCCATTTGAAACTTTGGGTTTTACCAAAAAGAAAGTGCAAAAATGTTTTGACAAATGTTTTATCAAAAGAACTTTTGAGGGATTATTCCCTTATACCCTGAACATTTAAGTAAACTCCTGTTTAGGGGTAAATGTTTGTGTATACCTCAAGACAACCTAAGAGGGATTGAGGAAACCATTAAACCATGACTTAAAATTTGAAAGGACAATTTTTGCTTTTCAACTAAGAAAATTTCTACCAAAGAATAAACGAAGGTTTTTCGAACATTTACGGATCTTACTAATTATTTCTGATAAATCAACAAAAATCTTGTTAATTAAATTCAAATTATTTTGAACATTTGGTCGAACTAAGAAATTTAAAATTTTTATGTTTACGTTTCATAAAAATTAAATATTTATTATTTAATTACTTGTAATACTTATCGACGCTTTAAAAACGTCGGATTGAGCAAAACTGATAAAAACAATAGTTGAGATAGAACTAAGACTTAAAAAAAATGTGAAGAAAGAAATTTTGAATGAATACGGTCATGATAATTATTTCATCAGGAAGGTGAATGTAATTACTAACATATTATGTAGAAAAGATAAAGAATCAATTAGGATGTGTTCCTTAATAATGATTGTGCAAAATAAATTGCCGAGCAATTTGAAATATAGCCGATGCTTGTTAAAAAGGATAATATAGATAATAAAAAGGGGTTCGCGGCTAATGTGAACCATCAAAACTGAGAAGCCGATGGCGTTGAATGTATAACAGGCCACTTGAGGTTGCCTAAAAATGGAGAGTTTGAGATATAGTTATGTTGGAATCTTGTATGTATAAGTATTCTATTCATGTCATTTCTGATTTAATGTATCATTATCAGAATAAGTTGTACTAATGGCAAATTATGAAGGCAGACATCGCCTCATACATTAGTAAACGTCTAACTATTGCAAAGGTCGTCATCTGAATTTGATTTGATTTGAGTCATCGTCGACAGGCTGATCAAATCTGCTAATATCATTCCTGTTAATGATAGATTCTTGATGAAGAAATTGACTCTTTTGTATTTAAAGGAGTCGTGTAAACATGGTGTGCCTGTATCGATCATCTCTATCAAGATCCTCGCTTCGCATCGAATTTCTAGAGATTTTCTCAGAAGTCATTGAGAACGAATCTTGATGAGAGTACTGTGTACCACCCCAATCGAAGGGACGAGGTAAAGTAACGATACAAAATACTAGAAGTGTTGTTTTATGTTTGAATGATTGACCTTTGGTAATAAACCGTATAATCGTTTTCCTTTGGAGAGATTATCATTGCTAATTATCGTATTAGGATCAAGATCGAATCTTGTGAGGATATATATTAGAGCATCTGTAAGCAGGAGTTGGAATGAAGACACCCGACCTACACCCACTGTGAGTTGGACATGTCTTTTAGGTTTAAGATTTCCTATGATGACAAACCTAACCTTACAAAATACTCGACCCGCGAGACCTGAAATGATTGTTGAAATTAGGATCTGATTATTGACTGCCGGTAGTGGGCAGGAGGTTATGTGAATATGAAATGTAGATCTTGAAGTGCCAGATGGGTAGCGAAGTTATGCCAAAAATTTTAACCATGGAAAAATGAATTGATGATCTGAAAGATCATGGGATATAAGTCCCCGTTGTATGGGACCATTGAGATGATGTAAAAGATTGGTTTGAAAGGCATATAAGCTGGATCTACCCTAGGACTTCCAGAGCTGCCCGTGAATTATGTTTCGTATATCGAACTTGATAAAATGTCTATCAAGTGAAAATCTGATTGTTTCTTAGTAAAGTTTAGATCGGCGAAAAGTTGCATTCATCAAAAACCCGTGAACATCATGGATAGAGAAAGTAAGTCAACGTTTAGCCTGATCTTATTCCCGTAGTTATGTTTGATGAAACTCGCGTATTGTAATGAATTGCACTTGTGAGAAAAGACCGAATGTGGAGGAAATACCCACATGGCTTTAACTCTATAAGAAGCGAGTAGTAAGGTAAGATGATCTTTGAGGACAAAGATCCTGTTTAGGGTAAATGCTGTGACAATCCATCAATTTATGGTTGATATTTTATTCTCAAATATTATTTAAAAACATTATTTTAATGTTATAATATGAACTCACTTATTTTTGGGAAGAAATTTAGATTTTACGTCTTGAAGTAGCATCGACTACGTCTAAACCGAAGGATTATACGTTACGTGCTTACGTTTACATACACCGTTTTTGGTGACAGTCTGACATTTCAGAAAATAAATTTATCCGTGAATATTATTTTGGGATTTTAAATTTGAGTTAGTTCATAAACTCACAAATTTACGAGAAGAGATTAGGACTTACGTGAATATTTTAACGTCCTTTACGACTAAACCGGAAACCTTAGGATTACGTATTTACGTTTTCGAACTCCGTTTTTGATGAGACAATATTTATTAGATTCGTTTTGTGCCGTTGATTCATAATTTATAAAAATGTTTTTCGTAAAACGACCCGAGGGCACGCAAATCGAGAAAACTAGAATCGAGGAATACCCGTAAATTAGTGGGATGGGACAAGTTTTACACTTACCCACCCCACCCATGGGATGGCCAAGCTTACTCTACCACACCCTTTGAGGTGTCAAGTTGTAGCTAACTACTACTACACTTGTCATTTTTAAGCTTAACTTGTAAGCTACTTCTTCCACCAAAACCACAAAACCACTCACTCCAAAACCATTTCTCCATTTACATACATGCAAACTACTCATACTCTCCTCCCTCTCTCTCTAAATTTCGTCCAAGAACCACCTCTAAACACCCTCATTTGATCAAATTTAACCATGAAATCATATGTTATTCACACATATGATGAAGCCCTTTTCAAGCTCTATTGATTGGTGGTGATTTTAACATCCAAGGAGAAGATTTGGTGATGTCCAAGGGCTGATTTCTACATGAATTTTACAAGTATTGGTGGCCTTGAAGATTGGTGTTGATCTACCACAAGTTTTGCCATCAAAAATCCAAGCCATGATCATAAACTACACAACCTTGGTGGTATAGAGATTGTTCTTCCTATCCTCTTGTTATTTTGATTATGTAATCTTGTATTTTCTTTATTTATGTATATGTATATGATGATGAATGATGATTAAAAATATTATGTCGGGATTTGGTGTTGATAGATTTGATAAACATGGGTAAAAAGATGGAAAAACCACATGTAAAAATGGTTAAATCTTGCTTAATAAGATGGCTGTATAAAAACAGTAAGTAACCAAATGATAAACTGATAAAATGGTAAAGTGGAATCAATATACAGTAAGTATTAGGTGTTATACACATGTGAGAGTTGGCCATACAATGGAATCATCAAAATGAGTGAGATATGATCAAAACAAGATGAGTGCACCAATCTGAATAGTCTGTTTTGTAGGGACTGTTAATGATAGTTAAACATGGAATGATCAGTAGATATAACTAACTTATTTGTATCAAATAATATGAAGTTTATTCCATCCAAAAATGAGCTTCTATCTCCTTATAGAACTCAAGATATGATAGAAATGGTGAAGATAAAACTAAAAATCAGATTTTGAAGAATTAATGTTTAATAGTATTATATAAGCACTCAAACTAATATAGTATAAAATGTGAATTAACACCCACTAACTTATAAATTTCATTTATATAAATATGTATAAGGTTAAATAAATGGACACTTTATAAAAATGGTAGTTGAATAAGATTTATAAGTTATAAAAACTAAAAACATGATTTTTACGACTTTTTCGGCTATTACAGTAAAATTAACGTTTATCGCCAATTAAAACTTAGACGATCAAACCCGTCTAATGTAAAGTTTTTAAAGGTAATATACTGATATATAAGTACCTAATACAAGTTAAAACCGATAAAACCCGAACTATATGACATACGGACAATAACGAGCTAAGTTAGCATATTGGACTAATAATTTAACTAAATAAGTTAAAAACTTATAAAAATTACTTATTGGGCTTAACCCATTTAAGCCCAACATTTAAAGTATAAATACTGATAATACAAGTATAAAATGGATTAATACAAGTTAATAGACTTATAATAGGCTTATTGGACCTAAAACATGTAAATAGGTAAAACTAGTAAACTAGTATAAAAGTTATCAACACATAACACTAAAATGAGTAAATGAGAATATGTAAACCCACTTGATCATCATATATATAAAATCTTCATATGTATACATAATTGTTATTTTTATAAAGTCATTGGACAAGAGTCTAAGACAAGTATTATTTGTCTAGGTTTTCGTGATTGAAGCACGTACCGTACATCCGAATTGCCGATAACCCGCTTTCCCACATCAACGTGAGTTCATAGCCTCGCACTTTTTTAAATGTTTTTATGAAATGTTTTATAAACCCGCGAGGGAGATAACATGTTAGTTTTTATAAAATAGGACACTAGTTGTCCCGATTGTTTGTTTATTGATTTGGACCCGAATGATTGTATGACCCGATGAATGATTAAATAACCCGATAGATGAAATGAAATGGATTATTAAAGTTAGGTTATGTCACTAAAAGTCCCATTAGCATGAATTGTGAACTACCGGGATTTGGTAGACGCTTATGCATATAATAGTACTATTTGGGGACGATCACCCCAGTTCGCGCCTTGACGGTTGATCCCCGTCGTGCCACATTGATTGGTAAACGAATTTATGTATGAGAAGATTTCCATAGCGTGATCTTTGTGACGACACGCTAACTTAGATGGGAAAATTGAGTTTCGGGTTAGCTACCCGTTGTTTGTTGTAGTAAGGTAACAATGTCATGCGGCTTATAATAATCCAATTAACGAAATACTGCTATACGCACTAAATTACGATATATTGCCTGACTAGCAATACGGGGTCTTACTATTGATATTATGTTCGTGTTTTGGTTTTTCATAACCATATTCATATAACGGTTTTTATTTCTATACAACGTTATAAAACGTATTGTATGATATTTTTACGACATTAGTTCGTATAATGGTTTTGAAGGTGAAAGCCTATATTATGATTTTGATAAGGATGTGTATAAAATGACTTTGGCTATTTTATGGCTTATTACCAAAGATTTGTACAAAATGATTTTAGGTAATAATTTTATACCGATGTTATATTGATGGATTTAATTAAAACTCTATGAATTCACTCGGTGTTTTCGCTGACCTTTTCTTTTAACATGTTTTATCTCAGGTACTTGAAGGTAATTCTTGGGAAGACAACAAGAATTCATGGCCCGCACTTAAATAACAATTTCCATTCAAATCTTTTGTAAAACCTGTATGAAATACCATGACTTGGGACCTATGTAAATTTGATATTTATGAATGGAAATGCTTTTATTATTAAACGACGCGATTTTTATGCGTTGTCTATGATGTGAGTAATGTGCTATCTCGTAACACCAACGAGTATTCCGCTGTATTGAGTTGTATAAATTTGGGGGTGTTATACCAAGCCTCCTTGAGAACGATCCCCGCTTTGGGTCATAACTTATAGTTTTCCTAAATCACTTGTGTACTTACCCTAATTACGATCTTTTTTCCCAAAAGACGTAAAAACTCAACTATCACACCTAAATCGGCAAGGGCTAAACATCCCTCAATCTCGGAAAAATCACAAGGTAGTAGAAATTGGCCTGGATCCTCTTCCTTTCTCGGCATACGCCTTTTAGGTTTTTTAAGAAGGATCGAAGCACAAGTTTCTTCAAGGGTCACTTTGGTGAGGTCGATGAAGCTCTCTGTTTGAACCGTAGATGGAATATGAGGTACACGAGGGTGTGCACTCTTTTCCTTGGTCGCCACATTCACCCCATCGACTTTAGAACAATAAGACGTCTTAGAAGTCGAGGGTTGAGAAGAAGGAACAACTCGAAATCCTTCAAGGTTAGGGGTAATCACACGACCTTTCTCACGAGACGAGGCGGCTTTACATTGTTCCTTCAGATTTGCAACGGTGTCACTAGGTAACGAACTCGATGAAGCACCCGAGGACTTGTTCATTATAGCCGAAAACATCTTTTTAATGTCAATTTGTCCTTGCTCAATCTTCGTGTTTTGCAATTTCAATGTATTAGAAAATTTGTTTTTCAAAGTACCAATTTCTCCCTCTAATCGTCTCATATTAGCCTCATTCGTTTTCATGTAATTTTGAAAATCGTTTGACGAACTATTTTGATTTGATATTAAAGTTCCCTTGGTTTTGATTGTTTCTTTGAAAATTGTTTTGATTCCCACTTGAAAAATTGTTTCCTTGATTGTTGTTGTTAGAAAAATTCGAGTTTTGATTATTGTCTCGATTTTGCCAATTCAAATTACGACCTTGATTATAACCTTGATTTTGAAAATTCCCTTGTTGATTGTTTCCTTGAAAATTGTTACGATTTTGAAAATTGTTGCCTTGATTATAATTGCCTTGTTGTGATGGACCCGCGTCATTTTGATTTTGAAAATTGTTGTTTCCATTTAACGCACTCACATTCGACGTTTGGCCATCCGTAGCCGCACACTCGTAATAATTATGAGTTCCACCACAAAACGTACACGAAACCTCAACCGCTTTCACCGTAGCGGTAGCGTCTTTCTTTTGCATTTCAACGAGAAAAGACGTGAACACATTCGTCAACTTGTCGACTTTCGCATCAACTCTCTCAATGTCGCGATTAAAACTACTAACATTGGAGACATTGGCAACACTCAGTGCGTTGCGGAGTTGGTAAACCTTGGATCGGGTTTCGATAATTATCAATGCATCTTTCAGAGTCTTACACAAAAAGTTGCCACCGGCGGCGGAATTCAACGAATCTTGTTCTTGATAATTAAGACCGTTGTAAAACGTATCGATTTGGTGCAACTCGGAAAAACATGGTGAGGACATTGCCTAAGCAATTCCTTAAAACGATCCCACGCGTCTCTAAAAGATTCATTCGGTTTTTGCTCAAATTTCGTAATTTCATTTTTAAAAAACGTTGTCTCAGACGAGATCCTTCCACGTAGTTATCGAATTAGGTGGCTCTTTCTCGTACCAATCCTTGGCGGCACCATCGAGCGAGTACGGAAAAAGCATAAGCTTGACGACATCGGTGTCGACATTCTTAAACTTGCTCGTGGCTAAAAGACGATCAAAATTCCGAATATCATCGTGAGGATTATCGGCTTCACGACCTCGAAACTTCGTAGCTTGGATTAACGACAGCATTCCGCTCTTAATCTTAAAATTCTCCGCTTCGATAGCGGGAATTACGATCGCGTCTCCATAACCCTCAGTGGGCGCTTGGAGCAATTCCATCATCGAACGATTGTCGGCCATCTCGTCTAAGGTTTCTTCAACAACGATATTAGGAACGTCGGTTTCTAACTCTCGTCTACGTCGTCGATTCCTTCGATTACGATTGCGTCGATTCGAAGCGTCGCTAGAATTAGAATAATCTTTCGATAGAGTGCGCATGCACTAAGCGTAGAATGGGTGGTAGCAAAGAAGATTCTTTTTGCGGTTTTTCGATTTTTCAATTTTTTGGGTTTTTGATTGTTTTTAATTTTTTTGGATTTTTGTTGTACTACGTAGACACAAATCTACAAATCTCTCCTCGAATCGATCCTCTCGATTAAAGGAGCCTCAAGGAATGAAAACGATCACGTGGAGTGAACGCCTTCGATGACTTTAGAACGTTGGTGGAACACTAAAACGTTCAAGAGGGTTTAATCTTGAAAACAAGCAAATATATATGATACGTAGATAATACTTGGGCGGAAAACGCTCGATTAGCCTTCTTTCTCAAAACACGCACAAGCAAGCGGGGGAAACGAGGCGGCGCTAAGCACTTAAGAGCCTTTTTCCCTTAGGTCGTGAAATACAAACGCCTTATACCCACCTTATAGTTTGTGTTAATTGAAATTAAGCCTCACAAAAGTATTTATCTATTTTGCCTTTAAACTTTTGCTTTAGATTCGAATACAATGATCGAGTGATGAAATCCCGAATCAAGGTTGCGTTTTCACGCTTTTGGAGTACTTGTATACTTATTGTTCTACGTAAGTACAATATAGTAATATATTCACAAGAAAAACGAAAACGATAATGGGATATCTACAATATAGTAAAATGATTGTTGTGTGTTTAATTTAGGAAAATTAAACACGATTTATTTGGATACTATAATATAATAATGAAAATAACAAAAATGAGTATGTACGTTATATACGCTTTCCAAAAATTGAAAAGCAAAAACGCACTACTCACACAAACACGATAGTAATAATGGCATTATAAAAACACCTCCCCGGCAGCGGCGCCAAATGTTGATGTAGTGTTTTCGTACACGTTTTAGGAAAAACGTGTATGAGCGGCAAGTATTAAGTGTTACGCTTTAGGAAAAACGTAAAACCAAATAAATGCGGGTTCGTTCTCGAAGGAGGTGTGTGGATTAAGTTCCAAGTATATAAAATCAAGAGTTTGGATTAGTGATGTTTTTGGTTTAGAAGAGAAAAGAAGGGAAAATAAGATGGATTACGCTAAAAATTACCCTACGACGCGAAGAACGCGAAAACGTAAAATTCGACAAAACGAAAAAGTGTTCTAAAAATGGACAAATTTCAAACTAAGGTAAAGAAAAATACAAGGATCAAAAATTTGAAAACCAAAATGTCTAAAACCTAATTAATAATTTTATAATGATTTTTAAAATTAAAGAAAAACCTTAAAAATAAATAAAATTAAAAATTAACTAAGATGAAAAACTAAATGGATGTAAACCTCAAAATATTTAATTAAAACCTAAAAAATAAAACTAATTTTACTATTTTTTATCTAATTATTAAAAAACGGGTATAAAAATAATCATAAAAATTAATTTAATAATGGGAAAAATAAAAATTTAAAACAGTAAAGTCCCTAATACTACAATGAACAAAGGAAAAATAAAAAAAAGAAAAAAGCTAAGACAATAAGTTGGTAATAGCTTATTAAGGTATGGCTTTTTAAATAAGCCCAAAACCAAAAAGCCCTTAAGTCTAATTCAATTGCACCCTTGGTCAGTAAAAGACCCAAGGGCGCAATGGTAAGGTGAGAGTGTGCATGGCCAGTCCTTTTTGAAAAAAATATTTTTTTTTACTTTTTCTTTTTTATAAACTAAATTTCACACTTATTTAACCACTAAAATGAAACCAGAATAAAAAATAACCAAGATTAGGACCTAATTAAACCAAAAAACGGGAAGAAAAAAAAAAGAAGGAGAGATACAGTAATGAAAAAAAAAACAAAGAGATGGGTTTCTTCACTAGTGAAAAGACGACCAAAAGTGGCTAGATTGTGTTGATTACTTGGATTTGATGGACAAAGGGGGCACCCCTACACTCAGTTGAGTGTAGGGAGTCAACTTAAGCACAAAAAAAAATAAGCTTCACAGAGCAAAAATCACGCACAAACACAAAACACACTTTCTGATGAACTAAACAGGCCTAGGGGTGTTTGTCTGATGCAGATGGCTATTGAATAAGATTCAAGTGACCAAGATTTACACAAAACCTAACAAAGGCACAAATCACAAGCTCTCAATACTGACTTAACCTATACTCTACCAATCTTCAAAACTTCAAGAAAGTTTGTACTTAAAACAAAACAGAAAGATGGTTTACTGATTTGCTCTATGTATGCTAAGTTTTGAACATGCAAGTTTGCTTAAAATCCTATCTAAACTGAGACTAAAGACTGAAAACAATACCAACTAACAAATAAGGTGTGTAAAACCTATTTTTACCCAAACTTATGTCACCTTAATCAAATAAAACACAAATCCAAACACCCCCTTATTTTCAGAAATCAAACTTTAACAAAACAAAAGCTTTTAAATCCTATCTTAACTGATCAATAACTACTCAAACATGCATATAACAGCTAAACAAGCAAGATCAAATAGATAAATGAGCAATTAAACAAGTTAAACTCAAAATCATGCAAAAACACAAAAATATCACATAAACTCTATTTCTAGGAGGGTTCAAGCCCGTTACTTTGTGTGGTTAACATCCAACCACACAAAGGCCAACTGAGGCCTTCTCCTATAAGCTGGAGGCTTATGCTTTTAGCTTGTGAGTTGGCTGATGTAGAGAAAAACACCAATATCTTCAAAAAAAAAGTGATGACATGAAATGGAGAATGAGAGATTGAATATCCTTGTGAACCTGCCAAGCAACAAAATGAAAGTGAACTGATACAAATCACTATGAGCTATAAGCTAGGCTTATTGGTTAAGCCAGCTTATGGCTTATAGCTTATGATGAGAAAAAAAATGGAAAATAAATTTTTCAAACCACAAAACTTTGAAACCTTTAAACTTAAAAAAACCAAATGGCAAGTCCTGAAATTCTCAACACAAATCCACTATCACTTCAGTGTGATTGAGGATTTCAGGAAGTCCAAGTAAAAAAAACGTATTAACCCAAAATCCTTTTCCTTTCAAAATCAGAAACGTTTTACTACTAACACTATGAAACCAAATCCTTTTTGAAAACCAAACTGTGAAACAAGAATCCTTATGAAACTACTTTAACTAACTTGCAATGAAAATACATATTACACTAAACAGGAACTCAGAAATTGTAAAAACATTAATCCTTTCATTTTCATTAATAAAATTAATTTCTTACAAAAACTGGAACAAAAGCCCATCCATAAGTTGGAGGGTCTTTATATAGGACTACTAGGACTATTCTAGAGCATAACAAACATAAACCCTAGATGCCAAATGAAAATCTGAATATTCCCTTGTAAAGTTATTCAAACTTGGTCAATTTTGGTTCCATGTGATTGGCAGCCTTGACTGAGTGATCTAGGACGTTAATCTCACACTTTGGGACCAAGGAGTGCTTATAGGACGTCGGATTGCTGCAGGATTCCATTTTTGCTATTTCAAGTGTAGCAGGGGAACCATGGTGGGGCCATATGGGTCATGGGAAGGTTTTGTTTGTGAGTGTGAAAGGTTTAGTGTAGGGTTAATTGAGGTTCTGGATAGTTGGGGCAAAAACCCCTTTGATTGGGTACGAATTTGGTCTGGGAATTTTTAGGGTTGATGGGTGATTAGGGGGTGTTTAATTCGTTTTGGGTGATTAACCTTTTTAAAAATTATGTTTACCCCCAAAATCTGATAAACAGGTTTAAAAAATAAAAAGAGGGTGGTGGATTGTTGACGTGGAGTATGGGAGGTATCTGATTGGTGGATGGGTAAGTGGGTGATGAGGTGGTGGCTTTTGATAGGGTGAGGGGAGTGTGAGTGGGGATTTAATGGTGGGTTAGTTAAATAGGTTTGGGTAAATGGCAGAATAACCCCCTCCCCTAACTGAATTCCTAAACACAGCCTTGCACCATTAATCCTTGGGTAATTTTTGGTAGTCCTTTATTAATTTCACCATTAGTCCTTTGTTAATATTCATTATAAAAAGGACTTAATGTGAAATGTATTCAATATTGGACGACTATTCTTGTGTTATCTTCAAACTTTAGGGACCCCAAAGTAATTTGTGATAGATGAGGGGTATAAAGTGTCAATCTTTAAAAGTTGAGGGACCAGAATTGACATTCTTCAATTCTTTAAGGGCATTTTTGGAAAATTCATTCTTCGGGTCTGGTTCTTTGTGCGGCTTCGTTTCCCGTGTTCGTGTTTGCTTGATTCTTGTAATCTTTTGGTGAATTCACGATATCCGTACCTAAAATACACAATGAACAAACACAAGCATATATTTGGGTGTTTTGATGATATTTTAAGCATTTTAAGCCCGATTTAGACGATGAGATTATGTATAATTACAGTCTCATCAACAGTGGTGGCCAATTCTACAACTGAAGCAGAGTATGTTGCTGCAGCTGCTTGTTGTGGACAAGTTTTATGGATTCAGAACCAGCTGTTAGATTATGGGTATAATTTCATGCATACCAAGATTTTTGTAGACAATAACAGTACATTATGCATTATTAAAAATCCTGTACATCACTCTAAAACAAAACACATAGAAATTAGACATCATTTTATAAGAGATTGTTTTGAAAAGGGTTTAATACAACCAGATAGGGTTGACACAGAAGAAAATGTGTCTGATTTATTAACTAAACCTTTTGATACTGGAAGATTTCAATACTTGGTAACAAGTATTGGAATGATCAATCTCACTTAATATGTGTTTTGGGATCTTATTGTAAAAGTATGTACATGATATGCATTGTTATTGGTCTTTATGTGAAATTAGATTTTCCACTTTATTTGTCTAACGCTGACAAAGGTTATCTTAACGCTGATAAGTGTTATCGTGACGTTGTTAGCAACATGTTAGTTTTGTGTTTTTTGATCTAATCATGCAGGCGTTGTTAGCATTGTACCATTGGATACAGAGTTGCTTATGGATCCTTGGAGCATTCTTGGAGCATGTTTCAATTTATGGATGATGGTTGGAATATTTATATTCCTATCTTGACATAAATTTTTTTATTACATGCATATTGTTTGGCAACTTATGTATCATAGTTTAAGGGGAGGGTTAGGACCTTTTAGGACTTTTTGGGTATTATTCTAATACTCTTATCACAATTCTAGATTGTGTCCACTGGTGAGTATGACTTAGTTTACTAACTCATGAGGCACTGTAGCATGCAAAGTTGATATACTATGCACGCTGCCAAGACTTTTTGGCCTAGAATTGGGAGTGGTCTGTTGGGAGACTTGAGCATGATTTATATTGGGTTTACCTGGGAAGTTACAAGGGATTTTATTAGATAACTTCACTGTTAAGAACTTTGGTTAGCAAGGGACACTAGAGGACTGTTATGTCTATCTTGCATAAGCAAGTGTGCATGATTGGACAGTGCTTGCAACCCTATAGTAATTTTCAGTTTATAGGTTATCTTCACTAGGATAAATCACTTTGTTAAGGTCCTTTTTAATTTTTATTATTTTTATTTTTGGACGTTGACAGATATATTTCCAAACGTTGTTATGACCAATTTAGACGTTGACATGGCTTTTTCCAACGTTGACAAGAATATAGCCGTTGGGCGTTGATAGGTTATTTTCGACCATTGACACTCATTGGGTCCTACCCAGTTGTTATTTTTGACGAAACTTGGGGCCGTAATTTTGGGAGTTGATAACTTTTAATTAATGCACAAGATAACTTATTTTCTTTTCAATATTTTCATCATTATATTTTGAAAATACTTGCCTCATTTTTGACCAATCACATGTGCCTATCTCTCCTATAAATTTGGCTCCTTCTTTTTAAATAGGGTACTCTCATATTCTTGTCTAACAACTTTTCTCCTATAATTCATCTTTTATAACCTTTCACAAACAGCTTTCTACATCAATGGCGCCTAAGTTTTTACCAAGTGACTTGGTATTGGGATTCAGAAGTCAACATAATATGGTTGCTTATTTGGAGGCTGATGATGCTCTGTTTCCTAAATACACCCAGACGGTGGCGTATTTGAATGCATATCCACTTAGGTATGCACTTTCTCATGCTCCTCTCATCCCTGTCACTCATATTAAACAGTTTTAGAACACTGTAAGTTCCTCAATGCTTAATGATGTGACTACATTAACTGCTATTGTCCATGGGCGTTCATGGGTGGTTACCAAATCCTTGGTTTGCCAGGCTTTACATCTTTATGATGCAGATGGTATAACCACTCTACCCATTGGTGAGATAGAATAGGGACTTAAAGCTTTGGAGTATCCTTTCCCTGAAGAGGGTACTTTAAATAAATATAATAAACTAGAATCCCCCCCCCCCAGCTTGGAAGTACTTAATACATGTCATCCTACAATGTTTAAGTCCCATATGTACTGCACATAATGAAATTAACATATCCATTGCTAGTGCAATTGTGTGTATTACTAATGGGCAAAAGTGTAATTTTTCTAAACTGATTTTTGATGGCATGTGTAAAAACAAGGGTAATAAGATGACTTTGGCTTACCCAAGATTTTTACAAATGATTTTTGATGAGCAAAGGTATTGCACCAAGGATCATGATGACTTTTATACGATCCCTGTGCAAAAGAAAGCTATTTTTAGTAAGATGAATTCACCCCCTCACAGAGACTTACCCCTTACCCAAGCCATGCTTGTTGTTATTGCAGCAGCACAACCTCAACCTAACCCACTACCCCAACTTGACCCATTTCCTGAACCATCACCTTCACCTCAACATATGGAACTTGACCAAGATCCATTCAACGCTGACACGTTAAATGTTGGTGTTGATACTTCCCAAACGTTGACACCTTTCTACAACAGACCCAAACACCCCTTAACCTTCAAACTACCACCCAATCCACATCATCTTCTACACCCCCTGAATTTAGGTTGGTAAAACGCCCAAGGACTACTGGAGTGTTCTCCTCTGGTGGTCCTAGCCATGTTGCAGAGAGAACCACCACCACAAGTGTGGTTGGTGATATGGATGAGGCTGGGACTATTGGTAATCGCTTAGATGCAGGCCAAGCCAGTCCAAACATCATTAAGACCTCATCCATGCCCCATGACTCTACTTTGGGAGGTCAAATACCCATTCTAGAGGAGGGCAACTTGGAACCATACACAATGTTGGAATTGACGGTTGTTTGCATTAGCTTGCAAAAGCAAAATGCAGACATGGTACAAACACTCAGTACACAAGGCCTTGAACTCAAGCAATTGAGGGAGAGGATTGTTCTTTTAGAAGATGCTAAAAATAGGCGTGGTATGGAGGATTCTTCCAAAGGGGAGGATGAGCAGGTACATTTGAGTGACAAAGGCTCACATGATGAAGAATCTTTGGGTGTGGCTGAAGCTCTTACAAATTTGAAGAAGCAACCAGGTTTTGATGTCTCTTTGGTTACTCCTACAAATTTGAACTTATCCTTTACAGCAATGATGGAGCAGTTCACAAGAAGCGCTGACAAGAGTAAGGTGAGCGTTGACAAGCAGATTTTTGACGCTAACACACCAAGCGTTGACAAGAGTAAGTTGGGCGTTGACACACAGGTTTTGAACGTTGGTAGATCTGTAGATATGGTTGATGTATTCCAATCATCAGCTATCATCAAGGAAGTGTCTTCATAGGTACCTTCATCATCTTTACCCATCACTGATCCATTAGATAAGGGTAAAGTAATCATGGTAGAAACAGAGGTTCCTAAGGATGCAGCACAAGTACAGTTTGATTCAATGTTGGATGCACGACTTATGGAACAAGAAAAGAAGAAGGTTGATGAGTCACCATTTGTGGTTACTTCTGAGGAGCAATAAGTAAGTAATGATGAAAGCTCATATTCAAGTGTTATGATAATTGAAGAACCAGAAAGACTTGAATATGGTGATGAGTTGGCAAGGGAGAAACTTGCAGAGTTGAAGTTGAAAGTAGATTATGATATGCCAGAAGTTGCCAAGATGTACCATGCTTGGGAGAATAAGGTTATGGAGAATCCAGACATGACAAATTCAGATCAAATTTGGGGTTTGGAGATTCTTCTAAGAGTTCAAAGAGATTGCAAGGTAATTCTGAAGTATAAGGCTAGCAAAGTTTTCTCACAGTTGAAGAGAGATAGAAGGGAGCTTTATTATATGTTGCTCAGATGTCATCAAGGAGGATGAACTTTTCAAAAATTGTAGGGATTTTCCTTTGAAGAATTGGAGTATAAGGCTTATCCTATTTGGGCAAGAGTGCAAAAAATGAACACTATCAAACTTCTTTCAAATGAAAGGAAAGAAGAATTTGCAGAAGAAATGGAGATTCAAAAGGCTATGATTGTACCAAGGCCATTGAAGAATGGAGTTCCTCTTGAGTTTCCTTCAGATTTGAATAAAGTGAATTCCAGTGAAGCTATTATTAGAAAGAGTATTAAACTCTCACCCATGGAAGCTTTAGATATGGTAAAAGTATTACCTCATGATGCCAGAAACCCTATCATTAGCTATGAAGAAGATGCAAGTGGGTTTTGGATGATTGGTAGATATGGGAAAGTGGTACACACTTTTACTACTCTTATGTCTTTGTTTACAAGTATGGATAGGGAAGACTTTGCAGACCTTTAGAGGTTACTGCTGGCCAAGTATGAGACTGAAGCACCTACTTCAGTCAATGGAATAAAGCTTTGGTCAACATTCAAGAGATTGTGTGCACCAGAAGAAGAAGATCCTGTTTGGAAGGATCTTAAGGATGATATCAGTGGACTTCAGTGGCGTCTATATTCAGCAGCTGTGTTGTTCCCATTCAATCCATAACACAAGATTTAGAAGAGATATTTAGAGAGAGAAAGAGAAGAAAGTAGAGAGAGAAACAAGAGAGAATTGGAAGGTTAAACACTTTTAGAGAGAGAAATAAAATGGTAACCAACACCCTCTTCCACACATGGAAGAGGGTTTATATACCCTTGGCCTTTTGGGCCGTGGGCTTTGTTTCCTTGGGCCGGGCTTGGCTTTGCTTTGGGCTTACGCCCCTAACTTATATAATATTAGCTTAAAGTCCAAGCCCGGTTTTCCCGACTAACCTATTACAATACAAGACCTTTTAACGACTAAGATGACCTATTATATTCTTGTTCGGCTATATAAAATATAGGGCTAACAATCTCCCCCAATGTATCGGTCATCTTAAAAAGCTTAAAAAGCATAAGATGATTGAGTGAATACATTCTTGTAGAGGAGATCTTTCTGCTTTGGTCTTGTATCTTGGTCTTGATCTTGTTTGTAACAGTTTTGTTCCTTCATGCTTTCATGATCTTTATCTTGAGCCTTTGTCATTTGACTTTGATTGCTTGAGATCTTCATTTGTGCTCCTTGTAACTAAGATGACCTATTACATTCTTACATTCTTAGGTATCTTTGATTATCGCCATCTTGTGCTCTTGTGACTTCTGAATCGACATCGGTTGCACAGCTACGCCACCTTCTTGATATGCAGCAACATATATAGACACGGATGAAATGGCTTTGAACATTTCACCCTAACTCGGTAGCGTTTTCCCTCCGGTCGGTGAAGACCGTTAAACGGTATTAAATACCGTACCTGTGATCAGGTAGATTCGATTAAGAACCTCCTTGATAGGGTTTCCCGGCGGTAGTAGCCAGTTCTCTTTACTCGACCGTCTCAAAGCAGACTGCGAACGTAAAGAGTGAATCATAAGGATAAATTATCCGTCTGATTAGAGTCGTCAATTCAGATTTCCTGGAACAAGTTTGATTCTAAAAGAATCACACCATTGTTGCTTTCCAGTTTGTCACAAGCTTGATTCATAGAGAATCTTACGAGTTACCTACCGCAGTGCTGTTTGATGTTGACACTGGAAGGATTTCCATTCGTCACTGTGAACACTAATGAGTGTCACTCTGAATGTTCTGGCAAGATCACATGGATTTTGCGAAGAAACCTGGAATCAAGTTTGAATCAATTAAGAATCAAAACTTAGTTGCTTTCCAGTTCTCACAAGTTTGATTCGTATAGAATCGCACAAGTTACCTACCATGAGCTTGTTTAATGCTGGCTCAAGCAGGATTTCCATCTTCATTGTGAATCGTATCACTCAGATGTTTTGGCAATATCACAAGGATAATGCGTAGGACTCGATTGTGTCCTAATGAGATGATAAATTGATCTCGTTTGGCTCTAGACTCAATAAGTGCATTTTGGTAATCGGAGGCTGGAGCAGACTGCCACCTTTTCAATATTAACTGACTCGGAGTGAGAAAGTCAATAGATACGTGTTGATCTCCGTGACAATGAGACAAGTTTCTTTTGAGAGAAACTCGAATGGCTGGGGAGGGGTTGTGTATCGCATCACTGGGTCCATGACACTTGTCTTCAAAAGATGTGTTAACCCGGTTTCTACCTAAGTTGCATAGAATATTCAACTCCTTCAATGCTTACCAATACGTCATCATTAGCACCTTGTTGTGATTGTTCTAGTGCTAACTTAAGTAATTGGTCCGCATTCAGCTTCATTCCACTCCATCTTTCCTAAGGACAACTATTTCTAGCTATGGAATGTCCTTGGGTAGATCCATCCGGTTCTGGTTGGATCATAGGACTTAGTTTCCTATCCTAAACCACCTTTTGACTCCATCGTTCCGTCGTGGATAGTAGGTTGTTTTGGGTATAGATCGTAACCATTAAACCATTGAAAACCATTCAAAGTGTTTTGATAAAAATCAAAACTTTTAACACTTGAAAGTTTTACATTTTCGAAAAGCTCCCCCTACACACATGCATCGATATACGAAATAGTTTGGCATGTGAAGGAAAGAGTTGCACTTGAGTCTTTAAGATCACATGTTGCGATATATTACATTTTAATCACATTTTCTTCCCTATCTCTAATATAAAAACATCATATTAGAGATACTAATTGATTAAAATATGACAATTTCTGAAAACCGAATGGGAGAGAAACATGTGTTCACGAATAAAGCATGGAACATATTTAGTCGGGTCGCTCCCCCTCAACAATATATGTGTGTCTTGAGACAAAATTTGACAAATTTTTAGAAAAACGACACCTCAAAATATGTTGAGGTACGGAGTTGAGATGCCTTTTCCGATATAATATATTATATTTGACAATTTCATATCATTTTCGGAATGTGTTGGATACATAAATATGACAATTTTAGAGATGTACCCAACAACATTAAAAGGCTTGATTTTAAAACGCTCCCCCTCAAAAATTGATCAAAATAACATATGACAATTTTGAGATATAAAAACTACTTATGAGGAAGGGAGTGTTGAACACACAATTTTGAAAGATTTAGAAAAACCTTTTGAGAAATTCTTGAAAAATTGTGTTCAACGGTTTTAAAATAATCAGGATTTACATGAGCTCAAAACTTTGAATGTTTTGTGACTAGCTCATGACCGAGAAAAATTAATTTCCCGTTGTGAAGCATAAGTTATCATCCGTGATAAACTTTCCTTAAGTGGAAGTACGAGTTCTAAGCTGACATTTACTTAGAAGTCGTTTTTCATGAACTTAAAAACTTTGAATGTTTTTATGAGAAGCTCATGACCGAGAAATATGATTTTCTCGTTAAGAAGGATAAGTTATCGTCCGAGAGAAACTTTCCTTAGTTGAGGTCCGAGTCCTAAGCTGTGATGCGCTTAGAAGTCATTATGAGAGTATATCAAGCAGCTTCATTTGCCAAAACCTCCAAGTCTTCTGGAGTCATATACTTCATACCAAGACGGCCAACGAGATACGCAAACCTATCTTTCGATAGAGCTTTTGTAAACAAGTCTGCCAGCTGGTACTCAGTTCTGACAAAGTATAATTCCACGATGCCGCGTTCCACTTGTTCCTTGATGAAGTGATATCTGACATCGATGTGCTTGGTGCGGGAGTGTTGAACCGGATTGCAAGATATGGCTATGGCCGACTTTGAGTCACAATACATAGGTATTTTATCAAAGTGGAAGCCATAATCCGTGAGTTGAGTTCTCATCCAGAGGACTTGAGCACAACACGCGGATAGAGCCACATATTCTGCTTCAGCTGATGAGAGAGAAGTGCAATCCTGCTTCTTTGACGACCAGCTGACAAGCTTGTCTTCCCCTAGAAATTGTATGCTACGAGAAGTGCTTTTACGACTATCAAGAAAACCTGCGTGATCAGAATCTAAAAAAGCCGTTAGATGAAAACCGGTTTCCCTCGGATACCAGAGTCCCATGTGAATGGTATTCTTAAGGTACCGAAAGATCCGTTTAACCTCTTTGAGGTGCTTTTGAGTAGGTCTGGCTTGATATCGTGCACAATAGCATGTGGCATGATGAATATCAGGACTGCTGGCTGTAAGGTACATAAGTGACCCGATCATACTGCGATATCGCGTTTGATCTACGGGATATGAGTACAAGTCAGCGTCTAGGGATGTGGTCGATAATGGTGTACCAACGCGAGCACATGAGGTCATACCATGCTTTTTAAGTATCTCTTGAGCATACTTAGCTTGGTTAATGAAGATACCACGTGGGGATTGATGAATCTGGAGGCCTAAAAAGAATTTTAGCTCCCCCATCATTGACATTTCAAATCTGCTGTGCATTAATTTTTCAAAACGTTTTGAAAGTTTTGGGTTCGTAGAACCAAAAATAATGTCATCAACATAAACTTGCACCAGCATTATGTCATCCCCATATTTATTAGTAAAGAGAGTAGGATCAATAGAACCTTTGGAGAATCCTTTCGACACCAAGAAGTTTGAAAGTTCTTCGTACCATGCCCTTGGAGCTTGTTTAAGTCCATATACAGCCTTCTTGAGACGATAGACTTTGTTATGATGATGAGGATCGATGAATCCTTCCGGCTGATTCACATACACTTCTTCCTTCAAATGACCGTTGAGAAAAGCAGTTTTAACGTCCATCTGAAAAACCGTGAAGCCCTTATGTGCAGCATAAGCAAGGAATATCCTGACTGCTTCCAAACGAGCGACTGGAGCGAATGATTCATCGTAGTCTATGCCTTCTTGTTGACGGTATCCCTTAACCACAAGACGAGATTTGTTTTTGATGATTGTTTGTTCTTCATCCAGTTTATTTTTCCAGATCCATTTGAAATCTAAAATTGACATTCCATAGGGTCGGTCAACAAGTTCCCAAACATTTAGGCGTTCAAACTGATGAATTTCGCCTTGCATTGATTCAATCCACGCATGATCAGTCATGGCTTGTTTGATGTTTGTAGGTACAGTTGAACTCACGGTGAGTGCATACATACACACATCGCCATCGGTTTCGAGTTGTCTGCGTGTTCGAACCGGTTGTGAAGGATTTCCAATGACTTGCTCCAATGGATGATCACGTGTCCAATGGTGAGTGGATGGATATGGTTGGTAGAATGTATGCATGTTGGACGGATCAACATGTTGAGTAGAAGACTCTCCGAATTCGTGTATCGGTGTACCGAACGGATTGATAAATTCTTCATCGTCAGGTTGTGCATCGACTGCTTGATTGTTGTTTCCTCCTTCAGCATTGACGGTTGGTGATGTTGGTTGTATGACAGTGTCTTGAGTTTGTTGAGTATCCACTGGAATTGTCTTTTGAGCAACGGTTGCTGAAGTAGAGACAGTTGTGTCTTGTTGATTTTTTTCAGGTGCATCAGCAGTATTGACAGTGGAAGGCTTTGACACAACTTGATTGTTTCCATAGTAATATTCATCAAACATAGGATCATATAAGTCAACCAACTCATTCATATGTGTTGTATCCGTCGAGTCTGCTGTAGGAGTACTTTGTTGACATTCTTGCACGGGACGTACACTGTTTTGTGTAGGTGCCATTGCTGGACATTGAGGTGCGGGACTTGAGCTGTTGTGATCAAGTACCATTTGTGGCAATTCGTCAAAGTTCACATGAATTGTTTCGACAATAATCTTTGTTCTCTTGTTATAGACTCGATATCCTTTCGACAATGTAGCATACCCCACAAAAATACATGCATCACCTTTTTCTTTCATCTTGTCGAGATTCTCACCGTCTTTAAGAATGTAACATAAAGATCCAAATACGTGAAAGAATTTGACAGTAGGTTTCCTGTCATTGATGATGTGGTAAGGTGTCTTTTCATGTCTAGGGATGACGAGAGAACGATTCTGAGTATAACATGCAGTTGCAATTGCTTCAGCCCAGAAGAATAGTGGTAATTTTGAAGCAGAAAGCATTGTTCGAGCAGCCTCAACCAAAGTACGGTTCCGTCTTTCGACAACGCCGTTTTGTTCAGGAGTTCGAGCAATAGACGTTTGATGTTCGATGCCTTCTTCTTGAAAGTAAGATTGCAAGTTCTTGTTCAAAAATTCAGTACCCCTATCCGTTCTTATGGTTAAGACTTGAGCTTGAAGATTGCGTTGTATCATCTTGAGAAAGTTTTTGAGAACCTCTGGTGTTTCATCTTTGGACCTTAAGAAGAAAGTCCATGTGTATCTAGAGTAATCATCAACAATCACTAAAATATACTTTTTCCCGTTAATACTCTCTACACGCATGGGACCACATAAATCCATGCGTAGAAGTTCCAATCGTCCTTTTGAGCTTGGGGTAGTCTTTGATTTGAAAGACTTCCGTTTTGCTTTCCCCAACTCACAAGAAGAACAAAGATGGTCTTTGACGAATTTCAACTTAGGAAGACCGGTCACAATATCATTCTTCGAAAGCAAGTTGATGGTGTCAAAGTTGAGATGTGACAATCGTTGATGCCATAACCATGCTTGAGATGATGAAGCTTTAGCCATTAAACAAATCGGATTTGTTGAAGATGTGTCTTGAAGAGTTACTGTGTAGAGATCAGAACCACGAGAACCTGTAAGAAGGTCATTCCCATCGTAGTCTCTAACATAGCAAGTAGATTTCCGAAAAGCCACTTCCAAATCCGCATCACAAAATTGACCAACCGAGAATAAATTGTGATTCAGTTCCTCGACGTAATAAACCCGTTTTATAGTGATATTCCCTTGAACCAAGTCTCCATATCCGAGTATCGGTGCAAACTGATCATTTCCAAACCGTACCGTACCCAGAAACTTCTCCACGAAGTTAATGAGAAGCTTGAGATTGCCCGTCATGTGCTTTGTGCACCCGGAGTCCATTATGAATAGGATGAGTTCGACGAGCTGCAGAAGAATTAGAAGAAAATGTAGCATTTGACAAATGGGATCCCTTGATAGAGACGGGTTCCAAAATAGTAGTGGGCCTAGATGCAAAGTCTACAGGCAAGCTGATATTCCTAGACCCAATCACTAAAGTGGTTAACTTAGGTACCCATTTGTATCCGGGTGGTGTATATCTCGAATACCCCCGTGTACATGTCCTAATCATGTTCTCATATAACTTCCTTAATCTGTTTTGTTTACGCAGAGTAGTGGAGTCTAACGCACTTAGTTTCTTAAGTGGTTGATCAGTGGATTGGTTCAAAGTTCTTGTGGGTTCTCTAGTACTAGTGGGCACAAGAATAGGCTTCCTAGTTCTATCATTCACGCCATTATGATTAAGAGCACAAGCATCATGATTTTTAAGTACGAACACATTTGCCACATTCAACACAAACAAATTCAACATTCGAGGTCTTAGCAGTTAAACTGTCATTACATGCAGTTACAGACGTTTTATTCTTAGAAAACTTAAAATTCCTACGGTGATCTTCTACTTCATTCTTCTTCCCTTGACTATTGTTAGGCATGACTCTATCTTCAACTCTAGTGCTCTTAAGCTGTGGTCCGCTAACACTAGTAGTGGGATTTACTCCTGTAGAAGAAGACACACGTTGATTAGTTTTCCTAGTATTCTGAGGTAACTGCGTTGTTCCAGTTTGAGTGGACCTAGTGTTCATCTTATACATTCCAGGTGCTATCGCATTAGTGCTCTTATCATTTCCTATCTTAGGCAAAGTCTGTGGGGATTGTCCCAAAATAGATGTTTTAGGGCATTTAACCGCATTCGGTTGACGAACGGCGGATGGTTTACCCAAAACAGACTTTCCTTTGATTTTCTCAATGAGTTTCTGTAACTCACTTATGGCTATGTCCCTTTCTTTTAGCTGAGCTTTCAAATCATTTATTTCGAAATCCTTTTCATTCAGTACACGAAACGTAGAAGCTGACATTTCTTGACACTTTTTATGATTATGAGATTTTTCACCTTTTTGTAAAGCAAGTTCAAGAGAAATGGAGTGTTTCTCAAGTTGAGAAAAGCTTTTCGAAAGTTTGTTATATGACTGAATTTGTTTTGAAAGCTCTACTTCAAGATTGCGACATTTCTCGTCTGATTCTGACACTAGACATGCTACATGACAATATTGATCAAGATCGGTATACACACCAAGTATAGCATTCATATGGTCAGCATAAAAGTATTCCTTAGAAAGTAGATCAATTTCGTTAGAAAGTTGGTGTTCTTGTGTCGTTAATTTAATTTGAAGAAAATCAACTTCATCTTCAAGAGATTTGACATAGCTTAAATCAGTTAACATTTCCTCAGTGAGAGCATTATAAAACATTTCCACAGTTTTTGAAAGATCATCAATGGTTGGAACAATGCATTGTTGAATGACGACTTCTACTTGTGGGTTAGGTTTAATATTCCAAATGGTATCCCTAGAAACTTTTTCATAGTCGACGACACCTTTGTACAAATTTAAAACCCCTTGTTTTATAAACTCAAATTGCTGAACACTTTTGCTTTTCTCATCCCATTTACGTTTTTCATCCAAAATTCGCTTTTCTAACAAAATTGATTGCTTTTTGAAACTCCTTTTTAAAGAAACTTTCTTGTGTGGTTCATCACTTGGTGGTGGAACACTATTATACATCTTTTGCTCTTTTGAAAGTTCTTTTTGAGGGACAAACTTAATATGAATGTTAGAATCAGAAAGGTTTATTAAATCACTTAAGTTTGATCGACTTTCTTCTTGTTGACGAATGATTTCGTCGCAGTCAGGGGAAAGCATAAGAGCAAGATTATCAACATAATAACCGATATCATAAAGAGCAGGCTTGGTACTTTGAGCTTTCTTGAGATATTCAGGCTTGACAAAAATCGTTTTCATATTTCTATTGAGCATATTCATAGTTTGAATAGACTGACCCGTTTTGTAAACAATGTTGTTTAACGTGTCGACTCTCTTTTCCAAAGCAAGAATTTTTTCAATATCCTTTTCTTCACGAGTTTTATAAAGCTCAGTTTGTTCTTTGTTAACGGACTCTAATTCAGTAATTTGGAGTTTATGTAGCAGCAGTTGTTCTTCAAGTTCCGATATCTTCTGTTTTGACATATGAATTTCGTGTGTTACTTCAGAACAATATTGTTCGTTGAGCACCTTACGTTCATATACCAAACCATTAGCTATTGCAACCCGTCGATCAGCTTCTTTTACATAATCACACTCTTTAAGCCTGTCTATCTCCTCGGCTAAGGATGTGTTTGCTTGCTTCAAACTTTTATTAGCTTCTTTGTTTTCATCAATTTCACGTTTTAAAGAATTAATAATAGACGCAAGCAAATCACGGTCCTCATCCGAGTCAGTATCCTGAACAGCTTTTCCGTCATCATTACACATATGCTGTGAATCCGTAGAGATATTGCTATCCTCCGTGTCCGTTACATATGTGTCATTGATGCTTTCGGGTTGCTCAGGATGCCGTCGTTCATTAGCAAACACATTATAGTTATCATGTGATGGTACCTTTTCAAGTGGCTCAGAATCATAGATGGGTCCAGAAGTATCATCAGTCTCTGGGATCACTTCTTGAATCTTTGCCATGTACACATAATGTGCCTCTAACTCTTGATCATCGGCTTCATCATCAGTGTCATCACGCCAGTCAACTTCATCTGCTGTGAGTGGAATTCCTGCTTCTTCTTTCTTGCACAGCAGCATCTTTTCCTTGTGATACCCTGAGTCCTTAACCCGTTTTGGCTTCCTGCATTCCCTAGCCATGTGCCCAAAACCCTTACAGTTGAAGCATTGAATCCCAGTCTTCTGCACAACCGGAGTGCCTACAGTATCTCTAGCCCCAACTTGATTCAGCATCCTCTGATTATCATACCTAGCCTCACGATCATACCTAGGTGCATGATCAACTTCCTTATATCTAGCATTGGATGATGATCTGAGGTTGTTGTTGGTAGGTTTGTAGATCTTCTTATAAGTTGTGGTGAGTAAAGACATGAGTTCTTCAATCTTCTTGTCCCTTGAAGTTTGTTCATCATCACTATCTCCATCTGACTCGGTGTCATACTTTGGAGGTGGAGTGGGGACAATTGCTTTTGCTTTGTGTTTAGAAGCAATTAGAGGTTTGGTGGATGAGCTTGATGACTTTGAGGAATGATTAGGTGGTTGTTGACGGGGAACGGGTTTTGTTGAAGTAGCAGCCACAAAAGCAATAGAATTAGCAGACCGTTTTGCCTTTTCAGCCCTTAGTTCATTCACTTCATTCTGATGTTGTTTCAAGATATCATAAAGTTTGTGGTAAGATATAGTCTTGATATCCTCCCTTTGTTTGACCAAAGTCACAAACCTTTGCCATTCCGGTTTGAGTTGAAGTAGAAACTGAACATTGGCATGATGATTGGAGATGGTGCACTGATTTCTTACAAGCTCATTCATCATTTTGTAGAATCTCGAGTAATATGAGTCAATGGATTCACCATCTTCAGATGTGAATTTTCCAAACTCCCAAAGTAGATTAGTCTCGAGATCTTGAACATTGATTGACTCACCTCGCTTCAATCGATGAATTGCATTCCACATTTCCATAGCATTAGGACATGCATCAACTGTGGAATAGATATCGTTATCAATTCCAGTGAGTATGAAATTTACAACATCAGCTTCAGCTTGGAGGAGTTTCTTTTTCTCAGCAGAACATGTGTCAAAATCCTCCATAGCTCGTATAGTTGATGAAGTACCATCCTCTGCCTGTGTTGTAATTGGTTTGAATTCAAAAACTGGAGGTGGGTTCTCAAGGCAGTGACGAAGAGCAGTTCGGTTTTCTTTTCCATCGAGAAATCTGAGAAAACGAGATCTTCATTGAACGTAGCAACCGGCAGTGAGCACAGGTGGGTTACCGTTGCCACCTTGTTCCAAACGAATTTGATTAGCAGTTGCAATGTTGATGTTGTTGTTAGACATGGTGAATACTTGTGGATGAATTGCAGATCTTAGTGGATTTGTTGTGATGATGTGTGGTTAAAATTGAAATTCCGAAAATTCAAAAAAAATTTTCTCAGTCCGACAATAAATTCCTCAGTCTGACAAAACGGTTAGCCGAAAAATTTTGTATCGCCAAATTTTGAATTTGAGTTAGAAATAGCCAAAAACTAGTAGGGAAAAAAATTGATTTTACCTGAAATCGCCAAATTTTTTAATCTTCGTGTAAACTACGTTCCGAAACTAGTCTAGATAGTGGCTAAGTCTAAAAATTACTCAAACAAAATATCCATCGGAATGTCCAGATTGGAATGCTCAATCGGAATGCTCAATCGCAATGCTCAGATCGCAATGCTCAGATCGTAATGTCCAGATCGGAAAGCCTGTCGGAATACTCAGATCGCAAAGCCTATCGGAATACTCAGATCGCAATGTAGCTGACAAAATTCAAGCAGAGTAACGACTTAAAATACTTCCTTATACCCGTCGGAATCCAGATCGCAAAGTACGATCGGAATGTCCAGATCGGAATAAGTACTAAAACCCACGTATCGCAATGTAGAACCAAAACCCTTTCCGATGGTGATGGTTATTGCGATGGAAGCCCACGTTTCACTTGTATTTTCCGATGGAGATTCTGCTTAAATTTCGGAATGAAGAACAAGAAGAAATTTCGCAACTTTTGATCCAAAAGATTTGTGTTTTAGCCAAAACCAAGATACCCAAATCACTAATACTAGTATGTAGATGATTTGTATCAAGAAAAGACCATAAAAAACACAAAAAAAAAATTGGACGTGAGATGTAGATCAAAAAGGCCACGAAAATTCAAGAACACCACACACGAATCTTCAATCACCTATCCACTATAGGCTCTTGATACCAAATGTTGTTCCCATTTAATCCATAACACAAGATTTAGAAGAGATATTTAGAGAGAGAAAGAGAAGAAAAGTAGAGAGAGAAGCAAGAGAGATTTGGAAGGTTTATGTTTACTAGAGAGAGAAAGTAAAATGAACCAACACCCTCTTCCACACATGGAAGAGGGTTTATATACCCTTGGCCTTTTGGGTCGTGGGCTTTGTTTCCTTGGGCCGGGCTTGGCTTTGCTTTGGGCTTACGCCCCTAACTTATACAATATTAGCTTAAAGTCCAAGCCCGGTTTTCCCGACTAACCTATTACAATACAAGACCTTTTAACGACTAAGATGACCTATTACATTCTTGTTCGGCTATATAAAATATAGGGCTAACAAGCTGGTGTGTATCATTTAAGTTCTACAAAGTTTTCTGAGTATCTTCTTGTAGATGCTGAGTATCCCATGTCCAAAGAAGTTTTAGAAAAGATGAAGACAACACAGCTGGAGATTGATTACTCAAGTGACGTGGCCAAAGATTTGATTAGATATGTTTATTACCAATTTGATAAGATTTGTAACAATCCTCCTAGTTCTTAGTTTTTATTCAGAAACTTGATTACTAGAGTAGATATCAAGTTTAGGGGAGGATTGTTGGGAATAAAATGTAGCCAGTACACTTGGACGCTGACAAGAGCAATCGGAACGTTGATAAGAATAAATGAAGCGTTGACAGGACAAGCGTTGACAGGAAGAAGTCAAGCATTGATAAGAAGAAGTCAAGCATTGATAGAAGACTTAGTCTACACGTATTATGTTTCTAGTTTGTTTCTAGTAAAGATATGATCAACAATGTATTTTCTATGTTTATCTTTACCTAAAATAGCTGATACGTAGACTCTTGTACAAGGCTCCTAATTCTATAAATGGAGGCCTTTAGGTTTATGTTTGATATACGTTTTAACACTTTCATTGTACGCAAGTTTGTTTTATCAATCAAGTGAAAGTTTGGTTTACATTGTTTGTGTGTTCTTGTTTGAGTATTAATTCTGCATAATACTTAAATTGTTTTGTACACAACAAAGTTTCTCTAAGTGTTTAACTTGATTTAATCTCGTTTACACAAGCTAAATCGATCTAAGTTTGGGATCAACAAGTATTGGGCTCGTGATCGATTATGTAAACATATAGTCCATATAGCCCACATGTAGGGTGGGCTATATATACCCCCTCCTAGCATGTTAGGAGGGGTTGCTCATTTGTTCTTTCACACATTTCATGAATCAACCTTTCTTTCTCTAATCCTCTCCTTTCTCTCTCTATGTTCTTCCTTTTCCTTCCATCTTTTTAGATCTTTACAAACACATCTACAATCCTAAGATTATATGGTTCTACATAGCTTAATTAGTTAAAATGGCATACCCCTTTAGTATAGGTTTAGAATGTTTATTTTTGTTTTCTTTATTCAAAACTATATGTTATATCAGAATTTAATTAAAAGGTTTCATAGCTTAAGTCTTATTTATTTAATACTTATGAAATAGTTAAAGTGTGCTTTAAATTAAAAAAATTGAAATAAAATCTCAACTATTGAATTTGTATAAAATTCCTAAATTTCGCAAAATGTTTAAATTTCATACTTATTCATATTTTACAAATGCGGGTTTTACAACTATTTCCCTCTAAAAGAATATTTCATCCTCGAAATGAAAGTAGTCTTACGGGTATTATAATTCCTCCCCTCTAAAAAGAAAATTTCGGCCGCAAATTTGTAGTAACACGATCAAACGAAAAAGAATACAAACACGCACGAATCCTATCGAACGAATTTGAAACAGACGAAGTGACGATAGATGAACTCATCTCACACATAACACATATAGAATATGCATAGAAGTAATGCTAACGGAAACGAATCAGATATTTCTTGCACAAATCGAAGGAATAACAGAGGGAAATAAATCGAGAATTACTTGGAATCGTACCTAATGACTTGTCGTCTCCACCACCGCTTTCATCTTTCATAGGGAAATCCTGAATTTTATGTTCAGTTCAACCACAACGAAAACATGCCCCAGATACCCTATAACATGCCCTCCCCGGTGAAGCCTTCCGAAATTTTGGCATGGTGGTCCTGAATGACCCTTCTGATCCTCCCCTTTTTGTCATGACCCACCGGTCTGATAAGGTTACCGTCATGGTTTCTTTTATTCTGCCCCGACCTCTCGCGATGAATCTCATTATTCCTTGTAGCATCAGCCATAGTCGCCACATCTTTAAAATTAAGGTTCACGATGTTGTCCACGATGTGATCATTGAGAGCCCACTTGAATTTCTTTGCTTGTTCCTCTTGTGTGCCTACTTTTGATCCTATGAAACTCGCCAAACATAGGAACTGCTTCATAAAGTCGCCACTGGACTCTCCTTCCTTCTTCCGAACATTGTGTTATTCCCACTCATATTTTTGCTGCTCCGACTTAGGAAAGTACTTCAGAAAGAACGCCTCACAAAACTTTTTCCACGACATAGTCAACACAAAAGCGTCACCTCCCTTGGCCTGCATATAGGCCTTCCACCAACTAAGTGCATCACCCTCGAGTTTGTAGCTAGTCAGCCTAGCCTTAAACCCGTCTTCATAACCTAACACTTCGAACAATTTCTCAATATGCGCAATCCATTTTTCAGCATCAACTGGAGTAGTAGCGGAACTAAACGATTGAGGTTTTTGCTTACCGAACCTCTCTAACAACGTGTGGATGGTAGGAGCTTGATCACCTCATCCACAAACAGCATTCTGACAGATTTAGTTGGTGATCTCGGTAGTAAGACCCGGAATAAACACAACAAAGGCCCGCTGTACTACCTCTTCGAAAGCAGGACTAGAAAAATTTGGAGGAGTCACCATCTGAGACATGACCAAATTAGTGAGAAAACAATCAGAGTGTATGTACGAATGAAGTGATAATATCAGAGTACGAAGAAGATGTCATTGTTCGGGCCATCATAATTCGCAAGCCATTCTTTAAACGTTTAGGGAGAGAGGATACTTTAAATCGTAAACCCAACCACTCAGGCATAGCATAATATTGAGATGGAACATCCTTATACGAAGCTTGTTGATTCCAAACTTAGATCGTTTAAGCTTGTGTAAACGAGATTAGATCAAGTTATACACGTAGAGAAACTTTGTTTATGTATAAAGTAATTTAAGTGTTATGCGGAATTAACACTTAAACAAGAACACAGAAAGGATGTAAACAAACTTTCACTTGATTGATAATAACAAACTTGCTTACAATGAAAAGTTGATATACTATGCATGCTGCCAAGACATTTGTGGCCTAGAATTGGTTGTGGTCTGTTGGGAGACTTGGGAATGATTTTATCATGGGTTTTACCTGGGAGTAACAAGGAATTTTATGAGATCACTTAGTTGTTAAGAATTTTGGTTAGCAAGGGACACTAGAGGACTGTCATGTCTATCTTGCATAAGCAAGTGTGCATAACTGGACAGTGCTTGCCGCCCTATAATAATTATCAACTTATAGGTTATCTTCACTAGGATAAATTACTTTGTTAAGGTCCTTTTTCATTTTTATTACTTTTATTTTTGGACGCTGACAAGTATTTTTCCAAGCGTTGTTATGACCAATTTAGACGCTGACATGGCTTTGGCAACCGTTGACAAGAATATAGCCGTTGGGCGTTGATGGGTTATTTTTGACCGTTGATACCCATTGGGACCTACGCAGTTGTTATTTTTGACGAATTTTGGGGCCGTAATTTTGGGAGCAGATAACTTTCAATTAATGCATGAGATAACTTATTTTCTTTTCAATATTTTCATCATGATATTTTGAAAATAGTTGCCTCATTTTTTACCAATCACATGCATCTATCTCTCCTATATTTTTGGCTCCTATTTTTAAATAGGGTACCTCATATTCTTGTCTAACAATTTTCTCCTATAATTCATCTTTCTAAATCATTCACAAACAGCTTTCTTCAATGGCACCAAAATTTAAACCAAGTGATTTGGTATTGGGATTCAGGAGTCAACACAACATGATTGCATATTTGGACGTTGATGATGCTCTGTTTCCCCAATACACCCAGATGGTGGCATAATTGAATGCATCCCCAATTAGGTATGTTCTTTCTCATGCTCCTCTCATCTCTGTCACACATATTAAACAATTTTGGAACACTGTAAGTTCCTCAACAGTTAATAAAGTGACTAGATTATCATCTATTGTTCATGGGCGTATATGGGTGGTTACTGAAGCCTTGGTTCGCCAGGCTTTGCATCTTGATGATGCAGATAGTATAACCACCCTTCCCATTCATGAAATAGAACAAGGACTAAGGGCTTTGGGTTATCCTTTCCCTGATGAGGGAACTTTAGAGAAATATCATAAACAGGTGTTGATCCCAAACTTAGATCGATTAAGCTTTGTGTATACGAGATTAGATCAAGTAATACACGTAGAGAAACCTTTGCTTATGAATAAAGTAACAAAGTGTTATGCGGAATTAACACTTGATCTAAAACACAAAGATGTTAAACAAACTTTCACTTGTATTAGAATGATCGTAATTGATTACAATGAAAGAGGTTTAACTTGCGAATACTTATGAAAACTGATATTAAACATTAACCTAAAAGATCTTCTTTTATAGAACAAGAAGTCTTGTACAATAAGCTACGAATCAACTATTCTAGGTAAAGATAAACATAGAAAATACATTGTCGTCTCTATCCTTACTAGAAGTATTCTAGAATATAATAAACGTGTAGCTCACATCTTCCATCAGTGCTTGTCTTCAATCTGTCAACGCTTGACTTTAACTTGTCAACGCTTATGCTATCAGTGCTCACTTTGCTCTTGTCAACGCTTGAGTTGTTCTTGTCAGCGTTCAAGTGATCTGGCCTTAATTTATTCCCAACAATCCTCCCCTAAACTTGATATCCACTCTTATGATCAAGTTTCTGAATAGACATTAAGAACTTGGAGGAGTCTGACAAACCTTATCATATTGGTAATAAATAAATCTGATCAAATTATTTGCCACGTCACTTGTATAGTCTATCTCCAACTGGGTGTCCTTCATCTTTTCCAAAACAGCCTTGGATATGAAATACTGAGCATCTACAAGTAAATACTCAGCAAACTTTGTAGAACTCAAATGGTATACACCAGCAGCTGAATATAACCTCCACTGAAGACCACTGAGGTCATCTTCAAGATCCTTCCATATTTCAGGATCTTCTTCTTTTGTCCCACACATTCTTTTGAATGTGGTCCAAAGTTTTATTCCATTGACTGAAGTTGGTGCTTCAGCCTCATACTTGGTCTCTAGTAACCTCCAAAGGTCCACCAAGTCTTCTTTATCACAACTTGCAAATAAAGATATGAGAGTGGTAAAAGTGTGTACCTCTTTGCCAAATCTTCCAATTTTCCAGAATCCACATTCATCTTCATCATAACTCACAATTGGATTCCTGGAATCTAGTGGTAACACATGCACCATATCTGAAGCTTCTAATGGGGAGAGCTTAAGGCTCTTTCTAATAACTGCTTCACTTGGATATAGTTGATTCATATCTTTTGGAAACTCAAGTACAAATCCCTTCTTTACTGGTCTGGGAACTATCATAGCTCTCTTGATTTCCATCTCCTCTGCAAGTTGCTCCTTTCTTTCATCTGAAAGAAGTCTGAAAGTGTTTTCTTCCTGCACTTTCACCCAAATAGGATAAGCCCTATGTTCCAACTCATCAAATGTCAAAGCCTTCAGCTTCTGATGTGTCCATCCAACTCCATGACATTTGAGCAACATAAAGTAGAGCTTCCTTCTATCCCTTTTCAACTCAGAGAGAATGTTGCTTGCCTTGTGCTTCAAAATCACCTTACAATCCTTCTGAACTCTAAGAAGAATTTCCAAACCCCATATCTGATCTGAAATGGTCAAGTCTGGATTATCCATACAGCTTTCTTCCCAAGAATTGTACATCTGAACCACCTCTGGCATATCAAAATCAATCTGCAACTTCAAATCTCTCAGCTTTTCCCTAGCAAGCTCATCACCATACTCAAGTCTTTCTGGTTCAACAATCATCACACTTGAATCTGAGCTAGCTCCATCACTTTCTTCTTCAGAAGTCACAACAAATGGTGACTTTTCCTTTTCACCTTGTTCCATCATTTGCTCAGCCAATCTTCTATCAAATTCAACCTGAGCTGCATTCTTTGGAACAATTTCTTCTACCAACTTACCCTTACCCTTATCTGTTGGTGCAATTATTGGTAGGGTAGATGATAATACCTGAGTAGGAACATCTTTGATGATAGATGATGACTGGAATACATCACCTCCATATGCAGATCTGTCAACGCCCACATTTCCTCTATCAGCGCCCAAACTTACTTCTCTCAGCGTCCAAACTTGTCTTGTCAACGCTCAAATATTTTCCCTCAGCGCCTTGTGTAACCTCTCTCAACATATCTGTAAAGGATAAATTTAAATTGGTTGGAGAGATCAAGGACGTATCAAAACCTGTTTGTTCCTTCAAAGTAGTAAGAGCTTCAGCAACATCCAATGATTGACCATCTTGACTGCTCTTATCACTCAGATTTCTTTGATTTTCCTCCCCTTTGGAAGACTCCTCCATACCTCCCTTTGAATGAGCACTCTCTAAAACAACAATCCTCTCCCTCAATTCCTTGAGTTCAAGTCCTTGGTTACTGACAATTTGTACTAAGTTTGCATTCTGCTTTTGCAAGCTAATGCAGACAGCCGTCAATTCCAAAAGCGTCATAGGTTCCAGTCTGCCCTCTTCTGAAATGAGGATTTGACCTCCCAAGTCAGATTCATTGGGCATGGATGAGGACTTAACTATGGTGGGACTGCCTTGGCCAGCTTCTAAGCCAGAACCAATAGTCCCAGCCTCATCTAGGTCACCAGCCACACTTGTGGTGGTGGTTCTCTCTGCTTCATGGCTAGGACCACCAGAGGAGAACACTCCAGCAGTCCTTTGGCGTTTAAACAACCTATATTCAGGTGGTGTGGAAGATGGTGTAGAAGAAGGTGTAGATGTGGGTTGATTAAGGGGTGTTTGGGATTGTGATGGTTGGGTGTCAGCGGTGGAAATAGGCACATCAACGCCCACATTAGATGTGTCAGCGTCGAAGGGATTTTGGTCAATTTGCATTTGGTCAGGGGAAGGTAAAGGTTCAGGGATAGGTTCAAGTTGTAGGTGAGGGTCAATATGAGGTTGGGGGTCTGGTTGGGGTTGTGCTGCTGCAATAACAGCAAGCATGGCTGGGGTTAAAGGTAGGTTTCTATGAGGTGGTGAATTCATCTTGGTAAAAATAGCTTTCTTTTGTTCAGGGATTTTATAAAAATCATTGTGATCCCTTGAACAATATCTTTGAGCATCAAAAATCATTTGCAGAAAACGGGGATAAGCTAAAGTCATTTTTGTCCCCTTGTTTTTACACATTCCTTCAAAAATCATTTTAGACCAGTTATATTTTTGCCCTGTTGCAATACACACAATAGCAGTTGCAATGGATCTATTGATCTCATTGTGTGCAGTACATTTGGGACTCAAACATTGAAGGAGAATGTGAATGAGGTACTTCCAGGCTGGGGGAAATTCCTGCTTATGGTACTTATTAAGAGTACCTTCATCAGGAATAGGGTATCCCAAAGCCCTAAGCCCTTGTTCTATTTCAGATATGGGAAGAATGGTTATACCATCAGCATCATTAAGATGCAAGGTCTGGCGTACCAAGGCCTCAGTAACCACCCAAGATCTCCCATGAACAATAGAAGTTAATGTGGTCACTCCATTAACTGTTGAGGAACTAACAGTGTTCCAAAACTGTTTAATGTGTGTGACTGGAATGAGTGGCGCATGAGAAAGAGCATACCTTAATGGGGATGCGTTCAAATACTCCACCATCTGTGTGTATTGAGGAAACAAAGTATTATCAGCAACAAGATAAGCAATCATGTTGTGTTGAGACTTGAACCCCAAATCCAATTCTGCTGAGTTAAATCTTGGTGCCATTGATGAAAGCTGTTAATTTGAAGTATAAACGATGAAGGTTGATAAGAGAAAAGTTGTTAGACAAGAATTATAGATACCCTGTTTAAAAAATAGGAGCCAAATTTATAGGAGTGGATGAATGCATGTGATTGGCCCAAAAATAGGCAAAGATTTTCAAAAACTAATCATGAAAATATTGAAAAAGTTATAAGTTATCTCATGCATTTAATGAAAGTAACAACTCCTAAAATTACGGCTTGAAAATATGTCAAAAAGTAACAACTGGGTAGGTCCCATTGATTGTCAACGGTCAAATATAACCCATCAACGCCCAACGGCTATAATCTTGTCAACGTTCGCCTAAAGCCATGTCAGCGTCCAATTTGGTCACAACAACGCTTGGAAAAATCTTGTCAGCGTCCAAAAATAAAATTGTTTTAAAAAGTGAAAAATGACCTTAACAAGTAATTTATCCTAGAGAAGATAACCAAAAGCTGATAATTATCATAGGGCGGCAAGCACTGTCCAGTTATGCACACTTGCATAAGCAAGATAGACATAACAGTCCTCTAGTGTCCCTTGCTAACCAAAATTCTTAACAACCAAGTTACCTTATAAAATCCTTGTCACTCCCAGGTAAAACCCATATCAAAATGATTCCCAAGTCTCCCAACAGACCACAACCAATTCTAGGCCAAAAATGTCTTGGCAGCATGCAAAGTTGATATACTATGCATGCTACAGTGCCTCATGGTTTAGTAAAACTAACCCATACTCACCTGTGGACACAATCTAGAATTGTGATAAGAGTATCATATGGATACCCAAAAATCCTAAAGGTTCCTTAAACCTCCCCTAAAACTATGATACATGAGTTTCTTAAAATATATATGAACATTAAAAATTTATGTCAAGATAGGAATATAAATATTCCAACCATCATCCATAAACAAAAACATGTCCAAACAGCTCTTCAAAGATCCATAAGCAACTCTGTATCCAATGGCATAAAGCTACCACCTAACTACACATTTAGATGAAAACCACAAAACTAACATTTGTTGCTGACAGCGCCCCGACAATACGTGTCAGCGTTGAAGGAACTCTTGTCAGCGTTAGACAATAATATCTCTAACAACGGCAAAATAACACTTGACAGCGTTACATTTACCTTTGTCAGTGTTAGAAAAGTAAAGTGGAAAAATCTAAATCATCACAAAGACCAATAACAATGCATTATCCTGTACATACTTTTACAAAAAGGTTCCAAAACACATTTTAAGTGAGATTAACCATTCCAATATTTGTTACCAAATATTGAAATCGTCCAGCATCAAAAGGTTTAGTTAATAAATCAGCCACATTATCCTCTGTGGCTACCCTATCTGGTTGTATTAAACCTTTCTCAAAGCAATCTCTTATAAAATGATGTCTAATTTCTATGTGTTTGGTTTTAGAATGATGTACAGGATTTTTAATAATGCATAAAGTACTGTTATTGTCTACAAAAATCTTGGTATGCATAAAATTATACCCATAATCCAACAGCTGGTTCTGAATCCATAAGACTTGTCCACAACAAGCAGCTGCAGCCACATATTCTGCTTCAGTTGTAGAGTTTGCCACCACTGTTTGTTTCTTGCATTGCCAAGATATCAATCTACTCCCAAGAAATTGGCATCCACCAGTTGTGGATTTCCTATCAAACTTGTCACCACCATAGTCACTGTCTGAATATGCAATAAGATCCAATGGAGAATCTTTTGGGTACCACAAGCCAAGATCTGGATAACATCTTAGGTACCTAAAAATTCTTTTTACAGCAAAAAGGTGACATTCTTTGGGAGTCACTTGATGGCGTGCACATGCACACACAGCAAACATGATGTCAGGTCTTGAGGCTGTAAGATACATCAATGAATCAATCATTGATCTATAATGCCTAACTCCACATCCTTTCCAGCTCCAATTTTTCCCCAAGGGTGTTCCCTATCCATAGGAGTGGAAGCTACCTTTTCATGTGGAGAAAAACCATATTTCTTCAAGATTTCAGCTACATACTTGTCTTGAGAGATGAAGATACCATCTTCTTTCTGCTGAACTTGCAATCCTAGAAAGAAGTTCATCTCACCCATTGCACTCATCTTGAATTTATCTGTCATGAGCTTGGAAAAATCCTCACTCATTTTTGGATCAGTAGACCCAAAAATGATGTCATCAACATAGACCTGCACAAGCAACACATGTTTTCCTTTCTTCTTTGTGAATAGTGTCTGATCTATGGTGCCCCTCTTGAATCCATTGTCCACTAAATATGTAGACAAGGTACCATACCATGCTCTAGGGGCTTGATGAAGTCCATACATGGCTTTCTTCACTCTATAAACCTTGTCTGGATTCTCAGGATCTTCAAAACCAGGAGGTTGCATGACATATACTTCCTCAACAATTGTTCCATAGAGGAAAGCACTCTTCACATCCATTTGATAAACAGTGAAGTTCATGCAAGAGGCATAAGCTAAGAAAATTCTGATAGCTTCAATTCTTACAACTGGTGCAAAAACTTCTTCATAATCTATGCCTTCCTCTTGTGTATATCCCTGAGCTACCAAACGTGCCTTGTTTCTGACCACAATTCCCCTTTCATCTTTCTTGTTTCTTAGAACCCATCTTGTCCCAATTGGTCTCACATATCTAGGACAATCAACCAGCTCCCAAACATCCTGTATAGCGAATTGGTGAAGCTCATCCTGCATTGCTTCCACCCAACTAGGTTCTTTGAGAGCATCAAAAATTTTCTTGGGTTCTTCCTGTGACAGAAAACAGGCAAACAAACATGCTTGTACAAGAGGGGTATCAACCTTCTTGTGTATATTGGCAATAAATCCACCAAGACTTTGATGGGATCTTCTTGTCTGAACTGGAGCCATAACATCACCAATGATCTGAGATGTGGGGTGATCCTTTGCTGTGGAAGTGAGAACTCCCCCTTTAAAAAGTCTAGTGTCCTCAACTTCACGCTCCATGTTGCCAATATCTTCTTCCTCAGACTCTCCTTGATCAACAGAAATCTCTTCATGAACATTGGAAGGTCCACCTTGTTCAAAATGGGAAGAGAAAAGCTGTGTAAAGGTGTCACCAAAGTCTGAACCTTGTTTGTCAGCGCTTGGGCTAACAACGCTTGAACTGTTGTTGTCAGCGTTTGAGCCATCAGCGTCTGAATTGGTCTTGTCAGCGCTTGATTTCCCTTTGTCAGCGTCTGAAGAACCATGCATGTTTGTATTTGGTGGTATTTGGAAACCACCATTATCTTTTCTAGCAGCAGCAGCATAATACTCATCTGTCCATATAGGAAGTGTAACATATTCTTGTGTGGGAGATGATTTAACTGCTGGTGGTCCATCCTCCTTAGCAACCTGTATACCTGAAACATTACCAATTCTCTTTTCCAAAACACTTGAAGTTACCTTCACAATGTCTGGATCAGTAACAGGCATATAATTTAAAGCTCTAGATAAAGGTTCTAAGTCAAACAACCAATTTGGACCACTCTCAGGATCACTAGGTTTACTTTCTAAAAACCTAACATGTACTTTTTCAAGTATACGTTTTTCCTTTTTAATGTAAACCCTATATCCTTTGCTCTGCACTGAATAACCCATGAAGTAGCCTTCATCACCTTTTGAATCAAATTTACCTAGGGCCTCACTAGTTTCTAGAACAACTACATGACATCCAAAAGGCTTGAGAAAGCCAATATTTGGCTTCCTTCCCCAAAGTAATTCATAAGGTGTCTTATTATGTATTTTGTTGACCAATGCCCTATTTTGAACATAACAAGCTGTGTTAACAGCTTCAGCCCAAAAGGCTATAGGAAAGTGGGCATCAGCCAACATGGTTCTGGCTGCTTCAATAAGGGTCCTATTCTTCCTTTCAGCAACCCCATTTTGCTGTGGGGTTCTAGCTATGCTAAACTGCCTAGTAATCCCTTTCTTGGCACAAAAATCATCTAACAACTGATTTCTAAACTCACCCCCATTGTCACTTCTAATAATTTTGACCTCATTACCATTCTTCTTTTCAATCTGGGTAATGAAATTAATCAGACTTTGGGCAGTTTCACTTTTCTTGGCTAAAAAGAAAGTCCATGTAAACCTGGAAAAATCATCAGTGATAACAAAACAATATGATTTACCCTTCAAACTTTCTATATTAGTTGGACCAAAGAGGTCCATATGCAATAAGTGAAGTGGTTTAGAACTAGAGTGCACCTGTTTAGACCTGAATGAGACCTTGTGCTGCTTGCCTTTAAGACATGCAACACAAGTGTGGTCATTGTGAAAAGCCTTTTCAGGCAAACCATCAACTAAACCAAGCCTCACAAGTCTATTGATATTCTTAAAGTTTATGTGCCCTAATCTCCTGTGCCAAAGATTACTTTCATCTACTGAGGCTTTAGCATAAAGACATGACATCATTTTATTATTTACCTTAATTCCATTAAGATTCACATTATATATGTCTTTATGCCTTGGTGTTCTAAAATCTATGTATTTTTCCTCAGGGAGCTTATAATCTTTGCTTAACACCAAGCACTTAGTATCTGTGAAAAGAACCTTATTTTTGTTATCACACACTTGTGATACACTGAACAAATTATAATCCAGTTCTTTTACCAAGAAGACATTCTCAAACCGTAGATTGTTGGTGACAAGGGTTCCTTTTCCAGTGATGGTGCCGTAGCCCCCTCCAAAGTATACCTTATCACCATCTTGAATAGGAGTGAAGTTTGTCAGATAGTCTTCCTTTCCTGTCATGTGCCTTGAGCATCCACTATCCCAGTATCCATAATCATTGATCTTCTTCTGAATGCCCTGCACATAAAGAAAACACATTAGTTTTCTTTGGGAACCCAAGCCTTGGAAGACTTGGATTCATTTGGTTGTTCAACAAGAACAGACTTGGTTCTCATAACAACCCCATTTTCATCCCTGTTTGAATGAAATTCCCAGTTAACCCCAATTGGTGTTGACAATGCCTTTGAAATATAATGAAACCTGTTGCATGTCATAGAAATACCAGTAGAATTAGGGTTTTGATCTTGTTTTGGTCTCCATGTTAAGCTAGTAGAAGCTTTAGACCTATTTCCCTGTGGTTGCAAATACCTAGGTTTGGCAGTGTGTCTGTCAGCGCTGAAATTGTTCTTGTCAGCGCCCCGATTGCCTTTATCAGCGTTGAACCTAGGGTTTGCTACAGGAACCCATTGCCTATTGGACCAAGTGTTTGACTTTTGAAAAGGTCTTAGGCCTTGTGTGTTAGACCCTCTAGAAAAGAATGGGGCTGGTCTAACAACTTGTGAACTTTTGTTCACATAAGTATTGGGTCTGACAGTGTTTGACCTATGTTGACTTTTGTCAGCGCTGAAATGGTTCCTATCAGCGTTGACATTGGAAGCGTTGACACATTTGTATGCCAAATGTGAGAAGCTACCACATGTGTAACAAGCTTTTCTAGACATAGTCTTAGGTCTAGAAGCAAAGAAGCCTGTTCCATGATTACTAACTTGGCTTTTTGGTGACCTAGTATTCCTATACATCTCTGCATACTTAACACTAGGTTTTCTAACAGTTTGTGGGCCAAGGTCAACAGCTTTGCCAGTGGTAGGGTGTGTGATCTTAATAGGTTTAGGATCATAATTGGACTCCACAATTGGTATCATGTTTGGTGTGGGCTCATTTGGACTTTCACACAACAACCCTCCCTTAACAAACAAAGTGTGGTTAGCTTTCTTCCACTCATCTAGGTCAGTCAGTTTTTGCTTGTATTCCTCAACTGGGGAAGTCACTCTAGGTGGAGGAATAAATTCCTTCTCTTGAAGTTCTGGCAAGCCAGTCCAAGATAAGTCCTTTGATTGGACACCATAGAAATCCCCAGCTGGTGGTGGAACACCAGTATAATCTTTCATCCCAATCCCACTCATATCCTTAGAGTCTCTTTGTTTACTAACACACTCTCCTAGAGATTGTGTGGCCTTATCAAATCTCTGGATTTTAAGACTCACATTATCTTTATTTTTGTTAGCCTCCTCTAACTGAGCTATCAAATCAAGATTAACCCTATTTACTATATCTTGAACATCTTTACTCTGATGTAACTCATGTTTTAAGATATTTATTTGATCCTTTAAATCAAACTCCATTTTCTTATACTCAGCTACTGTCTTTTCTGTTTGTGTAAGAGCAATTTGATAATTAGATACTTTGCATCTTTCAGTACTTGCCTCATCTAATAATTTTACTATCTCTTGATTTAGTTTTTCAGAATTTAAACGACAACCCTTAGAACAGAAAGCATCATCATATACCTCATTATCTGATGAAGAGGAGGAGTGTGCCATAAGAGCATATTCAACATGCTCTTCTTTAACTTCAGCAACCAAAGCTCTGTCCTCTTCCTCATCCTTGGCCATCCAGCTCCAGTCCCATTCTCCAACACCATCAATTTGTTGAACAGCAACCATGGCCTTGGGATCTTGGCTCTTAACCATTTGGCTTGAGGGCTTACCAGCATCAGATCTTCTTGGAGATCTACATTCCCTCATGAAGTGCCCCATCCTATGACAGTTGTAGCACTCAACCTTGGACTTGTCAAAGCCAGCAACATCCTTAGCATTAAAGGTCATCTTCTTCTTGAACCTTTTATTAAACATGTTTGCTCTTAAACTTACAAGAGCCATAGTCCACTTGATGTCCATCTCTTCCAATTGCTCATCGCTTATCTGCTCAAGATCTTCATATGTAATCCTTGAATCACTGGGCAAAGAAGCAATGAATGCACACACAGTATCTAGATCAAAACCAGCAGGCTTAATTCGATCAGCGCCAAAGTTGTGTGTGTCAGCGCTTGAGTATAAAGCGTTGACAGGATATGATCCAGCGCTGACAGACTGAGATCCAGCGTTGACACATTGAGATCCAGTGGCTGGATGTCCATAGAAGTTCATGGAATCAAATTGGCCTTCACTTTGTGAGAAGAAGGCCATGTTGCTACTGGAAGATTTATTATCACTATCCAATTGCCATTCATTCTCCAACAGTCTTAGTTTGTTGAAGATGTCATCAAACTTGGAGGTCTTGTGGGTATTATTGACAAGAATGGATCTTGTCTCAATCTTCCATACATCACCAAGGCTTTTGAGAAAAGTAGCATTCAATTCAGGGTCATCAATCTGTGTTCCCATGAAGGAAAGTTGACTTGTGATGTCAAGAAGTCTACTTCTCACACTGCTGAGATTTTCATTGGGTTGAGATTTAAAGACAGCATACTCATGCAAGAGTTGCTTCTTCTTTTCTTCTTTTGTGTCAGCATTGCCACCATGTGCTACTTTAAGAGCTTCCCAAAGCTCTTTTGCAGACTCAAAGCGTTTGTACTTGTGCTGATTCTCATGACCTAGGGCGTGTTTCATGATGTTCAAGATTTTCATGTCCACCCTCTTCTTGGCTATATCTTCAACAGCTACAGCTCTCCCATCTCCAGGCTTTTCCTTCTTATCAGCTTCAGGACAATTAGGAACAGCTGTCCTTGTGGCAATTGCAGCAGCAATCTTTGCTGCTTTGTCGAATGTGTTCCCATATTCGACAATCTCCCAAAGAGTGTAGTCATGAATAGCTATATATTGCTCAAAATTTGACTTCCAAAGCTCAAAGTTCCTGGCATCAAACATGGGAATTTTGATACTAGGATTTGAGGAGTTGTTTTGTAGCAAAGCAGCAGGTTGATCTGTGCCAGACATGATGTTTTTAGGGTTTTGAGAATTTTAGGGTTTTTAGGGTTTTTGGTGTTTTAGGGTTCTTGCGTTACTTAAAGATCAAAAGTTTCTCAACAAGCTCTGATACCACTTGTTGATCCCAAACTTAGATCGATTAAGCTTTGTGTATACGAGATTAGATCAAGTAATACACGTAGAGAAACCTTTGCTTATGAATAAAGTAACAAAGTGTTATGCGGAATTAACACTTGATCTAAAACACAAAGATGTTAAACAAACTTTCACTTGTATTAGAATGATCGTAATTGATTACAATGAAAGAGGTTTAACTTGCGAATACTTATGAAAACTGATATTAAACATTAACCTAAAAGATCTTCTTTTATAGAACAAGAAGTCTTGTACAATAAGCTACGAATCAACTATTCTAGGTAAAGATAAACATAGAAAATACATTGTCGTCTCTATCCTTACTAGAAGTATTCTAGAATATAATAAACGTGTAGCTCACATCTTCCATCAGTGCTTGTCTTCAATCTGTCAACGCTTGACTTTAACTTGTCAACGCTTATGCTATCAGCGCTCACTTTGCTCTTGTCAACGCTTGAGTTGTTCTTGTCAGCGTTCAAGTGATCTGGCCTTAATTTATTCCCAACAACAGGAGTTTCCCCCAGCCTGGAAGTACCTCATACATGTCATCTTGCAATGTTTGAGTCCCAAGTGTACTGCACACAATGAGATTAATAGATCCATTGCTAGTGTTATTGTGTGCATTGCAACTGGGCAAAAGTTTAATTGTTCTAAAATGATTTTTGATGGTATGTGTAAAAACAAACGGAATAAGATGACTTTCGCTTATCCCAGATTTTTACAAATGGTTTTTGATGTGCAAAATTACTACACAAGGGATCATGATGATTTTTATGAGATCCTTGTGCAAAAGAAAGCAATTTTTACAAAGATGAATTCACCCCCTCACCGTGACTTACCCCTCACCCCAGCTATGCTTGCTGTTATTGCAGCAGCACAACCCCAACCAGACCCACAACTACAACTTGACCCATTACCAGAACCTTTACCTTCACCTCAGCCATGGAAATTGACCAACAACCCTTCAACGCTGACACATTAAATGTTGGCGTTGACACAAGTAATCCAGACGTTGACACTTTTCCTTCACACACCCAAACACCCCTTAACCTTCCAACATCCACCCAATCCACATCATCTTCTACCCCACCACAATATAGGTTGTAAAAACGCCAAAGGACTACTGGAGTGTTCTCCTCTAGTGGTCCTAGCCATGTAGCAGAGAGAACCACCACCACAAGTGTGGTTGGTGCTATGGATGCGCCTGGGACTATTGGTTCTGGCTTAGATGCAGGCCAAGACAATTCCAACATCTTTAAGACCTCATCCATGCCCCATGAATCTAACTTGGGAGGTCAAATACTCATTTTAGAGGAGGGCATATTGGAACCATACACCTTAATGGAATTGAAGGTTGTTTGCATTAGCTTGCAAAAGCAAAATGCAGACTTGGTACATATTGTCAGTACACAAGGCCTTGAACTAAAGAAATTGAGGGAGAGGATTGTTATTTTGGAGAATGCTAGCACAAGGCGTGGGATGGAGGAATCTTCCAAAGGGGAGGATGAGTAGATTAAGGTGAGTGATAAGGGCTCACATGATGGTGAATCTTTGGGTGTTGCTAAAGCCCTCACTGAATTGAAGAAGCAACCAGGTTTTGACACATCTCTGGTAACTCCTACCAATTTAGACTTGTCTTTTACAGCTATGTTGGAGAAAATTACAAGAGGCGCTGAGGCAAGTAATTTGGGCGTTGACAAGCAAAATTTGGGCGCTGACATGAGCAAATTGGGCGTTGACACAAGCAAATTGAGCGTTAACAGACCTGCAGATGAAGTTGATGTATTCCAGTCATCACCTATCATCAAAGAAGTATCTTCACAGGTATTACCATCATCCTTACCCATCATTTATCCATTAGATAAGGGTGAAGGAAAAATGGTAGAAGTAGAAGTTCCAAAGGATGCAGCACAGTAGAGTTTGATAGAAGGTTGGCTGCACAACTTGTGGAACAAGAAATAAAGAAGGTTGGTGAATCACCATTTGTTGTCACTTCAAAGGAACAAGAAGTAAGTGATGAAGCTAGTTCAGATTCAAGTGTGATGATCATTTAGCAACCTGAGAGACTTGAATATGGTGATGATTTGGCAAGAGAGAAGCTTAGAGAGTTGAAATTGCAAGTGGATTTTTATATGCCAGAAGTTGTTCAGATGTATCATGCTTGGGAAGATAGGTGTATGGAGAATCCAGATTTGACTATTTCAGACCAGATTTGGGGTTTGGAGATTCTTCTAAGAGTTTAAAAAGACTACAAGGTAATTCTTAAACACAAAGCTAGCAATGTTCTCTCAATGCTAAAGAGGGATTGAATGGAGTTGTACTACATGCTACTCAGATGTCATGGAACAGGATGGACCTATAAGAAATTGTTGGGATTATCCTTTGAAGAGTTGGAGTACAAGGCTTATCCCATTTGGGCAAAAGTGTAGGAAATGAACACTCTATGACTTCTTTAAAATGAAAGGAAAGAAGAACTTGCAGAAGAGATGGAGCTTAAGAAGGCAATGATTGTTCCAAGACCTTTGAAGAAGGGAGTTCCTCTTGAGTTTCCTAAAGATATGAATAGATTGAAGCCTATTGAAGCTGTCATAAGAAGGAGCATCAAGCTCTCACCATTAGAAGCTTCAGATATGGTACAAGTGTTACCTCTTGATGCCAGAAACCCTATTATAAGCTATGAAGAAGATGAAAGTGGGTTTTGGAAGATTGGCAGGTATGGGAAAGAAGTACACACTTTTACTACTCTTGTATCTCTCTTTGCAAGTGTTGATAGAGAAGACTTGGTAGACCTTTGGAGGTTGTTGGAAGCCAAGTATGAGACTGAAGCTCCTACTTCAGTCAATGGAATAAAACTTTGGTCAACATTCAAGAGAATATGTGGACCAAGAGAAGAAGATCCTACTGTTTGGAAGGATCTTGAGGATGATCTCAGTGGTCTTCAATGGCGTTTGTATTCAGCTGCTGGTGTATATTATTTGAGTTCTAAAAAGTTTGCTAAGTATCTTCTTGTAGATGGTCAGTATTCCATGTCCAAAGAATTTTTGGAGAAGATGAAGACAACACAGCTAGAGATTGATTATTCAGGTACCTTCATCATCTTTACCCATCACTAATCCATTAGATAAGGGTAAAGTAATCATGGTAGAAACAGAGGTTCCTAAGGATGCAGCACAAGTACAGTTTGATTCAATGTTGGATGCACGACTTATGGAACAAGAAAAGAAGAAGGTTGATGAGTCACCATTTGTGGTTACTTCTGAGGAGCAATAAGTAAGTAATGATGAAAGCTCAGATTCAAGTGTTATGATAATTGAAGAACCAGAAAGACTTGAATATGGTGATGAGTTGGCAAGGGAGAAACTTGCAGAGTTGAAGTTGAAAGTAGATTATGATATGCCAGAAGTTGCCAAGATGTACCATGCTTGGGAGAATAAGGTTATGGAGAATCCAGACATGACAATTTCAGATCAAATTTGGGGTTTGGAGATTCTTCTAAGAGTTCAAAGAGATTGCAAGGTAATTCTGAAGTATAAGGCTAGCAAAGTTTTCTCACAGTTGAAGAGAGATAGAAGGGAGTTTTATTATATGTTGCTCAGATGTCATCAAGGAGGATGAACTTTTCAAAAATTGTAGGGATTTTCCTTTGAAGAATTGGAGTATAAGGCTTATCCTATTTGGGCAAGAGTGCAAGAAATGAACACTATCAAACTTCTTTCAAATGAAAGGAAAGAAGAATTTGTAGAAGAAATGGAGATTCAAAAGGCTATGATTGTACCAAGGCCATTGAAGAAGGGAGTTCCTCTTGAGTTTCCTTCAGATTTGAATAAAGTGAATTCCAGTGAAGCTATTATTAGAAAGAGTATTAAACTCTCACCCATGGAAGCTTCAGATATGGTAAAAGTATTACCTCATGATGCCAGAAACCCTATCATTAGCTATGAAGAAGATGCAAGTGGGTTTTGGATGATTGGTAGATATGGGAAAGTGGTACACACTTTTACTACTCTTATGTCTTTGTTTACAAGTATGGATAGGGAAGACTTTGCAGACCTTTAGAGGTTACTGCTGGCCAAGTATGAGACTGAAGCACCTACTTCAGTCAATGGAATAAAGCTTTGGTCAACATTCAAGAGATTGTGTGCACCAGAAGAAGAAGATCCTGTTTGGAAGGATCTTAAGGATGATATCAGTGGACTTCAGTGGCGTCTATATTCAGCAGCTGGTGTGTATCATTTAAGTTCTACAAAGTTTTCTAAGTATCTTCTTGTAGATGCTGAGTATCCCATGTCCAAAGAAGTTTTAGACAAGATGAAGACAACACAGCTGGAGATTGATTACTCAAGTGACGTGGCCAAAGATTTGATTAGATATGTTTATTACCAATTTGATAAGATTTGTAAGAATCCTCCTTGTTCTTAGTTTTTATTCAGAAACTTGAATACTAGAGTAGATATCAAGTTTAGGGGAGGATTGTTGGGAATAAAATGTAGCCAGTACACTTGGACGCTGACAAGAGCAATCGGAACGTTGATAAGAATAAATGAAGCGTTGACAGGACAAGCGTTGACAGGAAGAAGTCAAGCATTGATAAGAAGAAGTCAAGCACTGATAGAAGACTTAGTCTACACGTATTATGTTTCTAGTTTGTTTCTAGTAAAGATATGATCAACAATGTATTTTCTATGTTTATCTTTACCTAAAATAGCTGATACGTAGACTCTTGTACAAGGCTCCTAATTCTATAAAAGGAGGCCTTTAGGTTTATGTTTGATATACGTTTTAACACTTTCATTGTACGCAAGTTTGTTTTATCAATCAAGTGAAAGTTTGGTTTACATTGTTTGTGTGTTCTTGTTTGAGTATTAATTCTGCATAATACTTAAATTGTTTTGTACACAACAAAGTTTCTCTAAGTGTTTAACTTGATTTAATCTCGTTTACACAAGCTAAATCGATCTAAGTTTGGGATCAACAAGTATTGGGCTCGTGATCGATTATGTAAACATATAGTCCATATAGCCCACATGTAGGGTGGGCTATATATACCCCCTCCTAGCATGTTAGGAGGGGTTGCTCATTTGTTCTTTCACACATTTCATGAATCAACCTTTCTTCTCTAATCCTCTCCTTTCTCTCTCTATGTTCTTCCTTTTCCTTCCATCTTTTTAGATCTTTACAAACACATCTACAATCCTAAGATTATATGGTTCTACATAGCTTAATTAGTTAAAATGGCATACCCCTTTAGTATAGGTTTAGAATGTTTATTTTTGTTTTCTTGATTTAAAACTATATGTTATATCATAATTTAATTAAAAGGTTTCATAGCTTAAGTCTTATTTATTTAATACTTATGAAATAGTTAAAGTGTGCTTTAAATTAAAAAAATTGAAATAAAATCTCAACTATTGAATTTGTATAAAATTCCTAAATTTCGCAAAATGTTTAAATTTCATACTTATTCATATTTTACAAATGCGGGTTTTACAACTCTTTCCCTCTAAAAGAATATTTCATCCTCGAAATGAAAGTAGTCTTACGGGTATTATAATTCCTCCCATCTAAAAAGAAAATTTCGGCCGCAAATTTCTAGTAACACGATCAAACGAAAAAGAATACAAACACGCACGAATCCTATCGAACGAATTTGAAACAGACGAAGTGACGATAGATGAACTCATCTCACACATAACACATACAGAATATGCATAGAAGTAATGCTAACGGAAACGAATCAGATATTTCTTGCACAAATCGAAGGAATAACAGAGGGAAATAAATCGAGAATTACTTGGAATCGTACCTAATGACTTGTCGTCTCCACCACCGCTTTCATCTTTCATAGGGAAATCCTTAATTTTATGTTCAGTTCAACCACAACGAAAACATGCCCCAGATACCCTATAACATGCCCTCCCCGGATGAAGCCTTCCGAAATTTTGGCATGGTGGTCCTGAATGACCCTTCTGATCCTCCCCTTTTTGTCATGACCCACCGGTCTGATAAGGTTACCGTCACGGTTTCTTTTATTCTGCCCCGACCTCTCGCGATGAATCTCATTATTCCTTGTAGCATCAGCCATAGTCGCCACATCTTTAAAATTATGGTTCACGATGTTGTCCACGATGTGATCATTGAGAGCCCACTTAAATTTCTTTGCTTGTTCCTCTTGTGTGCCTACTTTTGATCCTATGAAACTCGCCAAACATAGGAACTGCTTCATAAAGTCGCCACTGGACTCTCCTTCCTTCTTCCGAACATTGTGTTATTCCCACTCATATTTTTGTTGTTCCGACTTAGGAAAGTACTGCAGAAAGAACGCCTCACAAAACTCTTTCCACGACATAGTCAACACAAAAGTGTCACCTCCCTTTGCCTGCATATAGGCCTTCCACCAACTAAGTGCATCACCCTCGAGTTTGTAGCTAGTCAGCCTAGCCTTAAACCCGTCTTCATAACCTAACACTTCGAACAATTTCTCAATATGCACAATCCATTTATCAGCATCAACTGGAGTAGTAGCGGAACTAAACGATTGAGGTTTTTGCTTACCGAACCTCTCCAACCACGTGTGGATGGTAGGAGCTTGATCACCTCATCCACCAACAGCATTCTGACGGATTTAGTTGGTGATCTCGGTAGTAAGACCCGGAATAAACACAACAAAGGCCCGCTGTACTACCTCTTCGAAAGCAGGACTAGAAAAATTTGGAGGAGTCACCATCTGAGACATGAACAAATTAGTGAGAAAACAATCAGAGTGTATGTACGAATGAAGTGATAATATCAGAGTACGAAGAAGATGTCATTGTTCGGACCATCATAATTCGCAAGCCATTCTTTAAACATTTAGGGAGAGAGGATACTTTAAATCGTAAACCCAACCACTCGGGCATAGCATAATATTGAGATGGAACATCCTTATACGAAGCTTGTTGATTCCAAACTTAGATCGTTTAAGCTTGTGTAAACGAGATTATATCAAGTTATACACGTAGAGAAACTTTGTTTATGTATAAAGTAATTTAAGTGTTATGCGGAATTAACACTTAAACAAGAACACAGAAAGGATGTAAACAAACTTTCACTTGATTGATAATAACAAACTTGCTTACAATGAAAAGTTGATATACTATGCATGCTGCCAAGACATTTTTGGCCTAGAATTGGTTGTGGTCTGTTGGGAGACTTGGGAATGATTTTATCATGGGTTTTACCTGGGAGTAACAAGGAATTTTATGAGATCACTTAGTTGTTAATAATTTTGGTTAGCAAGGGACACTAGAGGACTGTCATGTCTATCTTGCATAAGCAAGTGTGCATAACTGGACAGTGCTTGCCGCCCTATAATAATTATCAACTTATAGGTTATCTTCAATAGGATAAATTACTTTGTTAAGGTCCTTTTTCATTTTTATTACTTTTATTTTTGGACGCTGACAAGTATTTTTCCAAGCGTTGTTATGACCAATTTAGACGCTGACATGGCTTTGGCAACCGTTGACAAGAATATAGCCGTTGGGCGTTGATGGGTTATTTTTTACCGTTGATACCCATTGGGACCTACCCAGTTGTTATTTTTGACGAATTTTGGGGCCGTAATTTTGGGAGCAGATAACTTTTAATTAATGCATGAGATAACTTATTTTCTTTTCAATATTTTCATCATGATATTTTGAAAATAGTTGCCTCATTTTTTACCAATCACATGCATCTATCTCTCCTATATATTTGGCTCCTATTTTTAAATAGGGTACCTCATATTCTTGTCTAACAATTTTCTCCTATAATTCATCTTTCTAAATCATTCACAAACAGCTTTCTTCAATGGCACCAAAATTTAAACCAAGTGATTTGGTATTGGGATTCAGGAGTCAACACAACATGATTGCATATTTGGACGTTGATGATGCTCTGTTTCCCCCATACACCCAGATGGTGGCGTAATTGAATGCATCCCCAGATAGGTATGTTCTTTCTCATGCTCCTCTCATCTCTGTCACACATAGTAAACAATTTTGGAACACTGTAAGTTCCTCAACAGTTAATAAAGTGACTACATTATCATCTATTGTTCATGGGCGTATATGGGTGGTTACTGAAGCCTTGGTTCGCCAGGCTTTGCATCTTGATGATGCAGATAGTATAACCACCCTTCCCATTCATGAAATAGAACAAGGACTAAGGGCTTTGGGTTATCCTTTCCCTGATGAGGGAACTTTAAAGAAATGTCATAAACAGGAGTTTCCCCCAGCCTGGAAGTACCTCATACATGTCATCTTGCAATGTTTGAGTCCCAAGTGTACTGCACACAATGAGATTAATAGATCCATTGCTAGTGCTATTGTGTGCATTGAAACTGGGTAGAAGTTTAATTATTCTAAAATGATTTTTGATGGTATGTGTAAAAACAAAGGGAATAAGATGACTTTCGCTTATCCCAGATTTTTACAAATGGTTTTTGATGTGCAAAATTACTACACAAGGGATCATGATGATTTTTATGAGATCCTTGTGCAAAAGAAAGCAATTTTTACAAAGATGAATTCACCCCCTCACCGTGACTTACCCCTCACCCCAGCTATGCTTGCTGTTATTGCAGCAGCACAACCCCAACCAGACCCACAACTACAACTTGACCCATTACCAGAACCTTTACCTTCACCTCAGCCATGGAAATTGACCAACAACCCTTCAACGCTGACACATTAAATGTTGGCGTTGACACAAGTAATCCAGACGTTGACACCTTTCCTTCACACACCCAAACACCCCTTAACCTTCCAACATCCACCCAATCCACATCATCTTCTACCCCACCACAATATAGGTTGTAAAAATGCCAAAGGACTACTAGAGTGTTCTCCTCTAGTGGTCCTAGCCATGTAGCAGAGAGAACCACCACCACAAGTGTGGTTGGTGTTATGGATGCGGCTGGGACTATTGGTTCTGGCTTAGATGCAGGCCAAGACAATTCCAACATCTTTAAGACCTCATCCATGCCCCATGAATCTAACTTGGGAGGTCAAATACTCATTTTAGAGGAGGGCAGATTGGAACCATACACCTTAATGAAATTGAAGGCTGTCTGCATTAGCTTGCAAAAGCAAAATGCAGACTTGGTACATATTGTCAGTACACAAGGCCTTTAACTAAAGCAATTGAGGGAGAGGATTGTTATTTTGGAGAATGCTAGCACAAGGCGTGGGATGGAGGAATCTTCCAAAGGGGAGGATGAGCAGATTAATGTGAGTGATAAGGGCTCACATGATGGTGAATATTTGGGTCTTGCTAAAGCCCTCACTGAATTGAAGAAGCAACCAGGTTTTGACACATCTCTGGTAACTCCTACTAATTTAGACTTGTCTTTTACAGCTATGTTGGAGAAAATTACAAGAGGCGCTGAGGCAAGTAATTTGGGCGTTGACAAGCAAAATTTGGGCACTGACATGAGCAAATTGGGCGCTGACACAAGCAAATTGAGCGTTGACAGACCTGCAGATGAAGTTGATGTATTCCAGTCATCACCTATCATCAAAGAAGTATCTTCACAGGTATTACCATCATCCTTACCCATCATTTATCCATTAGATAAGGGTGAAGGAAAAATGGTAGAAGTAGAAGTTCCAAAGGATGCAGCACAGTAGAGTTTGATAGAAGGTTGGCTGTACAACTTGTGGAACAAGAAATAAAGAAGGTTGGTGAATCACCATTTGTTGTCACTTCAGAGGAACAAGAAGTAAGTGATGAAGCTAGTTCAGATTCAAGTGTGATGATCATGTAGCAACCTGAGAGACTTGAATATGGTGATGATTTGGCAAGAGAGAAGCTTAGAGAGTTGAAATTGCAAGTAGATTTTGATATGCCAAAAGTTGTTCAGATGTATCATGCTTGGGAAGATAGGTGTATGGAGAATCCAGATTTGACTATTTCAGACCAGATTTGGGGTTTGGAGATTCTTCTAAGAGTTTAAAAAGACTGCAAGGTAATTCTGAAACACAAAGCTAGCAATGTTCTCTCAATGCTAAAGAGGGATTGAATGGAGTTGTACTACATGCTACTCAGATGTCATGGAATAGGATGGACCTATAAGAAATTGTTGGGATTATCCTTTGAAGAGTTGGAGTACAAGGCTTATCCCATTTGGGAAAAAGTGCAGGAAATGAACACTCTAAGACTTCTTTCAAATGAAAGGAAAGAAGAACTTGAGAAGAGATGGAGCTTAAGAAGGCAATGATTGTTCCCAGACCTTTGAAGAAGGGAGTTCCTCTTGAGTTTCCTAAAGATATGAATAGATTGAAGCCTAGTGAAGCTGTCATAAGAAGGACCATCAAGCTCTCACCATTGGAAGCTTCAGATATGGTACAAGTGTTACCTCTTGATGCCAGAAACCCTATTATAAGCTATGAAGAAGATGAAAGTGGGTTTTGGAAGATTGGCAGGTATGGGAAAGAAGTACACACTTTTACTACTCTTGTATCTCTCTTTGCAAGTGTTGATAGAGAAGACTTGGTAGACCTTTGGAGGTTGTTGGAAGCCAAGTATGAGACTGAAGCTCCTACTTCAGTCAATGGAATAAAACTTTGGTCAACATTCAAGAGAATATGTGGACCAAGAGAAGAAGATCCTACTATTTGGAAGGATCTTGAGGATGATCTTAGTGGTCTTCAATGGCGTTTGTATTCAGCTGCTGGTGTATATTATTTGAGTTCTAAAAAGTTTGCTGAGTATCTTCTTGTAGATGGTCAGTATTCCATGTCCAAAGAAGTTTTGGAGAAGATGAAGACAACACAGCTAGAGATTGATTATTCAAGTGACGTGGCCAATGATTTGATTAGACATGTTTATTACCAATATGATAAGATTTATAAGATTCCTCCTAGTTCTTAATGTTTATTCAGAAACTTGATTACTAGAGTAGATATCAAGTTTAGGGGAGGATTGTTGGGAATAAAATATAGCCAGTCCACTTGAGCGCTGACAAGAGGAAAGCAAGTGTTGATAGGAAGAAAACAAACGTTGACAGATCAAGCGTTGACAAGAAGAAGTCAAGCGTTGATAGGTTGAAGACAAGCACTGATAGAAAGATATGGTCTACGCGTATTATGTTTCTAGTTTGTTTCTAGTAAAGATAAGTTCAACATTGCATTTTCTATTCTTTACCTAGAATAGTTGATACGTAGACTCTTGTACAAGGCTTCTTATGTCTATAAAAGAAGACCTTTAGGTTATGTTTCATAATAAGTTTTCATACGCTAAACACTTTCATTGTAAGCAAGTTTGTTATTATCAATCAAGTGAAAGTTTGTTTACATCCTTTGTGTGTTCTTGTTTAAGTGTTAATTCCGCATAACACTTAAATTACTTTATACATAAACAAAGTTTCTCTACGTGTATAACTTGATCTAATCTCGTTTACACAAGCTTAAACGATCTAAGTTTGGGATCAACAAAGCTCCCTACTAACCTAACAAATTCCGTGGAAACGAATACGTATCAAAAAAAATAATGATAATATCAAAGTACGCGTGGAAGCCTAATATAAACGTCGATTATTCTATCTTTATTATTTTGTTATCTTAGTATCGATCCAGCTCTTATCAACTGGTATCAGAGCAATCGATTCTAGGGTTCTGTGAAAAAAAAGAAAAAAAAGAGAAAAAAATTTTTTGATCATAATGGCTACCATCAAGAGGGTTGAGATCATTGAAGGAGATATTGCTCAGATTAAAGAACAGATGGCTGAGGATAGGAAGAATATTGATGAAAAGTTTGTTGCTGCTAGGTTAGAATCACAAGAACAATTTGCAGCAATGGAACAGACAATGGAAAAAATAATTCTAGAGGCAATTCAAAAGTCAACTGAGAGTGCAAAGGGGACAAATTCAGTGATCAAGAATACTTCAGGAATTCATCATCATGAAAGTTCATCCAAGTTATTTGCCGACCAGACGAAGGGGGTGAACAAACCAGAACTGTGGTTTGATGATCTCGGGCTCCCTTACATGACCAAAAAATTCTCTGGTCATACTCAACCAGATGACAGGAGTAAGCACACTGGAATGGATGGCATATTTTTTCATCTTGGTAATGGTAGTCGAGGAGGCAGAACTAATGCATCTGATTACCGAATTAGGAAGCTCAAGATGCCAATCTTTGAGGGTGATGATGCTCATGGGTGGATTTACAGGGTGGAGGGCTATTTTGAGATTCAAGGTATCACGCGTCGGGAATGACTTCGAGCAGCCACACTATGCTTAGAAGGAGAAGGATTAGCGTGGTATCGATGGTATGAACAACAGAAACCATTTGAGTCTTGGGAGCACCTAAAGGAAGAATTACTGGATCGGTTTCGGTTTACAAAGGAAGGTGATTTATATCAACAACTGATATATCATACTCAACCAGTTACAACCAAGGTATCCTCAAAATCGGTTCAAAATACCCCACACTTTGAACAAAATAGTGGGACAAGTTATACCAGTAGCGACGAGCTAAAGGAGGAGCTGAAAGACACGGGTTTTAAAGGTGTTCATGTCACAGGTTCTGATGTTGCTGATGGATATGGCGGGGAAAACCCACCACAAACAGATGTTATACTTCAAAATTTGGATTCAAAACACATTGGTGTTCCGGAATAAGAAAATAGCCAAGACCACATGAACCCGAATTGGGCAGGGGACGTGCCTTCTCATGGGGAAAGGGAACAACAAATGGGTGGACAGATTTTTGGTGCAGAGCTAGAAAAACTTGCTGTTGGAATTGATTTAAGGGCTTTTGAGACGCTTATTTGTGATCCAGGGAGAGTAGAAGAAAGAGGAACATGGAATCCCGGGATCACTTACCATCAATCACGGAGAAATTAGAATAAAAGCTGGCTGATAAATAACGTGGCCCAACTTTTTGAGGTTCGTGTTAACTGACATGCGATGAGAGCCATATCCTCACAAGTCATCCCTAGGTCGTAGACTCTCTGATATCATAATTGTAACACCCGCTCCGAATAGAGACAAAGTATCACATTTATGGTTTCTTATCAGATACATCAAAACATAAAGGTCTAAAACAAAACTTATAAAATAAACATTAAGTATGGAAAGATAGATGCCAAACAAAGTCAAATCCTCAAAACAACAGTGTCCAAAATGAATACTGAAAAGCATGAATGAAATCAGTAATTTATTGACCAAGGGTAACTCTAAGCACTCAAAAACTGTCAATACCCTGATTCCCGCTTAATACCTGCCGCATGGAAAAAGAAACGGTTGATCAAAACGCCCAGTGATCAGATATAATAAATAGATCCACAAGTAAAGGAAATATAACAGAAGAAATGAACACATAATTAGATGAACAAAGGATTATAGTGAGTACAAGAGACTGAATGAAAAGGTATAGGAAATGCCACGAGTCTATATCACATATCACATATCATATCATATCAAAGTCACATAAGTTATGCATGGGTAGCTAGTCCCATGTACCAAAAGTGAGATGGGGAATATAGCACATACCACCCATTCACATCATATCATATCATACATTCCATACCATAGGATGCATCCATACGCCCCCTGCAAATCATAATCAAATAGCACATACACTAGCTCATGACTAGCATATGCACACATACTATCACATATAATAGTGCACATAAAAAAGGGAACGCCAGGGTCTAATCACACCGCCACAGATGGTGTCATGTCTTTGGTGCATCAACCGACATGGTCATGGTACCTCCATTACTAGTTACAAAATATATAGCTCAGGCATAAGGGTTTCATATCAAAAGGCATAACAAAGGCATAATCATAGTTTGTCAAACTGAAGCATCATAAGGCATAACAACGAAGGGATCATAGCAAAACACAAGAATAAAGGGATCATATCAAAATAGTTTCTTAACATATTGGTAACATAGAAATGGCAAAGGGAATGATAAAAAGTAAGGAATAAAAAAGGGTTTACGAGGGATTCTTACTAAAAGAACCGAATATCCGTACCTTAGCGCACAACGGAACATAAAACCTCATAAACAACAAACCAATTCTAATCCCGAGTCACCAAAGGTACAAGGTATGAATGAATAACTTATACATACTGATCATATACATAAAAATACAATTTTACAAAAATAGGTGATTGACATTCCAAAAATAGGAGTTTCCGTATTTTAAAGATCGGCGGTATTTAAGGTATGTTACACTACTTAACTACCCATTAAACACTTCCCATAAATTCCCACAAAAATCAAAGAGGTTAAATTATGGGTTAAAAAGGCCTCTATAAAAGGGTGAAAGCCCAAAGGTTACCCAACCTATGATATGACCCAATAAGCCCAACCTAGCCCAAAAATTGTCTGACCAGAACATATAGAAAGTGGTAACGATTTTGGCCCATCTAGACAGCTTCAAAATAACATCAAAAATCTAGGTGATACTCCAACATATGAAGATCATCCTCCTAAAAGGGTTTTTCCAGATTTGAATTTTTAAAGATTTTATGGCGTTTATGGTGAACATGAGTTTTTCAGTCTTAAAAATCAGATTTGACACCTTATGGGAAAACAGCCCTAACCCGACCATAACATCTTCTTAAAAATAAACAGAGTTCAAATTAACAAAATATACTCGGAGTAGATTATCAAACTTATAAGTTTCATACCAGAAGCTTTTATAAAACTCATTTTATGGTGATTATAAGATGACTTTTTTCCAATCAGCCCAAAACCCTAGTTTTACAAATCAAGTTTCACCCATCTAGATCATCATAAGATGTCTAGATCCTTATCAAAACCATGTAAAAACTTATTTAAAACACATATGGGGCTGATTTAAAATGATCTAAGTCAGTTTCATAGTTTTTAATTAGTCAATCACCTTAAACATGTTTATAGGGTTTATAAGCCCTAAAAATCATATACAAAGTAAAATAAGCATAAAAAAAATTATAAAGATGACATAAGGATCGGTTTCACTTGCATGAGATGGATTTAGTGATATGGGAATCACCATGAAAAACAAAAACACAATGAATGGAGGAATGAGAAGGAAGAATCACCAAAAATCACCCAAGAACATCAAGGTTTCTACAATGGAGATGTAGAAAAAAACTTAAGAACTAACAATAGACTTTTGAGAGAGAATAGGGAGTTATGGGACAATGGTGGATGGTTTTTGGTGATTAGGGGAGGGATTTGCTTGATTTTGGCAAGAAAATAAGATGAAGAAAACAAGTTTTCAATATTGTTATACACTATCACCTTTTAGCTTATTTTGTCATAAAAATCACATTTTTTCCTCTTTTAACAAAGTCTTACACAATATATGTAACATGTTAAAAAATAATTATATACTAAGTTAATTAGTTAAAATGGCATACCCCTTTAATATAGTTTTAGAATGTTTATTTTTGTTGTCTTGATTTAAAACTATATGTTATATCAGAATTTAATTAAAAGATTTCATAGCTTAAGTCTTATTTATTTAATACTTATGAAATTGTTAAACTATGCTTTAAACTAAAATAAATTGAAATAAAATCTCAACTATTGAATTTACATAAAATTACCAAAATTCACAAAATGTTTAAATTTCGTTCTTATTCATATCTTACAAATGTGGGTTTTACACATTAGCCCTTCCTCGTCTCCACGATAGGAAAAAGTCCCTATGCTCGTGCTGAGAGGCTCGACGAGAATCTTTTATATTTTCAACCTCGTTGTCCGAGGTATCTAAAGATGAATAGCTCGATTTATGACGTCTAGGCTGATAGTCCTCGGAGTCAAAGCTATATGAGTCATCACTTGTAGATTGATCTCTCCGTCCGTATTTGTCGTGACGACTCCTTCTACGTTTCCCTTCCTGCGACTCCTGCCTAGTCTCTTTTTCCATGGGAGTCTCTAGGTTTTCTTAGGATCCCCCCCTGTGATTTCGGGCTAGCTGTCCTTCCTCCAGATCAACCATGCCTTGGTCCCTGACCTGTCGACCCCTCATACGCTCAGTGACCAGTGGAATGAGAGCGTCCAAATTTTTGAGGACGTACTCTTCCATCTCTCGTACTTCGGTAACGATGACCTCGTCGTGATCTGTTGCTATGAAGGGCTCCTTTCGTTTATCTTTGTTTGGTGGAGGTTGTGCTGATCCCTAATTGGGGCTTTTCTCTACTAAGACGGGTATGGGAGTGAATAATGGTGAATTGAATCCTTGTTGGGGTGGGTTCGCGACATTCCAGTTGTTTGCCTTGCTAGTTGATCTAGGTGTAAGCTCCACAGATGTGATCTGGGCATCCACCGTTGATGACGTCTAACCGCCTCCTTTTTGGTGCAAGACTTACGTACAACCCTTAGTCATGCTCAGAGTTTAGTGTAGGTAATAAGTGTGAAAACACTTATCCTTTTATCACTTAATTATAATAAAAACAAGACCAAAACGTGTATTTGATGTTGTAAAAGTCGGAATTATGCGTGGTTTGTGTTTTTGTAGTGTTTTAGGACAAAAATATGAAAAAGGAAGAAAACACGGGCTTTTATCGAAGAAAAAGACAAAAGACGAAGTAAAAAGATCAAAAGTGCAAGAAGAACGGAAGTCAAAGGCCTATTCTGAAGATTTATCGAAGAAAAAGTCTAAAGACGAAAGTTTAACGAAGTCGAAGAACCAAGTCTAATAAAAGAAAAAAGTTAGAAGACAAAATTCATTTTATCATTCGACAAATCACGAGACAAAGTCGAGAAAGACAAGTTATTTAAAAAGACGAAAAGACAAGAAGAAAGAGAGAAACAACATCACCACCTCCCCCCTCCTATAAATACCCTCCTAATCTTTCATTAGGAGGAGTCTTTTTTTAGTTTCTCTTAAGGTAATTAGGAGTAGGTGTTACTTTCTCTCTCTAGTTTTACTTTCCCTCTCTAAATTTTCTTTCAAGTTCGCTTAATATTTCATCTTTAAATCTTGTAATCTTGAATCTTTAAAAAAATGGTATTTGGCGGAACCATCTTAAGTCCGTGTACCTTTTTGGTACCGAGCCTCCCACCCAACAAGGAAGGCATATCCCGATAAATTACCTAGGCAACACTGGCTGACCAAGCCGGAGCCCGGATTTGAACCCCCGCCCTTTCGCTTGACTTAGTCAACTGCGTGCTTTTGCGGTAGTTGGTGATCTTGAATCTTTAATCTTCATCTTAATTTCAAGTTTTTTATAATCAATCTTATTCTTCCTTTCTTGTTTTAATCTTGTGTTTGGTTCGGTAAAAGCATGTAGTTTGTTTCATCTTTATGCTTATTTGCTTATTTGAGTGCTTATTCCATTGTTCTTATTGTTTTTCATGTGTTTTATTGTTATTGCTATTTGTGCTTATTGATTGATTTGTGATTTTCTTATTTTTAATAATGTTTTCTTAATAGTTTAATCTTCTAAAAATTGATTTTTGATATTTTGCTTATTTAGTGTTTTTAAAGTTTCTGATTTGTGGCATATATTGCTTTTCTTTAAATTTGTTTAGCTTAAAAGTTCGGTTATTTGCTTATTTGGTTTTTGCTTATTTTCTTTCTTCCTGAATATTTTCTTCATTGTGATCATAAAGTTTCAAGGGTTTTACATATTCCGATCGAGTATCGTGATCGCAAAAGCCTTAGGGTTTCTACATTGCGATCAGATATTGTGATCACGAGTTGAGATCCCTTATTCTGATCAGTGATTGTGATCGCTCATTGCGATCGTGTATTGCGATCTGGGTTTAAGGTTACATTGCGAAGGCACTATGCCCAAGTTGTGATCACTATGTTGCGATCACTAGTTGCGATCACTAATTGTGATCCAACTTGCGATCCAATATTGCAATCCAACTTGCGATCGTACATTGCGATCCGATCGCAATACTTCGATTTGTTTTATATATACTTTATTGTTTTCAAAGTTTATTTCTTTCCCGCCAATTTTGTCAAGTTTAATCTTAAATTCTTTTATTTAGTTTTAGTTTTAAAGTTACTTTTTAATTAAGTTTTAAATTTGCTTTATTTTCTTTGAATTGTTTTATTTTGTTTTCCTTTTAAGTAACTTTTACAAGTAGAAATAGATAATCAAAAGATCTCCCTTTTAGTTACCAAAAACAATAAGACCACCCTAAACCGTGATCAATTCGAATTGAATCGAGTACGAAAAACATAAAAAATCTACCATATTAAAATGGCGCCGCTGCCGGCTCTTTTCGTAAAGATTAACGGTTTTGTGAGAAAAATTGGATTTTGGGATCCGTTCTCTTGGCAACGTTATTTTCAACGCATTAACATTTCAAAAAATCCTAAAAAATATAAAATTTTTAGAAAAATAAAAAAACAAAAAAAGATAAAAAAATCAAAAATATTGTATTGCATTTTTAGTGTATGCGTACTCGATCTTCGTCTAATCTTAAGTCTGAGACTCGTGAAGACTTATATATGGCCGGTGCGAACAATAATAACAATCCACCACACCCCGTTGTGAATAATAACAACCATCACCCTCAACCCGACCTTCGTACGATGGAGGAGTTAGGCCAACCGACAATGAATGGACGTGGAGGACCGATTGCGCCGATGCAAATCACGGCTCCCGAATTTTCGTTGAAGCATTACATGATCCAACAAGTTCAAAATGCTTGCCCATTTCGCGGATTACAGGATGATGATGCCAACAAACACGTCGATAAGTTCATAACCGTCACTCAAAGCATGAAATTGCTCGGTGTTACCATGGATTTTCTCCGTCTTCATCTTTTTCCACACACTTTATCCCACCATGCCGAAAAATGGTTTGATCGTCTTCCTAAAAACTCAATTCATACATGGGACGAGATGACTCAACGATTTTTGTCGCGCTTCTTTCCACCATCCATGGTAACTAGTCTTAGTAATCAAATCAGTAGTTTCACTCAAGAACCCGATGAGTCTCTTTTCGATGCTTGGGAACGTTATAATGTCTTGATCGATCGTTGTCCTAACACTAATATGCTCCCCGTCACTCTAATTGATACTTTCTACAACGGTTTAACTTTTCGTGATCGTGATACGATTAATGCCGTCGTCGGTGGAACATTTATGAAACGAAGACCCGAGGAGTGTAGAGAGCTAATCGAGAACATGACCACTCATCACAAAAATTGGGATTCATCCGCATCCTCAAGAAATAACCCGAGGGTCAATGTTTCTTCTACTTCATCAAACCATGAGTTAACCGAACTCACCCGCCAAATAGCCGAGATGAACCAAAATTTCTTAACCATGGCTACAAAGCAATATCAACAAGTTAAAGCTGTAGCACTTTCTTGTGAGACTTGCGGTCATACACCGATTGTCCTTCTACTCGAGACAATCCTTGTGAGAACGTGTACGCGGCTAACGGTAACTTTTCTACAGGAGGCTATCAAGCACGTCCTCAAGGTGACCGTAATTTGCTAAGTTATCATTCAAACAATTTATGTCACCACCCGGTTTTCCTCCTCAAAACCAAAACAACCTCAATCGCAACAATCAAAGCCAACCTCGAGCTCCTAATCAATATCAAACCCAAAGAAATCCATATCCACCTCAAGGAAATAATAAAGTTTACCAACCACACACCTATCAACCACCCGCTTACCAAGCTCCACCTTTTAGCTAATCCACGACATTTAATCAAGAGTTCGAAACCTACATGAGGACTATGACGTGTTGGTTAAAAATCTTCAAAGCCAAATTATTAACTTAAAGGGAGATTTGACTAAACAAGGGAATGATCTTCGAACCGAGCTTAGAAATGACATGAGAAATTCTTTAAGCAATCAAACGAATGACTTAAGGGATATGATGGCTAGTTTCTTCCAAAGTAATCAACCATCTGCTTCGGGTTCTCTTTCGAGTAACACCATTGCAAATCCAAGAGGGGGATGAAAGAAATCACTACCCGCAGTGGAAAAGGCTATAAGGAACCCGAGATTCCTAAACCTACTCTGGTGATTATGACAAAGGATAACGAGCAACCTTCACCAATTCCTTCACCTTCCAACCCCACCCCTCCACCACCAAAGGATGTGAGTGACTAATCTTTTCCAAAGCCTTCTTCTCAACCCGACATACCTTATCCTTCAAGGTTGAGGAAAGAGAAGTTGAAGAATAATGATGATATTCAAGTTTAAAACTTTCTTAAAATGTTTAAACAATTGAATTTCAACATCTCATTTGCCGAGGCGCTTGCTCACATGCCTAAATATGCTAAAATGTTTAAGGATCTTTTAAGTGACCAGGAAAAACATCTTGATATTGCTCAAACCCAACTTAATGAGAATTGCTCCGCGGTTCTTTTAAGGAAATTACCAACCAAACTTGGTGATCCGGGTCGCTTTCTCATTCCTTGCAACTTTCTCGGGGTAGAGAATTGTATGGCCTTAGCCGATCTAGGTGCTAGTATCAACTTAATGCCATTAAGCGTTTGGAAACAATTATCTCTACCCGAGCTAGTCCCCACGCGAATGAAATTGGAGTTAGTTAACCGTACGGTTGCTTATCCGGTGGGGATAGCCGAAGATGTCTTCGTCGGTGTCCACAAATTCACCTTTCCAGTGGATTTTGTTGTTGTTGACTACGAATGGATCCCCGTGTTCCATTGATCGTTGGACGTCCATTCTTGAGGACCGGTTGCACTCTTATTGATGTAGCCACGGGCGAATTAATCATGACAGTTGGTGACGATAAAATCGTTTTCAACATGGGTAAACTTTCTAAGCAACCTTATGAACACGAGAGCGTTAATTTTATTGACATACTTGATGAGGCTTGTGAAGAACATTTCAAAGAAGCTTGTAAAAGTGGTTTTCTTCTCTAGCCATTGTTAAGACTGTTGCCTCTATTGCTCCCTCATTGACTCCTTTTAGAGAAAGTGATGTCCTTTTCAAAGAATTTGAAGCAACCTTAGGGAATATTGATCTAAAATTTGATGATTCTCCCACCTATTGGGAAGAAGATATTTGTACCCTTGAGATACTTCTTAACGAAGATTCTATCTCTCCTCCTTCTCCTAAAGAGGTAACTAATGATAATCCATCGCTAGTTTAACCATCTATTGAGGATCCTCCCACTCTCGAGCTTAAGGACTTACCTCCTCATCTCGAATACGCTTTCTTAGAGGGCGATGATCAACTTCCAGTTATCATTGCCAAGGACTTAAAAGACGATGACAAAAATCTTCTCATCGACGTTCTAAAGAAGCGTAAGCAAGCAATAGCATGGAAAATTTCCGACATCCGCGGAATTGATCCTACCTTTTGCACTCATAAAATTCTCATGGAGGACGATTTCAAACCCGCGGTTCAAAGCCAACGAAGGGTTAATCCTAAAATTCATGATGTAATAAAAAAAGAGGTTATCAAACTTCTTGATGCGGGAATGATTTACCCTATCTCGGATTCACTGTGGGTTAGTCTGGTCCATTGTGTGCCTAATAAAGGCGGAATTACCGTTGTTCCCAATGAAAACAACGAGTTGATTCCTACTCGTCTCGTAACGGGGTGGAGAGTTTGTATCGACTATCGCAAACTCAATGATGCTACGAGAAAGGATCATTTTCCTCTTCCTTTTATGGATCAAATGCTAGAACGTCTTGCGGGTCGAATACTATTGCTATTTAGACGGTTTCTCGGGTTATTTTCAAATACCCATCAATCCTAAAGATCAAGAGAAAACCACATTCACTTGTCCTTACGAAACATTTGCTTACAAAAGAATGCCTATTGGTTTATTCAATGGTCCCGGGACTTTCTACAGGTGTATGATGGCCATCTTCCACGATATGGTTGAACAAACCATGGAAGTCTTTATGGATGATTTCTCGGTCTTTGGCGAATCTTTCTCATCTTGCCTTTCCAATTTAGAACGTATGCTCAAACGGTGTGAAGACACTCGTCTTGTTCTAAATTGGGAAAAATGCCATTTCAGGGTAAAAGAAGGCATTGTTCTTGGACAAAAATTTCCAAAGCCGGTCTTGAAGTCGACCATGCTAAAGTCGATGTGATTTCTAAATTACATCCCCCTTCAACCGTGAAGGGTGTGAGAAGTTTTCATGGTCATGCGGGCTTCTATTGTCGATTCATTCAAGATTTTTCTAAGATAGCTCGCACGATGATCCACCTCTTGGAAAAAAGATACTCCTTTTATCTTTTCTAAAGAGTGTATCGAATCTTTCAATCTTCTTAAGGATAAGTTAACTAAGGCACCGGTCTTAGTTACCCCTAATTGGGAGTTACCTTTTGAAGTGATGTGTGATGCTAGCGATTTTGCTATTGGAGCGGTTTTGGGACAAAGAGTTGACAAACACTTCCAACCAATCCATTATGCTAGCAAGACAATGACGGGGGCTCAATTACATTATACTACAACCGAAAAAGAGATTTTAGCCGTTCTATATGCATTTGAGAAATCCTGCCCCTATCTTGTCCTTTCCATCACCATTGTCTACACCGATCACTTCGCTTTTAATTACTTGTTAACAAAACAAGATCCTAAACCAAGACTTCTACGTTGGGTTTTCTCCTTCAAGAATTAAAAATTGAAATTCGTGACAAGAAGAGAGTCAAAAACCTAGCGGCGGATCATCTTAGTAGACTCGAGCATCCTTATCAAGGGGAACTTCCAAATTTCGAGATTAACGAATCTTTTCCCCTTGAGGACTTGATGTCTATTAATTCCAATCTCGTTGATACCCCATGGTTTACGGACATCACAAACTATTTGGCGAGTGGAATTCTCATTGAAGGGTTATCATCCCAATAAAATAAGAAATTCTTTAAGGACGTGAAAAATTTGGGACGACCCTTATCTCTTCAAACAATGTGCTGATTTGATCATTCGTCGGTGTGTTGACGGGGCTCGCAGCTTTACAAATCTTGGAAGCTTGCCATAAAGGACCAACCGGTGGTCACTTTGGTCCCAATTTCACCGCGAAAAAAGTATTTGACTCTGGATTTTATTGGCCATCCATTTATCGTGATGCACACGACATGGTTAAGCATTGTGATGCTTGCCAACGACAAGGCAAGATCACACATAAAGATGAGATGCCTCAAAATTTCATCCAAGAATGTGAAATATTGACTTATGGGGCATCGACTTTATGGGACCATTTCCATCTTCCAAAGGGAATAAATACATCCTCGTAGCCGTTGACTACGTTTCTAAATGGGTTGAAATAAAGGCTTTACCCACTAACGATGCGAGGGTTGTTGTTAATTTCCTGAAGCAATTATTTGTTAGATTCAGCGTTCCTCGTGCTATAATTAGTAACCGCGGTACCCACTTTTGTAATGATCAATTTGCAAGGGTTATGGCTAAGTATGGTGTCAATCACCGACTTTCCACCGCGTATCATCCTCAAACAAACGGTTAAGCCAAGGTGTCCAACCGTGGACTTAAGCGCATCTTGGAACGTACCATGGGAGAGCATCGTGCCTCTTGGGCCGATAAACTTGATGATGCTTTGTGGGCTTTCCGTACCGCATATAAGACACCTATTGGTTGTACTCCATATCGTCTTATGTACGGAAAGGCATGCCACCTCCCCATTGAGTTGGAGCATAAGGCTTATTGGGCCTTGAAATGGGCTAACTTTGATATTAACAAAGCCGGTGCTCATCGAAAAATCCAACTCAATGAGATTAATGAACTTAGGAATGAAGCTTATGAAAATTCGTTGATCTATAAGGAGAATACCAAGCTCATTCATGATTCAAATATCAAAAACCGAGAGTTCAAAATTGGAGATCAAGTTTTACTCTTTAAATATCGGTTGAAAATCTTTTCGGGCAAGCTTAAATCTCGCTGGTCCAGCCCATTCACCGTTGCTAAAATTTACCAATAGGGTACTCTTGAGCTCGCTCAACCAAATGGGCCCAATTTCAAAGTGAATGGCCAACGAGTTAAGTTGTACTTTGGAGAGGACATCTCTCATGAGATGATTCCATCCCTCGCCACGTTTCCCTTGATTAGTTCTGGGTCGAGTCAGGCTCGTGACTCGGTTAACAAAAACAAGCGCTTCTCGGGAGGCAACCCGATGATCTATCCTTTTTACCGTTTTCATAATAAGTGTAGGGGGAGCCACGTAGGTGTTTGTTGTCTTGTTTCTTATGATATGCAGGGATTAAAGCTTTCAAAGATCCACTTTTGATGATATTTGATGACCCGTGATCCCGTGTTCTCGTCTTTCCGGTTCTATCCTAAACTTTTGTGATTCAATATTTCATATCTTATATGTTGACATTCAAATCACTTTAGTTGTCTCTTCCTTAGCAAGATTTAAACAAAGTGCACAATGTCCTAAGTGTAGTGGAGTTTACTCCCACATGCTTAAACATTGAGTACAATGTTTATATCAAGTGTTCGGGAGACTTCTATCAAAGTAATAAGTGGGCTTTTCCATGAATTTGTCCTCATTTTAACCGGAAAATTTAATTTTTTGACGTTTTTCAAAATTTTTGATCTGTTTTGACCTAGTAGTATTTTTCAATTATTTTCTTTTATTTTCTTGCATCGTATGTATATATTCCATTTCAAGAATAAAGTCAAAATAAAGTAGTTAAATAATATGGTTTTAATGAGTTTAGATGTCTTTGATATATTAGGCCCGTCATGAATCTTTTGACTCAACCCGAGTTTACTTATCCAAGTTTACTCTAGCTAGTATCCTTAACGTGTTTAAATCAAGTTTTGCTAGACATTTATATAGGGAACTTTAAAACGCGAAAGTCTTAACTCAAACGGGTTAAGAACAAGAACTTTTCGCAAGTTCCTATAACTGATCCTGTTGGGTCGAATTATTAAGTTGATAAGTCAAAACACAACAAAATAAGAAGACAAGGACTACTTTTGCCAAAGTTAAATACAACAAGCCGTTGGAGTCTTTTTATTACTTTAGCTTTCTTTGTAAGCTATGTTTTCTAGTATATAAAGAAAACATACGTAGGTTTTTATTTATATATATCATTCATTCACAATGTAAACCTAAAGTGTGTGTCGCACTAGACGTGGGATTCAATGTATACACGTCTAGTGGTTGTTTGTTATTAATATAATAAGCAACCCATTTGTTTTAATTCGTGTTCTTTGTGTCTAAACACCTTGTTCATGATCATTGTTCTTTTCCGCTATGTTATCATATGAACGATGATCAACCTAGATATAATGGTTCATAACCATTGAGTCTAACGATCATAGGACTCATCAATTGGTATCAGAGCCTAAGGCTCGTGATATCTAGGTCCGACGAGGTGTTCGTGTATGGTGAAGAAAAGAAAAATTCGTATGGAATTTTTCTGGACGTTTTTGTGTGCGCAGCAGTATTCAGAAGGTCATAACTTTTGATTGCACCGTTGGATCGTCACGAAATTTTAGATGTGTGTTCTACATACATAGATCTAAAGATCCACCGGAGGGATTGTCTAGTTTTATCCCCAATCAAAAGTTATTAAGCGTCGAAGTGGGCTGATGAGGTGATTTTCAGATTTTCTTATTTGCATAAAATCATGATTTAGGGTTTCTCCAAACCCTAGATCATTCTTAAACAGAAAAAGAAGATGTTTGCTGTCTCTACTTGCTTTGGTGAGTCAATTCGTGGATTGATGATGAGCCCTTGTAGAGATAAACGTTCCATGAAAGCATTTGATAACCTTGTTTATGTTTATGGATGCTACAATCATTGGTTTAGGGTTTTCCTACAAACCCTAGATCTATGTTCGTTACATATTCATGGCTGCTATAGTTGTTGGTTCTGATTGAAGAACATTCTATGGAATCAAACGTATGGTTTAGATAAATTTGGTGATCATTGCTGCTGCCAAAAGAGTGTACGAAGCAGAATGATGGCTGATTATATATGATAACAGCAGGTAATTTTCTTTATAATGAAAGATTATCGAGGCTATTATTCATAGATCTAGAACGTATATTGGGGATATGGGATGTTCAAACGTGAAGAGATCACAGCAGGTGTGAATAAAATGGATAAGGAATAAGTCGTGGATTTTGAGAGATTTTCTTTCAAGAATCATGGTTTATGATTTGTTTATGGAAAGTATATTTTCTATTTCTCTTGCGTAGATATCAGTTCCAGGTTTCATGGGTTATTAAAACTTATCATGTGAAGAAGTCCTACTGTAAAAGACGTGTAATGTCTTGGATGTATATTTGGACGAGATTTTCCAATGTCAAGATATTCTGCGATATTTTTGGAGATGTGTTCTGTTTTGCTGATTTTTAGCAATCATGAACTTCCATATTATTGTTGCATAATTTATTGCGTAAAACATGGTGATACAATTGGAAAGTTGATAAAGGCAAAGTGAAGTGGATATGCGCAGTTTTATCTAATATTGCATAAGGAAAAAGAGATAATGACGAGTGATAATTCCTAAAGTTTTGGGGAATGCAACGTGTGGTAATAAACACGTTTTATTACACTCACTTTTTCTTACAGTGCAAAACTATGTTATCATGGATAATGTAGCCACAGATATTGGTAGCCGCTGACAAGGGTTATGGTTGGCGCTGACGTGTGTAATTCAGACGCTGACAGGAAATAGTTTGACGCTGACAGGAATAAGTCAACGCTGACAGCGTTGACAGTGTTGTCCGAGATATGTTCTTCAAACGCTGATACGCTTTGTCCGATATCGGGTAATGACTGTGGATATTGGACAGTAAGGGTTCTCGGATAACAAACTGATTGCTGCTGTTTGAGAAAATTGGATGTTTTAAGCACACAAAAAGGAGGATTATACACACAAAGGTACATGGAATCTCCGTTTTAATTTAGAATATCATGGTGATATTTATGGCTCGGATATTTTGAAAGGAATTAATGATTTTAAAGCAAGTTAGCAATTATTCGGGGGATTTGATGGATATTTTAAACTATGTAATCGGGATAGCCTTGCAAAAGAGTTATCCATATTTGGACTTTTACATATGGTATGACGATGTTATTTCATTCAAATTCATCATGAAGAGGTGTTAGCTTAAGGGGAAGAATTCTTATGGTAAGATTGATGATTGAAGAAGATTTGCGTGAGTTTGTGTTCTATCATATCTTAAAGTCATGCACTTCCAGCCACTGACTTTAAAGGTAACTTGTTCATGCTTACATGGTTACTGATGAAGTGATACAAGATCTAGGAATATGTGATTTTTCTTATGGTTCTCTATGCACATATTTTCTATCACTTGAAGGAGTTACATTATCGTGCTCAGTGTCTCACAAAGGATGAGGATTTTTGTATGCATTACACACTTCATCACATTCAACAAGATATGGAACATAGGTTTGGGTTACTCTACTTCTACATCAAGAATACTTTATTGATTGTTCTTCAAGATCATTACATAGAGCTACTTTTGGAGAATCTTCAAGATTGCATACTTTCACATATTCCCTATTGATGTGTCAAAAAGGGGAAGAATATGTGCTATACTTAAGGGGAAGCTTCTTGGAGATCATGTACTACATACAAAGGATTCACGCTTAAGAGGAGTGTTTTGACATCATCAACTAGGGGAAGATTGTTGGGTCGAATTATTAAGTTGATAAGTCAAAACACAACAAAATAAGAAGACAAGGACTACTTTTGCCAAAGTTAAATACAACAAGCCGTTGGAGTCTTTTTATTACTTTAGCTTTCTTTGTAAGCTATGTTTTCTAGTATATAAAGAAAACATACGTAGGTTTTTATTTATATATATCATTCATTCACAATGTAAACCTAAAGTGTGTGTCGCACTAGACGTGGGATTCAATGTATACACGTCTAGTGGTTGTTTGTTATTAATATAATAAGCAACCCATTTGTTTTAATTCGTGTTCTTTGTGTCTAAACACCTTGTTCATGATCATTGTTCTTTTCCGCTATGTTATCATATGAACGATGATCAACCTAGATATAATGGTTCATAACCATTGAGTCTAACGATCATAGGACTCATCAGATCCTAGAAAGTCGTTTATCAAGGGAACTTTAAAATACGGGTTCTAAATTTGAAAAAGTCTAAGAAGTTGCAAGATCCTATAGATGACTTGAAAACCCAAAACTTTGATTTAATTGGCTAAGCATCCACGAGTCTCATTCCTTGAGATTTTAAATTGTAGAGAACAAGAGATGATAAAGTCAATTATAAGTTTGGTATTCTTTCATGAATTTATGTGAGTTAATTATGAGCTTTTTCTTCCATCGCTTGTTAATAAATTAATGTAATAAGTAAGGTCGTACGATTTGAAAAGTTACTTAGCTTCTAGCACAAGATCGTTTAAAAGTTGCTCAGTATTAATTAGAGTTCATAGCCAAGGCATAACTTAATGAAGCGGGATGCGAAGATTCGCGAGTCCGAAAAGGCCCTAACAAGGCATGAGGGCTACATTTTGTTGTTAAAGATCCAAAGTGATGTGAAGAATCATTTATCAAAAATCAATATGACGGATCAAGACACACGACGAAAAGCAAATACTCCCCTAAAGATCATGGAGAAGTCTATCTGAAAAGACCCTAGCAAGGTATGAGGATAAATAGATCCAAGTCCTAAAAGGAGGTGAATCGTTGTATATCAAAATCCCAAATAAAGATTGGAGAAAAATGAAGAAGTCGTGGTCCAAGTTTGAAGAATCTCTCAAAAACTTCAAGTGAAGAAATTCCTATTATGAAGAGAAGACCATTATTTCAAGAATGTCTCTCAAGATTCGAAGTATGAAGTCAATACCAAATATCGATCCGAGAAAGGTCTCAAATCGCGAAACGAGTTATGCCAAGATATGAACTTTATGAGGTTTCGAGAAGCAGTTTTAAAAGATAATGTCCTTTATCTAACTATTGATTAAATCTTCCTACTTTATTTTCGGCCGAAATAAACTATCGAAATAAGTTAACAATGCATCCTCGTGACCATTCAAGACAACAATAAAATATAAGAGATACACCTAGGAATAAGGGAGTCTAAGTGAATAATTGAGCCACATGAGTGAGTGTTAGCTTTACTGACTTATAATAACAATGATCTCGTTTCTAAGCTTGGTGTGGGGAACGTGAAACTTGAGGATGATAAAAATTCATGACACCAAAGCCCTAATGTAAGTCTTAGATTTCTTTACTTGTTTCGTCCTTCAAATGTTTTGTTATTTTCTATCTTTTTAGTTTCCTTAGTGCTTAGTATTTAATAAAGGCCAAGGTGAGTTAATTATAATGGAAAATGTAAATCATGCTTTGAAATTAATGCATTGCATGAGGGCATTGCAATGGTCAAGTGAAGGGGATTTAATAAGTGTGAACACACTTATCCTTTTACCACTTAATTATAATAAAAACAAGACCAAAACGTGTATTTGATGTTGTAAAACTCGGAATTATGCGTGGTTTGTGTTTTTGTTGTGTTTTAGGACAAAAATATGAAAAAGGAAGAAAACACGGGCTTTTACGGGCTTTTATCGAATAAAAAGACAAAAGACGAAGTCAAAAGTTCAAAAGTGCAAGAAGAACGGAAGTCAAAGGCCTATTCTGAAGATTTATCGAAGAGAAAGTCTAAAGACGGAAGTTTAACGAAGTCGAAGAACCAATTCTAATAAAAGAAGAAAACTAGAAGACGAAGTTCATTTTATCATTCGACAAATCCCGAGATAAAGTCGAGAAAGACGAGTTATTTAAAAAGACGAAAAGACAAGAAGAAAGAGAGAAACAACATCACCACCTCCCCTCCTCCTATAAATACCCTCCTAATCTTTCATTAGGAGTAGTTTTTTTTAGTTCTTTTTTTAGTTTCTCTTAGGAGTAGGTGTTACTTTCTCTCTCTAGTTTTACTTTCCCTCTCTAAATTGTCTTTCAAGTTTGCTTATTATTTCATCTTTAAATCTTGTAATCTTGAATCTTTAATCTTTATCTTAATTTCAAGTTTTTTATAATCAATCTTATTCTTCCTTTCTTGTTTTAATCTTGTGTTTGATTCGGTAAAAGCATGTAGTTTGTTTCATCTTTATGCTTATTTGAGTGCTTATTCCATTGTTCTTATTGTTTTTCATGTGTTTGATTGTTATTGCTATTTGTGCTTATTGATTGATTTGTGATTTTCTTATTTTTAATAATGTGTTCTTAATAGTTTAATCTTCTAAAAATTGATTTTTGATATTTTGCTTATTTAGTGTTTTTAAAGTTTCTGATTTGTGGCTTATCTAGCTTTTCTTCAAATTTGTTTAGCTTAAAAGTTTGGTTATTTGCTTATTTGGTTTTTTATTATTTTCTTTCTTCCTGAATATTTTCTTCATTGCGATCATAAAGTTTCAAGGGTTTTACATATTTCGATTGAGTATCGTGATTGCAAAAGCCTTAGGGTTTCTACATTGCGATTAGATATTGTGATCACGAGTTGCGATCCCTTATTCTGATCAGTGATTGTGATCGCTTATTGCGATAGTGTATTGCGATCTGGGTTTAAGGTTACATCGCGATGACACTCTGCCCAAGTTGCGATCACTATGTTGCGATCACATGTTGCGATCACTAATTGCGATCCAACTTACGATCCAATATTGTGATCCAACTTGCGATCGTACATTGCGATCCGATCGCAATACTTTGATTTGTTTTATATATACTTTATTGTTATCAAAGTCTATTTCTTTCCCGTCAATTTTGTCAAGTTTAATCTTAAATTGTTTTATTTAGTTTTAATTTTAAATTTACTTTTTAATTAAGTTTTAAATTTGCTTTATTTCCTTTGAATTGTTTTATTTCGTTTTCCTTTTAAGTAACTTTTACAAGTAGAAATAGATAATCAAAAGCTCCCCTTTTAGTTACCAAAAACAATAAGACCACCCTAAACCGTGATCCGTTTGAATTGAATCTAGTACGAACAATATAAAAAATCTACCATATTAGTAGGGTCCCACGGATAGCGCCAACTTGTTGATACAAAAGTTGGATGGACCGCGGCTTGACCCGAATTAGTCTTAATTTGGGTGTTCGAGGACTCTAGCTCTTGCACCAAGTAAAATTGTTTGAAGACTATGCACACTTAATAATAGACACCGTTAGGCTTACCATGGGCGCGTGTCCCACGATTATACTCCAACATGAGAGTAAGTAATCGATTTAAGAGATGGTGAGGTTTTAGAGTATTGTGAATGTCGTACCTTTGTGGAACCTCTGGGGTTCCTTTTATCCCTGGTGAAACCCTAATTAGTCTTCCCTAATCATACGACCTAAGCAAGAGATAAATACTAAATATAACCGGACACTTATCGCGTGAATAAGGATGGTGTATATCCTCTTAACTTAGGCAAATCATGACCGGATTTAGATTATGATTATGTTTGATCCTGTCTGCGCACGTCTAGGACACTGTTGAGATAAAACCGCGTGCGACAACGACTTATTAGGCCTCATGGGCTTTAGCGCTGTCTGTTTATGATCCATACGTAATGGATACGGGTAGTACTCGTGGTTAGGGTTATCCAGCCCGACTAGGGACTATATGTCATTATTAAACATATTATCAGTCATATTTGTCATGTGTTGGTTGGCCCTAGAATCAATAATCTACGCAAAATGATAACTAACCTCTTCAACTTTCACAATAGCATAATAAAACTTCTAAAAATGTTTAATAAAAACAAATTACAATTAAAGAAAGAACAACTGCCAATACCTACCATATTGTATAACACCCCCACCAAATGCTATGCGCAGCAGAACTACAACATTTGGGTGCTATACAGTTATCATCACACACAAGCTATTTCGAACGACTCAAAGAGACGTAGAAATTTAAACATAAACTAAAGATTGTTTAAAACAACAAAGTCTACTGTTTTCCAAACCCCAAAAATAATATAAAACAGAGTTTGCGTTTTGGTCCCCACTGAATCTCAACCCAAAATACAATTTTCGTTCACATGACATAATATAAAGTATTTAAGTGCTAAAAGGGAGGAAAAACAAAGTAGACCGCCAAGCCACAACAACTTCCATCCTCGCATGCTCCACTGCTATCAACCTTGATTACCTGAAACACATGCTTAAAATCGTCAAGACAAAGGTTGAGCGAATCTATAGGTTTATCGAATCATCAGTTGAACATAAGTATTAAAAAACAATCATGATCATTCAATAGCATTGTGGCCATACAATCTATTATTCAAGGATATGACAATTGTGTTTAAGCTCATGACACTAATCCGTTAACTCAATCACCCGCGTAATAATTACCGGCGTGATTCAGATGAAACCAGTGCCCATACTAAAGGCATTAGTTGCAATTATACCTTATCTCTTATCACAAATTATCCGTCCGCAGGGGGGTATCAACGTACTAGCCCTCGTCTCGGATAGGGTAGTCAACCCCATAGTACTATCACTTTGTATAAGCGGCTATTTCCCCCTTCGCAAGGGCAAGACAATAGTTAATAGTTCATAAAATTAGGGCCTTTTGGAACTAGGTACTCAACACAATTTCAAGGCAACATTCGGGTCCAACAATCATTCATGACTTATGTTCATTTTCATTTAAATAGCATGTATCCCCCTCGCGGGTAAAAACATTTGAAATAAGTAAAGAGCGAGGCTATAGACTCACCTTGAGTAGTAGTAGTGGTTCTAGCGAAGACGTAACGAGAAATGTCACCGACGATGTGGATGCCCGGGATAATCAAACACTTGACCTAAAAGTCAAAGTACGAAAACCAAATCAATACACCGCGTACATAATTGTACTAAACACACGCAAATCAAAACACTTAATGCTTATGAAAACTCACGCCAAAACCAAACAAGTAGTTGTTACTAGACTTATACCATTTATCAATGTTATTAAAGTTACTATCCATTTTACGGTTTCGCCGATACTTTCCAAAAGTATGGGCTGTTTTCCTAAACTTATACCCTTTTATAAAATTTGGAAAAATTCTCTAAAATACCTTAAGACCTGTAGAAATCACATTTTTAATCCCCTTAAAAGTTTTCGCTTTAACGACCCGTTGCTCAACACATTACTAAGCCTACGTTTTTTGGACTGATTTTGCACATTGACCAAGTTGGACTTGTTTGACCCGTTTAAAATACACCATCAAATAATACGACACCTAAGTCTAAAAATAGACTCACAAATGCAGGTTTGAGACCAAAAATCAACTTTCAAACATTTACCAAACTCTATCTGTGGTCCCCGGGATTTGACCCAAAACCAAACACAAATTCGGATTGTGTTGATTCTCATCTCCCGGTACACGTATTTTCAAAATAACATAACTTTTGACTCGTTTGGAGTTAAAAGCTCTATCTTACACCGAAACGAGCGTCTCGACGACCACTACAACTATATCCTACAATCACAACCTGGACAAAAATTTAAAACCACGAAAATAGCCCTAAACAATCTGTTTGAAAACGACTCATTCAAAATCACCTTTCTACTTGTTTTCAATTCATTCCACCATTACCTAGACCTATCCTAACCACTTATAATCATCCCCAAACACTCTAATCAGTATAGAACACTATGAACATCAAATCCAAATCAAAACCTAAAGCCTAATTCAAGCATGCAATATGTTCAAACTATTCAAACACACCCAAAACATCAACCTAGACACAAACCCATGACACATTTCATCAAACACTTTGAACACACCCAACACCCCCCACATTTCGTGGCTTTTAGGGGCTGTGGAGAACCAAGAACATAACACCCATCTTATTTTATGGATTAATTAGCATTACCCAATCACCAATTACACGAATTAATGATTTAATTACATCAAAACACATTTTTGAAAAACCTTTGATTCTTGGAAAATTTTGTTAATGCATGTTAGATTTAATTGTGTAAGAACACTTACAAATGAAAATAAAAGGGTGGTCTAACCTTGGATTTGATCAAAACAAGAAGGAAAAAGATTTGTGGTGGTGGTGTTTGTGTAGGCCGACGGCCAAGAGAGGGGTGGGAGAGAAGAGGAGAGAAATTTGGGGTGTGTTTGTTTGTATGTTTTTAATTTCCTCTTTTTATAAAAATTAGGGGGACTTGTTTTGTCAAACGGGCTTTCTTTTGGCCTTATTCTTAAACGACACCAATATTTGTGGGAAACGACTTATTAGTCGACTTGAAAATTTTATGGAAGTCGGGGGTTGTCCCGAACACTCGAAAATACTTTTAAATGGTTCAAACGTACGCAAAACGAATATACACATGGTTCCGACTCGACTTAACACGTAATAAAAATAAAAATCTCGAAAAACTCAAATATCGATCAATCGATAATAAAATGTAAGTTTTGGGCATCCGTCGGTATCGTAGTCGTTATCGGTTCTTCTTAAATCGTCAAGCGTTAAATTACGGCCGTAAACGTCGGTTTCAACTTAAACCGTCAAATATATAACAAATGAAATTTCTTAAAAATTTCAAAAAATATCCGTAAAATAGGATTAAATAAATGACGTTGGGCTCGGGATATCACATCCACAAGTGAGCCACAACTTAAGAGAGATGCTCATACTGAACAACTCTTGAGACAATAACTTAGCATCTTACGGCACTTTCACGGGTCTTACATCCTCCCCTCCTTAAGGGAGCGACGTCCCGGCGCTCTCCGGTTCTTATACTCGGATTTCGTACTACTAGAAAGATGAGTGTACTTCTTCCTAAAGGAGTCTTCACGTTCCGTTGTGGACTTCGGTCCACGTCTCGGATTCCATCACACCTTCACGATGAGTATTATACCTTGCTTCATTTTCTTAACATCTCGATCCATGGTCTCCACTTCAATTTCCCAATTTCTTCCTACGGCTATCAACACATCTCTTCTCACAGCTTCTCGCGGTCAACAAGTGATTCTTAATCTACACCATCTCTTTCGTAGATCTCGAATCATTTCAAGTCCATTCAACTGACTTTTTCCTACTTCATTCTATCCAACTGGAGATCCACATTTTCATCAACATAATTCTTCGAATGTGGCATCTTCATTGTTAACATGGTAAATGTCGTTGTACAAAGATACTACCAACGGCAAGTGTCGGTCTCAACAACTATCAAAATCAATCACACACGCTCGGAGCACGTCTTCCAATGTTCGAATCGTCCTTTCACTTGGTTCATCGTCTCATAAAAACAATTAATCATAAAGAAAATCACACGGGTCGCACATAACCCCATAGAAAAACGTTTAGAATATAAAAGACGAAGTAATTAATACTAGTCCTACAAAATCACCTTAATCGCAATATTACGTACATACAACCCTAGTTCGTCAAAAACGAATTCATCGATGCGGAAATCATCCGACGTACACATAACTCTCTTGAAAACATCACAATCCAATCAAACATAAAGGCCATTATGAAACACATACAACCGCATTACGACATGTTTGCAACATAGCCAAACCATGCCAAGCCAATCCGTTCAACCAAGTTAACTCATGCTTGCTAATCAGCCAAGCCATGATAAAATAAGAATATTTGACATGATTCTCGGATGAGTCCAGTCAAAAGAAAATTGCAAGTTTAAGAAGGTTCACAGCTTGCCAGCTATGGATGCATATCCAAAAGAAATAAAATACAAACATATGTCATCGCAGAGTGCTCACACACGGATCCATACCCAAAATATATATATATTTTACAAGAACACCATCTTACTTTCGTCCCAAACGTGGTCAAAACCTCAACAAGCATCACCGTTCACAGTTAAATATAAAAAGAAATATATTACATGGCACGTGTTCTCCATGATCAGACATCATTGGACAATGTCGTCTCAAGTTCTCATAACTTACGATCACTCGACCAGATCACTTACCACATAAATACATGAAAGGCAAGGGTTTACCACAAAACATCAACTATGGATATCTATCGTTTAACCATCGATAATCAAGGATGGTTGAGTTAAGCAAAAAGGATTCCTCACTTAAATAAACGAAGACGGCAATGGAATTGTCTTCCAACTACCGATGCACAGTTGGTAAACTGCAACAGTTTATCGCGTGTCATAAAACATATCAAAAGAACGAGAAAAGAAAATAAATAAGGTACGATACGTTTGATGTAGGAGAAGTCTTCGTCATTCCCCTCAGAGTCCCTTGAACTCTGATTTCCTCTACTTTGGCAGCCTTCTATTCTTGTTTAAATTTCTTCTCAGTGTCGGTATGAACCCCTTTGGTATAACATCAACACCCTAGCGGTTCCGATAAACTTCACACGTTACACACGACACATAAAAACATTTTCCAAAATTACTCGGTCACAGTGACTTACTAAGTCAACACCAAAACAAAAAGAAAAGATTTCAAAGAACACGAGAAAATTCAAAATCTTTCTTTAAGAATCAAAGAAATTACGACTACTTGCAAAAATGATCCACCATTTTAAAAAGAAACGTTCTCATCCAAACTTTTATCAAAACACTACAAGTTTTCAAGATGACCAATTTGTTTGACACGATAGTTCCCTTCCTAAAATATGCATAATTAGCTAGATCATGCATACTTAAGGGTCAAGCAATGACAATTAACAAAACAGGACTCTTCCCGAATTATGCATAGTTAGCTAAGCTGTGCATAATTGAGGATCGAGTGACAACACAAACATTATTATTACATACCAAATATGACTACGAAAGTTTTCGATCTAATCTTCAAAATAATTAAACCATTTGAAATGGAATTTGAAATGGGAAAATATTGTTACCATCGTTTTAAGAAACACATCAAACTTTTTTTTTTCGTCCACTTTGGAAACATACTTTTACTTTGCCTTTTTATGAGAAAATAAATAAATAATTAAGTAAATAAATCGACACCATTTACATTTGGTTAAACGAAACATTTCACACTCACACATATTTTCAAAATAGACTATTCAAAAAATAACAGTAAGGTGGTTCAAGATTAAAGATCATTGCAAGCACAACAAGAAATAAAATCAAAAATCAATGAGATCGAACAAGGTAAACGAGCAATATAATTGCCAGCTAAAATTAACTACATCAGAAACGAAAATACTTCAAATATATGACAAAAGTCTCAGGATAACGACAGCGATCTACGAATACATGGAGTAAAAATCGAATAACAACACAAGCGTCAAAAAAAAAATAATAAATAAAACAACGATCATAATTCCCATCGTCTCGAGTTGCACACACATTCTACCAAGTGTATACGGGGAAAGAAGAATAATCACTTGGTTAAATAGAAACAATTTCACCAGGAAGATCGAGTTCTTTCACCTCTACAATTTGGTAAAGCGGCTTCGCCTCCTCGCTTTTGTTCAATATAAATAAATAGCCAATTTAATGAATATTTATAGCATCATTCAAGTAAATACATAATTTTTTGTTCCATTAACCGAAAGGAGAAAAATTACGGGGTCCATGAAGGGGACAAAAATACACCGGGTGACATACCCTCATCATCAAGTACTAGCGAAGTAGCGACACAAAAATAAATATAATAATAATGGTTTCATACCATAGACAATATTAAAATGAACAATCACATGACGACTCATGTTTAGATATAGACTCACAAAATCAAAGAAGGGATGTCGGACGATCGAACCATCGTGACTCAAAACATTATATATACATCTTTATTAAATAATATACAAGTAGGCGTGTGTTGTATAATCCAGTTGCGTATAATAATTAGTGTTACCTTGTACATTGTAAAACCGAACATTTACACATTTTTAATTTGTGTTACACCATTAAAGAATTTATACCTTTCATTTTCCAATCTTTACAACGTTTTCATTTCTGGAAAAATTTCAATCTCTTGAAAATTATTAACATTAGTAGATGCGGTGACTCGGTTATCATAATTGACAAATCATTAGGTTTGAAAATCTCCATACTTGTGTCAAAATCTCGTTAATGTTCATATCTTAAGTACCAAAACGTATACAGTAAGATTTTTCCAAGTTTTACGTTTTTATTATTACGGCTTATATTATCACATATATACACATATCCAACATGACTCAAACTAGTCCAATTAACTCTTAAAATCAACTTTTGACTTTTTATTATACATAAGTCTTCCTTAAAACTGGTTTGTTAAATCACATTCGCGCACTTCGACTCAAATGATAAAGAGGTTTCACGTAGTTTTATCTCAGATAATTTACTGATTTTAGTCGACACTTGAATCTCGATGATAATAATAAAATAATAAATAATTAAGATTCTTATTTCAATAATTCAAAGATATATAAAATTCAACTTTTAATCATTAGCCCATTATCAAGTGATTTTAAAATTAACACATCTCGCAGCGGAATAAAACAAAAGATTTTTCAAACGATTTTAAACAAGCATCATCGAATTATGCATAATGATTCTCTATAACGACAATTTAATAAACAAATGATTTCCAATGACGTTCCATCAATGTTTAAAAATTTATTTCAAGCGTTAGAATTTCTCACTTATAGTGTATATTCCGATTTTATCCTAGTTTATTCACTACAACAAGTAACGAGTTCTAGTTTACACCAATGCATACGTAAACATAACCTTATGTTTAAAATAAAACAAATTTTACAAAGTTTCTATCTCCAAAATACATGACCAATTCTTCTACTCATGTTTTATATTACAAGATACGCCAAAAGTTTGCTACATTGACCCGAAAATTAATTCATACTAAATCCAAGTTACATATACTCAATAGTCATATCGTAAATTTTATTATAAACTCCTTTTTAAAATTATATTAAACAAATTCTTAACAAATCCATCACAAGCTTCTAGTATTAAATTATTAATATATGAAAACAAGGATTTTTACGAGTAAGATAAATTACTTATTAAGATTTACCAACCAAGGTTGAAGGAAAAAAATATTTTCACTTTGTCCATTTACACTCTACACATATTTTATTGGTTACAAGACACAACATAAGTCATTTTTATCCAAAAGTTTCATCCGCCAAGTGTTAAATATGTAAAACACTTTATGTTTAAATCATTCAATCAACAAAATTCGATGCTTACTTAACTCGCACAAATGCCGGACCTCGTCATATATACTATCGAATTCAAAATAATGAAACAACAAAATGAAATGAAATAAATGGAACGAGAATACGTATGTCAACTAAATGTTGTTATCGGCCTCGGATGAGTCTCGAAATCGTACTCCACAAAATTAACACAAAAACCAACCAAATCCCAAGTTATCGCGATTGATCACAACGCTAGTCTATTTTAAAACACATCTTTAAATTCAAGTAAAATAGTAAACAACGATTAAATGGCAACACGCCTCAACCACGTTTTATAACACACACATGTGATTCGTCGCTACGATGTACGCATCGTTGATTATACTTCGTCTATATTATAGTTACGCCAACTAACATATCAAACCCATAAGGAATAAAGGAAAATAAAGTAATACGTAAGTAAATTACGTTTCAAAAGAAAATGTCCAAAATGACACATCACGGTGCGATAACGACAATCGAGATCAATCTAGTCAATATCAATATGTTACGAAGCGTTATTTACTTATCTAGAGTATCAAACGAGGTTCATAATCGGTTATCCGAACAACAAATTAATTATCAAGATTGATAATTTGCGGTGAGGCCGAATTCTCAACAAAACCGCATTATAACATGTACGATAATCACTCAAGGACCATTGCTTCACGTGCAATGCCTTTAAATACCATAGTATATACGTATTTATACATAAAATCATTCCTACATACACGTAGGATTACAACGCAGTGTTGCCATGTAATGCAATGTAGCCCGTTATGCCAAATACATGCAACATATAAGATAATCTTACAGGAATTTGCAAATTACGATAATAAGTACTCAACGTACACAACAATATATCTCAATATATATCAAAGTATTTACTTAATAAATACTAGGGAATTCACGTCAATTTTGAGGGATACATCTAAAATATAAAGCAATGCTAAAGAAATCTTACCGGAGCCATGCAGGATAGTTGTGTGCTTGGACAATTTCTTACGACACCAAAAGTTATAGTTTAGGATTTTTCAAAATGACATAGTTCTCTATAACTCATGGCTCTGATACCAATCTATAACACCCCCACCAAATGCTATGCGCAGCAGAACTACAACATTTGGGTGCTATACAGTTATCATCACACACAAGCTATTTCGAACGACTCAAAGAGACGTAGAAATTTAAACATAAACTAAAGATTGTTTAAAACAACAAAGTCTACTGTTTTCCAAACCCCAAAAATAATATAAAACAGAGTTTGCGTTTTGGTCCCCACTGAATCTCAACCCAAAATACAATTTTCGTTCACATGACATAATATAAAGTATTTAAGTGCTAAAAGGGAGGAAAAACAAAGTAGACCGCCAAGCCACAACAACTTCCATCCTCGCATGCTCCACTGCTATCAACCTTGATTACCTGAAACACATGCTTAAAATCGTCAACATAAAGGTTGAGCGAATCTATAGGTTTATCAAATCATCAGTTGAACATAAGTATTAAAAACCAATCATGATCATTCAATAGCATTGTGGCCATACAATCTATTATTCAAGGATATGACAATTGTGTTTAAGCTCATGACACTAATCCGTTAACTCAATCACCCGCGTAATAATTACCGGCGTGATTCAGATGAAACCAGTGCCCATACTAAAGGCATTAGTTGCAATTATACCTTATCTCTTATCACAAATTATCCGTCCGCAGGGGGGTATCAACGTACTAGCCCTCGTCTCGGATAGGGTAGTCAACCCCATAGTACTATCACTTTGTATAAGCGGCTATTTCCCCTTTCGCAAGGGCAAGACAATAGTTAATAGTTCATGAAATTAGAGCCTTTTGCAACTAGGTACTCAACACAATTTCAAGGCAACATTCGGGTCCAACAATCATTCATGACTTATGTTCATTTTCATTTAAATAGCATGTATCCCCCTCGCGGGTAAAAACATTTGAAATAAGTAAAGAGCGAGGCTATAGACTCACCTTGAGTAGTTGTAGTGGTTCTAGCGAAGACGTAACGAGAAATGTCACCGACGATGTGGATGCCCGGGATAATCAAACACTTGACCTAAAAGTCAAAGTACGAAAACCAAATCAATACACCGCGTACATAATTGTACTAAACACACGCAAATCAAAACACTTAATGCTTATGAAAACTCACGCCAAAACCAAACAAGTAGTTGTTACTAGACTTATACCATTTATCAATGTTATTAAAGTTACTATCCATTTTACGGTTTCACCGATACTTACCAAAAGTATGGGCTGTTTTCCTAAACTTATACCCTTTTATAAAATTTGGGAAAATTCTCAAAAATACCTTAAGACCTGTAGAAATCACATTTTTAATCCCCTTAAAAGTTTTCGCTTTAACGACCCGTTGCTCAACACATTACTAAGCCTACGTTTTTCGGACTGATTTTGCACATTGACCAAGTTGGACTTGTTTGACCCGTTTAAAATACACCATCGACTAATCCGACACATAAGTCTAAAAATAGACTCACAAATGCAGGTTTGAGACCAAAAATTAACTTTCAAACATTTACCAAACTCTATCTATGGTCCCCGGGATTTGACCCAAAACCAAACACAAATTCGGATTGTGTTGATTCTCATATCTCCCGGTACACGTATTTTCAAAATAACATAACTTTTGACTCGTTTGAAGTTAAAAGCTCTATCTTATACCGAAACGAGCGTCTCGACGACTACTACAACTATATCCTACAATCACAACCTGGACCAAAAATTAAAACCACGAAAATAGCCCTAAACAATCTGTTTGAAAACGACTCATTCAAAATCACCTTTCTACTTGTTTTTAATTCATTCCACCATTACCTAGACCTATCCTAACCACTTATAATCATCCCCAAACACTCTAATCAGTATAGAACACTATGAACATCAAATCCAAATCAAAACCTAAAGCCTAATTCAAGCATGCAATATGTTTAAACCATTCAAACACACCCAAAACATCAACCTAGACACAAACCCATGACACATTTCATCAAACACCTTGAACACACCCAACACCCCCCACATTTCGTGGCTTTTAGGGGCTGTGGAGAACCAAGAACATAACACCCATCTTATTTTATGGATTAATTAGCATTACCCAATCACCAATTACACGAATTAATGATTTAATTACATCAAAACACATTTTTGAAAAACCTTTGATTCTTGGAAAATTTTGTTAATGCATGTTAGATTTAATTGTGTAAGAACACTTACAAATGAAAATAAAAGGGTGGTCTAACCTTGGATTTGATCAAAACAAGAAGGAAAAAGATTTGTGGTGGTGGTGTTTGTGTAGGCCGACGACCAAAAGAGGGGTGGGAGAGAAGAGGAGAGAAATTTGGGGTGTGTTTGTTTGTATGTTTTTAATTTCCTCTTTTTGTAAAAATTAGGGGGACTTGTTTTGTCAAACGGGCTTTCTTTTGGCCTTATTCTTAAACGACACCAATATTTGTGGGAAACGACTTATTAGTCGACTTGAAAATTTTATGGAAGTCGGGGGTTGTCCCGAACACTCGAAAATACTTTTAAATGGTTCAAACGCGCGCAAAACGAATATACACATGGTTCCGACTCGACTTAACACGTAATAAAAATAAAAATCTCGAAAAACTCAAATATCGATCAATCGATAATAAAATGTAAGTTTTGGGCATCCGTCGGTATCGTAGTCGTTATCGGTTCTTCTTAAATCGTCAAACGTTAAATTACGACCGTAAACGTCGGTTTCAACTTAAAACGTCAAATATATAACAAATGAAATTTCTTAAAAATTTCAAAAATATCCGTAAAATAGGATTAAATAAATGACGTTGGGCTCGGGATATCACATCCACAAGTGAGCCACAACTTAAGAGAGATGCTCATACTGAACAACTCTTGAGACAATAACTTAGCATCTTACGGCACTTTCACGGGTCTTACATATTGGCTTGAGCATGTGAAGATGAAGGATTTCATTCAACAAATTTATCAATTTGAGCATCTACTCATTACTTAAGACAAGAACCAGTATCATTACTACCACTCCCTTGATGCTCTCTTATATATTCAGCATTATTGTTTATAGTATTATTAAAAACACTAGCAGGATTCAAATTAGGATTTCTTTTAAACCCTTGAGGGTAGTGTAACCTTTCTGATTTTTGACATTTTTGACATGTCATCAGTTCATTATTAGTATTCACATATCCTTATGTTTTTAGTCTACCACCTTTGCATGTGTGCCCATATTACAGTAAATATTAATTATTTATGTATAATATGTAAGAACATAATAGTTTAACCCTAGAACTACTATTTTAATTTATAGTAGTGTCCCTAGATATATTTTATGTGCACAATTATTATTAATTACATTATATATATATATATATATATATATATATATATATATATATATATATATATATATATATATATATATATATATATATATATATATATATATATATATATATATATATATATATATATATATATATATATATATATATATATATATATATATATAGGAGAGAGATCAAATAAAAAGACTTTTTTTGGTGAGAAGGATAAGAAGGATTTTCATCCATTGATTTAAAATCAATGGATGAGATCAAACCACAATCCTAACTAACTAACTAACTAACCATCTAAACATGATTTTTAAAAAGTTTTTCAAAAATTCTGAAAAAATTCCAGTAGATTAGGTATGTTGGTGCAAAAAACTTTTGTAAAAATTTTTTTTTTAATTCGAAGGTTTTTATGTTTTTTTAATGCACAAAAACGAAATTTTGATGCACAAAAACGATATTTTTTAAGCTTTTACGTTTTTTATACATCAAGAATTCATTTTTATACCCAACTTCTTTTGACTTTTTGCTTTAAAATTTAATGCCCCATCAAACTAAAACAACTTGAAATTTTTGTGCATGAAAAAAATTTGTATACAAAATTTCACCTTTTTGTGCATCAAATTTTATTTTTTGTGCATTAAAAAAACGTAAAAAACTCAAAATTAAAAAAACTTTCTTCACAACTTTTTTTTGCACCAACATAACTGACATGGTGGAATTTTTTCAGATTTTTTTGAAAACTTTTTTAAAATCATGTTTAGATGGTTAGTTAGTTAGTTAGTTAGAAGTATGAAGTGATCTCATCCATTGATTTTAAATCAATGGCTGAGAATCCTTTTTATCCTTCTCACCAAAAAAAGTCTTTTTATTTTAACTCTCCCATATATATATATATATATATATATATATATATATATATATATATATATATATATATATATATATATATATATATATATATATATATATATATATATATATATATATATATATATATATATATATATATATAGAGTAGTGATCTAATAAGAAGAAAAATTAAAATGAGAAGAATAAGAAGAAATCCTGACCACAAATTCCACAAAGGAGGGATAATTTTAAAGGGAGATGCATCTGACTTTGTAGGTGCATCTGAAATGTGTGGCTGTGGTTTCTTCTCATTCTTCTCATTTTACTTAATCTTCTTATTTGATCCTAACCCTATATATATATATATATATATATATATATATATATATATATATATATATATATATATATATATATATATATATCTTTACATTATATATAAGAGGAGGGATATGCCACATAAGCATGTTGTTAATCCACCTCAGCAAAATGCCACGTCATCATCCATTATATTGTAAGTTTCGGATATGCAAAAATGTATGCGACCGGATTCGAACTTAAGTTCATCAATTGAAATATAATGACGCAGCTTCACCATTTGAGCACTCCAACTGTTTGTGATAAACGTTGCAAAACATAATTGATAAGAAGTTGAATTTTTCAAAACAAATAAACAATGATCATCCATTTAGAAACATTATTTATCCAAAATCAATTTTTGATATCACCCTCACCACGATTCATTCAGAAAACCCTTAATTTTCTTCCCACAATAGAACTCATCCTACTTTTTCAGTGATGATAACTTATACTTTAGATAAAGGTATGAGTTGAAAATTGTTTTTTCTTACGATTTATGACCTTATTCAACCGATTTATGTTTGATTACAGTTATTATGAGTTTGAGTTAAATTAGGGGTTTTAATGAGAATATTGAGTCAATATACTTCAACCAGGTTTAATTTTTCAATTCGATTTAGGTAAATATACCATCTATTTTAATTGATTCATATAATTCTTATATTTCAATCCAAATGTTGAAGTTTCTATTGATTTGTTATTTATTGATTCTCATAAATAAGCAGTGAGTGGTTTTCATGTTTCAGTGGCTCCTGTACAAATGAAGACGCAAAAGAACGTTGTCTGCATTTGGTTCAGTCTCGATAATCACAGGTTAGTTTGGTAAGTTATGATAGTGTATAAGTCAGCCAACATGGTGTTTGCCAACTGTTGGTCAATTTGAGCTCATAATTACGGTTGTTTTATAAAAGTACCATCTGCCTATTTTCTGAGTGTATTATGTAATCACAGTTTTACTGCTGCTCTCTATTATAACAGAATGTTGGTGGTGTATATTATGTGAACTTCACATTGAAGCGGTTGTTAGTACCAGATGTTAGCGCAAAAGTTTATTACATATCCTGATAACTCGCCCTAGCTTCAATATAAAAGAAAACTGCTACTGCAACAATTAGTCTGGTGAGTAGACATCTGCAATTATATTTGTATTTTTCTGAGTGTTGAAACTTTGCTTGTAGCTTTAGTAGATAAATACAGGGTTAAAATTTCCGTATATTAGCTAACTTATCCTATTGATTCACTGTTTTGTTCTTCTGTGCCGCATGAAAATTTTGAAAATCATCAAGATGAGGTTCACATCGTAGCCTTAAATACAGAGATTGTATATCCCATTCATTTTCCATAGGTGGAACAGTTTGCTGGGTGGATAACATGTCAAAACACGCCTTGTCATTGCTAAAAATGAAGAGCATACATAATTGCAGAAGAGCTCTAATGACGGCTTAATGCCTGATACGGCTAACTTTCTGAGACATGTTATTGATATATGTGCTGCAAATGGTGAACAGTTGATCAAGCTAAAGCAAGATGGGCAATGACATGAAGGTGAAGGTTCCTTTACAAACCTCGTGAAAAGTCCTATAACAATGGAGACTCTGAAGAGAGCTTACTTGGGCCTAAAGCTCAGGCTCTTTATGCGACCGTTGAGGAGAACAAAATCAGTAATTCCATTCGCTAAAGATAGAGTACAATCTTTCTGAATTCTCAACCAAGAATGATCAAGCAGAGTATTGTGCGAAGAGAGATATTTGTCATAATGAACAATGTGTTAATGGTGACCTATATGGCTTCTTATAGGTATCTTTGTTTTCTCTTTTGCATGCGTATTTGATTATGTGACTGAAAAGTATACTTCCTTAGGAGTTGTCATCGACCTTTAATGTGCACCTTCCTTAAAAGATATGGAAAGTATACAAGTTACTGATTTTTCAAATCTGAATTTGGTAAATATTGTATGTGTACGCTCTAATTTAGTGTACTATGTGCGTTCAGTACAGGGGCTTCATCTTCAAGTAACGTAAATTCTTACTTGATATTGTTCAATACGAAGAATTTGAATTTGTATCTGGAGGTTTTTACCTGTTGTATTTTTTATATCATTGGTGGTGGCAGCCCTTGGTGGTGCGGCCCTTGGTGGCGTAGTAGTTGGTGCAGTTGTTTCTTGCTGGTATAGAAGCTGGGGCAACGCTTGCCATTTCTTGCTGACGTAGGTGTTGGCGCAACCTTTTCGTTTAACCATTTACTGCTGGCGCAACCTTGATGGCTTAGGAGTTGGTGGCATAGGAGTGGTGGTGCAGCTTATATGGGGTCGCATTTCTTGCTGGTGCATCCCTTGGTGGCGTAGGAGTTGGGTCTGCAAACCAAGTGAGCAAGAATTATGTTATTTTATAGTAGTTCTAAAAAAATATACCAAATGCCATTTGCAGCGAAGTCCAGGCTTTTTTTATATCTTCGTAACCTTCATTATGCTGTCTCAATAGGAAGTATGCAACTGCATATTAATTATGTACATGTAGGTTTGAACAGGCGATAGGTCTTACGGCAGCAAGTATTGCATATCAAGTACAAGATCGAACGTCAAATGCTATCAACAGATTTAGAATATGGTTGCTTGCAGGTTTCATATAGTAGGTTCCAGAATTTTCAAACTCAATGTAATATGATATTTATTTTGTTTTTTCTTCTGGTAAGCTATGGGACTTGCTTTTTGCAGATCCGCATAGGTGCATAAGCAACGATAAAAGCAAAACAGCCTCTTCCATTACAATAATGAGCGGTTACTATTCAACTTATTTAATGGTGGTGTTGAGCAAAAGCAATAGAATCTGATCGAAACATGCTATTAATGAGTCAGGTTTTCAATAAAGGTATTTAAATACTTCGATTATTGTATTACTTCGATTTGTATTGTACATAAAATGTTACTCATTCTTTATAAAACTATAGAAATAGAATAACAAATATGGACTTAAAATATTTTGATAAGGAACTGTTTTGTAAGGTAGAGACACTAGATTACTGTACGACTGTGACAAAGAGAATATGGCTTGATCATTTTCTAATAAGCTTTCATTATTGTGTCAAGTTTATGGGTACCTTAGCACACCAGCGAACCCACATGTCATCATACCTACCAATAAGTTGACCGTCACCAATGAGCCCAAAATACATGTCGGGTCCAATGAGTTCCATGCGGAAACCGAGGTTCATTCCACACGGGGATAAGGGTCCCTTCTATGATGGTCAAGACAATATCCACAAACCTGCAGATTCGAGTATGCAAGACACATTCACTACCAATAACCGTAAGTTCTGTGATAGGTAGTCCAACAAAAAGCTTATGGGTTCCGGAGGTTAGCTTCTCTTCCTCATAACTATTTCTTATTAGCTGAATAATATACAACCAATAACCATAAGTTCCGCTCTATTGCAGACTGAAAGTAAATAACATTAGACACTAAATGTATTATAGGGATGGCTTTATATAAGTTGCTTCTAATGAACAGATTATAGTTCTAATGATCTATTTCACTGTGATATTGTGTAGAACTATTGTATTAAAAGAATTTTTTTATTAAAGCGTGCTAAAGTGTTTTTATAGTTACTTCTTGGTATGCTAAGCAAGTTCTACCCAGTTGAAAATAGACTTATGTTACTTTAGTTTTTCGTTACATACGGCTATCGGGTATGTCGTAAATGAAGAATTGTATAGTCTGATTAATTGTGTAATGTAAGATAGTTTTTTTAATATCTTTTGTAACTTTAGCAAATGTTGCATCAAGTAGACATATCTTGAAACTTTAATACTTACATAGAATACTAAATCACATTATAAAAACTCAAAATCATAAGATCTCCTAGATATTTAACCAGCCTACTCTTAATTTAACACTTCTACCAGCCCACACGGAAGCTAACCATACATTTGGCGTTGCAGCACCTATGGACTAGACCTATATGAAATGCGTCAGTGGAAGTTGTTCAAGGTGGTCGGCCTGTTGATGTTTGTAAAATGTAATGACCAAGGTTTGTCCTTTTCTGGAAATGATACAAGGGTGGGTTGGGTCACACCATTTTCGTTTACTTCCTTCTTTTATTGATTCTTTTGTATATTACTAATCATTAGGATGATGAGCATCACCTGTTGAATATTTTCCAATTTCAGGATGGCTGTTTAGAGCCCCTGATACGGATCCAGCCAGAGGACGAGATGAGTTAGAAAGTCAAAGTGGCTAGAACCGACCCATTCAGCCAAGCCCAGTCCAACCAATGTGCAGAGTTTTAGTTTATTTTTTGTTTCTGTGGAATTTGTGTTTATCCCTTATTATTCTGCATGATTATCTATCTTAGGATTTATCTTTTCGTAGGATTTTTCTATTTAAGCATTGTAAAACTCTTTTGGTTGTATATTGAATTTTATAAAAAGTTTTAGGGATACAAAACGTGTCACAGATCTCTGATCTCGGTTGGCCGAGATCCTTTTCTATATGTTTCAGTCAAGAATCACATCAAGTGGTATTCAGAGACCAGGAATCTCAGGATGTCAGGTGACCGTCGATTCGCCGCCGGAGGCAACGGTTATGAGGCACGGGATCCTCGTGATGCTGAGATTGAACGCCTCCGTCAACGGGTTCGTGAATTGGAAACAAACTTTGATGACCGGTACAGCGTAGCTACACAATCAGTTGTGAATGAACACGACAACACAGACGATGGATATGAAAATCTATTCGCCCGCCCCCACCATCGCCACCACCACAGACAACACGGACACCATCCACGACAACCACAACAACCTGTAGACCCACTTCGTTCCTTAGGTCTACGCACGGAGATCCCAGAATTTGAAGGCAGGTTGCACCCAGACGACTTCCTCGATTGGATACAAACGGTGGAACGCATATTCGATCTTCGTGATATTCCCGATCGCCTAAAGGTAAAACTTGTTGCTATTACTCCCTCCGTCCCAAAATTATTGTCCCCCGACAAAAAACACACAGTTTAAGAAAAGTACCACTTTTTCAGCTTTCTCTCTCTTACTTTTTGCAGAAAGACAGTTTTACCCTTAACCAATTAATTTAGAACATTTTTAAAGTTTGTAATTATGATTTCAATTAAGGGTAATATAGTAATCTTGATCTAAAATTCATACCTATTTTTAGAAGTTTTAGAAGTGGACAATTAATTTGGGACAGACCGAAAAGGAAACGTGGACTATAATTTTGGGACGGAGGGAGTAAATTAAAAAAATATGCATCTTTATGGTGGGAACAGGTGCAAACTCAGCGTGCGCGAAAAGGTAAACACAAAGTGGAAACGTGGGATAAGATGAAACGCTTGTTGCGGAATCAATTCCTTCCGGTTACATACAAACAAGATGCATACTTGGACTATCAGAATCTACAACATGTCTCCTTGTCTGTTGAAGAACTCATTAATGAATTTGAACGAAGACGAATGCGTTGTGGTGCGGAAGAAGACGAAGAACAAGTTATTGCACGCTTCTTGGGCATTCTCCGACCGGAAATTGCGGACATCGTTTCCTTGCAGCAGTACTATTCCTTTTCTGACGTATGCCAACTTGCGTTACGGGTGGAACGCCAACTAGCTCAGAAAAGTAGGACACCTTCCAAATTTCCAGTGTACCCCCGCACATCAGCCGCAGCTCCTACCAACGCCCGGTTCGCCCCAGTCAAAACAGAACAGCCCGTTATCCCCACTACTCAAACAGGTACGTCAACTACTCTCCGTTGTTTCAAGTGTCAAGGGTTGGGTCACCTTAAACGGGATTGCCCAAACAAACAACTCATCGCCTTGGTGGAAGACACACAACCAAAGTATGACACGGAGGAAGATGAGGAGGTTCCGGAAGTCCTTTACCCCGATCGAGGTGAGCTCCTTATTTCTCGCAGATTGCTTAGCACCGTTTTAGTCGACACCGAAGATGATACTAAATGGTTGCGCAACAACATTTTTCGTACCAAGTGTACAACCAAAGGGAAAGTGTGTCTGGTTATTATTGACGGTGGGAGTTGCGAAAATATGGTCTCCAATACCATGGTTGAGAAACTCAGTTTACCCACCCAAGACCACCCCGAACCATACCAGCTTACATGGTTAAAGAAAGGTAACCTTGTTAAAGTTACGCATAAATGTTTGGTGCAATTTTCAATCGGCAATCGATATACAGATGAAATTTGGTGTGAGGTCATTCCCATGGATGCATGCCACATTCTTTTGGGGCGTCCTTGGCTTTATGATAGACGTGCGAAACATGATGGTTTTCGAAACACATATTCTTTCAAAAAAGACGGCCTTCATATCACGTTAGCTCCTCTTAATCCGCGTGATGAACCACAATACACAGCCCCACTCACCAAGGGTGAATTTGTGGGACTTGTAAAGCACCATTTCTCTGCACCTATTTTTGGTTTGGTTGTCGTTGAAGAAAACCCAACAACCGAGGCATTGCCAGCAGAAGTGCTTCCACTTGTTACTGAATTTGCCGATGTTTTTCCTGATGACATTCCAGCCGGGTTACCATTAATGCGCGAAATCCAACACTGCATTGATTTTGTTCCCGGTGCTAGTATTCCGAATAAGCCGGCGTACAGAATGAACCCAAAAGAGTTCACAGAGCTACAACGTCAGGTTACTGAGTTACTCGAGAAAGGCCTTATTCGGGAGAGTATGAGCCCTTGTGCGGTACCCGCCTTGCTCGTCCCTAAACCTAATGGTACTTTCCGAATGTGTATTGATAGTCGGGCGGTGAACAAAATTACCATCAAATATCGTTTTCCCATACCACGTTTTGACGATCTCCTCGACTGTCTACATGGTGCTCACATTTTTTCCAAAATAGATTTGCGGAGTGGATATCATCAAATCCGTATGAGAACAGGGGACGAGTGGAAAACAGCCTTCAAGACGCGCGACGGACTTTACGAATGGATGGTGATGCCTTTTGGCTTATCGAACGCTCCAAGTACTTTCATGCGTCTAATGAACCATATTTTCAAACCATTTATTGGACGGTGTGTGGTCGTTTATTTTGACGATATTTTGGTTTTTAGCCAAACCTTGGAGTTACATTTACATCATCTTCGCCAAATTTTTACGGTTCTACGAGATCAAAAGTTGTATGCCAACAAAACAAAATGTCACTTTTTGTCACAGGAAGTACTTTTTCTGGGGTATTTGGTGTCTGCAAATGGGATTCGCATGGATCACTCGAAAGTTGAAGCTATCACAAGGTGGCCGACCCCTACATCTTTACACGACGTCCGAAGTTTTCATGGCCTGGCATCTTTTTATCGGCGTTTTATTCGGAATTTTAGTACGTTGGTGGCTCCTATTACTGACTGTCTTAAAAGTAGTAAGTTTGTGTGGTCCACCGCATCTCAGGCTGCCTTCGAAAGGCTCAAACAAATGGTCACCCAAGCTCCCGTACTCGCTTTACCAAACTTTGACCACGTGTTTCAGGTGGAATGTGACGCTTCGGGGCTGGGGATTGGTGGTGTTTTAAGTCAACTGAACCGGCCAATCGCCTTCTTTAGTGAGAAGTTCAATGACACACGACGGCGCTATACCACCTACGATAAAGAATTTTATGCTATTGTTCGCAGTTTGGAGTACTGGAGACATTACTTATTGCCAAACGAGTTCGTTTTATATTCAGATCATCAAGCTTTACGATTTATTCAAGGACAAGCTAAGCTCAATCCAAGACATGCAAAATGGGTTGAAGCGTTACAAGCCTTCAATTTTGTCATCCGCCACAAAGCAGGACACGCGAACACAGTAGCCGACGCGCTTAGTCGCCGACCAGCCCTCATGACATCGACCACCGTTCATGTGGCCGGCTTTGATCCACTCAAACACTTATATGTTGATGACCCGGAGTTCAAGGACATCTGGGACAAATGTCGTGACGTTCCATTTCGAGACTATGTTCGACGTGATGGGTTGCTTTTTAAGGGACATCGATTGTGTGTTCCATTGTCCTCCATTCGAGAAGCTATTATTACTGAGTGTCATCAAGGTGCTTTGGCGGGACATTTTGGTCGTGCCAAAACCGTCTCTTTAGTTAGTGAACGTTTTTTTTTGGCCAAAACTCGTGCGTGATGTGATGAAAGTTTTGAACCGGTGTCGTGTCTGCCATATTGCCAAGACTCATCACTCCAATCAGGGATTGTACACGCCGCTACCCACACCGAGTGGTCCGTGGGAGGATGTAAGCGTTGATTTTGTCCTAGGATTACCGCTTACACAACGGAAAAAAGACTCCATCATGGTTGTTGTGGACCGATTTTCTAAAATGGCTCATTTTGTTCCGTGTTCGAAAACGTATGACGCATCCAAGGTGGCTCGCTTGTATTTTTCTGAGATAGTTAAATTGCATGGAATTCCTAAAACAATCACTTCGGATAGGGACGTGAAGTTTGTTAGCCATTTTTGGCGTACTCTTTGGAAACGTTTGGGAGCCAAGCTGCAATTTAGCTCTTCACATCACCCACAAACCGATGGTCAGACAGAAGTTACTAACCGCAGTTTGGGTAATCTTCTTCGTTGTCTTGTAGGTGATAATAAAAAGCAGTGGGATCTTGCACTTCCACAAGCCGAGTTTGCTTATAACAGGTCCACTCATAGTTCAACAGGACGAAGCCCTTTTCTCGTTGTGTATGGTCGCAACCCGTTTACTCCACTTGATTTAGCACCGTTACCAGAGGTTGAGACATTTAGTGCGGAAGGAAATGAACGGGCAGAACAAATCAAGTCACTTCATGAGCAGGTCCGAGAACAGATTACAAAACACAACTTACAGTATCAAGCTCGTGCAAACAAGCATAGGCGGAAGGTGGTTTTTCAGGAAGGGGATTTGGTGTGGATTTTCCTACGGCGTGAACGTTTTCCACAACGGCGTTTTGGGAAATTACAACCTCGAGCAGATGGACCGTTTCGTGTTTTACAAAGAATTAATGACAATGCTTACAAAATTGATTTACCAGGTCATTATGGTGTTTCGGCTACCTTTAACGTGGCCGATTTGTCCCCTTATACCGAAGGCGACGAGCTTAATGTTGACTCGGGGACGAGTCGTTTTTTAGAGGGGGAGGATGATACGGATCCAGCCAGAGGACGAGATGAGTTAGAAAGTCAAAGTGGCTAGAACCGACCCATTCAGCCAAGCCCAGTCCAACCAATGTGCAGAGTTTTAGTTTATTTTTTGTTTCTGTGGAATTTGTGTTTATCCCTTATTATTCTGCATGATTATCTATCTTAGGATTTATCTTTTCGTAGGATTTTTCTATTTAAGCATTGTAAAACTCTTTTGGTTGGATATTGAATTTTATAAAAAGTTTTAGGGATACAAAACGTATCACAGATCTCTGATCTCGGTTGGCCGAGATCCTTTTCTATCTGTTTCAGTCACGAATCACATCAGCCCCTGTGCAACTTAAGAAGGTATTAGTTTCTTTTTCTCCTTACCTTTTATATTTACTAACTTCAATTCAATTTGGTTTATTAGTATTGAGAACATGGAAACAACTAAAAGACTACATTGACCCAGATATTGCCATGGACTTCCCTATACCTTGGCTCAAATAGATCTGGCCCATTATCACTAAGAACATTCACCACGTTGACCCGTTCTGAATTAAGCAGGTCAATTTCCCCCTGTACATTGAAACCAGAAATACAACCGAGAAACCTTCAACATATTTTGTGTGATAAATATTGAAATTGGGAGCTTTAGGTCATCCTTTGCTAGATTCGACAACCTAAGTCACCATATTCTGACCTATAATATGTTAAGGAAAATGAATAAAGCAGCTATGGATGTTTAGGATTGTAAATCAAAGTAACTGTACTTTTCTTCCAGTGAATGAAGAAACTAAGAAATTTTAGTTAGTTTCTAAAAGTACCAATGGAGAAAATGTTTTGTAAACACGTTTTTTGAATCTGGTATGTGATGCAATCCAATATTATTGTGGAAATTTGATTTGTAAACTGAAGTAACCACTTAACTGAATCTATATACTTTTGGATTTTGTGGCATTTGTGGATTGCCAATGACCGATATCATATATAAAATCGAGGTTGTCATGATGATTAAATGAGATTAAACTGATAAGAGAAATGTGTGGAATGCATGAACATTGTTTTGAAGTGAATATTCCATTTTTTGCAGATTCATTTATTATAATGCTATTATAACAAGAAGAGGTTGCTAAGGTTGTTCAGGATGTTAAACGTTGGGTGACTTCCAACCCGTTTTCTTTTTTGGTCATTCTTTATGATTACCCGTTTGCTCCGTTAGAGTTTAGACGTAACACATGATGTTTATACATATATTTGTTAATTAATATTTTTCCATATATGCAATGAAGGTGGCTTTATAAGCATAGCTAAAAACATGTACTACCAAACACCCCTTAAATGTTCAAAGTTGTCCTTCACATTTTGATGTTCTGATATAAAAAAATAAGGAGATAAGCATAGGATATGCGCGGAAGTGATTTTTACCAGTATTTTTTGTGTATGAATCACTTAACGTACTCACTGAAGTATTCTTTGAAGCTACATCTTATGTAAAAGAAAATTAAAATTAAAAAAAAAACGTATTACCATATGAACAATGTCGAATAACATACTGATATTGGGCAAATTATGATTATTACAATATTTACAATTTTTAGGTTTTGTCACTTTCATCAGTGAAGAGAAATTAATACACAAACTATATTTTTTGTTTTGAGCTAAGGCTCATACAATTTAGTGGTCAATTTGTTGGATGTTTGGACTAAGAATCTCTATTTACCTGCTTTCTTAACAGTTTTGAGTTGGATGTTATAAAAGTTTAAACCTACAAGGCAACTGGAATTGTTGTGAAACAACAGGTCTGCATTTTTATGGAGTATGAACGATTGATTTTATATGAGCAGGAAAATGGGTTTCTTCATGAACAATGCTGTTTACTTTTTGGTAAGTAGTTTTTTTGTTACCGCTCTTCAGTTTTTGATCAAAAGTTTCATTTTTATTAATGACTTTTGATTTAAGATTTTATTTTTGTGCGTGAACAAATGGATGACCAACTTGGGATTGTAGTGTGTCGCATTACACAAGCAACACCTATACAGCATTGTCTCTGGTCTCTGGATAGCATACACTCAAAGATGGCTCAAGTTTGTATCATGTGCTTTTCTTTAAGTATCTACTTAACTAATTTTATAAGTTCATGGACGTCAAAACATATCTCATATTTAATGAAACTAAAATGTTGTGATAATGAGTCGATGAATGGGCTACAAAACATGCGTAACAACAAAAAAATGTCGTACATGACTAACATACGCTGGACAAAACTCGTTGCGACAAAAACCGGGGTCTCAATTAGTTGTTAAATCCTGAATTAACAATTAATTTGGCATATTTATGTATTTGGCAAAGAAAATAACTCATGAAATATTATTCTAATCTTTATTAGAAATAAGCATTTGTATATCTATTAAAAGCAACTGATGTAAGCATGAATGTTACGAGACCGAGCTCCGGTAAACGTAAATTACTGTTTTTTATCTTCTCCAAATATATCAAATATTTATCTTTTAAGTAATGACTGATTTATTAATTGTATTTATTTTATGTACCTAATCATGCATTCATGCAACTATTTTTTTTATAAGAATCTATGTTAATACAAACTAAGTAATGGAAAAGTACACAAAAAGTAAGTGATTATTACTAACTATGTCTCAAAATATTTGGATTTTTTTTAAACTTTAACCTTAATTTGTTTTTTATATAATATTTGATGCAAAATATATGAATAGACAGGGGAGGAGCTAAAAAATTTGACTCTGAGGGTCAAACTTTAATATATTTTTATAAAGTACTTTGCAAAATGGTTTTTAAAGGGTCCAATTATAAGAAAATCGAAAATATTTTCGAAAATTTACATTACAAATTTTTCGTTAGAGGAGTCAGACGACCCCCTTTGACTCCGCCACTGTGAATAGATACGGTTTTAAATCTATTTCACTATAATAAATTTTATCAAATATTATATAAGAAATACAAACATATTTACAATCAAGTTAAAAACTTTCAAAATAAAAATTGAACATTCATTTTAAAACGGAAAGAATACACGTTTATTTTCTATCAATTTTTTGACATCTCAATGCATTTGTTGTACTTTTGATAAGTGAAGCAATTCAATTCATTTTTTTATGTACATATATATACTCTTTCCAAATGCTATATCCAATGAGTTTTCTATGATCATGTGGAGACTAGAAAACTATCAACAGTAGTCAATGATTTATTTTTATCAAGGTTATGCGCGATGCGATGACATGATTAAGTGTTGAGGTTTTACTAAAGCGTAGCCATGTTTTTAAAATGTGACTTATAAATTGAATTGCTTATAAATTTATACTTATAAATTTATATATATACTTGATTTATATAGGAGTTAAAAATATTAGTAAATCCAAGATCAAATTAAAAATATTAGTGAATGCAAGTCAAAATTTTTGATATTTGAAAATTTTCAAAACTTTTCAGAAAAAAACTCACGCCTTTGCCCACTTTTAGCCGCCTTTTCACACCTTTCAAGACTAATCTCACGTCACGCTCAGAACCAACGTCAAAGTCTATGTTTCTATTTGTTTTTGTATTTCAAATGAATATAAATGAATATTAAACGATTGTTTCAGTTGCAAACATCTATGAAAAATTCCAAATGACAACATTAACTAAACTGAGATTGATCGAACTAAGGATGACAAGGTTACTGAATGTAAGATGTGTTGTTTTATATTCAATGGAAATAAGTTACTTTTAATTTTCTTTGTCTTTGTTCGTTTCATCATATAATTTGTTAGCATGGTTTACAACATATGTAGATAACTGCGTAAGGAGGAAGGTTACATTGATGCCATTCTTCATTTTTTTTGTTGCAGATGCCATTCTTCATTTGACACGCGAGAAAGATTAATTTCGAACTAAAGTTTCAACCATAATAAAATAATTCACGCTTGATACATTCTAACATTAGGAAGCTGAACACACAACTTAAACTAAATCTGTTGATTTTAATGCCTTCAAGTCACGTCCAATATCATACTCAATAAATCCAAAAAGGTTCTTAACATCCGTACTCCATATATTTACATTTTATTATTAAAACATTAAAAATATACTTTAAAAATATTTATGCAATATACAACTTTTTAACAGCAATAGTTAGCTAAACAAAAAAATATAAACGATAACCGGCACGAATACGCTATCCTAGATGGAAACGACTTCCCCGCGCAGCATTTTCTCTTTCGTCCTCGGACGTTCGGACCTTTTGTTTGATTCCCCATCCTCGGCCACTAACTGGTTGATTGCATCGTGGAGAAGGCTAGCGCGAACCCATTCGGTAACAGCATCGAATCGAAGACCCCACCGTGGTATGCGCCAATAAGACCACCAAAAGCCTTTGTGGCACTAGTGGTACACAGAAGTCATGGGTGATCATTGGTCCGATGCTTCGGGCGAAACCTATTCCCGCCATGACTATTATCCAGTGCGAGAAGCTTCGCCAGAAGCAAGCAAGACGAGTTCGCTCTGCTTCGTAGACAAGGCTCGTTCCGTACTTTAGGCGACCATTTCGCGCGGTTCGGGGGGCACTTGAGTCAGCCGCCGGCGCCCGACAGCGTCTTGACCCCTATCCAATTTTTGGGCCAATTCCCCCTTCGTACTACCAAAAAATGAGATTCTTGCCGAATCCGAGTTTGCTGCTCCAACCATTACCAAACTAATACCTATTCCGTTTAGTACTTCACAAACAAGGGTTGTTTGAAAATGAACAGATAAGCTAACCCACTACTGATTTTCTGCCTACCCGGACTGAGCATATCCAAGAAAGACACAAGTGGTTTCCTTGGGGGCAATTTCTCTCTTAACTGCGCAGGAATATGAACAAAAGACGTGCAGTTACCGAGTAGAATTGATGGCTCGGAAAGATTCTATATCAAAGAATTGCAGGAGATGTAGGCTACTATCAATATCCTTATGATTGCATAGCATGAAATGAAAGGGTATGGTAATCCATTTCTGACTTACCAGGCTGACGGGCTTTGCAACTAGTATATATATATATATATATATATATATATATATATATATATATATATATATATATATATATATATATATATATATATATATATATATATATATATATATATATATATATATGTAGTGTAAGGTTATTTTCAGAACCAAATAAATGTACAGAACTGCGAGAACCACATTTATACTCTTAACAATGCATATGTATTTTCATTATTATGTTTAAATTATCATTAATAATTGTTTTATTGGTTATAGATCCGAATACGATGAGTGATATGAAGAGTGCACATGTGTTTTCATATTATTCAACAAAAAGAGAGTTATAATACATAAAAAACAAATACATGTGCATGGTCCTAGGAGACATGTTCCTAGTGACCTACGACAATTAGAATTCATATATTTTTACCTAATAAACTAACCCGATGAATATACATGCGCATTTTAAGAGTAAAAAGGTGGTTCTCGCAGTTCTGTACATTTATTTGGTTTTGAAAATAACCTCACCCTATATATATATATATATATATATATATATATATATATATATATATATATATATATATATATATATATATATATATATAGAGAGAGAGAGAGTGAGAGAGAGAGAGAGAGTGAGGTTATTCTAAAACAAAAACTTATAATAAAACAAATGAGGTGGAACCACAGGCTGCCATGTGTCCCCCCCTCTTTCAAAAAAAAATGGTGTCTTTTTTGTAAACTCTCAAACTTTAGGGTATCTTTTATAAAATCTGAATGTATTTTACAAAAAATTCTTCCCCGTCATTTACTTCAACACTTTGTATTTCACTTTCTCTCACTAAAACCATTTTATCTAACTAAAAATTCACACACATCTTAATTCACAAAAATCATCGAGTCATAACTAATCTTTAGGGTTTGAATAACAAAATCACGATCGATTCATCATAAAGAAATCATGATTGATGACCGAATCAAGACTCATCTTTAATCGAAAGTCATAGTGATTCCAATCAAAATCGAAACTTTAAAAGTAAGTAATTGTTGTTTTTTTTGTGTTTCAATCGATTTAAATATATTGTATTCAATGTTTTGTTCTAGTTTGGAAAATGGTTGAGAAAAGGTTTGATACAAACTATGTTTAAAAAAGTTGCATACAAAATATTTGATAAAATGTCTCAACTAGAATTTTGTTACTGTAATGCACTAAATTTATATTCTGGCGCAGTTGTTTTGAACTAAATACGTTACTGTAATGTCTCAACTAGAATTTGTTAATGCAATGTGACAAGTAAAATTAATTAATGTATTGCACTAAAATGTCTGTAATGTGATAAAAATGAACTGAGATGTAGTAGGTTTTCTACTACATTGTAGTCTTTCATTTTACTATATTATGGTGTTATTCTACTACATTATAGATAATCTATATAATGAAGTAGGTTTATTATGGTGTTATTCTACTACATTATAGATATAATCTATATAATGAAGTAGGTTTTGTACAATAATGGAGTAGGTTTTCTATTACATTATTGTACTAAACCTAATGCATTATTGTACAAAAGCTACTACAATGAGTACAAAACCTACTGCATTGATTAATGTACTAGAATAGGAACTGATATGTAGATGGATTGTGTGTGATGTACTAAAATGTGAACTGTATGTAGTAGGATTGTATGTGATGTACTAGAAAATCGACTGGATGTAGTAGGCTTTATATTTATAGTTTCCAATGCATTAAAGTAGTGATGAAGTAGGTGGTTTACATTTTTATAACTTTGATGGAGTATGATTAACACTATGATTGAGTAGAATTAATATTATGATGGATTAAAACTAATACTATGCATGTGATTTGGTAAAATTACAACTGTAATGGAGTAGGATATTTTTTATACGAATATGCTTTAGTAGGATAAAGTTGTGTTTGAGGTTTTGTCGAAATTAAGTATTTGTATGTAATATAGAAAAGATTTGGTAAACTTATAACTGTGATGGAGTATGATTAACATTATGATTGAGTAGGATTAACACTATGATTGAGTAGGTTTTGTCAAAATTAAGTAGCATTACAACTTTATATCTACCATCTTACATTTTTACTACATTGCATGCTAGTTTATATTTTAATGCATCACATAATCTTAATGTAGTAGAAATAAAGTTTTAGTGCAGTAAATCATGCATGTGAACAATGGAAGTAACCTACTGCATTACAATGTAATAAAATTAAACTATAATGCAATAGAAAGAACAATGCAAGTAACCTACTGCATAACAGTGCATTAAAATTTAAATTGTAATGCTGTAGAAGAACAATGCAAGTAACATACTACATTACAGTGCATTAAAATTAAACTTTAATGTAGTAGAAAGAACAATGCAAGTGACCTACTGCATTACAGTGCATTAAAATTTGAACTGTAATGCAGTAGAAATAACTGTAATTCATCTTAGTCTTCTACTACATTACAGTTTAATTTTAATGCATTGTAATGAAGTAGGTTACGTACATTCTTCATATGCATGATTTAATGCATTAAAACTTTATTTCTACTACATTAAGGTTTAAATTCTAATTCATTTAATGCAGTAGGTTACTCGTGTTGTTCATATGCATGATTTACTACATTGCAACTTTATTTCTACTACATTACAGTTTAATTTTAATGCATTGTAATGAAGTAGGTTACATACATTTTTCATATGCATGATTTAATGCATTAAAACTTTATTTCTACTACATTAAGGTTTAAGTTATAATGCATTTAACGAAGTAGGTTACCCGTGTTGTTCATATGCATGATGTACTACATTGCAGCTTTATTTCTACTACATTACAGTTTAATTTTAATGCATTGTAATGAAGTAGGTTATGTACATTATTCATATGCATGATTTAATGCATTAAAACTTTATTTATACTACATTAAGGTTTAAATTCTAATGCATTTAATGCAGTAGGTTACTCGTGTTGTTCATATGCATGATTTACTACATCGCAACTTTATTTCTACTACATTACAGTTTAATTTTAATGCATTGTAATGAAGTAGGTTACGTACATTCTTCATATGCATGATTTAATACATTAAAACTTTATTTCTACAACAATAATGTTTAAATTCTAATACATTTAATGCAGTAGGTTACTCGTGTTGTTCATATGCATGATTTACTACATTGCAGCTTTATTTCTACTACATTACAGTTTAATTTTAATGCATTGTTGTGAAGTAGGTTACGTACATTCTTCATATGCATGATTTAATACATTAATAATTTATTTATACTACATTAAGGTTTAAATTTTAATGCATTTAATGCAGTAGGTTACTCGTGTTGTTCATATGCATGATTTACTACATCGCAACTTTATTTCTACTACATTACAGTTTAATTTTAATGCATTGTAATGAAGTAGGTTACATACATTCTTTATATGCAGGGGACAAAGAAAGATGCATTTAACAAGCTGCAAACAGTATATAGCTTACTCTAACTGAAAGATGAAATGGTACAAGGATGCATTGGGCGCGCAACAAGATTCTTGGAAGATACTTGTGCATCATTTAAAATAATGTTTAAATTTTATTAGATGTAATACTTTTAATGTCTAATACGATGTAGTGTATATTTTAATGATGACATTGTTCGTTTGTAATCATATTTTATATTCTACTAAATTATTATCGTTTATTTTACTACATTACCATATTTCATTCTACAACATTATAGTTATATTTTAAGACATTACAACTATATTTTACCACATTGTATTCTTATAATTTACATATAACTGAGATGCAGTATAATATAAATTGAATGAGTAAAAATAAACACTAATGTAGTAGGATATAATCCTATAATGCAGTAAAATTAAACAATAATTTATACAACTCGTAGAACTGGAATTGTGGCCTCATTTATCTCCATATGGCGAACAACCCCTTCTCTTGGTTAGTCCTTCAACAGTTACTTCAGTTCTTCGCTTTATGATTTCGTACCCTAGATTATTGATTTTAACCTTCATCTGAAACTTATAAAAGATATAATTCAATAGAAGATAAACTATAATTCAGTAGAAGATAAACTACAATTCGGTAGAACATAAACTATAATTCAGTAGAACATAAACTATTATTCAGTAGAAGATAAATTATAAATCGGTAGAACATAAACTATAATTTAGTAGAACATAAATATAAATCAGTAGAAGATAAACTATAATTCGATAGACGATAAACTATAGCTCGGTAGAACATAAACTATAATTCAGTAGAACATAAATGATAATTCAGTCGAAGATAAACTATAATTCGGTAAAACATAAACTACAATTCAGTAGAACATAAACTATAATTCAGTAAAGATGTTATGAAACTGATCTTCAACAAAAACATAATACTGTAAAAACCATCTAACTTAATACCGCAATCACTATTTTATATCTAGCGCATTCCAGTTATAAACTATCATGTAGGAATTTTATCAAATCACATGCATATGAACAATAGAAAAGATCCTACAACATCATAGAAAGTTCTACCAAATCACATGCATACTTTATCACTTTTACTCAATTTCAGAAATATGTCAAACAAAATTATGGCCTAACTCATACCCGTGAACATCAACATACATCCTGCAACATCATAGATCAACTTCTACCAAATCACATGCATACTCCATCACTTTATTAATTTTTTGACAAACAACAAACACTAATAAATAAACTTATGCATATGAACATCACCAAAAGACCTTAGAGCATCACAGTACAACTTTTACCAAATCACATGCATATTCAGTCACTTTTACTCAATTTCAAAAAAACAGTAAACATTAATAATGCCTAACTCATGAATATGAACATCAACAAATATCTTAGAGCATCACAGTTCAACTTTACCAAATTAAATGAAAAATCAATCACATTACAATGCATTAAAATTAAACAGTAATCTAGTAGAAAGAACAATACAAGTGACCTACTGCATTATAGTGCATTAAAATTTAACTGTAATGCAGTAGAATAAAATTTGCTTATTATTATTAAAATTTTACCAAATCACATGCATAGTAATAGTTTTACTCCATCATAATATTGATTCTACTCAATCATAGTGTTAATCCTACTCCATCACAGTTATAATTTTACCAAATCGCTTCTATATTTCATACAAATACTTAATTTCGACAAAACCTCAAAATACAACTTTATCCTACTCAAGCATATTCACATTATTCACATTAAAAATAATTCTACTCCATTACAGTTCTAATTTACCAAATCACATGCATATTATTAGTTTTACTCCATCATAATATTAATTCTACTCAATCATAGTGTTAATCCTACTCCATCACAGTTATGATTTTACCAAATCACTTCTATATCAAAGAGAACTTTATAATTCTCATTGAGACATTATATCAAACACATTTTATACATCAATCATAGACACACACTTGCATAAAACCTTATATATTTTGTATATTCTATTTCATTCTAGAGCATTATAGTGCATTTTTAACACATTTTCTACCTATAAACAATGAAAGTAACCAACTTCATTACACTATAATTTCTAGCACATCAAACCCGTAAGTAACTTACTGCATTACGGTCTCATTCCTAGTACATTAGAATGTTAAAGTAGTGCATCACAATTATGATGTCTTATTGAGACATTATATCAAACACATTGTATGCATAAATCATAACCACACACTTACCCATTAAATACATTAAATTCATTAGAGTTTAAACCTTAATGTAGTAGAAATAAAGTTTTAATGCAGTAAATCATGCATATGAACAATGGAAGTAACCTATTGCATTACACTGTATTAAAATTAAACTGTAGTGCGGTAGAAAGAACAATGCAAGTAACCTACTGCATTACAGTGCATTAAAATTTAAACCGTAATGTAGTAGAAAGAACAATACAAGTAACGTACTACAGTACATTAAAAATAAAAAACACTAATAAATCGTAACTCATTCATATGAACAATAGCAAATATCCTACCACATCACAGTGCAAGTTCTATCAAATCACAGGCATACTTTATAACTTTTACAAATAACTTTTACTGCATTACTGTTACGTTCTACTACATTACTTTATATCCTACTGCGTCACATATATGTTTCTACCGCATTGCAGTTACAATCTACTACATTACTGTATATCTTACTGCATCACATTGTGAATTAAAGCATCATAGTTAGAACTAACGCATCACAGTTATAGAAAATCATATAGACATTTTATCAAACACCTGGTATGCAGGTTTCATATATACTGACAATTTCATATCCAAAAGGAAACAATATGAATCTGAACTAAACTCCTAACATATCATGTTTATATCAATAACAATAACAAAAAATCGAAATCCTACTGACAGTTTCGAATTACAAATAAAAATATAATTAAAAACAAAATTGACTTACCTTCACTTTTAAATGATGAATCTACAAAGATCTTTCGTTTTGGAATGAACACAAGCAAATATGATGTATAATTAGGGTTATGATATCAAACAACTTAATCTTAAATGAATAAGGTGGATTAGGTGGTGGTTCACGACTTGGAAGGTGGGGAAGATGGTGGACAAGGTGGGAAAGGTGGCGGTTTGCGATTGAGAAGATGGTTATTAGTCCAGAGATTAGAGAGGATATAAAAGTATCGATCTAGAGATTGATATGTATGTGAAAAATAAATATTCTAAAACTGCCCCTGAAGTTTCTAAAATTACAAATGTACACCATTTTTTTGGAAAAGGGGGGAGGGACACATGGCAGCATGTGGTTCCACCTCATTTGTTTTATTATAAAAATGTTTTATTTTACCCCAACTCTATATATATATATATATATATATATATAGTTGGGGTAAAATAAAATAATTCTTATAATAGAATAAATAAAAAAAGGATGAATGTGAGAGTGACATGTGTCACAACATTATCACACATCACTTTTTCATATCATCTCCTTAATAAAAAAAAAATTCAAAAATAATTTTTTTTTTTGAAATTTTTTTTTTTCAAAAAAAAAATTTTCAAAAAATATTTTTTTTACGAAATCTTTTAAAAAAAAAAATTTTTTTTTTCGAAATATTTTTTTTTCATAATTTTTTTTTTCGAAATTCTTTTTTTTTGAAAATTTTTTCGAAATCGAAAAAAAAAATTTCGAATATTTTTTTCAAAATTAATTTTTTTAAACTATATATATATATATATATATATATATATATATATATATATATATATATATATATATATATATATATATATATATATATATATATATATATATATATATATATATATATATATATATATATATATATATATATATATATATATATATATATATATATATATATATATATATTCATCATTTTATCAAACACCTGGTATGCAGGTTTCATATATACTGACAATTTCATATCCAAAAGGAAACAATATGAATCTGAACTAAACTCCTAACATATCATGTTTATATCAATAACAATAACAAAAAATCTAAATCCTACTGACAATTTCGAATTACAAATAAAAATATAATTAAAAACAAAATTGACTTACCTTCACTTTTAAATGATGAATCTACAAAGATCTTTCGTTTTGGAATGAACACAAGCAAATATGATGTATAATTAGGGTTATGATATCAAACAACTTAATCTTAAATGAATAAGGTGGATTAGGTGGTGGTTCACGACTTGGAAGGTGGGGAAGATGGTGGACAAGGTGGGAAAGGTGGCGGTTTGCGATTGAGAAGATGGTTATTAGTCCAGAGATTAGAGAGGATATAAAAGTATCGATCTAGAGATTGATATGTATGTGAAAAATAAATATTCTAAAACTGCCCTTAAAGTTTCTAAAATTACAAATATACACCATTTTTTTGGAAAAGGGGGGAGGGACACATGGCAGCATGTGGTTCCACCTCATTTGTTTTATTATAAAAATGTTTTATTTTATGCGACAACCAGGCTGCAAAGCATATAGCAAACAACCCCGTTTTTCATGAAAGGACGAAGCACGTCGAAATGGATTGTTACTTTGTTCGAGAACGAGTTGAACGGAAGGAAATTGAGCCCATTTACATCAATTCAAAGCAGCAAATTGCTGATTTACTTACCAAACCACTCGGTGCTCAGGCATTACAAACGTTGTTAGTCAAGCTGGGCATTCGTAACTTACATGCGCCAACTTGAGGGGGAGTATTGGAAATCGTCTACTTCATTACTTTCCATAACATTCCCTTAATCTCCTCTCCATCAAATATTGCATTTCCATACAAACGTTCCATGATTATAGTGTTTCCATGTATAGATCTTTTTCTTTCCTATATGTATGTAACTTCGTTGAATGAAAGAACCAACCTTTGATACCGATTTCTTCATGGTATCAGAGCGGTATCGATTTTAAACACACAAAAAAAAATCTTGTCGTTCTCCATGGCAGGAGATCAAGGAGGAGACAGTGGAAAGAAAACTCAAAATGAGGGAGAAGTAATCGATCATAATTCTCCCTACTACCTACACGCTTCCGACTATCCGAAACAAATGCACGTAAATGACGTGCTCACCGATAAAAACTATGGCGATTGGGAACAAGAAATGATGAACTTTATGTTTGCGAAAAACAAAACGGGTTTTATCGATGGCTCGATAAAAAGGCCAGAGATGAAATCAGACAAGTATCTACCTTGGATGCGTTGCGATGCAATGATTAAGGGCTGGTTGACAACAGCCATGGAAAAGGAGATTCGAAATAGCGTGAAATATGCTAAAACGGCGGCCGAAATCTGGAACGATCTAAAAGAGAGGTTTGGTAAAGAAAGTGCTCCAAAGGCGTATGAATTGAAGCAATCTTTGGCTGCAACTCGACAAGACGGTATGACTGTTTCTGCTTATTACACAAGACTACGTGTTTTGTGGGATGAGATGGAATCTATTCTGCCTACTCCTCGATGCACATGTGACGGATGTGAGTGTGGAATCGGAAAGAAACTAGTCGAACTAAAGGGAAAAGAAAGAACTTTCGAGTTCTTAATGGGTCTCGATGATCAATTCGGGGTCATTAAGACTCAAATATTGGCAATGAAGCCCACACCAGATCTGAATGCAACTTATCACCTAGTGGCGGAAGACGAGCAACAACGAACTATTGCCTCGTCAAAGGGATCAACGCGTGAAGTTGCTGCATTCCAAACTAGTTTTCAAGGACGGCGAGAACAACCCCGGAACCAACAAGGAATGGGCTGGACGAAGAATAAAAGGAACCTGCAAAATGATGAAACCGAATCATGCAGTGAATGTGGAAAGGATGGCCACAACAGAAATGGATGTTTCAAGCTAATTGGGTACCCAGAGTGGTGGCCAGGAAAGGGAAAGGGGGACAAGCCGAAACCAAGAGCATCAATGGTCGAAACTAAACCATGTCCTATACCGGGCATGACGGAGGACCAATATGCAATGTTCCGAAAATTCTTTGGTGAGAATCAAGAGGAACCCGCGAAAGCAAACATGGCAGGTAATATTAGTGTTAATAGCGAATGGGTTGTAGATTCGGGTGCCACCGAACACATAACCCACCAAGGACATGTCCTTGTAAATTTACACATGAACACTAATGAAAATCCCGTCACCATCCCGAACGGTGAATCCATTCCTGTAAAAGGGAAAGGCGAAGTCGTTTTCAAGGGAGGCTTGAAAATCAAAGGAGTTCTCTTTGTACCAAACTTTCAATGCAACCTTCTGTCGGTTAGGAGACTAACCAAAGACCACCATTGTGCTGTAACATTCTTTCCCGATTTCTTTGTTTTACAGGATCTCAAAGCGAGGAACTTGATTGGAGCGGGTGATTGTCGTGGTGGTCTTTATTGGATGGGAGGAATAAAAGAAGAAAGGAAGGCGATGGCGGTCTCTATCGATGCATGGCACAAACGTCTTGGGCATGCATCTAATATGAAGCTATCTCATGTTAGTTTTCTCAAGGATGTGTCCTCTAATTTCGATGCAAAAGTTTGTGATTCATGTAACAAGGCCAAACTCACACGATTACCTTTTCAAAATAGTAGTATTAAAACTAGCAATTGTTTTGATTTAATCCATTGTGATGTTTGGGGCAAGTACAGAAAACCATCATTAACCGGAGCGAGTTATTTTCTTACGATTGTCGATGATTATAGTAGAATGGTTTGGGTCTATTTACTCAAACATAAATATGAAGTGGGTTCCTGTTTAAAAGATTTTTACAACATGGTAAGAACACAATTCGAATAACCCATCAAGAGAATCAGGTGCGATAACGGTGGGGAGTTCGTATCAAATGACATGAACAAATTCTATAAGGAACGGGGAATTGTCATAGAAACTACTTGCCCTCATACCCCGCAACAAAACGGGGTAGTAGAACGAAAGCATAGACATCTTTTAGAAATTGCTCGGGCTTTACGATTCGAGGCTAGTCTACCCGTTACCTTTTGGGGGGAGTGCATTCTTACTGCCACATATATTGTTAATAGGCTACCATCCAAAGTGATAAACAACAAAACACCATATGAAGTTATATTTGGACAAGAACCCGAATATAACCATATGAGAGTTTTTGGATGCCTAGTCTACTACAAGAACACAGAAACGAATGGCGATAAATTCGAACCAAGAGGAAAAACTGGAATATTTTTGGGCTATCCTCCAGGCAAAAAGGGATACAAAGTCTATGATATAGAAGAAAGGAAGATAGTGATGACTAGAGACACAAAGTTCATTGAAGAAATCTTCCCTTTCTCCAAGGTCGAGCAAGAACCTTTTGAACAAGAAGTCTTTGAGTACTTAAGGCCCACCTCACAATATGATGAACCACATGAAAACATTCAAAAGGAAATGGAGACAGAAGGATCCTCAATACAAGACAATGAGGAAACACGTGGCTTGGATGAATTGTTGGAAAATCAACCAGAAGATTTAATCAAAGAAAATACGCAAGATGGCAACATGCATGATGAATCGATCATTCACCAAGAAATCGAAGAAGGAAGACCAAGGAGACAAAGGACAATGCCGAGACACTTAAGTGAGTATCAAGTCAAGCTCCCACCATCCATCGACCACACGCAATCCGCTGCCGATCAAGGGTCCTCAACGGTACACCCACTATCTCATTATGTCTCTTATAATCATTTTTCTAACACTCACAAAGCCTTCCTATCGGCCATCAATAACCATTATGAGCCAAAGTATTTTTATCAAGCAGCTCAAAATGAAAATTGGAAGGAAGCAATGCGAAAAGAAATACAAGCACTTGAACGAAATGGGACGTGGACTCTCATACAATTACCAAAGGGAAAGAAAGCAATCGATTCAAAGTGGGTTTACAAGGTCAAGTTCAAACCGAATGGTAAGGTGGAGAGATACAAAGCGAGACTCGTCGCAAAGGGCTTTACGCAACGGGAAGGTGTGGACTACCATGACACATTTGCACCCGTTGCGAAGTTGGTCACCTTGAGAACGCTATTAACCATCGCCGTAAAACGAGGATGGGAGATTCAACAACTAGACGTTAACAACGCATTCTTGCACGGAGACCTAGAGGAAGAAGTATACATGAAGATACCTCAAGGTTTCTCAACCAAAGATGAAACAAGAGTATGCAAACTGAAAAAGTCAATCTACGGATTGAAACAAGCGTCCCGGAATTGGTACCAAAAGTTTACAAAATTTCTAATTGGTCTCGGTTACAAACAGTCCAAATCCGACCATTCTTTGTTCATTTACAAAAATGGGAAGATTCATACAGTGGCACTGATATACGTAGATGACGTGATACTCGTCGGAAATGATACAAAATGGATTGAAAGAACGAAGTTCCACCTGAACAAAGAGTTTAGCATAAAGGACCTAGGCACGTTGAAGTACTTCTTGGGCATCGAGGTGGCAAAGACATCAGAAGGCTTAGTCCTTAGTCAATATAAATACACCTTGGATATTCTTCAAGACAATGGGTTACAAGGATGCCGCCCCAGTTCGTTTCCCATGGAACAAAACCTCAAACTTGATAACGGAGAAGACGAAGAAAAGGTTGATGCAAGTCAATATAGAAGACTTGTAGGTCGCTTGCTATACCTACAAGTCACTCGCCCCGATATCGCGTACTCCGTAAGCATCCTCAGTCAGTTTGTTGGAGACCCAAGACGTATTCATATGGAAGCGGCAAATAGAGTTTTACGGTATCTTAAAACTACTATTGGTCAAGGTATCCTCTTACCAGCCACCAATGGAACTAAGCTTGTTGCCTATTGCGATGCCGACTGGCTAGGATGCCCACTTACTAGACGATCGAGGTCGGGATATGTGCTCCTACTAGGGGGAGCGCCAATATCATGGAAATCTAAGAAACAATCCATCGTTTCACGGTCATCAGCAGAGGCAGAATACCGATCTATGGCCGCTGCAGTTAGTGAGATTACATGGCTTCGCTGGCTATTGAAGGAACTAGATGTTGAAATCGTCGGTCCTACACCATTGTTATGCGACAACCAGGCTGCAAAGCATATAGCAAACAACCCCGTTTTTCATGAAAGGACGAAGCACGTCGAAATGGATTGTTACTTTGTTCGAGAACGAGTTGAACGGAAGGAAATTGAGCCCATTTACATCAATTCAAAGCAGCAAATTGCTGATTTACTTACCAAACCACTCGGTGCTCAGGCATTACAAACGTTGTTAGTCAAGCTGGGCATTCGTAACTTACATGCGCCAACTTGAGGGGGAGTATTGGAAATCGTCTACTTCATTACTTTCCATAACATTCCCTTAATCTCCTCTCCATCAAATATTGCATTTCCATACAAACGTTCCATGATTATAGTGTTTCCATGTATAGATCTTTTTCTTTCCTATATGTATGTAACTTCGTTGAATGAAAGAACCAACCTTTGATACCGATTTCTTCATAACAAGAGGGAAATGCCACATAAGCATGTCGTTAATCCACGTCATCACTTTTGTGTCATCTCATGAAAGAAAAATTTGAAACAAAAATTTCTCTAAGAAGATTCGAACCTGAGGTTTGGTCAACAATGATAGAGTCTCTACCACTTTGCCACATTCGAAAATTTGAAAGCTTTTGCAAAATAAAATAAATAAACCCTATAATATCCACATACAACATCCCAAGTCTCCAATATATGATTCTATCTTCAGTTAATATCCCCGTTCACGATTTTGACAAAACCTCGATATCCACGACTCCTCTTCCTACTGAAAACCCTAACAATAATATTTAGTTATAACCATCATTGTGATCGAACTAATCAAAATACCAGCAAAAAATACACACACATAAACCTCATATGAAATCAATCAAAAGGAGGTTTCATTGTTAAAAAGCCATGCGCACAAACGAACTTGAAGACCTTCATCTACATCAGTTCCCACCAAGATTGAAAGCATAGTTATAATTAACATCTTAGGAGGTAATTTTGAAAATAACTTTTGTGTTTATTGAATCCGATTATGTTCACTTTCAGTATTAAGGTATGATGAGTTAAAAATTAGTTTATTATGCTTTTATTGATTTTATTTTGTTTTATGTAGCAATTGAAAGTTAGTTTTAAGGCCGAGTGAAGTCAGTATACACAAAGTCACTAATGAGAGTTTATTTGTTGATTTTAGTATAGTTATATTGTTTGCCTTAGTATATTAATAATCACATGTTATGAACCTAACTAGCAGATTTTTTTTCTCATTTTACTATGATCTTATACCCTCCTTAATTTGTGTTATACAGGTGGTTTTCCTTGTGAAAGGAACAAATTATTTAGTTTACAAAACCTGTATTGAGGAACCTTACAAGTCACTACGGGGACAAATGGAACTCCTTTATTGCCAGGTAGTGTTTCCCATCAGTTCGTAGTCTATAGTCATTTTAATCACATAATATTTGATAACCTATCTCCTTGATCGTGTTTCATTACAGGGATGCAGATATTATTATTAACGAGATATCTCACCAGAACTGGTGATTTTAGGAAACATTTTGAGGAGCTTGGTGGGCAACCCGGTTAGTATAGGGTTAGTCATGGATAAATATATGAGTCTCGTGTTGATATGGACCTTGAGGAAAATGAAAGCGTGTTACAGCAAAATCCAGAGTATAAGAAGTATGAACTAAATGTTGCACTTATGGTATGGTTTTTTAATAAAAAATTGTATATTTTCTACAAATTATGCATTCTGGATTTACAATAAAAGGTGAAACTTTTTTTGTTAGGCAATTAAAAAGACCCTGAAACTGGAAGCAACTGGCCCATTCAACGCGTCTGTATATCCTGTTGCTCTTGAAATTCCTGTAAGTTTTTTGTTAGTGTACCATTAGCATTTCTTTTATCTTTTGAAGAATATTTTTATGTGATTTTGTTGGGTTTACAGGAAGTTTTCATTAACCCCTATCTATTATCAAATGGAGGTGTTGATTCTGTCTTGAAATTTTAATCATTCCAAGAAAATGTTATTAGGTAGGAATGACCCAAAGGTTATTAAAAATCTTTTAGATATAATTTTCATGTTGTAGTGGCTGTTGCATTGAGATTTAGGGTTTCCTCTTTTGACGTTTGTTAATCCCTTTCTATGCATAAAAGGAGAATCAAACAACAAACAAGACCAAGTTTATGGTTTTGGACGAAGAATAGGAAAAGGATGATGGTGATTACCAGGAAGATGTAGTTCCTTTTGATTCTATTTGTGCATTTTGTGACCAGAGCGGCGAGGTTCTGCTGTCAGTTATATCTTTTTTTTGGTAGATAAATATTAAATTATGTCACTGAACTGGTAGTTCGGATGAGTGACCTTCGACGCTGCTTAAATAAGGGAATTTTTTGCATTTGATTAATTATCTCGCTGCTGAGATTTCTGCCCCTGAGTTTGATGCAAATGACCAAAAAAGCTACGAGGTCGTTCACAAGATTATTGAATGTACAATCTGGATTCTTAAACGAAATCACAAAGATAATTGATTTATATGTTTATTTTTATTTTTGCATCATTTATGTCTTAGTCGTCTGCCCTCACTCGACCTAGGAAAACAATACTAATACTCAACTTTGTGCTGCATACATCTGCTTACTATCATACTGACCATAACCCGGCTGTGCTGTGTTACGCTTGTGGGTGAGGCTGACTTACATAACCACCACTTTGATGAATAGATTGGTCATAACCGGGCATAGCCTTCGTCTAGGGAACCTTGGTAACCATAGCCTGCATTATTTGTATCACCAACAGACTGATTGATCATAGTTCAGTTGTTGACTCTCTTTGGCGCAGGGAGGTTGCTTCAGCCAGTCGTGGTGTTCGTTTTTTCCTCTTCTTTGTCTTTACAACATATTCAACAAACCTACAATTATTTCATATTTGAATTTCACTATGTTTGCTTATTTCTAGGTGTATAAAGACAGAAATCTGGTTTTTCATAGTTGCTAGCATTATGGCAAAGATTATATAGGGCCCCACTCTTCTGGACACTTCTACTGGGATCTACTGATGTGAAGACCAACCCCGTTGTCAGATTTAACTACTATAGTAACCCTTTCGATCTGTATAGGTCTGTGAATAGGACCTGGTAGATTGAAGATTTGTTTAGAAGCCGAGCCATGGATGCTGATGGTACTCTCAACTACTTTTGAAAAAACTCATTTTAGCCCTAAGTTTCTGATTTTCTTACAGATATATCATTTTAGATTGCATGGAGACACAAGGATTGCAAAATCTCAGCTGCTATAGTAAGTTCATCCTTTTTCAATAAAGGATCCTTGATTACTTTATAAGATTTTGATTTTAATGTCACAAAAATGTGCAGATCTCATAGCGGGTACATCATTTTGTAGCTTTTCAAGTTGATCCTTTGTACTTTGTGTTGGCGAACCACCAGAAAAGGTAAGAAATCATACCAAACACGAAGTTGAGCTATTGACCTTCATTTTGATTGCTGGTATCTATGTTGTATTTAGTTATAGTTTAGGACTTCATCGACTATTGTGGATATTTATATCGAAACATTATTTTCACAATATTGACATTTCATGTGTACAAAGCTATCCAAAAAAAGGCTAACTTTATATGATTAGTTACATGATTATTTGATCAAAGGGCATTTTCATAAGCTTCCTAAAATGTTCATCATATTAGATAGCTTTAACCAACATTAATTTATGGGTGAAACCGATTAGGCCACCACGATTTTCCTCACTATAATATTGATGCCTTTAGACGACTAGCCTGGAATAGGATATACATCACATATCCTGGATCAAGTTTATGACAGAAAATATTCAGAAAAGTTATTAGGTTATCTACTCAAAATATCCAAATGAAATTGATATTCAGAGGTTGAACAACTCCCTGAATTGCACAACATCTTTTGCGACTAATATGGTCTCAACCACCGTATCTGGGCTGAACAACTCCCTGAATTGCACAACATCTTTTGTGACTGATATGGTCTCAACCACCGTATCTGGGGTTCAGATTGTAACTGGATGCAAGTCCACTTCTTCTTTTGTAACCGTCACCTCACCATATTTTCCACATGTTTTGGCCACGTCAGCACAAGTAATTTTCCGTGTAAGTTCCCACTATTTGTTCTCCTTTTTTCTTTCACGTGCCATTTTTTCTTCAACTTCAACAAAAGACGAGCTCTTAAAACAGTCCCACACACTTCACTTACCTGGCCCATATGCGGCACAATTATATTTTCAACTACAGGAAACCATTGTGTATAGTGTTTTGTAATCCCTCTTGTGATAGAATTGTTCATATTTTTCTTATGTCTATTATATTGTGCTAAGCAGCCTGGAAAAGTTAAGACCCGAGAAGGAGCTTGAACATGCTAAATCAGATTTGAAACGCTATAAGTTGATAATCAGAGACCTGTTATTACACATCACTCGAGGAAGACAAGTTTCTGGAGTCTTTATATGATTTTGATGGGCTAATTGACAGTGATCATGTAAGATATCTATTAGTATAGTCACTAATGAGAGTTTATTAGATGCTACTATTAATATTATGTGGTATTTTTATATTATTGAGATATTAAATATAAAGAAATAGAAGGTATTTGTAAAACTTCATGCCAGAACCATAGGTGTCCCCAACATTAAAGATAAATATGTTTTATGTTAGTGTTAGTAATACTGTTTCGTAGGGTGTCGCCTATGGTAGCCTTCCTGTATCCTCTTTCAAGAAAGTCCCTGGTGCTTTTATGTTTCTAATTGTATGAATACAAAGGATGTGGTGTAAAGTCAGCAAAGGCAAAAGAACAAAGGAACTCTGGTATAAATTTTATAGTCTCGAGATTTTGTGTGTGTAGACTTAGACATTCTGAAAGCTCGCATGTTTTTGCTTTTCACCTTTTTAGGGGAGTTGTGATGTGTGTCTATATTGACAACGTTATTGACTTATCTGCCAGGCTGAATAAGGTCGGATACAACCTAAACAAAATAGCCTTCGTGCCCATCTCTGATTTTGAGGGTGACAACATCATCCAAGAATCTTCCAACCGTGACTGCTACGAACTGTATAGGTGTTATTTAGTGATGTAAGAAATGTATTATTTTCCTATACACTTAATGGCGTAAAGCTGCTATATGTCATGTTTTACTTTCTTTTTAGAATGCTGTCGAACTCTTAAATCATAATTGCGTTGCCAAAAGTTTTTTAGTTTTTGAAGAAAACTATCCATATTCATGGATTACGGTTTATTCTTAGGTTGTTTGTACAACTAATCCTTTCTTTAATGTTCAGATTCATGGCCATCATCTCAATGTGTTTATATAATGAGTCGTGCTCGAAACCGTGTATGTGAAGTACATGGATACAAAAACGACCGTAAACTTCCAACGAATCACAAGTTATTATACAAACACAAAGTGAGTAGCCCAAAAATTAACACATCCTAGGTCTTGGCGAAGAATTGTAACCAAATTGGATGAAATTTCTACATAAACTGAGTTTGAAATGGTTTTTAACATGAAGAGATTAACGATTTAGCCAACGTTTTAAAACCCGGTTTTTAGACTGACTCGGTTAAGTCATCAGGTCCGGGTCAACCCGGTTTTAAAAAAAATAATTTTTTTATATTTTTAATAATTAACAAAAATTATGTATAAAAACCTTTACCAAGCAATATAATATCTAAAAATAAAATTCCGTAGCAAATACGTAAAATTTATACATATTTTTTAAAAAAAACTCAAAAAAATCAATACCCGGCCAGGTCTCGAGAACCGGGTTGACCCGGGTCACCCAAAACTCAACGGGTCTAGCCGGGTCTCGAAAAAGTGGCACCCGGGTCAATATGACCCATGTTTTCGGTCGGAATCAGGTCAACTGGTTGACCCAGGTTTGAAAACATTGGGTTTAGCATATATTTCTTTTATAGACAAGTTATGATTTTGAGGCTTTGACTTTATTACGTATATCAAAACTATTCAAGTAAATGCCCCAATGATGTATAACAAAACAAAAAGAATATTAGTATACATGTCATGTAAGGCTAAATAAAATCAAGTAAACTATTATCATATTAAGACTAACAATGATGTTATACTATCATGTGATAAAAAAAAAGAGCTCTAAGGTGAAGATAATATAACGATTAAAAAGAAATAAAAAACTCATGTCCTAATGATAACCCGAATCATCCGACTTGAAATAATCCGATACGAATACCATCCGAACCTTATAATCCGATTCTTTGTTGGGTTGGATTGCGAGTGAGATTTTAGAATTTAAAATCTTACCCATTTAAATAATATTGTTTTTAGGTTCTATAATGAAATTATCAACTTCATAGGATTTTATATTTGTCTTGAAGACGACAATCAATTATGAAGCTATTGACGATTAGCAAACAACAAAAAATCAAACTATTTCAATAATGTGGTGAATTACAAAAGGTTGTAAGGATCTTAAGCCACATCTGAAGGATAAATATTATGGGTTTATTATAATTATTTCATTTTATGTGCAAATTTAGCGAGTCCTAACCTTATATATTTTATTCGATACACATTTTATTTGATAAAGAATATACAAATTTTGCTTACATTTCTTTCGTTCTTAATGCAATCAATAAATAAGATAGTATGTTTATAATTAATTTAACATTATTTAACTTTAAGTAAATGATATTTACAAAACAAGTTTGACTATCAAACATTACAAACAAATATTTACCTAATAAAAAAAAATAAAACGACAATCAGGAATCATACCCGTCCATCGGACGGGTTTTTCCACTAGTATATATATATATATATATATATATATATATATATATATATATATATATATATATATATATATATATATATATATATATATATATATATATATATATATATATATATATATATATATATATATATATATATATATATATATATATATATATATATATATATATATATATATATATATATATATATATATATATATATATATATATATATATATATATATATATATATATATATATATATATATATATATATACATATATATATATATATATATATATATATATATATATATATATATATATATATATATATATATATATATATATATATATATATATATATATATATATATATATATATATATATATATATATATATATATATATATATATATATATATATATAGATATATATATATATATATATATACATATATATATATATACATATATATATATATATATATATATATATATATATATATATATATATATATATATATATATATATATATATATATATATATATATATATATATATATATATATACATAACGTTTCTTAAACATAAATTATAACTAAAATATACCAAAAGGACAATTAAAAAAAGATAAACAAAAAATGCACAAACAATATACACTCTAGAACAACAACAAAAAACGACCCCGCCCGTTGGGCGGGTTACGACGCTAGTATATATATATATATATATATATATATATATATATATATATATATATATATATATATATATATATATATATATATATATATATATATATATATATATATATATATATATATAATTAATGGTGACTATCTAAAAAGATTACGTACCAAGACGGACTAGAACTTACCTATATAATTTTAAACACAAATCACTTGTACAAATTTCCAATAATTTTTCAATATAAACCCAGTATCATGAATAATTAGTCATTCGATACTTTAATCTACCTTATAACATACTAGACGAATACTTTATACATGAACACATCAATCAAATAATTTTTCGTATATAAACCAAACTAAACTTAAACATAACAACATTAGCAAGTTAAGTTTTTCTTTGGATCCCTTTTGTTTCTACACGATGGTTAATACACCAAGATCTTTAAGGATCAAGCCTCCCTTGGAAAAACCTTGTACACGACTTCCCTTTGGATCCCATGACAACATCCTCAAATTCCCAAGATATTTTGGTACTACCTTTGCTCCTTCCACAAAATCGAACACCTCACTTATATAGCATAGATAATCGGATAATAAGCTATATAAGCCCACACCTTACCCACTTGTTACGCCTTGTATAACAATCCTACAATTAATACTTGTACTATATGTCTCCCAAAGGATTAAACATGCTGATTCCCTATGTTAGTATATACAAATATTGGCTAAGTCTCCTAATGAAACAAAACATACAAACCCCTAACAACTAAAGCCTTGTAGTCGGTTAAGTCTCATAACTATGGGAGATTGTTAGCTAATCCGAATACCACCTTAATTCCACACAAACTAGTATAAATTTGTCAGTATCTCATACTTTCCCCAAAACTCAAACAAACACATTTCTTTCTGTCTCTCTTACCGTGAGCAACATCAAACATAAACACGCCTTTTTCTCCTTTGGCTACACATAAAGACACAAGGAAGAGTTTTTAAAAATCATTTAGGCGACGGGTTAGCAATATAATCACAAGCTTTTCTCATTCATTACACTCTTGGAACATAGCATTGTGCTAAGGACCATTCGTAAGTACTCCATACTTTTAATTCGTTTATCTTTCATAGTAGAAACACCTAACAAACGAGTTACGCATGCAAATGAACTAAAACGTCACTTGAGCCCATGTAACCTAAAGCTTAATGTGATAACGTATGCATACACGTGCATGTAAAGTTTGTAACTCGATGGCTAGGTTTTAATTGATTCGTAACCCTAATATACTTTGGTAATACACGTTTACTATAATATACCATCATAAACATTCATGGGTTTGTTAGCCCATTAAACAAACCACAAGGAACCCGTGAGAGCCCATAAGATATCGTCCCATTTTTTTAGACTTTACAAGATAAGCTATAAGCCCACTTTAGCTTATAGGAGTACTTATTGGCTTAAGAAACTTAAGAATGTAATCAGGCTTACGTTATGCTAGACGAGGCCCAATAAGGCCCATGAAGCCCTTTTGGTAAAACCGAGACCCAAGAATGATAGTGTATGGTTGAGTTGACTTGTTGACTTGTTTAAAACACTAAACCAACTAAATAATAAACATGTATTATATATTCGAGCTTAAAAATGGAAAATGGGGAATCGGGGGACCATTATTGCCAAAAAGGAAACATATAACGAGCCCTACTAAACTCATACGAGAACCTAGGGGTCAAAGGTGGCATATTACAAACTTAAATTGTGCCCTAATAAATAAAACGTAGGTTACCAAACCCTAGAGATCACTTTTGACATTTTCATAAACTCATACGAGCCCTTGGATGTGCCTAAATTAAATTCGAGACTTAAGGGATTGTTTTGGAACATATCGAGACTTAAGGGTGGGTTATGAAAACCTGTTTGTGTCAAATATAGTTAATTCAAGCCCAATGGACTAAACGTAGAACTTTTGAAACTTCAAACGATCCCTAAATTTACTAATGGAAACTTTGCGTGCATTTTATGACAGGATACAAAAGTGGGAGGACTAAATCTGCAATTAGCGAAACAAATAATATAAGGTAACTTTTTGGGCCAAAACTGTCAATTATTGAAACTTTGGGACTAGTCTAATATAAATCGAAACAAATTAATAAAGAGGGGTGATTTTCGGGCCAAATGTGTCAATAAAGGAAACATTGGGATTAAACAAAAACAAGCCGAAACATATTAATTAAGTTAGATACTTTTTGGGCTACTTTTGCAAATATCCAAAACTTGTAAATTTAATAAATACACAAAATATAAATGGGTGATTTTCGAGCCAAAATTGCAAATTAGTGAAACTTGTAGAATTATTTAATTAATTCAATTACTATAAATATACAAGGACTATTTTGGTGCAATTTAAAAACCTTACGGTTATTTTTAGAACTTAATAAATTATTAAATAAATAGTTTATATATGAACTTAATAAATTATTAAAGAAAATAATTTATTTATAAACTTAATAAACTATTAAATAAATTTAATAATTTATGTAGACTACAATTATGTACAATAGTTTTTTAATATAGCCATCGAGGATATACGTAAACATTGACTGAACCAAAGTGAATATATTTGATCTTAACAGTATATATAATTAAATATATATTGTGGCTTATTAAAAACGAGAATGAACATACGATTAATTGTAACATAATATATTTATTATATTCATAGACTGAGACGTACTCATTTACTTAGGTATTTAACGTACTTTGTGCATGGCCCTATACTTTGAATATATTAAATATTTTCAACAATATTGGGGGAGCAAACATGCAGTACATTTTTATAGGACGCAAACAGAACAAGTACACTTTGATTACATTTGCCTATTGTTGATGCCCATGACCATGGACTATAACTGTTAATTGTTGTTTAGCGTGAATGTTATAAATAGATCTATCTGGGATTCACAATCCCCATCTGGGTGATTAGCGCTCATTGTGTCTAGGCCAGGACAACAGATGTATACCATGTCGGACTTCTTTTGGCGTACACTTGGGAGGTCCTCATATGTTGTGGACCCTTACGGTCTAGCGTCAGTTTACAGGAAATAGAAAATGTAATTATTTTATAGTAATTCCTTTGCACATTAATATATGAGATATTTTACAGTCTAATGAACCATGAACCACTAGGAACCACCAATTAACCAAAACCCCCAAAAATTAGGGTTTCAAGATAAAACCTTAATAATGAGAATCAACAAAGATCGAGCTCCATAGATCAACCTAGGTCTATGATACCATGTAAGAATGATATCAAAACCAACTAGATGAAGTGTGAATCATGCAACAAACCACCCTTTTATGTTTATCTTTTATTATAACAATATACACAAGTAGATGAGTCCTCAACACGCATGCTCACCAAACAAATACAATTGAAAACAAGATAGTCCTCACCATATGGATCCTATCAATTTATACAAACACTCACACTTACAATACCCTAACAAATATTGAAAACAAGATCAAGATGATCTTAACATAAATCAGATGAAAACCAAAGTGAGAGACTAATAGAGAGAGAGAGAGAGAGAGATTGCAATGTGTGTGTGTAAACTTGTGGTGATAATAAGCTCCAGCCACCAACTCTTGTGTTATATACAACAACCTTGCAACTAAGTCCCTACACTTACAAAACTTACAAAGCTGGCACAAAGTTATACTCCCTACGTCTCATAATTATTATTCACCGATCAAAAACACGTAATTTAATAAAAACATCACTTTTCTTATTTCTCTCTCTTACTTTTTACATAATGATAATTTTACCCTTAAACAATTAATTTACAACTTCTTTATTCTTTGTAATAATACCTTCAAGTGAGGGTGATATGGTAAACTTAATATACATTCCTTATCTATTTTTGGAAATCGACAATTAATTTGGGACGTCTAAAAATAGTAATGTGGAGAATAATTTTGAGATGGAGGAAGTATTAAGTAAATAATATTTAACCGTTAGTCCTTCAAGTTACAAGCTTGTATCACAAAAGGCACATCTTTCATCAATTACATACAATTGAATTATTATTAAAAAGATTTTAAACATAATCCCCTTAACTTTATACGCCTAGACGTATAAAAAATGTAAGCATGCGGTACATGGTAATTAAAATAAATATACGTGATTGTATTTGCAACAACGGTCACCTAATTCTTAATTAGATTTAAATAAAATCATCCGAAAAAACATTTATAAAAAACTTTATATATGATAATTTTATCAACCTATATCATGTGTTACAAACTCGCATATTATGTATAATACGATATCAATTAAACAACAACATCAACGTGAACATTCATGTAAAAACTTGTGCATACTTATTAGTTTTACTTCTATTAGAATTATCTAAATTTAAGCATGGACAATTATATGTTCATCCGATAAACCATAAATTTAAAATAAATTCAAGTTATGTGGAAACCTTTTTGGACCGACTGATACAAAGCACAACTTCCAATTTGACATGTTAATATAAATGTGTCAAAATGTAACGTCTACTTTGATGCAATGAGGTTGGTTTAGGAAAAAATAGACCGTGAGAAGTCAAGAATGCAATTTGTAAAAGTCACTTTATGTGAATAAAAAATTATGAGACAACCATAAAACAAATACATACCAAGTGCAAATTCCAAAGTTCATCATAAAAAATCAGCATAGACTGACTAAACTTGCCATAGAAACTTGTAATGACAATGATGTGTACATAAGAAATCACATATAACCTATTTACAAAAAATCCAAGATATCCAAAAAAATAATTTGATACGATTCGGTTAGGTGTATAGAGATAAGGCACCCTTTCAAACGTAATGCTAGATCCTTAAGAAATAAAGATGAGAAAACCAGACATTTTATTTGATTAACTTTGATTGATTGATAATATGATTACATTATGAAACCTTAAATACTAGTTGTGTGATAAACACAAAAATAAATTCTCTCACTAAGAAAGTTCTTCAACACAGCCAAGAAAGTTCTTTAACACAGGTAGTACTCTAACATAGATAATTCTCTCACTAAGTTTGTTCTCCAACCAAGTTTGTTCTCCATATACCATGAACTCGTAATCATTACCGATACCAATTATTTACTACAATTGGCGAACTTGTGGACTCACATGAGCCACCCAAGAAGTGAGTATATAACTAACATTGTAGTTCACGAATTTCTCATTTGGATTCAAATTTATTTCACCCAAACGATTATCAAAACCATCGCATTCAACCTCTTCTACACTTCCTTTACTTTCTGAAAATTCATCAAACTCGCTACGAACTTCCATGCTTTCCACATTACCCTCACCAATATCGACCAAACCAATATCTTCATCATCAGATAAGGACACTTTTATCATGGGTGAAACTTTGTCACCTGGCCATGATAGTACGGTATCTAGTTTCTCTTCAACGTTCAGTCCTTTCCTTGCAATTGCCTCAAAACGCGTCTCCATTATACATGCTAAGGAAAAAGTTTACCCTAAAGTTGTAGGGGCTGATCTTGAGAGTGCACATTGTATGAGCGGTTTAAGTCCACATATATAAAAATATATAAGTAAATCCGTAGACATTTCTGTAACTCCATCTGCAAGTATCATAAACTTACTCTCATAATCGGCCACCGTACCCTTCTACAAGAGCTTAGATAGCGTGTCCCAATCGTTATTACCCGATGCCATGGCAACCGAAAAACAATAAAAATAAAATATTTTTTTGATTTTTCGGATGAACATTACCCGATGAACAGTAGCGACGATGAATAGTACCTGATGAACAGTACCTGTCTGATGAACAGTACCCTCGAATGAACAGTGCGTCGGATGAACAGTACTTACCGATGAACAATACTTACCGATGAACAATATTTTTTATTTTTTTAGATTGGAATCCTAAATCAAAACCCCTCAACGAGTCGAGGGCTCTCAATGAAAGCACCAATTGATACGACCCGGTTAGGGTGTATCAGGATAGACCTCCCCTTCAAGCGTGATGCTAGCTTCTTAAAAAATAAAGATGAGAAAACCAGACATTTTATTTGATTAACTTTGATTGATTGATAATATGATTCCATTTTTTTTCTTAACGGTTAATTTATTAAGAAAAGGCCACAAAGGCAAGAGTACATAACACAAAGCACCAAGCTTTGGTTCAACAAACATTGGCAATAGACAATGTGAGACCCCCGAAATCTGACATGGAACAACTAGGCAACGAGGGGGTAACACGTCATAGTACAAGAAACAATGAATTAAAGTTGACACAAAGCTGACGTAATAAAATATGTATATTACATCATAAAATATCAGAGTTTTACTACAAAGGTCCCAGAGTTTTATAAGCGTAAAAATATATTATTCCATCACGATTTATAACATAAAGTTTCCCAAAAGATATAATAAACTTCTGACAGTTTTTACTAAAACTGATCTTTTAAAAGCATTACAGAAATCTCCAAGCTGCGATAATATCCTGCGGGCTCCCATCCAAGAAAAGCTAAGTAATAATACCTGAGATTAAACATGTACAATCGTTAACTCAAAGTTGAGCGATATTCATAGGTTTAGCAGTAAAGGTGTGGAACATAAGCATTTATTTGTAAAACAAGTAGTATTGAGTATGGTTATATACGTCAACCATAGTCCAAAACGTTATGATTATTATTGTTGTTTAGTTCATGAACCGAAGCTTAACTTACGTAAGTATTCAGCCTAAATACTCAGGTATAAACATATATTAGTGCGTCATGGTTAAACAACAGCAATATGGGACGGGGATAGTCAATCCTGATGGATCCACCCACAACATTCGTGCTTCGCGCAATGAACACAGGACAATTAACGGTTCATGATCGGAGAGATGAAACTCAAGGCTAGTCTAAAAAGCAATAATAATATCGAAAATCTGGAAAGCATACACGATCTGGATAGCATACAAGTTCTGGATAGCATACAAGTTCTGGATAGCATACAGTTTTTAAATGGTTGTGTTCCACCATGTATAATCTCCCCCCGTGTTTAGAAACAATGTATAAGTAAAAAGGGGCTATGAAATAACCTTAGCCATGAGGTAAGTCAATCACGGTACCCAGCAACTAAGTAGAAACAATGGTAGTGAGACGATCACCGACGATATGGATGCCCAGAGAAACACGAAAACCGCAACCGATCACAATAAGGCGCGCGTTAAGACTCGAACTCAAATATCGATATACATAAAGTATAATATGACTCAAATGTTTTCAAAGTATTCATGTTTCAAAACCCTTGACACAAACCAAATGAATTCATACTAACCCATTTCCAACACTACACAATTAAACACTTGTGCACTTGAAATCGACCCGTCATACGACGCCAAGTCAATGCAAGTCAAACTATTCCTTAACCTTATTTGGACCAGAAGCTAAGTCATTTATATATTGACTAAGCACTTGAATAATTCACCATGTCCGATGGTAAATACTCAAACTCACGCAACACAAGCATTGAACTATGTGTCCAAAATAAAATCAGCAAGTACACTCCGAATGTACACACCAATCTACCCTATCTAGACTTGTCCGATTTAGATGAAATTTTGTCTATAGGTCACTTATAACCTGTATAAGACCTCACCAAAGTTTGAGCCAAAGTTCACACTTTAAAACCCATCACCTCGACACTTTACTCGACTCCAAATTTAGGACAGATTGTGCACTTGTTTTATAAAACCGTTTAGACCGCTTTAAAAGTACAAACTCGATAATCCGTCTTTTAAAATCACTACTAGACTCATCAATTTAAGTTTATAAACTTTGAAAATCAGTAGTATCCATTATCTAACCAAGCCTAAAGTCCCCGAGAGTCGACCCAAAATCAGTTACAATTTCGGATTGTGTCGACTTGCGTCTCCCGGTACACGAATACTAAAACTATCATAACTTTTGACTCGTAATGAGTTTGAAGCTCTATCTTATACCAAAACGAGCGTCTCGGAATACTTTACAAGAAATTCAAGTAATCTCAGCCTATATCATAACTTAAACCCACGAAAAATCTGTTCTAAGCGGCTGTCCCAAAATACCCTTTTAGAAATCATGTCAAATCAATTTTCCAACCAAAACCACTCATTCCTATACCTATAGAATCACTCTAATATCATACCCATCAACCGAACACTCCTAAAAACATTTATATGTCAAATTTTACCAAAATCAAAGATAAAAAATAAACCTTTTTAGAATGAAAACATGAAGATCATTACATATACAACACATGCAAGATGATCAAAACATAACCAACCATAAAATCATAAACTTTTTGAAATCTTGATGCACGTGGGTGATTTTGGTATCAATAGAGTCACAAGATGATATTAGGAATAGATCTAATTTTACTTTTGATTAGATCATTGTATAAATTGATGATCTTGGGTGTTTTGTGTGTATAGGGTCACGACAAGGGAGGCAAAAAGGGGATGGTGGTGGTGATTTTCTTTTTATGAATTATGTGTGTGTAATTTAGTGGAATAAAATGAGTTTATACATGATGGTAGTGGAGGGACTAATCTTGCCAATTTTGAAACTTGTGGACTAAAAAGTAATTAATAGTTTAAAGAGTAAAAAATATGACTATTAGTAAATATTGAAATATTTACGGGGCTCGGGTTTCGTAAAAGTACTTTTCAAAAGTCACAATGCATCACAAATATGATATTATGGTTTCCCGACACGACTTAACACGTAATTAAAACGACATCATCGAAAATATTAGTTATTGAAACAATCGATAATAAAATGTAAAGTCTTGGGCATCCGTCGGTATCGCGATCACTAGGAATTCTCGTTGTACATTGATTTGAATAAACTCGTTGTAAAACGCACGCGGGTGATTTTAAATCAAAAACTTTGATTTAAATAGATATGGAAAAATAAAATAAGAATTTTATAATTCCTGATAAAGTATTTATCAATGATCAGAAAATACTTGAAAAGTATAATTTATTTAAATTATCATGATCTCAGGATTTACATATAAGAATACAAGAAAACGTAATACATTGGAAAATTCAAGAAGCACGAATAAAAAGAATAAAATAAGTGAGGGAAAATTACGGGTTCTTACAGTCTTCCCCCTAAAGGAACTCTGGTCCCTTAGAGTTCTCCTGGAAACAGTAAAAGATGCAAACTAGAGGAGGTACAAAGTGTAGAACAAATTCATTGCTTCTCAGGTAATTTCTGCACCACGGCAAACCCTAACAATTTGGAATTCAATATGCTTCAGACGCTTAACTCTTTTTCGAATAAATTTCAAACTCGGATTAGAATAATGACCTTTAAGTATAGAGAAATATTCCAGAGATAGAATTGTTGGGAATACGTACGATAAACTAACAAGAATGAACACAAGAATTGCTTAAACGGACAAAGTGCGTTAGAATGAATCAGGATTGGTAATCAACAAGCATTTGGAAATCGTGCAACTTGTAAAACATGACAATCTGAAAATGTAAGAATCTAGTCACAAGCGAGATAGAAGGGAAAAATGAATTACATATGATCATTTAAAATACAAACTATCAAAATCAGTTGTCTAGGATTTTGGTATTACCTTAAAACTTAGTTTAAATATTTTTTTGATTAAAAGAAAATTTTACAAGGTGTAGTGATTTAAATCAAACTATCTGTATTTGGTGAGTATGATGTTGTTATATCTTTTTCTTGATCATGATTTTCAAAGTAGAAGTAGAACAGTTCAAAATAGTTATCCTGATCGGCTTAAGAACTTTTGGGTGACTACATCAAATTATCGTTAAAATTCAGGTTTATCGTTACCATTAGAGAAAATTCAGATTTACCAAGTTATTTAGGAACATTTTTTAGAAATTATAATTTAATTTAATAATTTCATTAGGTTGACAGTGAATTACTATATAATCAAATACTTTAAAAGATACAGCTTGACATCCTTTTTAAATACTAGTTATAAATTTACCAAAGACGATGTGTAGATACGGTACTTAACTTGAAATAGTTATTTTGGTAATTTAAATATTTGATAAAATGTATAAAACGTTTCTTAAAAATTTATAATAATTTTTAGAAATCCAAGAAAGTGATTAAGGTATCAAATGGTAAACACGTAACATTTTCTGGTTTTCAAAAGGTGACAAGACAACAACAATTATGAGACATCTAAAGGATAAAAATTTGTATGCGAGCAATATCACCAGGGAATATAACGATAGTCGTATCAATTCTTAACAAACACGATAGAATAGATGCGTCGATGATAAAAATAATAAGAACAAAGGAGTATAGCAAGTCATCACTTCTTGAGTGCAGTTGGTGTCACCAACAACGGCTTATTTAATTCTCAATGATCGATACATGATCGAAAGAGAAAAGTCACACAATAAATTTTCGAATCACAGAAAATTCTTACGAAGTTACTTGAGAGTAATTCCAGTAAAATGAACAACATTAGCAATGAAAGGCGAAATCAACAAATGATTCACACGAATGAATTTCAAGACGATAAAGTCTAATACACCTCATGGAAAATACACGTAATAAATGTTCACGTCCAATCATAAATCATTATCCGCGTCCATAGACGTTTCGAAGGTCCACTAAAATAGACAGAGAAAGTCGATCGATGTAGAAGCATAACAACGTTGAAACTTTCAAGTCTGGTATCAGTGGTAAGAAATTAGACAAGTGGTAACAACAATTGTATCATGAAGGAAAATGAGGTAACAAGTATAACAAAGGTTGTTGAGTAAGGAAATCTGTATTTGAGGCATGTACTTTGATCAAGAAAAGATAAGGGTTCATATGTGTAAGTCGCGAATTGTTGATACTCGCATAAAATGTAAAAGTTTTCTAAACTTTATTTTATCAAACTTTTTATGGAATATAATTAAAAGTTGATTCTTGGTTAAATATTTAAGGTGACTACTATTCGGCCTTGCATGGCTCCTTCTAAATTAAGCATAGGAGATCAGGCCATGCATAATTTAGGACTAGCAATGCGATGCTCAGCTTCGTCAAATCAGTATTACATATCATATAAATTAAAATAGACATATAATGCCATTTGTAAAAACAGAATCAAAATAATTTATGAAACTCTTCGCCACTAAGTTACTGGCTAGATATTTAATTCAATAATTTTTTATTGTTACAAGGGTTCTTTATAAGATCCAAGTAGAACAAATTATGAAAATGTATTGTAAAATTAATATAAATTAATTTTGAAAGATAACCTTCAAGTATCTAATAATGCCCAAGTGTAACATTTTGTAAAATGTTTCGCAAACAATACCAGTTTGAGCTTATATGGTAATTTATAAAATAACTAGTGGGTTACATGAGGGTAATAAGTAGTAGTTCAAGACAATCAATGAAATGGTTACAAGGTGATAGGGTTTCAAAAGGTTTAGCATGAATCGTGAGGAGACACGTGCCAAAATGATAACGAACGATATGAAACCAAGATCTTCAAACCTCGGCCCAAATCAGTGGTACGTTAGAAGTAGAAGAAAGATAAAATAAAATGACAAATAAGTCATGCATAAAGGAAAAAGGTAAAGGAATCCATATGTGTTCACTTCGTAATCTATTTGACATTAATATACTTTTAAGAAAGTAAGACATCAGTTAACAAATAGTACTATTCCGAAAAGTTTCCATTCATTAGAGTTTTACGAGCTTAAACGAACTCAAAAACGTTTCAAATCATATTTTTAACTTCTATCAGTTTTGACCTTTTTCAGTCAACTTTGACTTTTGGGTTTGACCCGACCAATTGACTCGAAGTCTAATGCAATTTGGTGTAAACATGTTTTGAACAACTTTCTAGTTTTACTCGAGACTTGAAACGGATAAAAAATGGACGAAAAATGCCCTTACATTAAATCTGTTAACAAAATGATATTTTAGAATTATTCAGAAAATAACTTCATAGATTTTTTTGCATTCTCAAATGAGCGTAACTTGCTCGATTTTATAGTTTACTTGGTAAAATATTATGTCCTACATGAACATCTCAACAGGTAAAAATATATTTTTATGTCTAAGTTTATAAAAATATTTTCTCGACACTGTTAAATTTCCTGTAAACTTTCTGTACAAAGTATATTTTTCAACACAACTTGAAATTAAATCTAAGTTTCATAATAACTCAGAATTAGTGTACACACAAGACTTGTGGATTCCATAAATACGAAAGAGAATAAAATGTATAATTACTCATGTAAAGAAAACACAGTATAGAAATGGTTCAAGAATACCAACGAAGATCTAAGAAATCAGAACGACGCATGACATTCATGTCTTAGGTTGCAAGATACAATGCAGAATAGGTCTCTTGGTGTAACACCCCATTTTGGAAATGGAAATATCACAGAAATTATGGCGTGTCATCAAAGCATACAAGGAAAAATGTCTAAACATTACTTGACCATAAAAGGAAAATACCGAAATCAAACATCGGTAGTCCAAAAGTAAAGCTCATCACACACAAACATAGTATAATAAAGGAAAGGACTAAACAATGTCCAAAGCATAAGTATCATAAGAAAGGAAATGCATAATGTAAAGAAGGCTAGACAGCTTCCAGTCCATATGCATGTACTCTTAGTGTCTACGAGCGTCCCTGAGTACCTGCCGTTTTGGGAACATAGAAAAGGAAAACGGCTGAGCAAATACGCTCAGTGCACGGATGTACAATAAAGCATGAATAGGATAAGAATATAACATATAACAGCGGAAGAAAAACTAAGTCCCGAGTAACCTGGTTAAGTCTTAATAAATCTGGTTTAATAGTTTGAAAGTCTTATGTTTATCTTATAAAAACTGTTTGTCATATTTTACCATTAGCCAATATAGGTCATGAAAATCCATCGTGCATGAATACTTGGAGGGGTGACCTCATCATGAAAATTAGAGGGGCTGCCTCTAATTTAATATATTGGTTTTTGGGTAGGAGGGATCAGCTCCTTGTGAAGGATGCAAGGCACACACCACATTCACCATGAAATCCTGAATATAAACATGTAACTAGGATGCACCCATACGCCCCACATGATAAATATAAATAAATGGCCAAAAGCTGAAGGGACGCCACGAGCAATCACTCCGCCGTGGTGAAGTCATAACATCAGTGCCTCTAATGTTATGGTTATGGTACCTCCATAACTAGGTGAAACTGGTCATGCATGTATATGGCTATAGGTAAACTTAATTAAACATAAGCAATCAAACACGTAACTTATACTACGGGAAAACAGTTGGCTGCATACGGGGGATCCTAATAAGGAAAGAATGCCCATACTGAAAGGACTGGAATCCGTACCTTATGTCCAGTGAACGAAGAAGATGAACTGAGAGGAATCCTACTTCCGAATCACTAGTGCTACATAAATATATACATGAATAAGTATCTGCTTACTAAATACGTAGCTGGTTTTATGTCATGTCTTAGCTTATTTTATGTGTTCTTACCATGTTTTACTGTTTTAGAGCCTTAAACTGTGTTTTATCTTATATTCTGTTTAATCTAATTAAGTATTTCTGGTATTTCATGTGTTATTATACTTACTGTGAAATAATAAGTAACTTCCCAAAAATAGCAGGTTTCCTAAAATAGAATGTTTCCAAAAATTGAAAGTTTCCAAAAATAGAAAGTTTCCAAAAATAGAAAGTTACCAAAAATAGAAAGTTTCCAAAAATAGAAAGTTTTCAAAAATAGAAAGTTTCCAAAAATAGAATGTTTCCAAAAATAGAAAGTTTCCAAAAATGGATTTACTGCTTAAAATAGATATGTTTCTAAAAATAGAAAGTTTCCATAAATAGATTAGCTGCCTTAATTAAATAAGTTTCCATAAATAGATTAGCTGTCTGAAATAAATAAGTTTCTAAAAATAGAAGGTTTCCATAAATAAATTAGCTGCCTTATTTAATTAAGTTTCTAAAAATTGAAAGTTTCCATAATTAGAAATAAGCTGGTTAAATAAACTAAGTATATAAGCCTAAGTGTTTTCATGATTATTTTCTAAGTCATATGATATAATGTATAGTTTAATAAATATTTCATGTAATTAAATTAAATTATAGGTTAAAATATTTAATTAAAGTATAACATGTTTTTAATTAAATAAGTTAAATACTTAGGTTTAAATATGTATTATTATATATTAATAATATAACCTAAGTCATGTTAATTAATTAATTATATCCATGGTTTTAAAATAATTAATTAATTATAAGTCTTAAATATACAAATACTTAGGTTAATTAATTTAATGATTATAATAATTAAAATAACCTAAATCATGTTATTAAATTAATCATATCATTTTATTAATTTAATTTTATCATAAGATCATAAACATAAAAAAACTAAACATACACCATGAACCGGATCCAAACTAAAAACAATGAACCGGACATGAAATCGACACCGTACCCCGAACCAACTCGGGGTACCCCGTGTTTTACTGCTGCCGTGGGACCCACATGCACCAACCAAGACCGTATGGTCTTGGTGGTGGTCGGCTTGGCCAAACCGAGACCCCTTCGGGTTCGGTGCAGCCTGCGGCCAAAAACAAACACCCCTTAAAACACCCTTTTGATTTTATTTAACACGAAATCATGTTAGATCCATGTTTAATTATTAGGTTTTTGTAAAAAACATCACATGTTCTTGATTTATAAAAGATTAAATCAAAAGAAAAGGTTTAAAAAGGATTTACCGAATTCGTGGATCAAAAGGACGAAGAACCAACACGATCAATCACTAAAACTCCAAGATCCAAGATCTTAAACCACCTCTTGTGGTGGTTGTAGGGTGGCGGCACAAAGAAGAAAGGGAAGGAGGGTTTTAGGGTTTTTTCTAAAATCTTCTGTGAATAAAAAATGAGTAGTGAAAAATTATTAATCCCCCTTTAGTAAATTTGACAAATGGGCTTGGCCCATTTGTCCTTGTAGCCGCGGGTAGGGGCCCCACTTGGGGTACCCGTACCTTTTTCCGTGTCTGGTTGTTAAGTTAAACGTTTGTGATTATTTGTGTTCGTGTTTTAAGTGTTCTCGTTACGTAAATATCGTGATCTAATATATTTAATTACGCTCGTAATAAATATATATACGTAATTAATAATAGTTCGTGTTTTAATTACGTTCATGATTTCATGATCGCATGTTCGTGATTAATTATCGTCAAATAATTATTACGTGCTCGTGTATAGTAAATACTTATCGTGTTCTAACACCTACGTGATACGTAAAATCCTAACACGTAACCGTAATCATGCTATATTAGGAAAGTTTAAATTTAGTACGTACGATCTTAAGGGTACTATTCATGGTAAAAGCATGCGGGTTTTACACTTGGTGGCATGATTTTTCCAAAATCACAAAACATATCGAGAAAGAAACGGAACATTAACAAGTCGCACTCCTGAAGCGAGGAGGTTAAATGAAAGAGGAGGGTACAAGTTTATAAAAGTAGAATCGTATTCAAGACAATCGCCACATAATAGAGAATGAATTACAAAATAGTAATGGTACTTCCAAGGTAAAAACGAACGTTGAAACTTGAAGTAGACATATAGAATGGTCAATGAAATAAAATGTAATCCATGTACGATTGTCGTGTAAAACGGTGACGTAAAGGTCAATCAAGGTTATGAAAACCCACAATATTATTCAGCACTGATTCAATGAATGCCTCGAGATGTGTGACTCACACGATGTCTTTTAGTATTTTTCGGAGACACATCGAGCTACACAATGGTCTATAGACTATTTTCCAAGACATTAAATCAAAAATGGTCGACAAGCAAATTGGATATCTACATAGATATCTTAAAAAAATTAAACAACAAAAGCAACACGCACGGTAGTAGAATGAAAATCAGGATTCTCATCGAAAACAACACTTCTTAATCTCGAACAATGGTATCTCGAGAGTATTCACAACATGTAACAGCGAGTCAAGAAAACAAATGGTTCAAATCGAACGAACATATGAAGTCAGTCGTATCACGCATAAATGATCCCAACAGATTGGGGAGCGACACTTTCTGCCATACAACATCTCAAATGGAGCACACTTGATGCTTGCGTGCCAACTGTTGTTGTATGCAAACTCCACCAAAGAGATGTATTCGTCCCAATCACCCATCCATACCAACGCACATGATCTCAACATATCTTCCAATGTCTGAATGGTTCGCTCCGACTGTCCGTCCGTTTGAGGATGAAAAACCGTGCTAAGCTTAAGTTGTGTACCCCAAGCTTTCTGCAGACCTTTCCAAAAGCGCGAAGTGAATCGAGGATCTCTGTCTGAGACGATGCTGGATGGTGCACCGTGGTGTCTCATGATCTCTCATCTGTACGTATCTGCGACTTTACTTACCAGATCTTCCTTGCGGATCGGTAAGAAATGAGCTGATTTGGTTAGTCGATCAATGATAACCCAAATTGCATCGTGCTTCCTTTTGGTAGGCGGAAGACCGGTAACAAAATCCATGGTGATTTTGTCCCACTTCCACTCTGGAATATCTAACGGTTGAAGGAGACCGCCAGATCGCCGATGCTCGATCTTAACCTGCTGGCAGGTAAGACATTTGGAGACGTAAGTGGCCACATCCTGTTTCATACCACTCCACCAAAAGTACTGCTTGATGTCATGGTACATCTTAGTCGAATCAGGATGTATAGAGAATGGGGAGCTATGAGCTTCAGCTAACAAAGCTTCCCGGAGTTCTTGGTCATCAGGAACACAAAGTCTCGTGCCCTGCCATACGATACCATCTGCATCTACTCTGAATTCTGTCTGCTTCTCCAAATTCTGTACTATCGCCCAGATTTCTCCGTCATCCTTCTGAGCTTCCTTGATCTTAGATAGCAACTCTGGTTCCACTCTAAGATTAGCCCAGTAACCGTGCTGTCCACGTACCATGATCTTGATGTCTAGTCGCTCCAAGTCTCTGATGATTTCGTCCTTAATTTTAATGTCGTTGATCATTCCGGACTTCCTGCTAAGAGCATCTGCTACTACATTTGCCTTTTCGGGATGATACTGTAGATTAATGTCATAATCCTTCAACAGCTCTAACCATCTCCTCTGCCTCATGTTCAATTCACGCTGATTGAAGATATACTTTAAGCTCTTGTGGTCCGTGAAAATGTCACATGATTCTCCATATAAGTAGTGCCTCCATATCTTCAATGCAAACAAGACTGCAGCAAGTTCCAGGTCGTGCGTGGGGTAATTTCTTCATAAGGCTTAAGCTGCCGTGAAGCGTACGCGATCACTTTCCCATGTTGCATGAGAACACAGCCAAGTCCCTTCCCCGATGCATCGCTGTAGATTTGAAGTCCACCCGTACCAGATGGTAGAGTAAGAATAGGTGCAGATACTAGCTTCTGCTTCAGGTCTTCAAAGCTCTTCTCTCGATCTTCAGTCCAGACGAATTTCTCCCCTTTCCGCATCAGTTTGGTCAATGGTAGTGCTAGGCGGGAAAAGTTCTACACGAACCTACGGTAATAGCCAGATAAGCCTAAGAAACTGCAGACTTCCGTCGCTGATGTCGGCCTTGGCCACTTAGTAATGGCCTCAACCTTCGCTGGATCCATAGTGATTCCTTCTGCTGATACAATGTGACCTAAGAATGCCACCTTGTCTAACCAGAACGCACACTTGGAGAATTTAGCATACAGCTGCTTCTGGCGAAGAATCTGTAGCACTGTACGAAGATGGTCTTCGTGTTCCTCCTTGGACTTTGAGAAAATCAGGATGTCATCGATGAAGACAATGACGAACTTGTCCAGAAATTCATGGAAGATTCTGTTCATCAAATCCATGAACACTGCTGGAGCATTTGTCAGGCCAAATGGCATAACTAAAAATTCGTAGTGGCCATAACGGGTACGAAAAGCAGTCTTAGCGATGTCCTGCTCCTTGACCCGTAGCTGATGGTAGCCTGACCTAAGATCAATCTTGGAGAAATGTTTGGCCCCTTGGAGTTGGTCAAACAGATCATCGATGCGTGGCAGTGGATACCTATTCCGAATGGTAATCTTGTTGAGCTCGCGATAGTCTATGCAAAGACGAATACTGCCGTCCTTCTTCTTAACAAACAAGACCGGTGCGCCCCATGAAGATGCGCTCGGTCGAATGAAACCTCGTTCAAGAAGTTCTTGCAGTTGATCCTTCAGCTACTTCAGCTCTATGGGAGCCATGCGATAAGGAGCCTTGGAGATTGGTTCAGCTCCTGGAACCAGCTCGATACTGAATTCCACTTCTCGTGCAGGTGGTATGCCCGAAAGTTCTGCTGGAAACACATCTTGGAATTCCGACACTATAGGTTGATCCTGAATCGATGGAGATTCAGCATCCATGTTGTGAACCGTAGCTAGATAACCCTCGCAACCATGTGACAGTAGTGCACGCGCTTACAGGGTGGTTATCACTTGTACAGACCGTCCGGGTATGAACCCATTATGAATGTACTCTGGTGCATTAACATCACCGAAGATAACTCGATATGAATGGCAGTCTATGGTAGCATGATACTTGGATAGCCAATCCATGCCCAAAATCATGTCGAAGTCATTCATGTTCAGCGGAAGTGCGTCGACAGGTCGAACCTTATCATCAAATTCTAGGGGAAGACTCTTGTATACATGGGTGATTAATACAGAGTCCCTCAAAGGCGTGGAAATAGTAAGCATATTTTCTAGTGGCAAGGGAGGCATCCTAATGTTCTTAGCATAAGCATTAGAAATAACCGAGTGAGTAGCACCCGTATCGAAAAGAACACATGCAGCTTGACCATACATATACAAGATTCCAGTGATGGTACCTGTAGATTTGTTGGCCTGGTCTTGAGATGTCGTGTAGACACGCCCTTCAGTAGGAGGCGGCTTGGTATCAGCATGTCCCGATGTACCCTCCAACTCGCCCTTACGGCAATCCTTCATAATATGGCCAGGAAGACCACACTTGAAACACGCATCAGTATTACGACGACATGGTCCTGGGTGCATATGGTGGCAAGTAGAGCAAAGAGGATGAGTGTATCCTCCAGCAGGTGCTCTGGCTGGCTGAGAACCTGATAAACATTTTACATAAGACATGATAGTTGGTACAAAGGACAAAGCGGATAATCGTATGATTGAATACCAATGATAGCTGGACAGCTAGGCTGCGAACCTCTTTGGTTCTGGTCCCTACCGTTTCCATGGTTCCTGGTAGAAGTTTTGCTAGGTGTCAGAATATGAGTTATAACATAAAACATAAGGAATTACGTAAGTATTAGGACCTGCTGCTGTTGGAGTGCCCAACGTTGTTACGGTAATTGTCATTACCGCCACGCCTATCCGTAGCAGAACGGTCGTTAGTCTGACCGTTTCCCTTGGGTTGATGAGGCTGCTGCTGAGTAGCCGGCTGAGACCGGTCCCCAGTTTTCTGCCTGGAAGATACATTTAAGAGATGATTAATTGACATATGGAAAAATATACGGATTGGTCACCTCTTGAATACGAATGTTTACCTCTTGTTGGGTCTTTCAGCTTCCCCGAACTCATCTCTCTCCTGCAGCATCTCCAGCTTTCGTGCTGCATCGGCCACTTGTGCTACAGTGTTGAACGTAGCACACACCCGATTGTTTGCGACCGATGTGCGAAGAGCCCATCTAAAGTGATGTGCCTGCTCTTCAGGAGTACCTGCTGCTGCACCAAGGAAACCAGCCAAGCGAAGGAAGCGCTGCATAAACTCGTTGCTATTCTCCCCAGCTCTCTGTCGGATCCGATGGTACTCTCTCTTGAGCTTGTCCTGCTCAACCTTGGGAAAGAACTACTCCATCACCCTGTCCTTGAACTGAGCCCAAGTCAAACCAGCAACCCACTCATCACCACCTTTAGATTGCATCAATGCTAACCACCAGTTGAGTACATCGCCTTCGAACCGATAGCATGCCAACCTCGCCTTGTATGCGGGGTCACAGCCCATGGCGTTGAAAATCTTCTCGATGTGAGCCAACCAGCTTTTAGAATCGCTGGGGCTATCTGTATTCTCAAAAGCTCGAGGGCGGAGCTTGTTGAATCTCTTCAGCCATACTGCTAATGTCACTGGAGGAGGAGGTGGCTGATTATGCTGCTGATTGATGGCAGCTTGAACTTCAGCCCTGATGTCATTCTCAGTTGAGGAAGCAAGGCTTGCATGGCAGCCTGAATTACAGCATTGAGCTGCTCCTGTTCGCGTGTGAGAACCATCTGACAGTATAACATAAAACATATGATTAAACAGATCAAAACATAATATATATATATACATGAAAAAAATTTATACTAAAATTTCACGAGAAAAAATTTTATGCAAGAAAATTTTGTGTATGAATGCATGATGCAGTTTTATGAAAACTTTTGTATGCTCGAGAGTGAACGCCTCTAATCAGTTCACGCAATACAAAAGACATAGCGAGGGGACGCCTATGGGTCGGTCCCAAATCTAAAAGTTTCGATAAAACACATGCGACTAAATAGGGCCAGTCATGTACCAACCATTACTTAGTCAAAAACCCTGCAACAATGACATGTATATGTATGCTTAAAAATGATGAATGCATGAAAACAACTGTCAGTTCTAGGAAGACCGTAGTGACTACCCACTAATCACAGGTCATATTTGAGAGCCTACAGGTCGAAGCCTTGGCTCTGATACCATAATTGTAACACCCCATTTTGGAAATGGAAATATCACAGAAATTATGGCGTGTCATCAAAGCATACAAGGAAAAATGTCTCAACATTACTTGACCATAAAAGGAAAATACCGGAATCAAACATCGGTAGTCCAAAAGTAAAGCTCATCACACACAAACATAGTATAAAAAGGCAAGGACTAAACAATGTCCAAAGCATAAGTATCATAAGAAAGGAAATGCATAATGTAAAGAAGGCTAGACAGCTTCCAGTCCATATGCACGTACTCTTAGTGTCTACGAGCGTCCCTGAGTACCTACCGTTTTGGGAACATAGAAAAGGAAAACGGCTGAGCAAATACTCTCAGTGCACGGATGTACAATAAAGCAAGAATAGGATAAGCATATAACATATAACAGCCGAAGAAAAACTAAGTCCCGAGTAACTGGTTAAGTCTTAATAAAACTGGTTTAATAGTTTGAAAGTCTTATGTTTATCTTATAAAAACTGTTTATCATATTTTACCATTAGCCAATATAGGTCATGAAAATCCACCGTGCATGAATACTTGGAGGGGTGACCTCATCATGCTAATTAGAGGGGCTGCCTCTAATTTAATATACTGGTTTTTGGGTAGGAGGGATCTGCTCCTTGTGAACGATGCAAGGCACACACCACATTCACCATGAAATCCTAAATAAAAACATGTAACTAGGATGCACCCATACGCCCCACATGATAAATATAAATAAATGGCAAAAAGCTGAAGGGACGCCACGAGCAATCACTCCGCCGTGGTGAAGTCATAACATCAGTGCCTCTAATGTTATGGTTATGGTACCTCCATAACTAGGTGAAACTGGTCATGCATGTATATGGCTATAGGTAAACTTAATTAAACATAAGCAATCAAACACGTAACTTATACTACGGGAAAACAGTTGGCTGCATACGGGGGACCCTAATAAGGAAAGAATGTCCATACTGAAAGGACGGAAATCCGTACCTTATGTCCAGTGAACGAAGAAGATGAACTGAGAGGAATCCTACTTCCGAATCACTAGTGCTACATAAATATATGCATGAATAAGTATCTGCTTACTAAATACGTAGCTGTTTTTATGTCACGTCTTAGCTTATTTTATGTGTTCTTACCATGTTTTACTGTTTTAAAGCCTTAAACTGTGTTTTATCTTATATTCTGTTTAATCTGATTAAGTATTTCTGGTATTTCATGTGTTATTATACTTACTGTGAAATAATAAGTAACTTCCCGAAAATAGCAGGTTTCTTAAAATAGAAAGTTTCCAAAAATAGAAAGTTTCCAAAAATAGAAAGTTTCCAATATAGAAAGTTACCAAAAATAGAAAGTTTCCAAAAATAGATAGTTTCCAAAAACAGAAAATTTCCAAAAATAGAAAGTTTCCAAAAATAGATTTACTGCTTAAAATAGATAAGTTTCTAAAAATAGAAAGTTTCCATAAATAGATTAGCTGCCTTAATTAAATAAGTTTCCATAAATAGATTAGCTGCCTGAAATAAATAAGTTTCTAAAAATAGAAGGTTTCCATAAATAAATTAGCTGCCTTATTTAATTAAGTTTCTAAAAATTGAAAGTTTCCATAATTAGAAATAAGCTGGTTAAATAAACTAAGTATATAAGCCTAAGTGTTTTCATGATTATTTTCTAAGTCATATGATATAATGTATAGTTTAATAATTATTTCATGTAATTAAATTAAACTATAGGTTAAAATATTTAATTAAAGTATAACATGTTTTTAATTAAATAAGTTAAACACTTAGGTTTAAATATATATTATTATATATTAATAATATAACCTAAGTCATGTTAATTAATTAATTATATCCATGGTTTTAAAATAATTAATTAATTATAAGTCTTAAATATACAAATACTTAGGTTAATTAATTTCATGATTATAAGAATTAAAATAACCTAAGTCATGTTATTAAATTAATCATATCATTTTATTAATTTTATTTTATCATAAGATCATAAACATAAAAAAAACTAAACATACACCATGAACCGGATCCAAACTAAAAACAATGAACCGGACATGAAATCGATACCGTACCCCGAACCAACTCGGTGTACCCCGTGTTTTACTTCTGCCGTGGGACCCACACGCACCAACCTAGACCGTATGGTCTTGGTGGTGGTCGGCTTGGCCAAACCGAGACCCCTTCGGGTTCGGTGCAGCCTGCGGCAAAAAACAAACACCCCTTAAAACACCCTTTTGATTTTATTTAACACCAAATCATGTTAGATCCATGTTTAATTATTAGGATTTTGTAAAAAACATCACATGTTCTTGATTTATAAAAGATTAAATCAAAAGAAAAGGTTTAAAAAGGATTTACCAAATTCGTGGATCAAAAGGACGAAGAACCAACACGATCAATCACTAAAACTCAAAGATCCAAGATCACAAACCACCTCTTGTGGTGGTTGTAGGGTGGCGGCACAAAGAAGAAAGGGAAGGAGGGTTTTAGGGTTTTTTCTAAAATCTTCTGTGAATGAAAAATGAGTAGTGAAAAATTATTAATCCCCCTTTAATAAATTTGACAAATGGGCTTGGCCCATTTGTCCTTGTAGCCGTGGGTAGGGGCCCCACTTGGGGTACCCGTACCTTTTTCCGTGTCTCGTTGTTAAGTTAAACGTTTGTGATTATTTGTGTTCGTGTTTTAAGTGTTATCGTTACGTAAATATCGTGATCTAATATATTTAATTACGCTCGTAATAAATATATATACGTAATTAATAATAGTTCGTGTTTTAATTACGTTCATGATTTCATGATCGCATTTTCGTGATTAATTATCGTCAAATAATTATTACGTGCTCGTGTATAGTAAATACTTATCGTGTTCTAACACGTACGTGATACGTAAAATCCTAACACGTAACCGTAATCATGCTATATTAGGAAAGTTTAAATCTAGTACGTACGATCTTAACGGTACTATTCATGGTAAAGCATGCGGGTTTTACACTTGGTGGCATGATTTTTCCAAAATCACAAGACATATCGAGAAAGAAACGGAACATTAACAAGTCGCACTCCTGAAGCGAGGAGGTTAAATGAAACAGGAGGGTACAAGTTTATAAAAGTAGAATCGTATTCCAGACAATCGCCACATAATAGAGAATCAATTACAAAATGGTAATGATACTTCCAAGGTAAAAACGAACGTTGAAACTTGAAGTCGACATATAGAATGGTCAATGAAATAAAATGTAATCCATGTACGATTGTCGTGTAAAACGGTGACGTAAAGGTCAATCAAGGTTATGAAAACCCACGATATTATTCAGCACTGATTCAATGAATGCCTCGAGATGTGTGACTCACACGATGTCTTTTAGTATTTTTCGGAGACACATCGAGCTACACAATGGTCTATAGACTATTTTCCAAGACATTAAATCAAAAATGGTCGACAAGCAAATTGGATATCTACATAGATATCTTAAAAAAATTAAACAACGAAAGCAACACGCACGGTAGTATAATGAAAATCAGGAGTCTCATCGAAAACAACACTTCTTAATCTCGAACAATGGTATCTAGAGAGTATTCACAACATGTAACAGCGAGTCAAGAAAACAAACGGTTCAAATCGAACGAACATATGAAGTCAGTCGTATCACGCATAAATGAAGTAGCAATAGTACTTAGAAAAAAATGAGCATGAAAAGTCGGCATCATACGTGCTTTGAATACGAGTAGGTAACATCATAACAATATAAAATCATTGTAACAAGATCAGTTCACAAGAACTAAAATTCAAGAAATGCAGTAAGAGCATATGTAATCAAGTAATATCCAATGATAGTTCATGAAGCACAAAGGCTTTGAAGAGACATAGTAATTATTGTCATTAAGGTAATGTAATATTTCAACATGTAATCAAGAGATGAAATACTAGAACGATAATTAAAAGTAAATAATCAGGATTAGGGAGTTACCTGCGCAGATATCGAACACCATTGTCAGATTCTATGTTTGACAATTAAAACTTGATTTTTTTTAACTTTTGGTTATAGACTAAGTTTTGAAAATTGACTCAGTTCCCTATAACCATTCGCTCTAATACCAATCTATGAGACCCCCGAAATCTGACATGGAACAACTAGGCAACGAGGGGGTAACACGTCATAGTACAAGAAACAATGAATTACAGTTGACACAAAGCTGACATAATAAAAACATATATATTATATCATAAAAGATCAGAGTTTTACTACAAAGGTCCCAGAGTGTTATAAGCAGAAAAATATATTATTTCATCACGATTTATAACATAAAGTTGCCCAAAAGATAAAATAAAGTTCTGACAGTTTCTACTAAAACTAATCTTTTAAAAGCATCATAGAAATCTCTGAGCTGCGCTAATATCCTGCGGGATCCCATCCAAGCAAAGCTAAGTAATAATACTTGAGATTAAACATGTAAAATCGTCAACACAAAGTTGAGTGATATTCATAGGTTTAGCAGTAAATGTGTGGAACACAAGCATTCATTTGTAAAACAAGTAATATGGAGTATGGTTATATACCTCAACCATAGTCCGAAATGTTATGATTATTATTGTTGTTTAGTTCATGAACAGAAGCTTAACTTTCGTAAGTATTTAGCCTAAATACTCAGGTATAAACAAATATTAGTGCGTCATGGTTAAACAACCGCAACATGGGACGGGGATAGTCAATCCCGATGGATCCACCCACAACATTCGCGCTTCGCGTAATGCACACTAACAATTAATGGTTCATGATCGGATATATGAAACTCAAGGCTAGTATAAAAAGCAATAATAATATCGAAAATCTGGAAATCATACACGATCTAGATAGCATACAAGTTCTGGATAGCATACAAGTTTTGGATAGCATACAGTTTTTAAATGATTGTGTTCCACCATATATAATCTCACCCCGTGTTTAGAAACTATGTATAAGTAAAAAGGGGCTATGAACTCACCATAGCCACGAGGTAAGTCAATCACGGTACTCAGCAACTGTGTAGAAACAATGGTTGTGAGACGATCACCGACGATATGGATGCCCGAGGAAACACGAAAACGGCAACCTATCACAATAAGGCGCGCGTTAAGGCTCGAACTCAAATATCGATATACACCAAATATAATATGACTCCAACGTTTTCAAAGTATTCATGTTTCAAAACCATTGACATGAACCAAATTAATTCATACTAACCCATTTCCAACACTACACGATTAAACACTTGTGCACTTGAAATCGACCCGTCATACGACGCCAAGTCAACGCAAGTCAAACTATTCCTTAACCTTATTTGGACCAGAAGCTAAGTCATTTATATAATGACTAAGCACTTGAATAAGTCACCATGTCCGATGGTGAGTACTCAAACTCACGCAACATAAACATTGAACTATGTGTCCAAAATAAAATCAGCAAGTACACTCCGAATGTACACACCGATCTACCCTATCTAGACATGTCCGATTTAGATGAAATTTTGTCTCAAGGTCAATTATAAACTGTATAAGACCTCACCAAAGTTTGAGCCAAAGTTCACACTTTAAAACCCATCAGCTCAACACTTTACTCGACTCCAAATTTGGGACAGATTGCGCACTTGTTTTATAAAACCGTTTAGACCGTTTTAAAAGTACAAACTCGACAATCCGTCTTTTAAAATCACTACTAGACTCGCCAATTTAAGTTTATAAACTTTGAAAATTAGTAGTATCCATTATCTAACCAAGCCTAAAGTCCCTGATAGTCGACCCAAAATCTGCCACAATTTCGGATTGTGCCGACTTGCGTCTCCCGGTACACGAATACTAAAACTAGCATAACTTTTGACTCGTAATGAGTTAGAAGCTCTATCTTATACCAAAACGAGCTGTTGGATTGAATCACACGACTATATATGATATAGAAATGTAGATGAAGATTAAACCAAAAAAGAAAGATTAGATTAGATGAAGGAAAAGAGAAAAACAAAGTTGTGAATTCCTAGTGAGAGAAACACATACATTTCTCTTTCTACAAAACAAATGAAATGGAAAACACACACACAAATGAGGCTTAGGAGGCCTTTTATACTAAGTAGTAAGTGTTTAGGAGGCCTTCCTCATTTGTGTGTTCGGGACTAATTCCCGTTACATAAACATTAATAACTAAGAACTCTCGACACCGTTGAATAGTATTTTTCACGAGCTTCGCAACGATATATTATATGACCATCACATTAAATATGGCTAACAATCTCCCCCTAAGGGGTGGTCATGTAATATGTGACTTCACTTCGTTGGTGTTGCAGACTTTGAAGCTCGTTGTCTTGAGAGTTCTTTCATAGTTCCTTTCATGACTTGTGATCTTGGATCTTTGATCTTTGCCAGCTTGTGTTCTTGTGTCTTACTCCACATACTCATGTTTTGTGTTGACTTGAAAGCTTGTAAACAATCTCCCTTGATCATCAGAGTAGCGTAAGTCTTTGTCTTTAGATGTTCTTGAGCTTTCTTCAATAATCCTGAATATGTGGCCTTGAATTGCGACTCTTTAGATAACGCCACCGTTTGCATTCCACCGGTTTCCCGTTATACAGTACGAATACTGTACCTGTGATCAGGTAAGTTCAAAGAACTTCCTTGACAGGATTTCCAGCTGTGGTAGCTGTTCTCAATACTTGAATATATCGAAAGATAATTCAAAGTAAGGAGTGAATCATGCAGTTCATTCTGCTGATTAAGTCGTAAATTCACTTTCCTGGAACAAGTCTGAATCAATTAAGAATCAAACCATCGTTGCTTTCCAGTTGACACAAGTTTGATTCATATAGAATCGCACAAGTTACCTACCGCAGTGCTGTTTCATGATGACACTGGAAGGATTTCCATTCGTCACTGTAAATACTGAAAAGTATTACTCTGAATGTTCTGGCAAGATCATAAAGATATTGCGTCGAGACCTGGAACGAGTTTGAATCAATTAAGAATCAAACCACTGTTGCTTTCCAGTTAACATATGTTTAATTCAAGTGAATCTTACATATGACCTACCGCAATGCTGTTTGATGTTAACACTGGAAGGATTTCCATTCATCACTGTGAATACTAAAGAGTATCACTCTGAATGTTCTAGCAATACCACAAGGATAGAGCGTAGGACTCTGTAAATCATCGCTTGTGTTCTAATGATGAACAACAATTGATCTATGGAATAAGTGTCCTAATGAGATTTTTGATGAATCTCGTTGGCTCTAGACTCTATAAGTGCACGTTTATTTGGTGATCGGAGGCTGGAGCAGACTGCCACCTATTCAATATCTACTATCTCGGAGTGAGAAAGTTGATAGAATGAGTTGAACTCCGTGACAATAAAACAAACTTCTTTTGAGAGAAGCTTGAGTAGGCTGGGAAGGGTTGTGCATTGCATCACTGGGTCCATGATGCTTTGTCTTCAGTATCAGAAATCACCAAAGTGATTCTGATAATAGATGTATTGACCCGGTTTCTGCCTAAGTTGTATGGAGGGCTTCTTTCTTTACACCCTTTATCCTTACATTTCTTTTTCATTCTTCAACCCCTTCAATGCTTACCAAGACGTCATAACTAGCACCTTGTTGTGATTGTTCCAGTGCTAGCTTAAGTCATTAGTCTGCATTATTCCCGTACACTCAACTACTCCATCTTTACTAAGGACTTCTAAGTTCTAAGGGATTGTCCCTGGGAAGATCCCTCCGGTTCTGGTTGGATCATAGGACGAATACCTAACCACCTTTTGACACCAATATCGTCGTGATTAATTGTGTTGAAGGGTATAGATATCGTAACCAGAAAAATCAATTGAAAATGCAGTCAAGGTGTTGATGAAATCAATGTTTACACCTTAAAAGTTTTCTATATCACCAAAAACGCCCCCCTACATATGTGCATCATAAAAAAGAGAGATTTTTACACATATTAGGAAGAGAAAGCACTTATATCAAAGATCTTATTCAAGATAACACATTTTAATCACTATTCTCCCCCTAAAAAATTGCATGAAATTGAAATTTTTGTGAAACTAGTGATGAAACATGGAGAGAATAATGTGTCATGAAACTTTGGAACAAGTGTTTATGAAATCATTATACTCCCCCTCGAAAAGAGATTCTATTTAAATAGGGGAGTATATGAGCACATTGTTTTGAAATACTTTGAAAAATTATGCTCAAAAGTCCGAGAAAAATTGTGTTCATGAGCTTAAAACTTTGAATGTTTTGATATAAGCTCATGACCGAGAAAAATTAATTTCTTGTTGTTGAGGATAAGTCGAAGACTTTCCTTTATTTAGGGACCGGGTTATAGTCTGACATGTGACTATAAGCCATTATGAGAAGAAAATAGAAAAGACATGTTTTGAAAGCATTTGAACTCTCATTCGAACTTTATGTACGTACCCGTGTCGTTATTGAACAACATTTCTAAGCACGTCCATATTATCGATGCTGAGAGACATGTCGGAGAAGAATATTTTTGGTATTTTTTGAAAGGTTTTCTCATTTTTTATTTTGTTTTTATAGGTTTTATATTTTTGTATTTTGATTTTCTGATAGATATATACAAGGTTACTGCGAATGAGCAAGACGTTCAAGTTCATCAGGAGTGAAACTACGCATACCAAGTCGACGAACCAAGAATTCAAATCTGTCTTGAGAAAGAGCTTTGGTGAAGATGTCGGCTAGTTGGTAGTCCGTCTTGACAAAATACAGTTCGATCATTCCTTTTTCCACATGCTCCTTTATGAAATGGAATCGGACAGCTATGTGCTTGGTCTTGGAGTGTTGGACCGGGTTGCAGGATATGGCTATGGCTGATTGTGAATAACAATAAATAGGGACTTTGTTAAAGTAAAAGCCGTAATCCGTGAGTTGTGTTCTCATCCAAAGGACTTGAGCACTACACACGGATAGAGACACATATTCTGCTTCCGCGGTTGACAATGCCGTACAGTCTTGTTTCCTTGATGACCAGCTCACTAGCTTCTCGCCTAAGAATTGTGCTCCACCGGAAGTGCTCTTGAATGTATCATGACACCCTGCATGATCGGCATATGAAAAACCAGTGAGATTAAAACCAGAATCCTTCGTATACCAGAGACCCATGTTAATGGTTCCCTGGAGATAACGAAAGATCCTTTTAACCTCCTTGAGGTGCTTCTCGGTTGGCTTAGCCTGGTACCGAGCACATAAACAAGTAGGATGCACAATGTCCGGTCTGCTTGAGGTTAAGTACATAAGGGACCCGATCATACTTCGGTATTTTGTAGCATCTACAAATTTCCCTTTCTTATCCAAATCAAGCTTGTGTTTAGTGTCCATTGGAGTACCAATAGGATCACAGTTTTCCATGCCAAATTTCGTTAGAATCTCAAGCACATACTTGGACTGATTTATGAAAATACCACGGGGGGATTGGTGAACTTGGAGACCAAGAAAGAACGTCATTTCCCCCATCATGGACATTTCGAATCGACTTTTCATAAGGTCGGCAAATAATATGGAATATTTTGGGTTAGTAGAACCAAATATAATATCATCTACATAGACCTGAGCCACCAAGATGTCGTTGCCGTAGTGCTTGATAAACAACGTTGGATCAATGGTTCCTTTGCTGAAGTGATTTTGTAGAAGAAATGATGATAATTCGTCGTACCATGCCCTCGGTGCTTGTTTCAAACCATAAATTGCCTTTTTCAACTTGTAGACATGGCTTGGATGTTCAGTATTAATGAAACCTTCAGGTTGACATACATACACATCTTCTTTTAACGGCCCAGCAAGAAAGCCGTCTTCACGTCCATTTGATACACTGTGAATGATTTGTGTGTAGCGTATGCCAAGAAAATCCTAATAGCTTCCATCCGAGCAACCGGGGCAAAGGATTCTGCGAAGTCAATTCCCTCCTTTTGTTTATAACCTCTCCCAACTAACCGAGTTTTGTTCCTAATGACCGTTTGCTCCTCATCCATCTTGTTTTTGAATAACCATTTCAGAGTGAGGGGATCGATATTGTCTGGTCGAGGTACTAACTCCCATACATCAAGCCGGATGAACTGATTGAGTTCTTCTTGCATAGACTCAATCCATGATGCATCGGTCATTGTTTCTTTCACACTTGCTGGTTCCATTGTGCTGACTGATAGTGCATAGATACACATATCACCATCGGTACGCAGCTGATTTCGTGTTGAGACCGGTCGTGAGAGATTCCAATCACTTGAACCAAAGGATGATTCTTAGTCCATTTGTGTTCATGTGGAAGTGTATGAGAACCTTGATGCGAGCTCGACGGATCCACATATGGTGTTGAAGGCTGAGTAGTACTTGTGGAAGCCGCAAATGGATTAACAAACTCATGTTCGTTGAGCATCGCATTGTTTGCATTTTCAGCAACTATTTCATTCTGAAGATGAACATGATTAGGAATTTGCTGAGAATGTTGTTGAGTTGTGTCAGCAGTCGGAGAAGTGGTTGGAATATTTGGAGGCAATATGGTTGAGGTTGATGTAGATGGTGCAGAAGTAGATGCCGTTGGTGTAGATGCAATCGGAGGTTCTTGAACTACTGAAGTAGGTGCAGCCGTGGCATTTTGAGGAACACCAAATGACGAAGGACCCTCCATATATTCATCATAGATTGGCCCAAATAAAACTTCCAAGTCACGTTCCGATGGTTGTAATGATGAGATTGCTGACGGTGCAAATTGAAGCGCGAGTCCTGAACTTACGTGTCCAGAAGTCTGACCTTGAAGCTCGGGATGTGAACTTCTATGCTGAGAGGCCATACCCGAGAGTTCATCAAAGGTAACGTTCATAGTCTCCATTACCTTTCTTGTCCGTCGATTATACACCCTGTAAGCACAAGCAGTTGAAGAATAACCAATGAAAAAGCCAATATCACCTTTAGGTTCAAGTTTACCGATATCTTCACGATCATTCTTCGGATAACATAAAGCACCAAAGACATGTAAAAATGAAATATCCCGTTTTCTTCCATTAATGATCTCATAAGGTGTTTTGTTGAAGCGGGTGTGAATAATGGAGCGGTTTTGAGTATAACATGCAGTTGCTATAGCGTCAGCCCAAAGGAATAACGGTGCATTGGAGGAGAGAAGCATCGTTCGAGCAGCTTCAACTAACGTACGATTCCTCCGTTCCACAACTCCATTCTGCTCTGGAGTTCTTACAGCCGAAGTTTGATGAGAAATCCCAACTTCCTCAAAATAAGCTTTCAATTTCTGATTGGTGAATTCTGTACCGTTATCCGTTCTCACAATAATGACAGGGGCTTGCAGTAGTACTGATGTTTTCTTCAAGAAGTTAATAATTACATCAGGGGTTTCATCTTTTGAAGCAAGAAAATGAACCCATGTGTAACGAGAATAGTCATCCACAATGACAAGGACATATCGCTTTCCATTAATACTTTTGATTCTCATTGGGCCACACAAATCCATATGTAGGAGATCTAACCTATTCGTTGAGTTGGGAACAGGTTTGGGTTTGTGAGGCTTCTTCTTACTTTTACCTTGCTCACATGAAGGACAAAGATGGTCTTTTGTATATTTGAACTTTGGAAGACCGGTAACGAGATCATCTTTCGCGAGATGGGTGATGGCATCGAAATTGAGATGAGATAACCGTTGATGCCATAACCATGACTTTGTTGATGTGGCTCGGGCCATGAGACAAATTGGAGAAGCAGCCGACATTTGAAAAAGATCAATGGTGTAAAGGTTGGTGGTACGATTTCCTTTCAATAGATCAATTCCTTCAAGATCTTTTACAAAACATGTATGACTTCTGAAAGCGACCTCCAAGTCTGAATCACAAAATTGCCCAACCGAGAACAAGTTATGTCCCAAGACATCAACAAAAGAGACTCTGGTGATGATTATATTTCCCCAATGAAGATCACCATAGCCTAGAATTACCGCAACATGATCATTTCCAAATCGAACAGTTCCCATGAAACACCATACAAAGTTCTTGAGAAGGCTTCGATTCCCAGTCATATGTTTGGAACAGCCCGAGTCCACGCACCAGACACAAATTTCAACAGCCTGCCAATGATAAGAGAAACAAATATTTTGGCAACCGATGAAATAGGTTCCTGTAGGGTTAGAAGACAATTAAGCCGTATCACATACCGACGTTTCACTATCAGTATGTGATCTACTAGTGTCGATAATTTTGCCACTACAGTCAAAATTTCTACCAGTAGGCAACCATTTAGAGGTGAGTCTAGGGCTACTAGGCTTAGCAAGACTTTCTGTGGACCCTACATGCGTACTTTTTGGAACATACACCTTAGCCTTAAGAGTGCGTTGTTGTTCACTGACTGACAGCTTGTCAATTCGAGTGTAACCACCATAATTCAAACCATTCATAGTCAAACCACAAGCATCATGACTAAAAGTAAAGAAACATTTATTACATTTAGCACAAATAACTTCAGATTTTTCATTCCGAATAGCAAGCTTAAAGTCATTACATTCAGATGAATTAGGTTTCTGATTATGATTAAAAAGCGGTAAATTCCTAGGGTGTTCTTCTACTTCCACATTATTGATCTTGGGGCGACTACTTCTAGAGGCAAAAGGGACCCTATCATTCCTTGTATTGCTCGTAGGCTGTGGCCTTCTGCTCTTAGTGTAGTTGTTTATTCCTGTAGAAGAAGACACGCGTCTATTAGAATTAGCACTTTTTAAATCAATAACTTGTGGTTGAGTTATAGTGGTCGGTTTTGTCCTAACGCTTGCTTTACGTTATTTGCTAGGCACAGAGGGAGAACTAACACGAAACATTCCTGGGGCAATCACAGCAGTTTTCGTTCCAGCAACCTTGGGAAAAGGTGTCACAGCAATACGAGTGTGTCCCGAGGTTGCTGGTTTCTGGATCATCGTATCCACAATCGAGCTAGGTTCAGAAGTCTTATCTTTAAACAAGGCCTTTAACTTACAGTTCTCACAGATTTTATCAATAAGTTTCTGATAGACAGACTTACTTTGTTCAACGGCCCGCTTATATGAAACAACAACAGATTCTAAATCTGCAATCTTAGCCTTAAGCTTCTGAACATTACCACCACTAGCACTCTCTAACCCTGATGATGCCAAATTCGTTTCCGAAACCCCTCCTAACTGAGCCTGCAACCGTGCGATAGTTTGTTGCATTTCATTGTGAGCTTTTTCATACGAAATCTTGTCATATTTGCATTCATCACATTTTTTGACAAATTTATTCCAAAGATCGGTGAATTCTTTATCCTTTTTAATGACATAAGATTCCATTTTCTCTTTCATAAGATCAAGCTCAGTTTGGAGGTTTTCATCATGCGACATAGAGGTACCTAACTCAACAGGGCTACTATCAATACAATCACGAGCTTTAGAGAGGCGTTCAAGATCGTTTTCCAAAACTTTAATTTTATCAAGAGATTCATCAGCTTCCTTCGTCAATGATTTAAAGTCTTCAATAAAGTTGGCTAATTCTTTTAGAAAAGCGTTTTCCAAATTTCCTAACCGAGCATCAACTTGATTAATAATTGGATTAATATCATTTTGAAGAATTTTTTGAACCTCAATCTGAACAGGTGATGTAAAGTTACCTCCAGTTATTTTTGAATTAACAACACGTTTAAGGATGACAAAGTTATCTTTAAGCTCGTTTAGAAATCGGCGAGTGATACTCGGTTTAGGAGGGTCATCAGACAATTCCTCACTTGGTAGCAAAAGCATTTCAGTACTCGTTTTAGACCGAACAAAAACAGTTGGAGGATTAACTTTCGGATAATAAACGGGTATCACTTCTTTATCAAGCTTTTTCATTCTTAAACGAGTCTCTACAGCAAGTTCAGTAGTTTCCTCAGAATCATGCACACTAGGAGGATCATGCTCATCAGACAATAGCACACTACCATTATATAAAGTTTCATTAGTGGCCTGAACTTGCTTAAGGTATCCTGGATTAGAGGGAAGAGGACAACCTAAAGCCATTTTGTATCGAGGGTAATCTATCTCATTCACTTTTGGTGCAAGCATATTTATCGTCTGCATAGTTTGGCCACGTTTTACTAAAAGGTTGTCTAATTCTCTAATCCTATCATGCGCTTTGCAAAAATCCTCAAGAAGCCCATCTTCTCAAATTTTGAAATCATGTTTTAGCTTTTTTCTTTCTTCTTTTAAATCAGAAACAATAGATTTTTCAGTTGAAAGCTGTTTATTAAGAGAAGTGATTTCATCATTCAATTCGCTTATCTTTTTAGCACTACTTAAGTGTAAGGCATTTAATTTCTTAGTGGTGCATTTTTCTTGATAAACCGATGTAGCATGAGCTTGTTCAAGTTCCTTGATTTTAGCATGACGAATCTCAAAACTTTTCTCCCGTTCCTTATATCCCGCAAGCTCAGTGGTTAATTTGGCATTAGTTTCTCTAAACTTATTATTAACCACTGTAGCATGATCTACATCCTTAGCAAGCTTATCAAATAGAGATTTATAATATGCATGTGTCTCATCAGGATGGGTTGTAGGCTGAACAACTTGATCCACACTAAGGTCCACACTAGGCTCATTCGAAATAATATTACTATTATTCGTTTGATCCTCGTGTGTCTCAATGTAGGGCTCAAGCATCTCAGTATAATCTTCCTCTTGATTAGACATATTATATATATCATTATCATCAAGACTTGGATGTACCTCAGAGGGACCGTCTGAATCATACACGTGAGCTCTGTCATCATGCATTCCTGAGGTTGATGCTTGCTGTAAGTTTGCCATCAAGATGTAGTTGGCATTCACCTCTTCTTCCTCGTCATATTCTGCAGCAGAAGCCATAAGATCAAATTCCTCAGCTTGAAGTGGAATCCCTGCCTCTTCCTTTTGTGCTATGAGAAGCTGAGTCTGAAGATAAGCAGCATCTCTCTTCTTTTTGGCTGTGCAATCTCTAGCATAATGACCAAATCCCCTGCAGTTGTAGCACTGAACCTGACGATTGTTGTTTCCATTGCCCGTACCAGTATTCTCAGCCCTTGCAGCCACAATGTTTCCCATCTGGTTACCAACCGCTGGCACAACTATTAACCCATTCTGATTACCCACATTCGAAACACCCGGATTTTGACCACGGTTTTGACCATACTGATTTCCTGCATTGCCAACGGTCTGCCCAGCATTCTGACCATATTGTTGAAACTGAGTCCCCATGTTTCCAGCAACTACCAATTGACGATCTTGATTCGCATTCATGAACGGTTGAGCAATCTGCCTATTTCTAGTGTTCGAGGAGATTCTCTGATTGTTGTTGGTGGGGTTAATGGTAAATTTGAATGCCTTTGCAAGAAGGGCAAGACCAGTATTAATAGCATGAGTAGGATCGGTAATGTCATCAAAACAGGCAATGGGTTGTTGTAAGTAATTCGTAGCAGCAGGATGTTGATATCCATAAGCAGTGAGTTGTTGTTGTTGTTGTGGCATGAAGTTACTTGATGAGGGTTGATGGTAGGGTACCATGGGATATGACATAGATGATGGAGAGTTTGCCATAAAAGCCAATGGATCTTGTGTCTTGGCACGTCTTTCTGCCCTAACTTTGTTAGCTCCATCTTGATTCATCTTCAAATAGTCATACACTTGAGTGTAGTCCACGATATGAAGATCCTTGGTTTGATTGACAAGAGTGACATATCGTGACCATTCAGAAGGAAGATTATCAAGAAATTTGATGTTGGCAGCAATTTGTGCAGGTTCATGTTTGTTTCTTCTAAGATGGTTCATGAGGGTTGAAAACCGATGATAATAAGGTTCAATTTGTTCCCCTTCAATAGACGTAAATTTCTCCCATTCACGAAGCAACTTAGTTTCCTTTTCTTGTAAACCGATTTCACTGCCCTTCATCATTTTCTGAATCCTAAGCCACATCTCTTGTGCGGTTTCACAACTATCGACAGCAGCATAAACATCTTCAGGAAGTCCCATAAGAATGACTTGAATTGCTTGATCATCAGCGTCGAGTTGTTTGGATTCAGCTTCAGTTAATTCTTCATCTGTTTGCTCATGACTTGAATCAGCTACTGGGTTAGCATTCGTAGGGTCCCCAGGCACAATATTTGTTCTTCTAACATACGGACCCTTTTGAATCGAGTTGACAATCAACTTTCCCAGAGGTTTACATTTTGCATAACGAAGGAGACGACTAGCCCATGTAGTGTAGTTCTCCTTGGTAAGCATGGGTGGACGATTCTCAGTACCCGCAACATAGATATCTTGTTGAGACGTCATCGTGGAAGTCGTGTGAAAAACAGGATCTCAATTCGTAGAAAGCGTGTGATGTTGTTGAAATTTCGAAACATCCGATTTTTTTTCTCAGTCCGACAATAAATTCCTCAGTCCGACAAAATGGTAAGCTGAAAAATTGTGAATCGCCAAATTTTGAAATTGAGTTCGAGATAGCCAAAAACTAGTAGGGAAAAAATTTGATTTTACTTGACCTAAAATTTTTAACTCTTTTTTGTTTTTTTTTTAATCTTCGTGTAAACTATGTTCCGAGACTAGTCTAGATGGTGGCTAAGACTAAAAATTACTCAAACAAAATTTCCATCGGAATGACCATCGGAATGTGCTTCAATCGGAATGTGCTTCAATCGGAATGTCCTACGATCGGAATGTCCTACTATCGGAATGTCCTTCTATCGGAATCCTAGATCGCAATGATGACCTGTCAGAATGCTTAGATCGGAATGATGAGATCGGAATCTTCAGATCGATAACTTCAGATCGGAATATGTTCAGATCGGAATAACTTCAGATCGGAATAAGTTCAGATCGGAATGTGGCTAAAATCAATTTGGCAGAGTAACGTCTCAAAGTTCCTTAAAAACCGTCGGAATCCCAGATCTCAAAGAACGATCGGAATGTCCAGATCGGAATAAGGTATCGAAATCTTTAGATCGCAAAGTAGAACCTAGAGGTTATTGCGATCTGGCCTCACTCCCTTTGTACTTTCCGATGGTGAAACTTGCAAGAATTTCGGAAAGATGAAAAAACACGAAATTTCTCAACTTTTGATCCAAAATACTTGTTTTTAAGCCAAAACCAAGATGCCCAAATCACAACTACACGATTTAAAGAAGGTATACGACTTAGAAACACAAACAAACACGAAATTTTTTTGATGTTTTGGCGAAAAACAATCAAAATCACACGAAATGCTTAAATACGAATCCCTTGGCGAATGATACCACTTGTTGGATTGAATCACACGACTATATATGATATAGAAATGTAGATGAAGATTAAACCAAAAAAGAAAGATTAGATTAGATGAAGGAAAAGAGAAAAACAAAGTTGTGAATTCCTAGTGAGAGAAACACATACGTTTCTCTCTCTACAAAACAAATGAAATGGAAAACACACACACAAATGAGGCTTAGGAGGCCTTTTATACTAAGTAGTAAGTGTTTAGGAGGCCTTCCTCATTTGTATGTTCGGGACTAATTCCCGTTACATAAACATTAATAACTAAGAACTCTCGACACCGTTGAATAGTATTTTTCACGAGCTTCGCAACGGTATATTATATGACCATCACTTTAAATACGGCTAACACGAGCGTCTCGGAAAACTCTACAACAAATTTTAATAATCTCAGCCTATATCAAAAATTAAACCCACGAAAAATCTGTTCTAAGCTGCTGTCCCAAAATACCCTTTTAGAAATCATGTCAAATCAGTTTTCCAACCAAAACCACTCATTCCTATACCTATAGAATCACTCTACTATAATACCTATCAACCAAACACTCCTAAAAACACTTGTATGTAAAACTTTACCAAAATCAAAGATAAAAAATAAACCTTTTTAGAATGAAAACATGAAGATCATTACATATACAACACACGCAAGATGATCGTAACATCACCAACCATAAAATCATAAACTTTTTGAAATGGGTGATTTTGGTATCAATAGAATCACAAGATGATATTAGGAATGGGTCTAATTTTACTTTTGATTAGATCATTGTATAAATTGATGATCTTGGGTGTTTTGTGTGTATAGGGTCATGGCAAGGGAGGCAAAAAGGGGAGGGTGGTGGTGATTTTCTTTTTATGAATTATGTGTGTGTAATTTAGTGGAATAAAATGAGTTTATATATGATGGTAGTGGAGGGACCAATCTTGCCAATTTTGAAATTTGTGGACTAAAAATTAATTAATAGTTTAAAGGTTAAAAAATGACTGATAGTAAATATTGAAATATTTACGGGGCTCGGGTTTCGTAAAAATACTTTTCAAAAGTCACAATGCATCACAAATATGATATTATGGTTTCCCGACACGATCTAACACGTAATTAAAACGACATCATCAAAAATATTAGTTATCGAAACAATCGATAATAAAATGTAAAGTCTTGGGCATCCGTCGGTATCGCGATCACTAGGAATTCTCGTTGTACATTGATTTGAATAAACTCTTTGTAAAACGCACGCGAGTGAGTTTAAATCAAAAACTTTGATTTAAATAGATATGGAAAAATAAAATAAGAATTTTATAATTCCTGATAAAGTATTTATCAATGATCTACTTGAAAAGTATAATTTATCTAAATTATCATGATCTCAGGATTTACATATTAGAATACAAGAAAAGGTAATACATTGGAAAATTCAAGAAGCACGAATAAAAAGAATAAAATAATGCAGTGAAAATTATGGGTTCTCACAGACAATACCTATGCTCAATGACATACAGAAACATAACAAGACAATGTATACATAATATGACTTATACAAAAAGGCAATGGACAACATCCCATGCTCAATTCATAAAAGATCATAAATAAAGCAACTAATAAGAGACTAACTAGCTGCTTCCCATTCCAACAATACTTGATCCCAATTGACAAGACCAAGCTCTGCATCTCCATGGCACTTCAAACACATACCAGGTCTTAGTTAGTGTTGGGAATAAATGTATGAGTATTAGTTCCCCCTGCTGGTTGCTCAGAGTTTCCCCTGCTAGAGTAAGTTCCCCCCTGCTGAATAATAAAATCAAGGGGATTGGTCCCCCTGCTGGTAGTCAAAGACCCTGCTACTAAGATAAACTTGGAAGAGATTATGACACGTTTCAGTTACTACTCTAAGATAGTTTCCTAGTTTGTTAGTAGTGATCTGTTATACAACCTTAAAGTGCTACAATTTCTCCACCACCTGCTAATATACATGCACCCATGCCTAGGAAAGATCTTTCTTGGACTGCTCTTCCTTGTTTCAAAAAGCAGGAGGATATAGAGTTTGACTTAAATGCCTACATATCAAAGAATCTAGAAACAGAGGAACCTCTAGTGAAAGCTAGTGCTGTTAGGGATTTTCAAAAGGAACAAATTGCTTTAAAATAGTGGAAAATTGATAACCCTATTCTCTTTTCAAGAGAAGGATTGTTTAGAAGTGATTCCAGTTCTAAAAGTAGCTCATCTAGAACCTCTAGCAGATCTGAATCAGGACCAAAACTCCCTAAAACTACTGTGAAATATGCTGGTATGTATAGACCCATTAGAGGTAATCAGAGGAATTGGAACAACCAAAACTCTCATCAATTAGGAGAGGAATTTGTGAAAAACACCAAACCTTGTTTCACTTGTGGCAGTTTTGATCACTTTTATCAAAACTGTCAAGCACCAATGGAAATAGTGGCTACAAATCCTTTAAAGGAAATGAAACCAAAGCCATTCTATTGAATACAGGGGCAAAATATTTTTCCCCTGCTAAGTATGTTGCCCCTGCTTTGAGAAATAAGGTGTCTGAAAAGTATGTAGTTCCTGCACTTAGAAAGGTAAATAATGCATGTCCTAAATCTAGTTCTTATGTGACCAAACCAGAACCTCATATTGCATATAAATCTGTGTGTAGACCCTACCAACACGCCAATAGAGGCCAAAACAAAAGATGGGTTCCCTCTGCTAAGCATAGTGATTCCCCTGTTAAGTCTAGGGTATCCCCTGCTGGCAAAGTTTTGCCCTCTAGAAACATGAGAAGATGGGGAAAAGCTGTGAAAGCCTCAGCTCGTTGGGTCTGGGTACCCAAAAGGGGTACTCAATCCAATGGTGTATCTATAGTCTTTGACAAGTTATCTTACATTGATACACGAGGTAGATCCAAGTCAGTAATGGCTTGGGTCCCTAAGAGAAACTAAATTGTTTTTCTTTTTGCAGGTAACAAAGCATACCAGGAATGATAAAGCCTATTGGGATAGTGGATGTTCCCTGCTAAGAGTTTTTCTCTGCTAAGGCATTTTTCCTTGCTAAGAGTTTTTCTCTTAAGTTGGTTTTGTTCTTTTTAAAGTGGTTATATGTGGTTTTTAGACTAACAATGCAGAGATCCAAATGGAGCATAATATGTTATGGGAAGATCAGGTATGTGCTCTATGTTTCAGGGGAGGTTAGGTCACACCTTTAGGACTTAGGGTATCCTTAGGATACACGTGATTCTAGATCATATCCACTGGTGAGTAGGGGTTTGGGACAATGAAGACTTGCTGCAAAGCCTGTTGGAGTCCTGAAACCTTGAGGCACTGTAATGTGTATGATTGTAGAGTTTTACTACCCTTTAGGAAAAAGGCGTAAAAGTGGCAAGTATTAAGTGTTGATTTAGGAAAATCAAGCACTAATGACCCTTAAAGGTAAAAGTTCGTTTCCCAAGGAGGCTTATGTATTGTGTTAAGAAGTGATTAAATGTTTGTTATTATGATTTATGAGAAAAGAAAAGAGAAGGGATGACGGTTACGATAAAATTACACTAAGACGAAAAGTCGTACACGTAAAACCGTAAAATCTGACGAAATTTAAAAATTATCCTAAAAATTCCTAGAAATGTGCAATAAATCCTTAAAATGTAATTAGAGTTTACAAAAATCAAAATTCACTCAAACCTTTTATTTAATTAAATAATAATTTTTTAATGCTAATTAAAGCCCAAAAAACAATTTAATTAACAAAAAGCCCAAAATGATATTTTTCAACTTGTAAACCTCTAAAATGACCTAAATAAATTAAAAACTATTTTTGAAAAATTTAAAATTAACTAAAACTATTTAAAAATGATTAAAACTATAAAAATATTAAAATAATTCTAAAACTTATTTAAATGACAACAAAATTAATCTAAGAGTTTTAAAATTCCTAACTTAATGTATTTAAGCTATGAAAAATGAAAAACTTGAAAAAATCTTAAAAACTAATTTTAATAATAAAATAATAATAAAATAATATTAAAAATTAAAAATTTATAAAAAATTCTAAAAAGTTGCAAACTAGTTTATTTTAACCTAATTAAACAGAAAGTGAACTTGAAATGACCAAACTATCCCCATTGGGCCTCCAAATGGGCCAAAATGAAAAACAGACCCTTAATGGGCTAAGTTAAGGCCCAATAAGAAAAAGTTCACAAAAATGGCCCAAAACTTCCAGCTAAGCTTAAAATTCAATTTTAAACACAAAATTTCAAAGTCCCAAAAACTGAAAGTGAGCTTATCACAGCTTATTTCAAAACAGCTTATTCCTAATGGACTTCTTGGCCTATTAAGCTATAAGCTGATGCCATAAGCCGAATTTGACACACAACCTTTTCTTGACCTAACTAAGCTATTTGTAAAAAGAATTTTTGAATAAGCCCAAGAATTAAGCCTGAAATAAGCAAAAGGTCTCTATAGAAAACGACAAAATAGTTGTTTTGAGTTCTAGGCCACCTCAAATGCTGATTCAACTTGCAAAAGGTATTAAATGACCAAAATAAGCTTAATCAACAAAAAGTTTTCCAATAAGCACACTCAATAAGCTGAAATAAGCAATAAAATATTTTTGAAAAAGACAAAATAGTCGTTTTCTAGTCAAAAGCTAAAACCAAAGGCTGTAAACTTCAAAACTGATTAATAAGCTCAAAATATTAAGATCTATCACAAAAAATAAGTTGTTGCACATTAGAATAAGCTAGAATGGCTTAAAAATAAGCTGGTGACCAATTATAACTAGTAGTGGCTAGCAGAAGGGGAAAGGAGTTCCCACTGCTTTCACTTTTTGACTTTGCTTTTTAGAGAGATTCACTTGGTTTCTTTGGACAATCAAGGCACCCTTATAACCAGTGGGTTATAAGGAGTCAAAAACAATCAAGCAATCACAAAAACACTCAGCCAAATGATATAGTTTAATCAATTAGTCCACAGACATGGCACAGACATATTATAAGCAGATCTGGTGATATAAGCTAATGTTTAAGCTAGTAAAGCTGACCACAGTCCACCAAATGCATACACAAGCTCAATACAACTTAATGACACACAAATTAACTCATTTCATGCACCGATTCCAACTTATGAACAAGATTCAAGCACAAGCAGTTATTGATGAACAAAGAAAAGACAAGAACAATATTTGTTGAACTACTTGAAACCAAATCCAATTTCAAGGCGTCAGATCTGTTACTCAGGTTGCAATAACTATGATTAATCACTTGTTAGCCGTAGATTAACATGCAAACTAGGTGTGCACAAGATTTCAAGTCAAAACAGCCAAGAACAAACTCAATTAGCCAAGATTTAAGATTTTATGTTTAGGAGCACAAGACTTGTAAATATCAGCACACAAACACCTTAATAACAGATATAAACTCAAACAATACAACAACCCTTACTCAAACTCATGCAAACTTGAACCAGAGACAATCCCAAACACCCTTTTAAATTTTTAAATCCAATTTTAAACAAGTGAAAGTATTCTCAAGACTGAATTAAGCCCAGATAAGCATCATAACATCCAATATGTGAATCAAGAACCAAGTCGCATGCATAAAAACACACATACACCAGCAGAGTTACAAAAATCACTTAGAACCAAGATTTTATCAGATTTATAGGGAAAATATGATAAACCTCATGATTGTACATCCACACTCACAAATTTTTGAGCTTTATGTGGTAGCTTAATAACCACAAGCTTCCAACAGGCTGCTAAGAACCACAAGATTAGAACAAATTAGATTATATGAACAAAATGGAAAATGACCAAGAACTTTTCAAGCTTGATCCCCACCCCTTGATGCTTCCCAAACCACAAGCCTTAGAACACCTTGATAAACTCTTTATCAGGGTGATATGATCAACTTATAGCCCAAATAGATCAAGTGTTTGAACAAGAACTTAGAAAAAATAAGGTTTTTAGAAAACTTTTGCAAACTTGCACAATATTTAAAGCCAATCTTCCAAACTTCAAAACATAAACTTAGAACATAAACAACAAGATTAAATGAGTAGAACTTGGATTTCGTCACAACTTTTAAACACTTTTTCCTTCACTTGAAACAAAGGATTTACAGAAACTTGACTAAAGAAAACCAAGAAAAAATTGTAATGTTGTGAGTCCTATGACTTATATAGGCTACAAAGAAACTAGAAATGCTGAAAATAAACATAAACCCTAGATGGTGAAGTCCTAAAATTGCCCTTGAGGTTTTTGAACTTTTGTTGACTGAATTTGACTTGGGAGGGGATACATGTTATGCCAGTGGGATAGGGGTGATCTTGGACGTCTAATACATGCTTAGGAAGTAAGCAAAGCCTTGAGTCGTAGATTTGCTGCATGGTTTTTGTTTGAAGGTGAAAAGTAGGGCAGGGGAAGGGTGGTGAGACATGTGAGTTGATGGTGATAGGGGATTAAGGGTTGGGTTATGATAATAAGACCCCTAATCATCATTTTGGAAAGGATTAGGTCTTAATTCATCATGGTTAAGAAATACCCAATTCGTATTAAGAACATGAAGAACAAGGTTTTGATATGTTTTGGTTTTTAAAAACATGTTTAGGCGCGAGTTTAACTAATTAAATTAATTAGTTAAACAGCTAGTGAGTGGGATTATGACATGGCGGATTGGTGGCTTGTGATTGGTGGAGAGGAGGTAGTGGGACACGTGTTGGAGGGTGATAGGTCTAGGTAAGTTTGATGTCTTGGCAGCAATTACCCCTTATCTTCTATTCTTCTTTAAATTCAGGTTTAACTTGCAACAAATCCGAATCCTTTGTATTTGAAGTTTCATTTTTCACACATTGGCCACAATACTTTCCAAATGGTTTTTAAAGGACTTGTTTTGCCAATTCATGATATTTGAAGGAGTGATTTTGGCATTTTCTTTATTCTTCAAGGTCTTGACTTGTTTGTTGACTTCTTGGAGGACTAATATTGACAAGTCATCATTTTTTTGGGACCATTTTTGCCAATTCTTCAAAGTTGAGGGTTCTTTTTGTAATTTTGACAAACTTTAAGGACCAAACTTGTAATTATGAATATACAAGGGTTTAATGTGTCAATTCTTCAATATTGGAGGACCCTTCTTGTACAGTCTTCAACTCTTCAAGGGTTTTCTTGGAAAATCAACTCTAGGGCTTGGTTCATTGTGCGGCTTCTTTTCCCGCGTTCGTTTTTCTTTGATTCTTGTGATCTTTTGTGATTTTCTCAATATCCGTACCTAAAATACACATGGAACAAACACAAGCATATATTTGGCACATTTTATGATATTTTATGTATTTTAAGCCCATTTTGGATGATGACACTATGTATAAAAGCAGTCTCATCTCTCCCCCATACTAAACCATTGTCGTACCTTCACGCAATGCTAGAATAAAGTATCATAGCACCTCCAAAATTCATTTTTATGCACTTTTATTGAGACGTAAACTTGATACACTACTACTATTACTACTACTTGCGTCTTAGACATAATGTATGATTTTCATCGCAATATGCGACGTTTAGGTTCATAGAACAAGAACATGTGAATGCTTCGTTACAAATAATTTCATCGTCCTCGATTTGTACCCCAATTCCATGCCAAGCGTGCAACGAGATCATTTTCATTATAAGTTAGTAATGCTAAAACTACTCATATGCCCTAATCACGTACTTATACTCCCATTTTCCTAAGTGGTATCTCTTATATTTTATTCTTGTCTTGAATGTTCACGAGGATACATTTTTTGACTTATGCGATGATAGAGATTTAGGTCTAAAAATAGAGTCATAACGGTGTAACCAAGACCATCGACTTAATAACCCCTCCTAATAGACAATGATGTCAAAAGATTAAGTCAACAAGAAGGATCGATAAACACGGTTTTATAACGGTTTTGAACATGAGACTTATTACCAAGACTTTTATACGCCCCCTAACGGATGGGCCTTATTATCATTGGTTTACCTCCATCTTTTATTCAACTTCTCCATGAAGCTTTTAGTATGACTACGGTCTTGCCTTGCCTTTTATTAAACCTCGCCATGAGGTGTTTATTATGGCCAAAGACGTATATCCTCACGCTAAAAGCGAAATTTTGATCTCTAAAGCTTCAAAGATTAAGGCTTGATTCACTTTCAATTTCGCATAGATTTTTTGGCCTTGTGAGCTTCAAATTGTTTGCTTGATTTAGGTGAGCACTTGAAATCTTATTATTAGGTGAATCTTTCGATTATTCGGGTTGCGAATACTTCAAAACCGTGACGCTGGCGATACCTTAAGGTTTTCCCAATTTAATTACATGGAAGCTACTAGAAAAGACTAGAAACCAACAATCAAGACTAAACTGCTAAGCCAATACTAATTTAGTAAAATTTATATACAAGCGAAGGGAGAATAAGCAAACAAAGAGAACACATGAGTTTTTGAAAGAATACGAGTAATCTACGTTTAGCATAGTAACTTATAATTTACTCTATCATTTCTCGTCCTCATTTAAGAGACTTAGCCTAATATAAAGTTAACGAATCGAAACTAAGTGCTCAACACGCACGGTCGAGTCAAAAATTACTCTTATTCTCGCCATCAGGAAATCTACATTCGTGTCTTCAAACATTTATAAAACATGAGAAAAAATTTAAAATTTGGCCATTTTTAGCCTTATTTTGCAACAAAACGACAAACAAAAAGATAAACTTTAGAAAGCGTGAAGGTTTGGTAAGGTAAGTATCTATTCACCCCCCATACTAAATTTAAACAGTATCCTCAATGTTTCGAGTCTAGGGGTGCAAACACCCCCATACTAGAGACGTAGTCGAATGCATAGTCTATCATGGAAAGGGTAGAACCGTTAAATCTAAAGACGTTTATGAAGTGTGCTAAAAACCTAAGGTTAGAACATATAAGGATATATCATGTGTGGATATCGAGAAATTCTTCAAAGCAAACGATCGAGTGCTCCCATAAAACGAACACGATAGGCTCAAATCGTGAAGATCATGATCATCTAAAAACCACAATGCACAAACAACCACGAAACAAAGGTTGGAAGGGAAAAATCCACTCACATAAGCTACATTAGAAAGCGACAATATGTACATGGATAAGCATGAAAACTCCCCCACGAGGCACCTTGTTTTTGATAACCGAGTCAAAAGCTCGACTCGAATCCCCATAAATGTGATCATTT